>OX235271.1:29941878-31141878 GCA_944472155.2 Trichobilharzia szidati | reverse complement strand
TTTTTCTATTGAATATTCTTAATCCATGAATAATCCCCATCTAGGCATTAACGAAACGGAAACACGTAGTTCAAAAGAAGAGGCTCTTTTCGGAGAATTCACTTTCCACTTTATCTGTGCAATCTCATTCATATAAATATTTTTTTCGGGAAAGAGGATAGTTTAGGGGGCTGTAGGTATCGACGTTCGCGAGTTGTACGGAGTATACTAACGCAAGATCTTATACCAACAACTTCTATAGTGTTCGTTCTTCGAGTACCAAATGGTAAAGCAAAAGACCAGATTTTGTCGTCCAAAGTACGTATTATATTTCGGGACAAAATCGCGGATAGAGGTGAATGCTTAGCTAGCTAGTAATCGTGCACGCACGTGACACGACGGAGCACCGTATGGCGGGGATGCTTGACCGTAAGCCTTCAGCTAAACAAGTCGACTTAAACAGTGATGGTCAGCATCCAATGTTGAGTGATGATTGCTGTGGTTAATAATTTTGGGGAATTATTTACCGCTACAGCTCACTCCCCCCCTAGTGGGTTTGTGAGGACCCTAAGACATGACCAGCCGGAAGTAAAAAATCTCGATGGTTCCCTGATGGGTGAAAAAAAATCTTCCGAGCGGCTTGATGGAGACCCTGCTGGTCTGTCTGCCTATGCTAATAGGGTGTCTGTACATAGCTTCCTCAATGTTGTTCGTTGGATCCCGTGCTTCGTTTGTTTCCTGTCCAGTGCCCGTTGCATCTGGAAAAGAAAACAAGAATGCTGAGAACCTTGTCAAGAAAAATGTACCAAATAAGCGTTTTTTTTTTACCAAAAAATATGACATGCATCTACTATACAGCAAAATAATGTAAAGTTCAAAATATCGGGAAAAAAAATATACATCTAATTTAATTTTATGTACGGTTATAGGAAAAATATCATTTACTTGTGTTTAATGATGCAACATAAAAAAAATTGATGTGTCACTCAGTTATGTGAAATAGGGGTGAAGGTATTCTGGGAATCTAACGTGACGTCCAGAACGCGTTTTCTTAGAGTGATCGACCGAAGTAGCCAGTGGGCGAATACCCTGGCAGTCAATAGTGTGACCCAGAAAATCGAGTGAGCCAACGCCTATTTGACACTTCTGTATATTGATGGTAACACCATGTTGGCGTAACCATCCAATGCCAAGTCCAAGTGTCTAAGGTGAGTTTCCTTATCTGGACTGGCAATGAGGCAGTCGTCTAAGTATGCGTATATAAAGTCGAGACCGCGAAATACTTCATCGATGAAGCGTTGGAATGTTTGGGCCGCATTCCGGAGGCCGAATGGCATACGTAGGAATTCGAAAAGTCCGAAAGGCGTGATGATAGCCGTTTTCGGAATATCTTCCGTTGCCATCGGGATTTGGTTATATGCTTTAACCAAGTCGATTTTGGAGAATATAGATGCTCCAGATAACGTTGCCGTCAAGTCGTGTATGTGAGGCAAAGGGTAGCAATCAGTTGTTTTGGCGTTCACTCGCCGGTAATCACCAGTGGGTCGCCAATCGTTGCTATCCTTTTTCGGTACCATATGCAATGGGGATGCCCATGGACTATTCGATGGCCGAATGATGCCAAGGGTGAGCATATGATCGAATTCGTTACTGACAATTCTCAGTTTGTCAGGGGCCAGTTGTCGTGCTTTAGATGTCACGGGCTGTCCTGAGGTTATGATGTGGTGCATAACATTGCTGGTTATACACGGGAGATCGTTAGATGGGCAATTCAGTTCCGGATATTTGTCAACAATCGGTTGAAAAGTTGGATCGAGGATTGCTTTCATCTTAACGATTGACAAGCTGGGGCCTACGTAAGTTATGCCTTTGATAGACAAACTAGTAGTGTTGTCAATTAATCGTTTACGGCGGACGTCTACGAGCAAATCATGATGATTAAGTAGGTCCATGCCAATGATGGGCATTGTGACGTCAGCGATTAGGAAAATCCACTGAATAGGTTTGCGTAAACCTACGTTCAGATAGACGTATTTCCGACCATAGGTTGCAATTGGTTTTCCATTTGCAGCCTGTAGGTTGAAGTTAGGATCCTTCTGTCGATCTGCTGCTGTAGCAGGAAGGACGCTGACTTCGGCGCCTGTGTCGACTAGATATCTAGTCTGACTAATTACATCATGGATGTAAAGTAAGCGGCTAGTGCCACCGGCGACGGTTGCCGCTAACGCGTGCCGGCGGGATAGTTTCCCACAGACTTGGAGGCTTTGCCGAAATCACAAGGTTTTCGACAACATTTTGCTTCCTTGCCATAGGTGTTGTGATACCAACACCAGTCAGGATTTTTAAGAGAGCGTGTGTTGGACTTAGATCGTCCACGTGCACTTTGCCATTGAGGGGATTTGGAACGATGATAGGAGGAACTGCTAGGCTTGTTTGACCTAAGCATCTGCTGGACGGAGTTGATTAACTCTATCATTGCAGAATCCTTCTTCGAAGTCTGTTCGGTAACAGAGTATACTTCGGTGACTGGCCGTTTCGTTATCTCTAGAATTCTATCTGCAGAGACAGCTAAATCATCTATGAGAACACCCTGAAGTGTCACAAGTACAGTCTGAACTGACTGTGGCAGTTTGGATAAAAATAGTTCTCTGAACAGTCCTTCGTCGAACTGACTTTGGCCAATGATCTCTTTCATTCTTGCCAGCATGCTCACGGCTGACTGATCTCCTAACTCGATGTTACGAAATAACTCATCCAGACGTTGTCGATCTGTGAGAACGTTTCTCTTGAGGAGGGATGCTTTTAGCAACTCGTACGAGTTACTTACCGACATCTGCAGAGTTACGCACTTGCTGAATTCCCGCGGTAGGGCGTGAATAACTGCAAGGAACTGTGAACGTTGATCAGTTATGCCATGTTCACAAAAATCGGACTCAGCAATCTGAAACCACGTTTCAGCATTATCTGGCCAATATGGTACTAGCTGGATTGTTTTGGCGGCTGAGCGAATCTGAATAACCTTGGGGCTAGGATCACTCATGACGAAAAGTGTGCCGATAACAATATAGTACAAGAATAAACACAAAAAGGAACGAACTCACCGGGTTTATCTGCGTGAATTGAAGATGTAGTTCGTGGTTGGGCTCACCAGTTTAGTGATTGTCGGGCTCACCAGTTTAGAGGCTGCGGGTATCGACGTTCGCGAGTTGTACGGAGTATACTAACGCAAGATCTTATACCAACAACTTCTATAGTGTTCGTTCTTCGAGTACCAAATGGTAAAGCAAAAGACCAGATTTTGTCGTCCAAAGTACGTATTATATTTCGGGACAAAATCGCGGATAGAGGTGAATGCTTAGCTAGCTAGTAATCGTGCACGCACGTGACACGACGGAGCACCGTATGGCGGGGATGCTTGACCGTAAGCCTTCAGCTAAACAAGTCGACTTAAACAGTGATGGTCAGCATCCAATGTTGAGTGATGATTGCTGTGGTTAATAATTTTGGGGAATTATTTACCGCTACAATAGTAACAAAAGTGATGAGTTTGTAAGTGCTCAAGGGTGACCCCTAGACAGGCCTAAACGTCAGCACCTACTAAACTTGCTTTCCTCGGTTAACCCCGACCAGTACACTACCTACCTTGTATGTACTAATGGATGAAGTCCAGGTAGAAGACCTATGCAGTGTTGTGTGTCCAGATATGAATTATATTTATATAGCAAGCGAAAAATCAAAACTAATACGTAGCAATAGTGTACAACTTATCTGTTGACAGACTGAAGTAGCAAGCTCGAGGAATGCACTTAATGATAGCACAACGAGGTAGCGAGCCATGTGTCAGCAATGACACCGGAAAAACTAAGATGGCGTAGCGCCATGGTACATGAATGAGTTAAAACAAAAGTTCAAACATTCAAGGTGCACTACAAGTTGTCATAATCATAGTGCATCAGGAGTTGAATAAGTGTATTGGAGTTACGTAATATGATGAACAATTTAATGCATGAGTTGTAATCAGGATGCACATAGAAATGATAGAAAATATGAAATTATGTTAGAGTTCTAAAGAAACACAAGAGTTATAAGGGGTTATAAATACAGACGGACAAAAATCAAGTTGGTACGAATTACCTTTGAGGAGAACATTCTTCGCAGCTACTTTACGAAGTGTTCTCCCGTAGTTCATTGGTCTGTAGAAGCCCTAAGGATAAGATCGCGTATCTGACCATTTCTATGTGCATATATCAGCTCATCTGCTCTTGTAAAGCCCGTTATATTTGTCGTTTCACAGGTATACTATCTAAAAGGGCTCAAGAACACTATCCCGCATGGCTGCAAAAGACATTAGTAGCTCTATATGGAATGAGATAATCGAACACCTTGTCAACACTGCCCATTCCACCTCAACAGACGCCTCCTTCAAAGTAATCTACAAAGTTAAGAACAACCTGTTAAAGGCACTTTCGTATCCTTTGTACTGCTGAATTTCTAGCCATTCAGACAGAGAAACCGTAACTCTGAATGCAAGAGAAAATTATTAAACCACTTATACTATCATGGTAACGAAGTTGTTAATTT
The DNA here is from genome assembly GCA_944472155.2 of Trichobilharzia szidati. Classification (NCBI taxonomy): domain Eukaryota; kingdom Metazoa; phylum Platyhelminthes; class Trematoda; order Strigeidida; family Schistosomatidae; genus Trichobilharzia; species Trichobilharzia szidati. The sequence goes on along the minus strand of OX235271.1, from coordinate 31,137,318 downwards.
CTGCTGACTTGATTTTTGTTCGTTTGTATTTATAACGCCTTATAACTCTTGTGTTTCTTTAGAACTCTAACATAATTTCATATTTTCTATCATTTCTATGTGCATCCTGATTACAACTCATGCATTAAATTGTTCATCATATTACGTAACTCCAATACACTTATTCAACTCCTGATGCACCGACCAATGTTGACAACTATGATTATGACAGCTCATCACTTCTGTTAGTACCCTCTTTCATGAAAAAATATTGAATATGAATGAGATTGCACAGATAAAGTGGAAAGTGAATTCTCCGAAAAGAGCCCCTTCTTTGAACTACGTGTTTCCCTTTCGTTAGCATTCTTAATCGTTGATAAACCTTTGGAAAAAAGCAGAATCTCTTTATGAATCTAGTTAGATTTAATTTAAGAACTTTTAATGGTCTTAAAGCTTTTCTCTTTCCTGTAAATAGCATAAATATAAATGAAAAATAACATCGTTTGTGTTCATGCAAAACTAAGGAGGTGAACTTGCTTCCCCTGGATATAGAAGGCAAAAATTCTGAGCATCAAATTAGCGCCTATCTGATGCTACATAGTTGGAGGTAACCGGCACAAAGCTGTCAACCTGGGTGTACGTACAACCCTCATGGAACTGATGCATGTCTGGAGATTTAAACTCTTATCACGTATTTCTATAATCACGAACACTACTACTAAGCTACTGTAGTGATGATCAATTTGCAAAATTATGATTTAGATGCCTCTAATGAATTATTTAGCTGAGATACAAATTATTGTTAGAAGTTTTCACATAACTACTAGTAAATTTTGGAAAGTGAGTGCCTTTAACAGTAGTTCTGTCAATATATTTTATTATTTTTTTCATGTTACACGGAATGAATACTGAAATGACCGCAAAACATACCTACGACATGTCGATACTACTTATAATTATTCAGTATATCAAAAATATTATAGGATGAAACTGGCTAATAAATAATTAGCGCATTTTAATAATATTTATCAATTAATATTCTATGAAAAGTAAATGCTAGGAAGCATTTTAAAAAGTTTAAGTACATCTGTAATATCTGTTAAGTTTATAAACGTGAACTTATGAACCTTTCCTTTGTCTTCATATAATGAATATAGTACTGAATTCATAGTGTAGATATTACTAACAAACAATAATTATAGTTTTATCCTGAAGGATGCATGTATACACAATGCTGAATTTTCAGCAATTTTATTAATGCAAGGTATTTAGTCTTTGTGCAGAATCTTCAAGTAATATAATAAACAATAATATATCAAATGAAGCGATATTGTTTTATCTGAGGCATAGCGCTATAATCCACATTGTTTCTCCTCTACTCCTCTCAGAAAGTTCGTAGCAATAGCTTGGAGCGGATCTGAAAATATGCCTGAGAGTACACTGAGATTCTTAGATATAACTGTGTGATTTAAACACTATGTAGTGGTGTAAACATGATACATTTAGGTGGATAGAAAATTTAGGTGGTCCAGTGATCTAAACAGACCAACAAAAACGGAGCGACTAACTACTGTGGAAGTAAGCAATGCGACACATTGATTTAGCATTAATTTTTCGCTGGATAAGTTTGGATAACACAGGGAGATTAAATTTTTCAGGATCATATGAATTCAAACATAGCAATAAGAAGATGAACCTCGCCTAGACTACTAGCCCGCTAGTTTCCTAGCCGGTCCCAAGCCCGGATAAAGAGGGAGGGTTGGGGCGTGGTACTAGCAACTCCACCCCCAAAATTAACCAAATTGCTACAGAAAATTCAACGCATAAATCTAATAAAAATGCTAAAAATATCAACAACAACCTTATTATCCTGGAGAGGATAAAGGACGCACTGGATACAGAACTCCGACCAGAACAAGCTGGATTCAGGAAAGGCAAATTGCAACTCTACGCATCATCATCGAACAAAGCATGGAATGGCAATCAAACCTCCACCTCAACTTTATAGACTTCGAGAAGGCCTTCGACAGACAGCGTTGGCCGAGAAGTAATTTGGAAACTACTCGAGTACTACGGCGTACCCCAAATATTCATCAACCTTATTCAACAGCTGTACCACAACGACACATGTCAAGTGATCCACAACGGAAAACTCAGCGAGGCGTTTGGAGTAAACACAGGAGTCAGACAAGGATGCTTATTATCACCAATGATATTCCTAATTGTGATGGACTGGATTATGCGTCAGACAGTGGGAAACGAGAAGACAGGGATATCCTGGACCGACGTGAAGAACCTAGAAGACCTGGATTTCGCGCGTGGATGATTTATGTTTGATGTCACACAAAATCGAAGACTTACAAGCGAAAACCGACAAACTGGTCGAAGAAGCAGCAAAGACAGGACTCCAGGTGAACATAGACAAGACGGAGGTTGTGAAAATAACCAACCAACAACAACAGCAGCAGCAACATCCAGCGCCAATCACCATCAACGGGAGGGATTTGAAAGAGGTTACTTCATTCACTCATCTAGGGAGCATTGTCTCAACCACAGGAGGAACGGACGAGGATGTCAAATCGAGAATCGGGAAGGCGAGAAACACATTCATCAACCTGAAACCAATCTGGAAATCTTCCGCTGTCACTCAGCATCAACAACAAAATTCGGATTTTCAATACAAACGTCAAGTCAGTCAGTTCTTCTATACGGATCAGAAACTTGGCCAGTGTGTCACAAAGAATATTTCCAACAGCCTGTTGCAGACCTTTATCAACAACTGTCTTCGCTCTATACTGAAGATCAGATGGCCGGAAAGAATCACCAACAAGAAACTATGGGAACAAACAAAACAAGAACCAATCGCCCAACAAATATGCAGGAGAAAGTGGAGATGGATTGGACACTCGCTGAGGAGGCCACTGGGTGACATCGCACGTCAGGCCAATGCTCGAGTGGAACCCGAAAGGGAAGCGGCGAGTGGGACGTCGAAGGGTGACATGGAGGAGATCGTGTGAAGAAGAGTTGAAACAGTATGGACTAACATGGATGCAAGTTGAAAAGTACAGCAGAAGACAGAAGCAAGTGGAGACGTGCAGTTGAAGCCCTATGTTCCACTAGGAACCCAAGGGAACAATAATAAGAAGATGTAATTTATCGGAATCATGTAATGTATTTACGCAACACATTTCGAACAATCTAATCACACTGGGACTTGTCATAATAATAATGGTGAAATTAATAAAGAGTCAAGATGTGAGAAAATAGAATTAGGTCAAGTTAAAAGGACATACTGAAGGTGAAAATAACAATGAAGATCACTAAACCAAGTAACAGAGGTAATAGTACATCTACGCTTGTATCAAAACAAAATTTACCTAGGAAGGTTGGTTTAGTGTAATGACGAATTGTTTTTGAACGTATAAAGGTGGTTTAAACTTCCTATTTGCTAGGGCTTTCACGAACTCAAGAATACGCCCCAAACAAGTTCCATAGATAGGTATAAAAGACGTGTAAAAATCAATTTTATGTTCTGTCTCTATAATATGTTTCGCAATAGAGGAGCTAGGTTGCCTGTTCTCATCATTAGTGGGTTAAGGGGATTCTATTTGCTTCTGGAGCCATTTAGAAATATGCTCCGAAGCCATCCTTTATTTGCAGATATCGATGAGTCCTCCCTAAGTATTGATGAATAGAGAGGGATGTGACATCATTTTTCATACGTTCTAATGTCTTAGTTGGATATGTCGTCTTCACATTCTCAGTTATTATGATCTTAGCTACACAGAAAGTCTTTTTAACAGCAGCATTTTCGATTAGGCCTTCCGAAAACTTTCAATATACGACAAATAGATATCCGCTAAAAGGGGCCCTAACGGACTTCACATAGAGAAACCACTGACATGACGGAAGTGATCGTCTTGCTAGTACACAGAAGTTATAAATCTCTTATTTAATGTATTGGGAAGGGAATGAAAAATTTATGTAACCACACAAAATGTCTATTATTTTAAGTAAAGGCACATTAGTGAATAAAGAGTTTACATCAAAAGAATACATATTTTTATTTGTAATATTAACATCATCAAGATAATTAATCAGTTCAAATGTATCTTTTGACACATACCTACAGAATTGTGTTTTGACTGGGTGCAATAATCCTACTAACCATTTAGCAAATTTATGTATCGAGGATCTGTACACTGACAATATAGGACATAGAGGAATATTGGGTTTATGTGTTTTGGTAAACCAGCCATCTAGGTTTGAATGATCCTAAATTTTTTTGTAGAAATCGTCTTAATTTTATTTGATATTCTATTTGTAATTATATTTTTATCATTATTATAATTTATACATCTTTAATGAACTGTAATTCCATTGATCCTACTTAACAAATCGATATTATTTAAAAAACACAAATACTGTTATTGACTACTATTCTAGAATATTCTACGTATATAATCATATATATAAATCTAGAGCCAGAAGAAGAAATTATCGAAAAGGATATTCTTTGCTCAATTATTTTGTTTTTTATAGATGTCTAAAATTCATCATTTAACTAATTACTTGTCAGCATTCTAGATTACACAAGACTATTCACACTCTTGAAACGTTTTTGTTGTACTAATACGTTGCTGATTTATTCTGTTACCAAATGACAAAAACCTCTGACCTCTGTTGTCAATTAATAGTGTATGCATAGAGCCCCATAAATAACGGTACATCTTTGGGGTGAAGTTATGTAAATGAACCTTTTTGCTAAAGTTTGTATTCCAGACTCTATACACTGAAGTATAAAACTTACTTTACTATCCTCAATGGCATTCTATATAATGCACCAAAAGTAATGTACTAGTCTTTCATATGTTGAATGAAATATTACTCTAACGTACTGAATGCTTTAAGGTGGTGAAACGCATTTTTTGTCTTATAAAACTTTTATTACTTTATTTTAATCAGTAGCATGATATTTTACAAGAAATTATTATCAGAAGATGTGAATGGAGAAATGTTCTAGAGTTTAAGGACAATTCACATATAAGTGTCTAAAGATACGTTGTTATGTGAAGAGTTCTTTAAACTAAGTGAAAGTATTCAAAGATCACAAGGGTATTTAGAAAACCATTAATAAAATAGATAGGTGCTAATATCAAATTACGCCATAAAAGTGAATCGAAATTTTAATAAAGTGAAGGGAGGCAGTGCTTACTAGGGTAGTAATAAGTTAGTAACAGTTTCTTTTTGAAAACATAATCCAGATTTCAGTCTTCTTTTGATGACAGCCAACAAAGCATAGAATGGCAGTCAAAGGTGTACCTTAACTTCATTGATTTTGAAAAGGTCTTTGACAGCGTTAACGGAGAAGTAATTTAGAAAGCAATATATGTGTAAAACTTGGGCACTGTGGTAGTAAGTAATTCCATATTAGTTTGTTTATTAGATATATCACACAGTGAGGGAAACAGTATTATTTACTGGATGACGTTTCGAACAAAATTTATTGTTCACAATCATATCAATTGTGATCACACGACTTTGACACTTGAGTTTTATAGTTTTCTTTGTTCTCCCCCATTTGTCGTATGGGTAGTAGAATTTTCCAGATATCGGGGACAGGTGATGAATCATTCCTATTACATGTATTTGTAGTTGATTCGATAAACAAAGCTTCTGTTATCCATCTCTCCTTATACCCTGTGACATTAGATTTTAAAACTGTCATCCTATCCCATCCTAATGTATGGTTGTGTGTGACTGCATGTAGTGCTATAGCTGAACTATTCTCTAGATTTCTTATTTTATTCGGGTCAACCAATCTAGATTTTGCTAAGTTTTTATGTTCAGCTAGTCTGACTGCCCTTGTTCTACTAGTCTGACCTATGTATTTGACCTGACAATCATTGCAGGGTATGAGATAAACTAAATTGTTTTGTTTTAAAGGCTCTACAGGACCCTTTAACCGACAAAGCTTGTTTCTAATTGAGTTTGTGGATTTGAATGCCGTTTTTATTCCTTCCTTGTTGAGAATTCTGCGTAAGGCTTCTGAGGTTCCTTCCTTGTATAGAATTACTACTGATGATTTAGATTCTTTATTATTGGTGTCGTCATTAATATTATTATTATTATCACTATTATCATTATCATTATTGTTGTTATTATCACTATCGCTACTATCATTATTTATTTTATTTTTACATTTCCTTACATATTTCCTGACTAATTTATCCGGGTAACTTATTGCTGCTTATGAGGAAAAGCTTACGAGTGAAGACAGAAACTTTAGGAGATATTTATGGGTACTGTTGAAAAGTAGTAAGTACTTTAGTATTGACACATGATTTTTCTCGTCGTTTATTTTTTATTCGTCACAATATGCATTACATGTCATTCTATGTTAATTTATTTATTGGATAAATCGCCGAGTGAAATAATATAATTTTCTGGATGACGCTTCGAACACAATTTATTCTTCATAATCATATCATCAATTATAACTACACAACTCCGAAACTTTCGTTTTATGGTTTTCTTTATTCTTTCCCTTTCGTCTTGGGGTAGTAAAATTTTCCAAATGTCCAGGACTGGTGTTGAATCACACCTATTGCAAATATTTTCAGTTGATTCAATAAATAAAGCTTCCGATATCAATCTTACCCTCCACCCTGATATATCAGATTTTCAAACTGTCATCTTATCCAATCCCGTTGTATGGTTGTGTGTAATTACCCTGAGTGTTCTAGCTGAGCTATTCTCCAGATTTCTTATCTTACTAAGCTAAAATTATCTAGATCTCGTTAGCTTTTTGTACTCCACCAGTCTGACTGATACTGTCCTATTACTCTGACTTATGCATTTAACCTGACAATCATTGCATGGTATTAGATAAACTAGGTTATTTAGTTTTATAGGTTGTACAACATCTTTTAACGGAAAAAGTTTATTTCTAAGTGAAGTTCTGCCAAGAATTCTAAGTAAGGTTTCCAAGGTACCTACTTTTTATGGAAGCAATAATGATATTTTAAATTCCCTATTGATGGTATTGTTACCTTTCTGTGTATGTTTGTAATACGTATCATCCCTATTATTATTACAGTTAGCTTTATTTTTACATTTTCCTACATGCTTCCTGATTAATTCATCAGGGTAAATATCAGATTTAAAAGCTTCGCCAAAATGTCTTAGTTCTTGTTTTAGATTTTCCTTGGTACTCTTTAGTTTTTATTGCCCCATTGCTTCAATATTTCACCAATACCCTTTTTACTGACATGGGGGGGGGATCGACTGGGATCCAAATAGTGTTCGGAACGTCATCCAGTAGATTATACTGTTTTGCTGTTTGATATATCCAATATGTGAGTCGATGGTACAGAGGTAGAAGGTTCACTGACCACGCATGTAGCCTGGGGTTCAGTCCCCGGCCGACACACTCCTCTACCTCGCTGAGCCGGTAGAAAGATCGGTAAAGGGGAAGGTTAGGCATGAGGCTAGCAATCCAACCCCGCAAAAATAAACACCACTGCTAGAGAAACTTCAAAGCTTCAGCCTGAAGGCAAAAAGGATTTTAAAAAATCCAGTAAACAAATTCATATACTCTAGTACCTAAATTATATGTAGTTTTTGAATAAAGATTTGGATTGAAACAATTGGATTTTAGGAGTGTCTACGCAATAGTTGTAACTGAATTGGTTAGTTACAGGCATCTGTATAAATAAGTTTTACCAGGTTTTTTCAGAAGAATAACGATTTGGATTCATCTTTTTCTCAAGAGAAACACTAAATTCCACCTAAAAGCTGAGAAGCTATTGTTACACTACTTTATTTTTAGGTGTTTAGAAAAATGATCAGTTGTAGTGTAAATTCCTAATTTTCATATCATAGAATCAACTAATTTATATAAAACGGCCAAGGTTGGTTAGATTGTCAGAGTACAGGGATTCGGTTAGATTTAGAATGATACACCTGAATAAGATATATTAATCCGAAAAAGAAATCCGAAAAGAATGAACCAGTCAATAACCTACTACTAGGGAAAATATGTGTAGAAGAAAATGGAGATAGATTGGACACCCTGAGGAGACTGTTGGATGACACCATGAGCCAGGCCATCGGTCAAGTGGAACCAGAATGGGAAACGGTGAGTTGGAAGTTGGCCTGAGTGTGAATTTGAGGACATTGTGTGAGGAGGAGATGAGAGTTTACAGGCAATCACGGGGCCAGCTGAAGAAGACTGGAGAGAAGAGGATGTAATGTGTGGAGATGTGCTGTTGAAGCCCTGTGTTCCACTTGAAACCAAATGGAATAATACTATAACAGTAGATAATAATTCTGGACATCTTCAGCGCAACCTTTAATGTTAGATAATTTCATCATCAATTTGCAGTCTCATCCTCTCCATCTAATTCAACATGAATGGCTAGTGTGATGATCGATGAACAGTTGAGTATCATTCATTTATTCATTCACGATAAATTTTCTCATAGCCTGTGTTAATTGTGCTGAGACGACGCTCTAATTAGGGGACGAGTGTTGTAGTTTAGCTGATAAAGCGCCCGGTAGTGTGCTAGAATTCCCCTAAGTGTTCTCAAAATAGTATTTAAATTTCTAACTAATAATAGGCATGTGTACTACGAGAAAGAACGAGTATATTTGGATGATGAAAAGAATTTGTTTACTAACCAAAGACTTCCCTCTCTGAAGTTAGCACTGAAGATGTTATCCAGGAAGACAATGAAAGCTTCGCAGTTAAACTACCCAGCGCCTACAGAACACAACCACAGTAAAAAAAATATATGTGTGTAATCTTTATCCCAGGGGGTCAAAGTTACACATGACACTAAATAAAGCGTAATAGTTAATAGGAAGCTGTGTTTATTTATCTGTTTGTTTTTTCATTAAGAACAATTACCATGTGACTGATCAATAGGAAGACTAGAAAACAATTGACATTGATTTTATTTTAGTTGAGAGGATTCTTTAATAATGTTTTATAATCTCAGTCTGTCATATGATTAATGAGTTAACCAAGTAACTGTCGACTATTATTTGATATTGAAATGTCCTCATGTTTTGCATGGTAATCTTCAAACAAGTGAAATTAGAACTGACTGGCCTTTCGGCTTAGAATTCTGAAACACCAGTGCAACGTTTTAAGTTACCATACTCACAAGAAGGACACTAAGAAATGGAGAAAAGAAATGTAATGAAACCATTAAGCATGAAACCTACTTACCAGAGAATAATCACTTAAAGATTAGTATGGAAGTTCAGAATCTGCATAATACGCCATTGTCATCAACTTTGAACCATGTTACCAACGGTTCTCAACCGCTGACTCTCTCAATCGTGAGGATGTCGGCCATATGGTCTACATCTCTTCATATGGCTCAAGAGAAAAGTTGAAGACTTCATGGGTCTGAATGAAGCAAGAAAAAGCATTTGTGCAGAATAAGATGGTGTACAGACTAAAGAAACTATTAAGTTTATGTTCTGAACAATTTTAACATTTTTGATGTAGTTGTGTTCTCTGAGTTGGATGGTTTATTTGCGAAGCTTTCATCACCCTACTAGGCAACATCTTCAGCGCATACTTCAATTTGAAGTGAGCTTTTAGATTTCTGCACGAGTTTATTAATCATCTCTCCCGGCGACCTTGGACGTGATTGGTTGTTTTTGTGTGTTTTCACACCTTCTAGGCTACTTGTATTGGAGTTGATTGTTTCCTTGACTTGAACTTTGACCCTTTGTGTGTGAGATTTCCTTCTTATGGGTTGGTAAATTTTGTCTATCTCGATGTGTCTATTGATTGACGATTCACTGGAATACCAGGCTTCTAAACATTCTCTAGCATTCTTGGTGTTTCCTCTGTCTAATATGTGAACGTTGTCCCAGTTGAATTGATGTCCGTGGTTGTCTGTATGTAGTGATATGAGGGAGTGGATGTCATGTCTTTTGATGGCTAGTTTATGTTCATGGATACGAAGACGAAGGAGATGTCCACTTTGGCCAATGTAGTGTTTTTCGCAGTTGTTACAATTTATTCTGTAGATGATGTTGGTTTTATCTTCTTTCGCTGTTGAGTATTTTGGTTGACATAGAGCCTGCCGAATGAAGTGATTTTGTTCGTTTGTGTTTGACATCAATTCCTAAGGGTTTGAATAGTCTTGCAGTGATTTCTGAAATGTCTTCTATATATGGTAGGTCGATTTTCCTTGTGCTTTCCTTAGGGCCATTGATTTGGTTGGCTGGCTGATTGGGAGTAGATTTCTTTTGATGAAGTTCCGTGGAAGACGTCCTTGAGATATTTTTCTTTAATTCTCCTTAAGGTAGGAGTGATGCAATGAGTCTTGACTCTCTTGAATGTTTGTATGCAACTCTTTTTGTGTACCATTTGTTGGGTTGTTGCTGTTGTAATTGAGTATTTGATCGGTGTGGGTTAATTTTCTGTAAACTTGAGTTTCTAATTCCCCTGTGGTTGTTCGCTTGACTAAGACGTCCAAAAATGGAATTTTGTTCTCGGATTCCTCTTGTGAATTTGATGTCGTTGAAGACGTTGTTTATTAAGTTGTGAGCTTTATCCAACTCGTTTCTTTTGATTATTACAAATGTGTCATCTACGCAACGTATCCAAATTTTGGGTTTGATCTTTGGTAGGATTATGTTTTCGAGCCTTTGCATCACTGCTTCTGCAATTAAACCTGATATTGGCGACCCCATGGGTGTTCCTTTGACTTGTTCATATATTTGGCCGTTGAATTGGAAGTACGTTGTTAGGCATAGGTTTATGCATTCCATCCAACTTGTGTTGCATTTTTGATTGTTGTGGGAGGTGTTCGTCGTTGCTGAGTAATTGCTCCATGGTCTCTTTTGTTAGTTTCTGTCCAATTGAGGTATATAATGCTGTGACGTCGAAGGGTATCATTATTTCTTGGTCATCTATTTGAATGCCTCTGACTTTTCTAGAAATTGGATAGCACAATTGGTGGAATGATCGCAGGAATCCAGTAGGTGTTTCAATTTTCTGTATAATTCTTTGGATAAATTGTATGTTGGGGTTCCTGGAAGTGATACAGTTGGTCGTAAAGGGATATTTGGTTTGTGTATTTTGGGTCTGCCGTAGAATCGGGGTAGGACTGGTCCTTTGGATTTCATTCGCTATTGGTCTTGTTTTGTGATCTGACCAGTTTTAGTGAGCTTGTTTAAAGTTCTTTGGATGCGGTTGTCTAATGTTTGTTTGGGATTTGTTGTGAGTTGTTGATATACATCCTCATCTTTGAGTAGTTCTTCAGCTTTCTTGGTGTATTCTTCTCTGTCCATGACTACTGTTTTTCTTCCTTTGTCAGCTTGTAGAATGACGATGTCCTTCCTATTCTTCAGCTTTCTGAGGGCCTTTAGTGCTTGAGAGTTGAGTTGTGTGTGTGTTGCTTTCATTTGTTTGTTGTTTTCAAATCTTCTCCATCATATCTACAATTTTAACATACTTGCAAATATTGCATATTGTCAGCTGACAGGAGGTCCTCAACCTAAATAAACATTGTTCAGAAATTACACTTATATAGCTTAAACACAGAAAGTTTAAGTGTAAAGGAAAATTAATCCTTTGATTCAACGGCAAAAAGTTGTGCAATTAAAACAAGAAGTAAATAATATGGTGAGTGAATAACAAAATGAATAACAATGTGGTGAGTTCAAGTCAAATCATAAAAATAAGAGACAAGCAAAGTTATATTCTAACAGTGGGGTAAAGGTTTGAAGCTAAGGATTAGATATTCATCAAATGGAAGGGAGAGAGTAAAAACATACAGTTACTAAAACAAGGAAAGATTGACAACTACTTCTTTCTGAACACATAAATCGGGTTTTAGGCATTTTGATAGCGATTGCTTCGGAATACTTCAGGTGAATTGAACTATTTTGTCAACTGATAATTTGGAAAGACTTCATGATGTCCACCTCATTATTCAGGTTGACGAGATACGTGTCAGTGGCACCATTTAAAGTGTTTGTCCGCTGGACGCGTAGCCATTTTCATACATTGTTGGTGTTAGATGGTTGGAGGCAGTCGGCAGGAAGCCTTGAACCAAGGTTTCGGGCGAGCTGGCACTCATCAGCAAAGCGCGTCTGCAACATTGATTTAGGAATATAAACTGTGCAATGTGGTACAGTATAAGTATATTGTGAGTAAAATTTATTTTGATAAAGTCGCACAGTGTTATACATTATTATTTACTAATGACACTTCGAGCACAATTTATTCCTCATAATCATATCAAGGTACTCACACAAATTTCTGATTACGTTTATTTAATTCCACTATTTTTCATCGTTTGACTTGATTGGTAGTAGTATTTTCCATATTTCTGGTATGAGTGATGAGTCATTCCTACTGCACGTGTTGGGTGTAGACTCAATGGACAAGGATTCAGTAATCAACCTCTGTCCCTCTCCACCTACCTAGATTACTTCCTAGAATTTTAACCCTCTACCACCCTATTGTGTGGTTGTGTGTTGATGCATGCAGTGCAATCGCCGAGCTTATTTCTAAATTACTTATCTTCTCGGGGTCAACCATTCTTACCGTAGCTAAATTCTCATGTTCCGACAATCTGACTACCCCTGACCTACTAGTTTGACCTATGTAGTTGACCCCACTCACATTCATTGCAGGGTGTTTTGTAAATTATATTATTTTGTCTAATTGGGTCAACTGGGTCCTTTAACCTACAGAGCTTGTCTCCTGAGTGAGTTTGTAGGTTTAAATGCCACTCTAATTGCTGCTTTATTAAGAATCCTACATAGGAAGGGTCTCAGATGTCTCCTCCTTATACGGTATAACTGTAGATGCCTTATATTCTCCCTTAATTATATTTTCATTATTAGTTCCTAGAGTATGAACGACTTTGGTGTTAAGTTTGATTTTGCTTTCCTTTTATTCTTCAGGGTTAATGCACATTGTGCTCGAACCTCTTCTGCTGTCGTCTTATCTATTGAACTTAGTGCTACTCCAATGTTAAGAATGACATGCTCTGGTTTTAATTTAATAACTGTCACTTTGAAATTTAGTCCTTTCTCAAGTACTTTTATCTCACTAGAGCTTAGTTCCCTTGATGAGAGGTTGATCACCCATTTTGTTCTGTCAATAAATGATGAAACGTTGGCGTCAAATTCTTCATTTATTGTGTTCTTTTCTTCTGTCAGTTTGTTGGACTTTTGAATTTGTGAGTTTTTGATTTTCTTAATGCTGTTTCTCTAGCTTTTTTGGATGTTTCAACCAAAAACTACGTAATCTTTGTCACTGACCATGACCATGACAATGATATAGGAATTAAATCAGAAATTAAGTATCTTGGACTTATTCTCTCTTCTGATCTCTCCTGGTCTTCCCATGTCTCAGCGATCTCCAGTAAAATATTCCGCCTGACATTTTACATTAAGAAGTTAAGGCACTCGGGTATAACTCAACCCCTCCTCTTACAGTTCATAAACTCTTGCATCCTACCTATTCTTCTTTATTGTTCACCCTTATTCTTTCCTGGTTTGCTTTAAAAGGACTATGTCACAATTCGTAGAATGCTGAAGACTGTCAGTAGGATGAGTGGTGTCCCAGTGGACCACATAGTTAACGTCGTTGTCGATAGGCACTTGACTTCGTGCAGTAAATTTGCTAAAGGGATTTTGTCTGACTTGGAGCATCCACTTCACCCTCAGCTTTCACCTTGCATCTCCTCAGGTAGAACAAGAAGTAACTTCAAAAAACTGTATGCTCGCACGTCTAAGTATAAAAATTCTATGATACCATACTTGGCACGTATTTTATGTGATGAAAATAGCGTCAGGCAAGAATTGACTAACCTTTTTTCATCTAGTAAATAAACAATCTCCTCCATCCATCCTTATATACCTTCAAGTTTTACTTTTATGATTTCTATTATATTTATGGTCCTGTTGCTTCTTTGTTTTACTCTCATAATTGCAAACACCAACTTATCTCTATGACTGCTGTAATCTTTGTTTTTTCCCTCACCATATCATGTAAAGAGAACATCATATTCAATATTTTTAATCATGCAAGGATTTGTATACCGCATCGACAATACTGTGTGAAACAAGCCCACGGCAATTTCCACTTGTATTATTATCACTACTTTAGCTGCTATCATTATTATTATTTCCATTTTATATGCTGCATGTTTTTGACATTACCCCTATTGTAAATGTTGAAAAATTTTCTGTGTGATTAATTTTATTTATAATTTGAGGAAATTAGATGCAATATTGTGATTAATGCTGAAAATTCCATTCTGTATCACAAGTACTGTTTTTGGAATAAAGTAAATCATTATTATTATTACATTTGAGTTTGTGTTTGATTTTTTCAATTTCATTTCGTATATTATTTAGTTTCACAGTAATTCGATGTAGTTCTTCTCTTAGACATACTCTACTAACATGTTCGGCTGCTGATGTTATTTTTCTTGAAGTAATCGGAGTACCTAGGTGTAAATATTTGGGAATTATGTGACTTTTTAAACAGCGACTGCTGAAAAAAGAATAAAACGAATAGAAGAAGGTAAACCGCACACTAGCGTTTATAAAAAACCAACGCATTCTAATAGATATTTAGACTTTAATTTACCTCATCCGTTAACTGTTGAGGCAGGCTTAGTTAAGTGTCTAACGAAACCGGGCAGTAGCACTAAGCAGTACAAAAAAACCTAAATCATGAGATAAAACAGATAAAAGAAGAGTTGGTATTAAATAACTATCCTATAAAATTCATTAGGAAGATCAGAAAATGTCCAAAAGAAAATAAAAATAATGAGGGAACTAATAATGAAAATATAATTAAGGGAGAATATAAGGCATCTACTGTTATACCGTATAAGGAGGAGACATCTGAGACCCTTCCTACGTAGGATTCTTAATAAAGCAGGAATTAGAGTGGCATTTAAACCTACAAACTCACTCAGGTAGAACAAGCTCTGTAGGTTAAAGGACCCAGTTGACCCAATTAGACAAAATAATATAATTTACAAAACACCCTGCAATGAATGTGAGTGGGGTCAACTACATAGGTCAAACTAGTAGGTCAGGGGTAGTCAGATTGTCGGAATATGAGAATTTAGCTACGGTAAGAATGGTTGACCCCGAGAAGATAAGTAATTTAGAAATAAGCTCGGCGATTGTACTGCATGCATCAACACACAACCACACAATAGGGTGGTAGAGTGTTAAAATTCTAGGAAGTAATCTAGGTAGGTGGAGAGGGACAGAGGTTGATTACTGAAACCTTCTCCATTGAGTCTACACCCAACACGTGCAGTAGGAATGACTCATCACTCATACCAGAAATATGGAAAATACTACTACCAATCAAGTCAAACGATGAAAAATAGTGGAATTAAATAAACGTAATCAGAAATTTGTGTGAGTACCTTGATATGATTATGCGCGTCTGCAACTTTGAGGGAACTCACGTTGCTTTTAATGTTTGAAGCCGCGTTATCCAGTGCTGTATTCAAAGACGTTAGCACTAATTTTTCGAGGTCCGTCATTTACCTCCTGGACGTACGTGTTCAGATAATCGATAATGCATCTTTCTTTCTATTCTCCTAATGTAACTGATGCTGCAGATAAGATACATGTAAATTTGCATACGCAGTTAGAGCCAACATGAAAAGAGCATCTGTTGATCTTTCTATACACCAGACAGCGTGTAATCCGAATAATGGGAACCAATTTCGCTGCAGGATAGGTTCTGGCTGGTGAGGTTTTCATTCTTCTGCTGACTATTACTGCGAGTCGGCCATCTTTAAAGTTGAGTTGATCGAAAATATGCTTCTTTACCACTGTGGTTTGTCTGACATTTGAGTCTTCACATCCTTTGGACTTGTTAATCAATTTTTGAGGATAACCAGTCTTTTTCAGCATCTTATAAAGAAGTTCTTCCTCTAATTTTTCTTTAAAGCATATTCTTCTGTCTCTAAAAAACAGAGTTTTGTCCAGTGTTAGTTTATAGCCATTTAAACAAGAACTATTTAAGTGTAAGTACTGTCTGTTCCATGTAGGCTTTCGATGAATTGACCTCTGGAGAATACCATCTTCCAGGCGTTGCGTGACAATACCAAGGAAATGGAACTTCTCATTAGTGTCATTTTCCATAGTGAAGTCAATATTTGCATCTTTACCATCGGCTAGTCCGTATAGATAGGATGCATGACTTTCACTGATGCATATTACAAATATGTCGGCGGCATATCCACAATGAGAGGTTGTTTCGTCGAGTGCATGCTTCAGTTTTGTTCTCTCAAGGCTGGACATGAAGATGTCTGCTAATACAGGGCTTTGTGGACTGCCAATAGCTCTACCATCTATTTGACGGTAGAAAGTATTGTCAAACAGAAATGGTAAAAGTCGACCTGAACGAAGAATATTCTTTGCAATAATTTCTCCTCTTCAGGTTCTTACAATTATAAAATATAATATTTGTTGTCGTTACAATAAAGGCCAGTTATGTGGCAGATACATTTTTAACGTAGAATAACAGATTAGTTATGGAGTGTCAAAATAAATAGTCGTATTTGTGTGACAAACGTGCTAGGCTGAATTCGATTACAAAATATTGTAAAACGCGAGACAATGGTGATTGATCATAATAGATTTGTAGAGTGTGGGGTAGGAAAATTGACAAGTCAGTTCAAGGTTATAAAAGGTGTCAGGTGAGTGGCTAGTACAAAGTAGTCTGTGTTAAACAGGAGATAGTAAGACTGCAATGAGAGGTTCATAATGAGATAACGAATATGTGAAATGAAACAGGTGGAGGCATATATTGAGAAAAAAGATAATATTACTAATAATAAGTCCGGATAGTATAAACGAAAAATTCGATAGTATTGAGAGAATGTTTGCATGAAGGGCATAAATTATGACGAATAATAATAATATTAATAATAATAATAATTGTAATAATAATACTATTTGTAATAATAAGCAAAGAAAAAAAGAAAGAGCCAACAGGGTTAAGGGGAAGGAACACTCTTGATGAGAAGAAGAATCATCAATCCAAGTTTGGCCACGGTAGGAACAGCGTCTGAACGTGTTCTTTTTGGATACAAAGTTCCTGTTTAGTCGATCTTATTGCAACAGCTTCAGCTATGTGTAGAAGACGTAAGCGAACTGTATGTGATAACGACTTCGGAATTCGGTGTATAACCCTGAAAGCTGTGTTGACATCGATATGATGTCCAGTATCGACCAAGTGTGACAGGATCGAGCTTTTTATGCACTTAATTTCCCCTCTGCTGAACCAAGCTGGTAAATGTTCTCGAACCCGTAGACGAACCTGCCTAATCGTGCGCCCTATATAACTTGAACCACAGGAACAGTTGAAATGGTATATGCATGAAGAAGAGCTAAGCCTAGGTAAGACATCTTTGAGTTGCTGGGCGAACATTGGACGGCTACTGAAGGATAGGCACAGACGTGCAGAGTAGAAAGTTTTCTTGATCACCCCATAACTAATCTGTTATTCTACGTTAAAAATGTATCTGCCGCATAACTGGCCTTTATTGTAACGACAACAAATATTATATTTTATAACTGTAAGAACCTAAAGAGGAGAAATTATTGCAAAGAATATTCTTCGTTCAGATTGACTTTTAATTCATAATATGAGAAATGGTAAAACCATGGTACACATTAGTAGTAAGCGTTTAGATTCCAGCATTGGGAGTGAGAGAAGATCAGAGTGCTGACAGATGATATCTTTAGTTTCACTAACTGGAATTCTTACGAACAGTGAGGTTACATCAATTGACGCCATAAACTTATTAGAAATGTTCGAGTTGGTTCAGGCTTTCAGAGAAATGGTTTGACAATCTCTAACTCTTTCCCAGCCTAGTTCTATTTCAACTAACACTAATTATCAAGGATTTCTACTGAAGGTAACATATACGTCTATGACAAAAAGATAGGTAAAACACTTACCCATAAGAAATGAATTCAAAAAAACTCAGTGACTGGTAGACATAAAATTTATCGGTGATGAAATCGATTATTTACTAAATTCAAAATGATCAATGCTCAGATCATGCTGTTAGAAAAATGAAACATTTCACTACAATTTTTTCAAAATTTTTATTATGTCAAAAATGAAATTCGTTTGACACAGAAACTAGTGGTGGCGTATGCTACTGATAAGACTTATCAGTAGTGTATATAAAATGAGATGTTAACTGGCATAAAAACTTCAAATAGCAGGGAGATAGATTTGACGTCAGAGAAAGCAAATGATACAGAGTTGCAGAGATACATGGGAGATGGGAAAGGAACACAAAGAAACACAATATGAAGGAAGGCCAGAGGTAGAACAACACGGAAGATCTGTACGCAAATGGTGCGTTAAAGAAAAAGTGTACATAGTTTGGCTACATAGAGACACCAAATAGCAAATAAACATTACTTATATGTAAATTGATAGAAGTTGGAATTTATAGACTATGGATTGGGTCACAGGGACTGAATGGTCTATGAACTGGCCTTGCAACCGGAATGTCTTGGGTGTAAGGGAATAACAGTATGGAAAATCCCTCTTGAACGATGCGTTTACGATAATGCTACTTATTTAGACATTCCAAATAACTTTGTAATTATAATCCTTCTTTCTGCTAGACTGTGTATCATTGTTCTGGCTTTTGCATATCACCTGTTGACTTCGTCCTCATTGTCATTGTTCTTGTTTAATCCCTAAATTCAGTGCTTCTCTTCATGGCTGTGTGAAGATATTATTATTAATCCTTTGGGTTCCTAGTGGAACAATGGGCTTCAACTGCACGTCTCCACTTGCTTCTGTCTTCTGCTGTACTTTTCACCTGCATCCATGTTAGTCCAAACTGCTTCAGCTCCTCTTCACACGATCTCCTCCATGTCACCCTTGGACGTTCCACTCACCGCTTCCCTTTCGGGTTCCACTCGAGCGATGGCCTAACGCGCGATGTCACCCAGCGGCCTCCTCAGCAGTGAGTGTCCAATCCATCTCCACTTTCTCCTGCATATTTGTTGGGCGATTGGTTCTTGTTTTGTTCGTTCCCATAGTTTCTTGTTGGTGATTCTTTCCGGTCATCTGATCTTCAGTATAGAGCCAGCGAAGACAGTTGTTGATAAAGGTCTGCAACAGGCTGTTGGAAATATTCTTTGTGACACACTGGCCAAGTTTCTGATCCGTGTAGAAGAACTGACTGACTTGACGTTTGTATTGAAAATCCGAATTTTGTTGTTGATGCAGGCTGAGTGACGAAGATTTCCAGATTGGTTTCAGGTTGATGAATGTGTTTCTCGCCTTCCCGATTCTTGCTCGATTTGACATCCTCGTCCAATCCTCCTGTAGTTGAGACAATGCTCCCTAGATAAGTGAGTGAAGTAACCTCTTTCAAATCCCTCCCTTTGATGGTGATTGGCCGTGGATGTTGCTGCTGTTGTTGTTTTTGGTTGGTTATTTTCATAACCTCCGTCTTGTCTATGTTCACCTGCAGTCCTGTCTTTGCTGCTTCTTCGACCAGTTTGTCGGTTTTCGCTTGTAAGTCTTCGATTTTGTGTGACATCAAACATAAATCACCTACGCGCGAAATCCAGGTCTTCTAGGTTGTTCACGTCGGTCCAGGATATCACTGTCTTCTCGTTTCCCACTGTCTGGCGCATAATCCAGTCCATCACAATTAGGAATATCATTGGTGATAATAAGCATCCTTGTCTGACTCCTGTGTTTACTCCAAACGCTTCGCTGAGTTTTCCGTTGTGGATCACTTGACATGTGTCGTTGTCGTACAGCTGTTGAATAAGGTTGATGAATATTTGGGGTACGCCGTAGTACTCGAATAGTTTCCAAATTACTTTGCGGTCAACGCTGTCGAAGGCCTTTTCAAAGTTTATAAAGTTGAAGTAGAGGTTTGATTGCCATTCCATGCTTTTTTCGATGACGATGCGTAGAATGTGTGAAGATATTGATAATGCGTTATTTTACAACTGAGATTTTGTTTGAGTGAGTCATTATGACCTTGGATTGTCTGTAAGAGTTATTTGGTGCATGGTTTTCGCTGACAGAGTTTTGACCCCATCTTGTTGGAAATATTCTTCTTAGTTCTTATTACTTGTTTTGTTCTCGAGAAACTGTTAGTTAGATCTGTATAGCTGCCTAATAGCATTGTTGAAGTAATCTTGAGCTTGATATCATATGATTGTTGAATACTACTCTAGATCTTATTGTAAATAACTGTCTTCTCACTATCGTCGGGATATTTTTGTATTGCGCGTAACTCAAAGAAGCTCTGGTTAGCTATACAGTAGAACGGAAGGATTGGTTCCCTGCGTTCAGACCACAACACATCTGTTTTAGTTGTTACACTGGGTTCAAACGCCGGTGGGTCATGGTCGCGTACTGACAAAGAGTCCTACACTAGGATGAAATAATGTTCCAGTGCTGTTCATTTTCCCAGTGGTTCTCTTTAACTTATATCTCAGTTTGTGATCAACTCTTTAAAAAAAGAGGAAGATTAACGTATTTGTAATTAATAGTGTTCTCTGAGCTGGTTGGTTTAGTTGCGGAGCTTTCGTCGTCCTTCTGGGCAACATCTTCAGCGCAATATTTAGCATAAAGTGAAATGATTTAAATTTCTTCATGAGTGATACAATTGCGTCTCCCGGTAACCATCTTTACATATGCATTGACCATTTTCTATTGACTTGGATTTTAAACTTTCTGGTCACCTGATTTACTTGTTATTAATTGGTATATTTCGTCTTTATTAACGTGTTTGTTAATTGCATTTTCGTTTGAGTACCAGGCTTCTAGGAATTCCCTGGCACTTTCGGTGTTTCCTCTGTCTAAGATTTTGACATTATCTCAATCAAATTGATGACCATAATTGTCTATATGCATTGATACTAAAGAATACATATCATGTGTTCTTGGATTCTAATTCGAAGGGGACGCCCACTTTGGTCGATGTAATGCTTGTTACAGTTCATACAATTTATTTTGTAAATGGTATTAATTTTATCCCCTTTTTCTGTTGGATCTTTTGGTTTGCATAATATCGAATTAAGCGATTTGACTGGCTTGTGTGCAATATTTATATTCTAGCTGTTATTTCAGAGATATTTCTCATGTATGGTAGGATGAATTTTCTTGTGGTCTTTGATGATGGTTCTTTGTTGATGTTTTGATTCGACTTCAAACACTTTTTGATGAAATTTTGTGGATAACCATTCTTTTTGAAGACCGAAGATTAACGTACTAACTATATTTTGTTAATAAGTTAAGCAAATACTCTCAGTACACATTAATCCAGGGATGCCTCAGATTATTTACAAATAAACAAGTTCACATATTACATACTGAACTGATCTCTTGAACTTTATGACAACTTTAATATATTTTATTACATATGTAAGTCAATCTTCAATGAACAAGAAGTAAAGGCCTGCAGAAAGATGGAAAATTTCTAGATGTTCATTTTATTTACTTTCGTTTGTTTGTTTATTTCTGCATAATCTTTGTAACCACTGCTGTTTTTTTTCTTATATTTTACTAGTTTGCACAGAATTTTAGATAACTAACATGTATATGCATACGCATGTATATATATATATATATATGCAAATCCTAAAACGTAGATAATCTGGTTAACTGAATAGTAGAAATAACCTTTTCATTTCTAGAAGCATTGCAATCGATCAATAAGTATTCCGTACATATATATATATATATATATATATAGTGAAAGAAGACCAATAGGTAAAACAAATCACCTTAAGTAAAATAAACAATTTATATCGAATAGTAATCAAACTGAAAAATGAAATAGATATTTCGTCATTACTAAGACTTTATGAGATAAAAACTGGGATATAGAGAGAGTTGCAACTGTGTGTCACAATCTGAGAGAACATGACGTGCTACAATAGCGCAGTTCGAATCACTAATAAGGAATAAGAAACTTATTACAATCTAAAAAAATAGTTGTGGATTATGTTATGGTGTGGAAAACTTATTTTACTTACTTACTTACTTACTCACTTTATTAGAATACTGTCTACATAATTAAGATATTTGAAAATAGCGATGAATTATGAAAATTGTCACTTGGGAGGTGGAGATTAGAAAGTTTAGTCTAAGGTTACCTAATATGGAAAAAGTTCAGAGAAAATTGACTGTTATATCCAGTGAGGGAATTGAAACATAGATGTGAATGCATAAAATAATAATAATAATATGAAATGCAATTAAAACTAAAATGTTTGTGATTATAATCGTAGTTAAATGTCAAGTGGCAAAGCAAATTAATGTCATATATAGAATAATTCATAGGATGGATAGAACTTGAAAAAGGTGTACAATTATAAGATTAGTAGACAAATCGAATAAAATAAAAACGTTACGTAATATTGTGTGAAATTTAATAGCATAGAATTTAATGTTGCATAAAGGAATTGATTTAGAATGACAAGTGGAACAAGTGAAATAATACCGAGGACAATTAAAAGTGAGAGTAGTAATAGTAACAATTGACGTAATAAGGAAGAGTATACAAATTGAATAGACAAAAATGAAAAATTGGTAGAGCTAAAATATGACTGGGGATTACCATACTTTAGCGTAGAGGGATTAAGACCATGAGAGTTGGAGGGGTTGAACGAACTTTTTCTGTACACAGAGATCTGGCTTTTCTGTTTCGATAGCCAAAGCTTCAGCGATACAGATGACTCTGGCACGCAGGGATTTAGGTAAATTACTCTTTGCCTTGTATATATATATATATATATACGATTGTACAGCTTGATGATAAATTCGTTGAAAAGAGTCTCTTCGCTGAATCACTTGTTTTGACTTTTCTTACTAAAGTCTGTGATTTTAACAATGACCTATTGGAACAAGATTAAGTGTCTGTAGGACTGACCATTACACAAGCATTTATCACCTGATAGTATTTACTTAAGAATTTCAAATTTAAATCAGATTAGCCGTATAGTTTTATCAAGTCTTTAATATTTCTGCCATCCAATATCATTCGATGAAAAAAAATATACTTCGGAAATGAAAATTTTTGGTACGACACTGAATTGAGTGTTGAATATTGATCATGTATTGCTAACATACTAGTGAATTTAATCGATAAAGGTAGAACACAGTTCTATATCTCTCTCAATGCTATGAATTAACCTTCTTTCATTCTCTTCAGCAATTTTGTAAGTAGGTTTCCTGTTCTTTGCTTTGTGTCATTCTGGTTGAGTGATTTGAAGAATATGGTGTTGTCTAATATTATGCTAGTCAATTTCTCATTATAGTCCGATCTATTCATTACCACAATCTCATTTCCCTTATCAGGACGGACGAGGATTATGTCTTTAGTTTCTGGAAGTTACTGATTAGTCATTATCTCACACTTACTACGTCATGCCAGCTTCTGCCTCTTTTCAACTTCCAGTTAGTCTTCCCTTTTAGGTTACACCTTACATTACGTAATACATTTTTCGAGGACAAATTTTGCCGGTATCTGATTGATCTTGCGATTTCTTCGTTAAATATAATTAGGATTGTACAGCTTATGAAAATGAATCGTCGAGAAGAAAATTTTCTTCGCTGTTTACATCTTTTTCTTATGATTCAGTATGGGAATATTTCGTTCATTTTGCTTGTCATTTCTAACTACTTAAAACTCTAAAGTAATTCCGTATTTTATTTCCTTTCCATATTCACCCTGAGCACAGCTCTTTCATCAAACTATTCATGTTGTTACGTATCTCTTCTTTAACAATCGTTTGTGACAACTCATCACTTTTGTTACTACTCTCTTATATCAACATCCAATTCATCTGAGCTTACTAATCGTATTTTCGTTTGACAAATTTAATGTGCACACACATTCAAAACAACCATATATATTTGCGATTGTAGAGCTATGAAAATGAATTCGCCGAAAAGAGACTCTTCGCTGAACTACTTGTCTTCTGTCTATCAATGTTCGAATGGGAATTTTTCATGAATTAACAGTTTTGTCCAAATAGCTTTAATAGAGTACTAGTCAAGACTCTGTACTATATAGCTAGGAAAATATGCTCTGTAGAGGAATTAGAAGAAGAATTTATAATTCTCCAAAAGACTTTGAAAAAGCGGCTACCCTCAGAGATTCACTAACAAATATGGAAGTTGTGAAGGCTCAAACATTAAACAAATCACAGTGGGAAAAAGCCTGTTTTCATGCAACTCGATTTTAAAAGTGAAAATATTGCAGTAATAGTCATCGGAAGATTGAATACCTCAGATGCCAAAGCCCATCCTACAGCTGAGTTGGTTCTCGTCTATCGGACAACATGCACTTTGGTGCGGTCAAAGGTCGACAGACACCCTTCTCATGTTAACGCCAACTGTGTATACAAATTTACGTGTATTTGTTGGAGCAGTCACATTGGGAGAACAGAGAGAAGGGCACACCTCCGATTTTCTGAACATGTACCGAAGAGCCTACGTCTCAAGGGAACAAACGCATACAATAGTGCCATTGTCAGGCATCTCCTTGATACCGGTTATGAGGTGGGAGTTATAAAATCCTTTAAAATCATCAATAGACAAAAACTCTCAATTCTCCTCAAGTTTGCCGAATCAGTGTCAGTCAAACGCCTGAAACCCGATTTATGTGTTCAGAAAGAAGTATTTGTCATTCTTCCCTTGCCCTGATTACTGGATGTCTTTCTTCTCCCTTTCATTTGATTACGTAATCTTTGCCTTTAATCTCACCCCTCTTCGATATAGTGCAATTTGCTTGTCTCTTATTTCTGTGATTTGAGTTGAACCCAGTGCATTGTTACGCAGTCATCTTACGCATCTGTCGTCTTTATTACGTAACTCCTCTGCTCTGTTTAAACTTGAACTCCCTGTGCAAAATCGATATAAGCGTAATTTTATGAGCACTGTTCACTAAATCCAGAACCTCCTGTCAACTGACACCATGTGAAATTTGTATGCTAAAACTTATCTGTAAATAAACTTAATAATTTATTTAGGCCGCGAGAAGCTGATGAGAAGCCAACGAAATAAATGATGGTACCATATTATTATGTAAAAAATGGTGTTTTTACTTCATTCAAATTTTGAAGCAGAAATGTACAGTATTTAATGCTTCCCACGTTTTCACTGCTCTCTGCTCTGATAAAGGTTAGTGTGTTCGATATGAAAGGCGGCATTTTCGAATTTGATAATGCCAATACTCTATTCAATTTGTTACTGAGACACAACAGCCTTCTCTCGTGGAATAAGTTCAAGATATCCTGGAGTCCACTATTATTATTATTATTACTATCGTTCCCTTGGGTTAGCTAATACCTGTCAAATAATATCAATGGTTGATTAAGATGAGTAGTTGTATACCACTCAAATCAACCAGTAGTCCGTATTGGCCAGCTAGGTTGAAGTGATCTATACATCAAACAGCCGTGTCTCTCGTTCGTGTTATTTGCTAGGTTTAACTCAGTTCAGACAGCCGAATAAGTTTAATCGGTAATGGTATCAAGCAGATTACATATTGCTGTCTGAATAACCACACTTAGCAAAAGAAACTGGTGAAATTTCAACTCGAACTGTGTGAATTACAAACTAATTTGTATGTTGTGAATTTGATTTACAGATAATGTCAACGCTGAAATCAAAGTCATCATTGAAGCATCTTTATTAAGTACCCTCAAAAGACTGATTATCTTGATCTGGTGAAGACTACGAAAGAGGAATTCAATGCTTCAATAAATAACAGTATCACCTAAAACGAATCACTTTGCCTGCAGTAACTGTGCTTTCAGAAAAGGAGACATTTGATCAAATAGTCTATTTCTATCCTCTAAATTAACTCATGTTTATCTAAAATATAAAAAGTGAACAACAAGGAACGTATTCACAGTGGAACCATAATACTTTAATTGGTCTTTAGATAGTTACCAATATCATGCGTCTTCTAGTTCTTGGTTTGCTACAAACTAAATGTGTATCTACCAATTCACCTGCTCTTGTGGAGCGAGGTATATAGGTCGTTCGATGCGTGTTTTATCTAAAAGAGTTCAAGAACACTATCCCGCCTGGCTACGGAAAGGTAACAACGGAGCAATAAGGAGCGCCATTATTGAGCATATACTCAACACTGGTCATTCAATTTGCAAGGAGAAGTCGTTCAAAGTCATCTATAAAGTCAAAAGAAGCCTTCCAAAATCGACAAGCTTCCGTATACTTTGTATTGCTGAAGCCTTAGCGATTTGGATGGAAAAGCCTGAGTTATGCACACAGAAGAAACTTCTCCACCCCCTCCTACTACCGTGGGTTTAATTCCAAGTTTATTTGTCATCAACATTTTGTTATCAAATTTTTTGCAATTTTCGTATAACAATTTTTAGTAACTAACCCATTCAATCTTTTCACCTATTATCTAGTTTATTTTCATAATTGTCTACAAACTCCTTCACTAGCATCTAATCTTTCCAAACATGTCCATATTACGTAACCCTACTTACATCTTACCAATCTTCACCCCACTTAGTTACAACTTTGAGTATTAATCACACGTTTTAACTTCTTCATTATTTTGATGATGTAACTCTACTCACATCTTACCAATCTTCACCCCACTTAGTTACAACTTTGAGTATTAATCACACATTTTAACTTCTTCATTATTTTGATGATGTAACTCTAATCACATCTTACCAAACTAAATTCTGTCAGTCAGGTTTGCAGTAGGGCCACTATGCTAGATGCCTTACCATCACAGAGCACTCTGCAATGCTGTTGTTAGATAGTTAGAGGCAATCGCCAGGAATCCTTGGGTAATGTTTTCCTGCCTGATGCCACCTAACATGGTAACCACATTTCAAACTTGACTGACAGAATTCAGTCTGCATCAAACAGAGGACTAGACGCATGACATTGGTTATTACCTGCTGACCAGTTAAAATATCCATCTTAGTCATACAGAAGGTCAATCGTGACCCGAAATAACTCAGTGGTAACATCTCTAAACACACACAGTGATATACCCATTGACTGGGTATTGGTTTTCAGGAGAACCAAACACACCCATCCCTGCCTCTTGCGAGACGACAACGGCATGCAGGATCATCCTGTGGCGCAACCACTCGAGAGCCCTCTTCCTCGGTGGCCTACGCACTCCTTTACCTCGCTAAGCCAGAAATAATGCTGGTGAAGAGGAAAGGTTGGGCATGAGGCTTGCAATCCTATCCTGTAAAATAAACACTGCTACAGAAACTTCAAGCCACTAGATTGGAGCCCTATGTTCCACTGGGGAACGTGAAGGGAAAAAAATCTCTAAACGGAACCCTGGGTGATGCGGGTTCTAATGTCAGAAGAGACATGAGTTCCTTCAGGATCGACGGCACGCCTTGCTAACGATCTCCACAAGCATAACGCCTAGGTCCAATGTTTCCTGCCAACTGTTTCCAACTATCTAATGGCAACTTTCATTGATTATTAAAACAAAGAGAAGTGTATAAAAGAAGAAGCTATCTACAAGTCAAATGCAAACTCCAAAAGTCAAATGACTAGAAGCGACTTAGAAAAGCAGTCTGAACAACAATTTTCTTTATTACAAACAGATTAAAGGTCACTCCACCGAAGGTGTACACAATATTCGAATAAAATTTGTTCAGTATAGTAATAATAACAGCTATACTACCGTGTCTGTAGAAGATGAATGAAAGGTTTCAGAAACAAAAATCAGTACAGTAAGTAGACATCAAGGAAACCAATCTTAAAGCAACAACAGAATACGCAAGAAAAAACAAGTAGGCTATACAGCTTAGAAGGAATTATTATAAACATTTGTAAGTGTACTTCTCATTGTAAGAAAACGTTAAGCTCCGAGATCGAAGCCCAAGTTCAGAGATCAACACAAGTATTAGAACTCACATGTATACTAACTAACTAAAAATTCAACTTTAACAATCTGTTTGTTTTTAAAGACAAGTTTATCACATAAATGATACAATCGGATTATTGGTATAGTGTACATGAATATTCCCAGTTAATATCTATAGCACAACAATTTACAGTCTGAACGAAACTTCTACTGACTTAATAAACATTATTATATTACATTTACACAGTTTACTATTATCATGAATAGGGCAAATGCTGAGGAGACTGGTGGGTGACATCGCCCAGCAGGCCATCGCTCGAGTGGAACCAAAATGGGAAACGACGGGATGGGCATGGGTCACATGAAGCAGGTCATGTGATAAGGAGATGAGAGCTTATAAGCACTCATGGAGTCAGGTAAAGAGGACTGCAGAAAACAGGATGAAATGGAGATGTGCTGTTGAAACCCCATGTTCTATTAGGAACCTCAGGGAATTATTGTTGTTACCATTATCACCACCTATTATTTATTATGAGTTAAGTAAGCATTCTGATTGGTTCGTTAACTCCGTTCTTAATAAGATGTAGAAAATAAGTGTTCCAGTAGATTTACTCGATCATTAAATCACTAAAGTCTGTCTTTATTATTTGGTATGATTCGTTTATCACCTTTAATTAGATTGAAATTTAATTGGTACGTCTCATCATTCAATCAGATTTAACTGATGTATTAAACACACTCATGAGTTATTAGTATTTGACTTTGATGAATTGGTTCTAGCAACCCATAGTTGATATGTTATTACGATGTCTGTCTTCAACTAAATACTCATTGTTTTCGTATTAGATGCATCAGTGATACATTTTATTACAAAGCCTACTTAGACAGAAGTTCGTTTCTGCGTCCATCTTCGACTGGCAGATATAATTGTTGATGTTCGGAGATAAAATGTAATGCATGCATGACTTGAGCCAACAGGTTACTAATCCAAAGCTTTACAAGCTGAGCTGAAAGGATCACTTGTTTTTCAGCAGGCAATCATTTCATTACACTATATCAGACTTTCAAGAGACTTAGAGATACGTGACTGTCCAATTATAGTCACAACAATTGTCAAGCAATGTCTTTCCATGTCAACACTACTCATACTGAATAAAAGGAGAACGAACAGCGAACCGGTTTTGAATTGATAGTTAACCTATCATGGATAGTACTAGGTGAGCAAATCTGTGATATGAGCCCGAATAGCTCAGTGGTAACGTCTCTGACTGCAGCACTGGGTGACGCGGATTCGAATCTCAGAAGGGACATGAATTCCATCAAGGTACGCCATGCTGACGAGTGCCAACTAGCACGAAACCTAGGTTCAAGGCTTCCTGCCGATTAAGCGTCGGTGGCATAGAGGTTGGGACGTTCACTGACCATGCACATGGTCCGGGGTTCGATCCTCGGCCGACGCACTCCTTTACCTCGCTGAGCCAGAAATAATGCTGGTAAAGAGGAAAGGTTGGGCATGAGGCTAGCCACCCCATCCTGTAAAATAAACACTGCTACAGAAACTTCAAGTCACAAGCTTGAAGCCTTATGTTCCATTGAGGAACGTGAAGGAAAACAAAATCTGTGATATCCACCCATTAGGTAATCAGTAGGAAGGTTACAGTAACTATCATTGTTGCATACAGAAACTGTCACGAAATGAATTCAATAAAAACCTATAAGGTTTTATAACTACTGTTCACAGGTTAAAACACTGACATACATTGTACGAATCGACTGCAATAAACTGTCTGGTTAGACAGTAGCGTTTCCAGTGAGTTTTTTTTAACTTAGCAAGGTGTGTAAGTATACTCGAGGGTGAATGGGATTGGACGAATAGATGATAATATAATTAGTATTTCTACTCTCCCCCTCCTCCTCAAAAAATATTATTATTTGCAAGATTAACTGTAATCCAAAGTGAAGGTAACAATATTGAGAATAAATGAAAGCTATAAAGATTAATTTAACAAAAAAGAGATATACTGGGGTCAAGGTAAAATCAGCAACTATATTCATTGCTATACGTAGCACATATGGGTCATACATTATTATACTATTATTCCCTTGGGTTCCAAGTGAAGCATAGGCCTTCAACAACACATCTCCACTTTGTTCTATTCTGCATTGTCCTCTTCAGCCGGGTCCACGATTGCCCATAATCTTTCATCTCCTTCTCGCCACACGATCTCCTCTATGTCACCCCAGGACGACCCACTCGTCGCTTACCGTTCCACTGGGATTCCGTCCGAGCAATGGCCTGCAATGCGCGCGATATCATTCGACGGCCTCCTCAACGTATGCTCTTTCCATCTCCATTTTCTCCTACATATTTGTTGAGCGATCGACTTTTGGTTGTTTTGTTGACAGAGTTTCTTGTTTATAATTCTTTGT
This sequence comes from Trichobilharzia szidati, assembly GCA_944472155.2. Lineage (NCBI taxonomy): Eukaryota > Metazoa > Platyhelminthes > Trematoda > Strigeidida > Schistosomatidae > Trichobilharzia > Trichobilharzia szidati. Next base: position 31,106,998 of record OX235271.1, on the reverse strand, counting down.
TGCAGGCCAGCCATTCTATCTTAAGGATGGGGCCAGCGAAGGCGGCCGTTGATAAAAGTCTGTGACCTGTTGGAAATTTTTTTCGTGACACTCTGGCCAAGTTTCTGACTCGTACAGAAGAACTGACATACTTGACATTGGTGTTGAAAATTCGAATCTTGTTCTCTATGCTGAGTGACAGCAGATTTTCAAACTGGTTTCACTTTGATCAAGGCATATCTTGCCTTTCCAATTCTGAATCTGACATCTTCATCCGTTCCACCTGTAGTTGAAACGATGCTTCCCAGATAAGTGAAGGAGGCAACCTCTGTTAAATCTCTTCCGTTGATGGTGATTGATGTTGGTTGTTGTTGCTGTTGGTTGGTTAGTTATCTTCATCACCTAAGTCTTCTCTATGTTCACCTGGAGTCCTGTTTTCGCTGCCTGCTTCGTCTGCCAGTTTGTGGCTTTTCGACTGCAGGTCTTCGAGTGTGTGTGACACTAAACATAAATCATCCACGCGCGGCATCCAGATCTTCTAGAGTCCAGCGTATTCCTGTCTTCTCACTCCCAATGCACAGTCCAGTTCACCACAATTCAGAATATCATCGGTGATAATAGGCATCCAGCTAGTCTTACTCCTCTATTCACTTCAAAGTCTTCGTTGAGTTTTCCGTTGTGGATCACCTGACACGTGGTGAATGAGGCTGACAAAGACTTGGGCACTCCACGCCGTAGTGTTGGAGTAGTCTCCAAATTACTTCTTGATCAACACTGCGCTGTCGAATGCCTTTAATAATAATAATAAGTCGATGAAGTTGAGGTAGAGAGAGAGTTTTGCTTGCCATTATATGCTGCGTTCCGTGATGATACGTAGACTTGCAATTTGATCAGCATATGATTTGCCTATCCTGAATCCAGCTTGTTCCTTCCGGTGGGTGGAGTTCTCTATCCAGCGGATCCTTTATTCTCTCCAGGATGATGCAACTTAGTATTTGACTTGGCGTGGACGGGAGCATTATTCTACGCCAGTCAGTTCTTGCACACGCCCAAGTCACTCTACTTTGGCAGCATAAAAAGGTAGCTAGCCTTTCTTCCAGTCTTTAGGCACCTTTCCTTCCTTCCAAACCTTTTCCAATAACGACGTCAGCACATCTGCCGCAGTCTCTGGGTCTGTTTCTAGTGCTTCGGGGTGAGGGGATTCCATCTGGTCCTGCTGCCTTCCCGGATGGCGTTTAGTATCTTGATCGCATTCAGGATTTCTGATTTCGTTGGGGGATTGTCGTCCACTGGCAAGCAGTTCTGTGCGTGCTGTTGTTGTTGGTGGTATTTCTGGGTGAGTTGCAGGTGATGGTTGACTCAAGAGTCCTTTAAAGCGATCAGCCTATTGTTTTATTTGTTTCCCCTCCTTGATAATCAGGTTCCCTTGAGCATCTTTTATTGGTTTCGTCATCTGGGTTGATCTCTTCCCGGATAGAGACCTGGTTATCTGATATAATGTGCTGGGGTCTCTTTCACCTGTGTCCTGACATGTCTTCTTCAGTTGTCGGCCAGTGTGTCGTAGAATTGTCGGTTGTCTTTCCTAACACTCCTCTCCACTTTTTTTATTCAGTACAGTGCACATTGATTTTAGCTTATCCTTCTGCTCTTTTGTCCATCTTTGCATTGAGTCATCTTCTACTTCACCATCCTCCTCTCCTCGATTAGCTTCCAGGTAGGTGTCCATTGAGAGCCATTCCTTGTCTCTTCTTTCTTCCTAGAACATTTGTACACGTTTCCTCGAGCATCATCTTCAGAGAGCTAGTTGCATTGTTCTTCCACACAGGTTTCCTAAGTGATGCCACGTAGTATGTCCGACTTTGCTCTGATCTAATCTGTAGTGAAGGTATCCCTTGTAGTTTTGTCCTTCAGTTTCTGAATGTTGAACCTGAATTGTGGTCTGTATCCATTTGTTTCCTTGGATTTCAGCTTCACTCTGAACATCCTTCGAACTAGATGATGGTCTGAACCAACATCTACTCCAGAATATTCAGAGTTAAGAAAGACAGTAGCAAAGAAAAGGTGGGAGATTTGAACGAATAAAATAAGCAGTTTTAGTGTCCATGTATGGATTGTCAGATGCACTGGAAGATAAGTCGTAATATTTTGCTTTAAACCCCCTGAGAAGCTATGTAGTAATCTTCTCATATGTAGGTCGATAGCTTAAGTTATTCTATAGAAACAGATGAACTGAGAGTTAGAGTTCTGGGGAGGAAGTTAGTCTCTTTCTTCAGCTTTCGAATGATGAAGGTCATCTGAGGTTACGTCAAAAAAATATCTAATTTAGTCACCTAGCAGACTACATTTGACACTTAAATACATTTAAATTTTGAGTTCACGAAGACAGTTTTCTAAGCAAGTCAGTTTATAATGGGTTTCAGAAACAGCCTCCTTTCATATTTGAAATAATGGTTTACAGTAACTGATCGTCGTATCCGCACAATGTAGACTAGATACATTCCTTTTTCGACCACGAAGAAAATATATAGGATTCTATCCTTTAGTAATAAGCACACAGTTGCCAAGTTCAAGAAGTTTTTCTACGAACGGAGATCGATTGTTATAGCTGGTGAGAAACACATCAGGAAAACAGATGGTGGATACATCCTTCTTCAAGATGGAAATCGACTTAATAACATTTATTGGGCACATACAGAATGTCATGTAGATTAGCATCTTTAACATAGACTGAACTTTGTTTTGACATGAGAGAACATGAAGCTTTATAATATATATCAAGAAAGAAATCCTATGATTATCAGCAAAAGCTGCATATTATTTTGTAGATGTCCGAGGGGTATGCGGTATGATTTCATCAGATTTCTCCACTACCATGGGTGATGAAAATCTCGACTGATCAGCTTATGCCACCTTAATGGTTTGATACAAATCTTATTATTATTCCCTTGGGTTCAAACTTAAGCATAGGGCTTCAAGAGCACATCCTCAATTATTCCATCCCATTCTCTGCAGTCCTCTTCGGCCCTTAAGTTTCCATCTTCTCCTCACACGACATCACCTATGTCACCAAGGTACCCACGAACAACTACTTATTTGCCATTCGGGTACCACTAGAGCGAAGCCAACCAACGACCTCCTCAACATGTGTTCGATCCGTCTCCATTTTCTTTGACATATTTTTTGGTAGGAATATACACCAACTAATCTGTAGTATAGCACTTTCTGTTACGATATATCATCTGTAAGGTAATGAATGGTTCCAAACACATTTCAAATGTTTTTAACTGAAATACAAGATAGATTATCTGGCTGTCAAGAAATATGCGTAATTTCTAGCCCTGTGTAAGGCTACATTTTGTAAAGGTGTTGCGACAGTGCACCTCTAAAGATCACCATCAGCTTCTCAAATAATTTCAGAAAAATTGGCTAGTGCTATGAGGATTAATCACCGTCGAAATCCCTCGATGGTTTGAATTATACTGCGAATCACACGATACATTGACGAAGTTTAATTAAGTAATGTATAAACAGCCCTCTCTATTACTTAAGTTTAACGTTTATTTGCAATCCATAGTACGGTATTTTCACAAGCTTGAGGAGACTAATTTCCTTTCACAGATTTAAACCTGTATCAGTCCTCAATGAAGCCAGAAATGCTACGACGAAGAGAAATAAAGTTATTAATAATGAGACGGAGTGTATTACAACTACTTTTCTATAAATCAATTGTTAGAGAAAGTGATTTACAACTGTTCAGCTATAACAAGTAGCATGTGACGATTGGATTTCTTGCATCACCCTTTTTTGAAAAGTTCCATCTGAACTTTACTGCACACACTAGAGTATTGTACAATGTGGTTAGCATCCCGTTACTATCTGATCCGCACAATTCAAAGAATCAATGCATCTATCCCTTTATTTAAATGTGAAGGCTACAATTTCCTAGACTTGTGACAACATATTCAATTTGGACTTTCCCGTTGATTGATTGGACCGAACTGTTCGGCGTTTGACTGAGATGATTAGGACATGTGTTACGTATGCCTAGCCATCGCCTTCCTCGACAACGGGAAATGTTAGCTGACATAGGGTCAGTTTGGGAAAGAGCCACTGGTGGTCAAACCAAAACATAGCTTCATCAGTCAATGAAATCCACAACATTTAGTTTAAGCCGGCCACGTAGGAAGGTGTAAACTTCCTGGTTGGGGTCCTCGGGACGGTAGACACCAATGAGGGCTGGAAACAACTGGTGATATGGCTCAAAATCGCTTTCAATGGCTGGCACAGATGCATCCACTCCTTGTGACTTATAACACCCAATAAAACTATGTTGTTCTTCGATACTACTGTTCTTTTTGCATCGTATCTCTGTTTACTGTCTATGTTTTGCATTTCCTTTTATTTTCTTCTCTTGCTTTGTGTGCTACATGGTGTGGCGACTCGAACTGCTGCACGTCGGTGCAAAGTTCTATGTTGAGACCAGTCAGTCCGGCCTCTTTTGACATATCGGCTAATTCGACGTTTGAGAATTTAACCTGAAGTCGTTTCGTGGATAGTGACTAACAGTGGAATCTAGGGTGCGCATTTCGTCCTATTTGGGACTGGGTTCGAGCCTCAGCGGGAACGCTACCACTCATTAGGAAATGAAGGTATATTACGAGACGAGTCCCAAGTAGGACGAAACGTGCCTCCCGGATTCCACTGCTGATTACCATCCACCAAATTAAATCGGTCTCATTTTAGCTTACAATCTTACTAACAAAGTGAAAGAATTATACAAACAACCATGGATAAAAAAACAGGTGGCCTGTTTAAACCACTGAGCTACCTTAATTTTCATTCAGCACAAACTCTTTTCCATTCCCTATACATTTCAATCAGTAAATTATGTCTTTGAATAGCTACATGAACTTACGCACAGTTCGCGTTTGTACTGTCAAAGTAATGCAGAGCACTTCCGATTGAAGAAAATAAGGGGAAAATATCGTAGAGGATTGGATACTGTCTCATATGGAACAACACAACACCGCACAATGTATTGCCAAATGCTATTTTACTTGGAGATCATGTACGAAGAGTACATATTTCGCAATTAAATTACGCTGAAAATTCTGTACGACGTATTAACGTACTGTTTAGCATAAAGCTGTTTTTATTATTATTGATTTATTTCAGGAAAAAATTCCCTAAAACATTTATATGTAATAAACTGCTCATTCGCTCAAATTGTTGTTATATTTTATTATTCCCTTGGGTTCCAGGTAGAACACAGAGCCTCAACAGCACACCTAGATGTCACCCTGTTTTTTGAGGTCCTCTTTAGCTGAGTCATAGGCTCTTATCTCCTCCTCACACAAACTTCTCCATATCACCCCCAGACACACATCTAACTAGCCCTTTCACATTCGGCTTCGACTTGAGAAAAGGTCTGGTGCGTGATGTCACGCAACGATCTCCTCAGCGTGTGTCCAATCCACCTCCATTTTCTCCTACATATTTGTTGAGGAATCGGCTCTTGCTTGGTCCGACCGAGTTTCTTGTTGCAAATTCTTTCTAACTGGCCATTTGATCTTGACGATGGGCCAGAGAAGGCGGCAGTTAGTGAAAGTCTACAGATGCCTGTTGGAAGTGTTACTGTAAAGCGCTAACTCTATTAACCATAAGGGAGAACGAAATTGACAATAGTGTTGAAAATCCAAAAAATGTTCCGTATGCTTCAGTGCGACCGATTCTTAAACTGACTTCAGAGTGATGAATGTCTGCCTAGCCTTTCCCATCCTTGCTCGTTTTGACATCCTCATCAGTGCTGTTGCCTATAGTTGAAACGATGCTTCCTAGATAAGTGAAGGAAGTGACCTCTTTCAAATTTCTCTTATATGCAATGATTGGTTCTTGCTAATGTTGTTGGTTGGTTGGTTATCTTCATTACATGTGTCTTCTCTATGCTTACTTGAAGTTCTGTCTTTGCTGCCTACCTCTTCCCCTGACTTGTCGGTTTTCACCTGTCAGTCTTCCAGTGTATGTAAACACTAGATAAAAGTTGTCCGCGAAGTTCTAATCTTCTTATCGGCTCAACCTAATACTGTCTTCTCGTTTCCCACAGTCTGATGCATAATCCAATCCATCATAGTTAGGAATATCATCGCTCATATTGAAAGCATATGAAAAAACTGTTAGACAGTTAGAAGTAATCTGTTAGGAAGAGGCAAAACACATGCAATTATCAGGTCATTATCATGTCTCAGTCAAGTTATTATTGCGTTATTAACAAGTCGTTGACATGCAATTGTTCCTGCTTCTGATTGGACGCTTGCACAATTCCAACTCTCAACCGGATTGGTTGATTTCCAGTCTACCTTATTTTCTGTATAAATACAGTCACTTTTGCCATAATAAATGAACCTGGTTTTACCGCTGATTCTCGCGTGTTCTGCTTTACCAGTTAAGTGGGCACTGGTCAGTAGTTAAGCAGTAACCTCGTGACAAAAGATCTACCATCATAACATAATCTGCAGGAAGTCTTGCTTGACCTAGGTGTAGCAATTGTTGGCATTCATCAATACATCAGCAAGGAGGTGTGTTTCTGCATTCTTGAAAGAAAAACTCACCTAGTGCTACAGTCAGAGACATACATTACCACTGTCCTATTTAGGCTTTTGATTGATAGAATTCAGTCTGCACTAAACGAAAGACTAGCTAGCCAAAAATGACATTCGTTACTTACCTAACACCTTCAAACAAAGCATATACAACTACTAGCCAACTGAACAGTAATGCTAAACAAACAAAAAAACTCAACGGGAAAAAAAGAAAGAGACTTGGACTTATGCAATCCATTTGATATTTTTGTCATGTATACACAAGGCGCATAAATAAACAAACAAACAAACAAAAGAAACTAGAAAAATTAATCGTAATTATAATTATTAGTATCATAAGAGATAAAACAATAATGTGAATAGACAATGCGAAAAATAAGATAAGGAAATTTGAGATTTGGTTCACTTTGAGTTCATGGGAACACAAGTGATTGTAAGTAGTAGTTCCACTTGTGAAGAAAAATTCTTATAAGGATACAATACATACATAGATACATACACACACGTACAAGCCAGGTAGGTGTAAACACGTGTACAACTAACTACCTGCATACAAAGATACCTTCTTGAACGCCTTTCTTATTGATGCAATAATAATAAACAGAAGTCAGCAGACAGAAGTGGAATTATACAGGAATTGTGAAAAACGACAACACAATAGTATCAACGAAAGAAAAAAAATCTAACTTGAACAAAGAACCAAACATACTACTACTAATAATGATGTTTGATAACAGGAACAATTAACGAGGAAAGTGTGTACGTGAGACGGACGGAGACAGAGGGGGGGAGAGAGATAGAGGAAGGAAAAGTAGCAGCTCTGTACATAAATCTGTCTATGTCTGTGACAAATCATCCCAACAGATGTATTTTGTTTTGCATGACACTTATGGACACACACGCAGAGAGAATATGTTATGATGGAATAGGGTTTTCTGACGTAAAAGGTTAAAATTACAGTTGTATAGAAAGGAAGTGAGAAGAAATAGAAAAAAGATGATTACAGGTTCTCCAAGCGCTCAATGATCTCTGTCATCTCATATCACTTATATAATTGCATTTATAATAAACTAACATCACTGAGACTACTGTTACGTGTGACAGATAGTAATAATAATAATAATAATATAAGTGTTGTACGTGTAACAATCCTCATAATAAAAATGCTATCAATATAATTCCAATATATAAGAAGTATACAAGAAAGAAAAAACGCAACAGAAAAGGGCAAGAGATGATAGACAGATGCAATCCAAATAGCACGAATATATACAGCATGCACACAGAGTATGTAATAATCCATCGATAGAGAAATGCAACCACCTTGCTTCTTTTTCACATCTTATTATAATAACAACAACGACTTTCAGAGAAAAAAGCCTTCCAGTTTCTTCACATAGAATACTAAGCAAGGATCATGTCTAAGAAAGGGAAATTTGTGAACAGAGAAAAAATCGCATGGGAACAACAACAACAGCAACAAGAAAAAAGCAATACACTACCCGGAAGGATATCATCATCACTGGTGGAAAGAGTGAGTGAGTGAGTGAGTCAGTTAGAATGCAAAAAACACTGCTATTGTGTTGTTTGTTGTTGGTGTCTTGTTGAAAAAAACTTAAATAACCGTCTATTGAATATTTGGAGAGATAGAGAAAGAGAGAGAGAAAAGTAAACACCTGAGATGAGTTAAACAACGTCTTACACACACATTGGACAGCTTGTGAAAAATAAAACACGTGTACAATGAGCATGAAAAAGAAAACGAATCTAAGTTTACATACAGTTTGATGATCCCCCACTCTATTTAGCATATTCTGTTTATGAGAATGAAGGGCATGAATGAAGCAGAGAGATTTATGAATATAAAATAATATATATTTAATAGGTCATATTTACAAATTAGAAAATTTGCACAATATCCACAAACACAGATAAGAGAATAGAGTAAATGAATAATGACACATCATAAAGGTGTCTATCTCTCTTTTATATATATTACACACCTGAAATGCATAATTCTTTTTTAAAAAGCCTAGAAAGATTAATTAATTAATTAGTGGTCAAAATTATTTATTTATTGTTTAAATTATTTTCTGGTTAAGAATTGCATAGTAGTTGGTGGTGGTGCTCTTCAAAGGAATCACAGATAACTTCGCTACCATAAATGAGTAAGTGAGTGAGTGAGTGAATGTGTATGCAGTTTCGTAAGAACGAAAGAAAAGTGAGGAATACACACACACACACAATGCATGTGTTATTATATATTCACAGTGTACACAGCATGTATGTATGACATGATCATAAAACTTAACTTCACTGGTGTTAAAAGATTCGTAGGATTTCTTTTCTTCATTATGTATACACATATATATACATAATGTGATTTATCATCTAACAGTTGAGTGTTCATTGCCATTTTCTACAAGCCAGACAGCGTGTGATACAGATCGCCAAGGTTGAACAACATCAGAATGATGATCATTGTGCATATCCTCTGGAATATAACGCACTAAATTTTCAGTAGAGAATCCACCAAACTCTGGGAATGGACCTATTTACAGCAAAATTAGAAATATAATAATTATAATTAAACGTTATAAGCTGGTGAATTCCATGTTTAGAAAATCCGAAAATAATTTATTCTTTCTAAATAATAATGACGATAACATAACAAGTTGTGCACAAATCATTTTACCTCGGTTAAGTAAATTATGAAGAAATGATTGCCCACTGACACTCATTTCATCTAAATGATTTTAGTTTCTAAAGATAATTACCACAAAATAACCTCATTTCTGGCTTATGTGCGTCGGTGGCATAGCGGTTAGGATGCTCGCCGACCATGCACATGGTCCGGGGTTCGATCCCCGACCGACGCACTCCTTCACCTCGCTAAGCCAGAAATAATGCTGGTGAAGAGGTAAGGTTGGGCGTGAGGCTAGCAACCCCATCCTGTAAAAATAAACGCTGCTACAGAAACTTCAAGCCACTAGCTTGAAGCCGTATGTTCCACTGGGGAATGTGAAGGAAAAAAAATTTGGGGCTTATGACTATAAATAACTTATGGATGGGAATTTCACAATTGTTGATGAAAAGGCATGACTGAAAGATTTTAACTAGCTTAGTTACAAGGATAGCAGCTCACTGATGAAGTTTATTCTAAGTTACGGTTTGAGAAGAGTTTAATAAAAGCATCGACTGTCTCTGAATGGGGTTCTAGGGATACCAAGAACTCATGACTTGAGACTGTGACTGTGATATGGCTCCAAATCGTTTTTAATAGTGCAGATGAATTCACTCGATGTGATCCTGACTATTATAACTAATCAACCTTCATGTTCTCCCATGTTACTATTTTTTCTTCCGTACATTTCTGGTTAGTATAGTTCTTATGAATCTCTGTTTTCTTGCTTTTTCTACCTACCTTTGTGCGCTCTATATGGAGTGTGTGGCCACTTGAACTACTACTGCACTTCCGTGTTAACTCCTACACTGAAACTTAGTCAGTCAGTGAAAGCATGGGGTTCTCAACGCTACAGAGTTGACCACAAGACTACATGATCTTGCATTGGGAAGAGGAGTTGGGCAATACTAAAGAGTTTCAACTGCTCACGATGAAGAATATCTTCATGAAGAAACATCTTCATAATGGACAACAAAAGATATCGCATCCCAGTTTGAAACCCTTAAGGACAATCCAGAACATGATGATTTAAAGACGAATACTTTACTGTTCAGCGCCGATGCTATTCAATGTCATCAATGTGTATCTGTCCTAACAACTGATTAAGTTAACCCTATTGACATGCAGTACCACAGATACAAACACTTAAAGTATGACAAGACGTGCAGGTCGACTGGTAGATGGTTACCTCAATCAAAAATACTTAGTGAAGTAAAAGTACACCAAAAGAAATCCGTACAAGTTTGGAGAGCACGAAGTGCACCAAACGTGAGTGGTTAAGGCAGTCCAAACTCAAAAGTTAACAATAGTGCTTGCTCTGCATTAAACTATTAGAAGATTACCAACCCTTGAAGTCATATGGCAGTAGCATAAGTCCCCATCCACTTAGTGTGATCGTAGCGGACGATGTAAAATTGTATTAAGTGAAAGCAATTATAAGCCCATAAAGCTAAAATTTACGTTTTGAATTTTAGAAATTAAACTCATTAAGCACGATAAATTGTGTTTCTTTTTAAAAAATCTAAGTGTAGATTCTTTTTATTTCTTCGACTGACTGGTTGATTGCTTTCAACATAGAACTTCGGCACAGATGTGCAGCAATTCAACTTTCCACACCCTGTGATGTAATACACAAAAGACAGAAACGACAAGATTCAAAAAAACTATGATCAGCAGAAATGTGAGGGAGAAAAAAATAGTAACATGCAAAAAAATAGTATTTAATGGACATAGAAGATCACAAAGAAGGTGAATGAATCTGCGCCAGCCACTGTGAACGATTTTGAACAATAAAAACAACAGTCTGCAATCACTGATTCTTAGAATCCCCAGGACCCCAACCAAGAAGTATACACCTCCATATGTGGCTAGTTCAAGCTAACTGTTTTGGATTTCATTGACTGATGAAGTCATGTTTTGGTTTGATAATTACTGGTTCTTTTCCAACCTGACTGATCCTATGAGTTAATATTGTATATCAAGGAATGTGATGGCTAGAAATGCGTAACACATGTCCTAGACATCTCAGTCTATATAGCTGCACAACTTCATCGATTGACTTGTACTCCTCACTTAACACTCTACGATTAACCTCAGTATTACTCAACATATTACATCACCTAACATGGAAGATAGTGCGTCGGTGGCACAGCTGTAGAATGCTCGCCAACCACGCATGTGGTCCACGGCCGACGCACTCCTTTGCCTCGCTAAGTTAGTAATAAGACTGGTAAAAAGGGAAGGTTGGGCATGAGGCTAGAAATCTCACCCCATAAAAATAAACATCACTGCTACCAAAACTTCAAGCCTCTAGCTTGAAGCCCTATGCTCCACTGGGAACGTAAAGAAATTAAAAAACGTGGAACATAGAACGCAAACATGTGATCAAAGACAGTCATTACATGTCTTCCCCTTTCAAAGACCATCTCTCACAAACATAAAGGAGGACAGAGCGAACGGGTGGGTAGTTTACACATCCTCTGATCGATAGCTGGATAACACGTCTACGCCAGAGATGACATAATTTGGCAAAGCCGAACGAGCCCTCTGCATCTGTCCTGAGATTTCGTTAATAATCAGCTCGTTGAGGTTGATGCAACTTCCCAAATAAGTGAAGTGGTCAACACACTCCACTAACCACTTCACTCCCTATCTTTATGCTAAGAGTTGCTGTAGTTCACTCCTTTAATTAATCACAAATAAAACTGTATAATCATTATAATGAATATCATATACCCAATGCCCAAATTTTTTTCAAACTGTTAAAACTGTATTAACATAAAATACACGAATTTTAATAACCACTAACCTAACTACGCTGCTAATAAATAATTATCGTATATAGAAATAACCTTGAATAGTCGCATTTCTAATAAGAAGGTGCACGCAAATATACACAGGAACAATAATTTTGATTGTACAAAAAGGTGTAAACGTTTCATTTTGATTGGAATAGAAGACAAAAAAGGCGGAACATACACACACACATACATGATCAGAGATATACCAAGATGCGCGAAGAATATTTAATGAAACCAACTCACCGGCACATATCAATAATAAGAGATAATAAGTGGTTACCTGTATACTTTAACAGCTGAAAGTTGACAACATATGCATCCACACACAGAAGAAACATCACACACGCACGCACACACACATACATAATACCTAGAGTAAATGCTTAGGTTGCAGAATAGTAGATTTGTATGTTATCATAAAGTGCTGCATTCTTTCAGTATTAACAATGGATGAACGTGTGCGCTATTATAGTACATTTGTCTCGCACATCTATTCTGTGCCTTGATAAACATGTACAGTTAAAATGATCATTTAATTAAGTGGTCATAGTATTCGTAGTAGTAGTTGTTGTTGTTGTATTAATAACAATGACAGTTGTAACCTTATCACATGAATAGTACGAAAGAAAGAATTGGGTAGATGTGTATACCCTGACCAAAACACGTACACACACACATACACACAACAATGCTTAAACTAAACACAAAAATACCTCTGAAAGGCTTAAATAACACACTATAATATAAATATTACTTACAATAGACAAAAAAGGCTTAAGAACACCTATATATATATATATATATATATATATATATATATATATATATATATATAAAGTAAAACCACTGTTACGCAATGATTTCATAATATAACAAAGACCGATTGATAGCTGCTACCTTTATATGGTGGTCAGCCTTATAAATTGCAATGACCCAACGAGCTACACTGGTTGCAACTAATGCTACTGAAGGTTCTTCTATGCTAGAAAACCTATCAGGATAGCAATTATACTAAAAAGTTACTATAATAATGTAAGTTGTTTGTGGGAGAAGTTGTACTGTTGATGAATAAGGATGTGACAGCGGTAGGGTGTTTTCCTTAGACAACCAGTAGGCTGCTCTGGGGAGAGGGAGAGGTAGGAAAAGTCAATCCCGAAAATTGTACACCCTGACCCATCTTGAGGTGACCTGTAGCCGGCTGAGATCTGAATACGGATTAAACTTAGAAAAAACTCCAACGAACCGGTCTTGGGGAGTTTTATCCCTTGGGCTCTGAGGTTTAGCGACACTAATGCTCGTTCTGTTTTAGATACCCCACGAAGAAATCAACTTCTATGGTGTGGGCAGCAGGGAAGAAATAATCGCTCACATCTGCAAGCACACTACGCTTTCCTGCTCATCACCCTTCATATATATATATATATATATATATATATATATAGGGAGAGAGAGAGAGAGAAGACATTGCAAAAGGTACTTACAGTTTGTGTGGAATCAAGAAAATCGCCACACCGTGACGTAACAACAGTGGGAAGAATTAAAAAGTAAGAAGCCCAAAGTAATACTGACTGGAAAATTATTACATTAAGTTTTCATATACTATTTTGTGAAAGAAATTATGGTAATGAAGGGTAATGCAAGTTTATTACGTCACTGAATCACAAACTTGGTAGGATGATATGCATATTATTATTATCCCTGTGGGTTGCGAATGGAACACAGAGCTCCAACATCTCCACTTTGTCCTGTTCTCTGCAGTCCCCCTCAGCTGAGCCCACGATTTCTCATAGACTCTCATCTCCTCCTCACACGATCTCCTCCATGTCACCCTCAGACGCCCGACTCGTTTCGAATTTCGATTCCACTCGGGGGGCTGGTGCGCAATGTCATCGAAAGAATTCTTCACTGGGTGTCCAATACATTACAAATCTAATAACTCTCTTATTCCACAACAATGCATCACAGATTAACTATATCTTAGTATTTTTCACCAAATTTTAGTGTATGGCATAGAAGTTACTGAGAGAGTCGGTGGTTCGGTGGCGGGATACTCACTGCCCATGCAAGTGGTCCATGGTTCGACTCGAGGCCGACACACCTAAACTGTTCTCAGCCGGTAGTAAAACTAGCGAAGAAGGAAGTTTGGGCATCAGATTAGCAACCTAATAACTGCTACTGAAAATTCAAAGCTCAAGTTTAAAGCTCCATGTTCAATTTGGAACACAATGGAATAAATAGGAATACAAAATAAAATATAAGTTACTCCAGTAGTAAGTAGGTGTGTTCAACCTACAAAGGTCACAAGACTATCTTTTACTAACCAAATAATAGTCCTCTTGCCATAATTCTACCATTACATGTCAACAACATCACAGAGAGGACACACATGAGATATTAATTCCATAATGGATAAGATTTTATTTTGATAAATCATACAGTGTAGTACAGTTATATTAACTGATGACGTTTCGAGCACAAACTATTGCTCATAATCATATCAAGTTGATATGATTATGAGCAATAGTTTGTGCTCGAAACGTCATCAGTTAATATAACTGTACTACACTGTATGATTTATCAAAATAAAATCTTATCCATTATGGAATTATACTCTACCACAGTGCCCAAGTTTTATACTTATAACATGAGATATTTCCAAAAACCAGTATATAAAAATCATCAAACATGAGCATAAAACACTGAATAAACTGGCGACTTAAACTTCAAACTTTGCTTTTTTATCACACATGGCTACTAGACGGAGTCAGTTAATATTTTTTTAACGAAAGTGGTCAGTGAGCAATGCAGAATTAATCAAATACCCACATAGTTTCTACGATCAGTCACAAACACTACTAAGGCGTTTTACTATGCATTATTTGTAAACATAACAGTAAATGCTCATCATTTTTATAAAGTATATGCTCTCAAATCATAATATTGATTTCAATATGAATGCCATTCACACATAATAAAATGAAACTCAACTCACCACTTTCAACAGAAGTATGTGGGGATGGTGTAAAAGGACACAGATCGGAGGATTGTTGTTCATTTTGATGGTGGGATTGTTGTTCTTCAAAATGTAATTGTTGTCTTTCATGTTGATGAGGATTATTCACAAGTGGGATAGATGATGATTTATCACGACCAAAAGTAGAGGCTCGTTTATCACGTGCACGCTGGTTTTGAAACCATACCTGCACAACCCGCATAGGTACACCTAGCTCTGAAGCCAATGCTTCACGCATCTAGTTAAACAATACAGCAAATAGAGCAGAACTGAATCACAGAAAGGATAAGAATTCTAAACAATTAAACTATATGAAAAAGGCAACAGAATTATGAAATATTTTAGTGAATGAGGCCGGTAGCACGATATTGTCCACTATCAATAACAGGTCCTTGTATTCTAAGTAATCTCATAATACTTCAACACTCGGATAGTGAAATACAGAAAAGTTATACTTTGAAGTACATGTTATGGCAGACAATGAGGCTTATATTATTATCCCAGATTTCAAGCGGGACTTGAGACTTCAACAGCACACCTCATTTCATCCTGTTCCTTGAAGTAGGCTCCACGATTTTCCATACGCTTTCATCTTCCTATATGTGTAAAACTTGATCACTGTGGTAGTAAGCAATTCCACATTAGTTTGTTTATTAGATATATCACACAGTGAAGAAACAGTATTATTTACTGGATGACAAGGTTTCGAACAAAATTTATTGTTCATAATCATATCAATTATAATCACACGACTTCGAAACCTGAGTTTTATAGTTTTCTTTGTTTTCTCATATTTGCCGTCGTTGGGGTAGTAGAATTTTCCAGTTATCTCGGACAGGTGTTGGATCATTCCTATTACATGTGTTCGCAGTTGATTCGATAAACAAAGCTTCCCTTGTTATCAATCTCTCCCTCCACCCTGTCATATCAGATTTTAAAAGTGTCATCGTATCCCATCATCCTATTGTATGGTTGTGTGTAATTGCATGTAGTGAGTGCTATAACTGAACTATTCTCTAGATTCTTATCTTATTCGGGTCAACTAATCTAGATATTGTTAGGTTTTTATGCTCCCCTAGTCTGACTGCACCTTTTCTACTACTTTGACCTATGTATTTGACCTGACATTCATTCCTGCAGAGTATTAGATAAACAAAATTGTTTTGTTTTATTGGCTCCACTGGCGGGATCCTTTAACCGACAAAGCTTCTTTCTAGTTGAGTCGGTGGGCGGTTTGAATGCCAGCCACTCTCATTGCCACCTTGTTAAGAATTCTGCGTAAGGTTTCCGAGGTTCCTTCTTTGCATGGAAGTACTACTGATGATTTAGATTCCTTATTGTTGGTGTTGTCATTATCTTGCGCATGTTTGACATACATGTTGTCACTAATATTATTATTATTACTATCACTATCACTACTATTATTATTTATCTTATTTTTACATTTCCCCACATACTTAATAATAATATTATTAATGACAACATGCATCCATATTTTATGAATCACATTATTCCAAATGCCTCTGACTGATATTTCATTGTGTAAATGTACAGCCTGATGATAATTTACCGAAAATACGTATTTGCTGGCTTATGCCGTGTTCTATAATTATGATTATGGGAATGAATAGGCAAATACTAAACGACCCTTTTGTATCCGTGTTGAGATTTCGTTAGCAATCGGTCCACTAGGGTTGATGCAACTTCCCAAATAAATGAAGTGATCAGCACACTTTACTACTGCATCCTCTATCTTTAAGCTAGGAGTCGGTGTAGTTCAGTCCTGCAGCATCACTTGATATTTGACAGGAGTGGATCGTATGCCAAACATTCGAAGGTTTCTGTTCAAGGTGTTCAGAAGATTCTGCATTTTATCAGTATCTTCACCATGG
This sequence comes from Trichobilharzia szidati, assembly GCA_944472155.2. Lineage (NCBI taxonomy): Eukaryota > Metazoa > Platyhelminthes > Trematoda > Strigeidida > Schistosomatidae > Trichobilharzia > Trichobilharzia szidati. Next base: position 31,090,031 of record OX235271.1, on the reverse strand, counting down.
AGGACAGTATCATTTAAGTGAATATGACTGTTCACTGGTAACGGGTCAATCATCAAGTCGCCAAAGTCAATTAGGATCATATCCATCAGTATATTTATGATGAAATTAAACACAAGTGGGGACCGTCAGCATCACTTCAAATCACAACTCTGTAAACTCGTACACTTGCATGAGTTTGGATGGAATACCTTGATTAGTGTGATACATGTTCTCGTCACTCACTTCATTGCGACAGTACCTCTAGATCGACGAAGTCGAGTATCTCCAACAAGTCACGAAATTTGACAACTGTTGGGCGCCGATAAGTGTGCCTGTTCAATAGTCCGTTTAAGGGTGAAGATACGATTAATACACTCTTCCTCGTCTGAAACCCAACTGGTTTTCGCGGGTTTCTTTCTCCTGAGAAGCACATAGTCTACGAGTGATTATTGAACCTAGAATACTAAATACCATAGTAGTCCAGCTTATCCCCCTATGACCACTACATGAAGACATTAAACTGAGATAAGCAATGAATTACACCAGTCTAGCCAAACTGTCTCTGATTCCTAGACATTACTTAATATTTTAGTTAACCTAGACAACAATTCGTCACCACAGTCCTCCAAAATCTCTTTAACGCCGCTTCTACAGGTGGCTGGATATTACACGAGGCTAACTAACTCATCCCACACATTTTTAACTTATAATGACTATTTCTCTGTCTACTTTTTCGAAATGATAACCCTCTATCAGATGTGTCTGTCTATATCTGTCAGAGACTGCATTTAGAGCAAGTTTATAAAGCATTCATTGAAGAATTAATCATATCGAATGTTATCCAAATAAAGTTACATAAATTTTAAAGGATTTGAATAATACAGCAAAAGTGCCATCTGAACATAAAGTATCTCAAGGACTGTCATAAGTACTTCTTTTTCAATACTTACATCATATGAAACTATAAGTTATGGGGACGAATTTTTGACAGCCTACATACGTACACTTAGTAACTGGGATTTTATAACACTATCTAATTGTCTAGAGTTGAAGCAATCTAACTGATTAATTGCTCAGAAGTCAAAATCAATGAACAAAGCAATAACTAATACTACTACTACTTCTACATAATAGAACGTTAATACGGAATAGATAATTGACTTACACTTTTCGATGGACGAACATTTAATTCATAAGCTTCTTGTAGTCGATAACGCTGTTCATCAGTGAGTGAAGTTCGTATACGTCGATTCATTGAACCGAATCCTCCACTACTATTCAATGAATTATAACTATGATCAAGATGGTTTTGATTAGGTGGCCAATCAGTTTTATTACTCATCAATTCAATATCATTGTCACATTCATTTTGTTGACTAGATAAGCAAATATTCGATAAAGGCTGATGCATTTGTTCACAATCTCGTCCATTATTATATCCTTGCCAATTCCGAGACGATGATGATGACGATGACTCTGTAGATGATAACATCTGGTTATCGTTTATTTCAACATGTGTATTATTATTAATGAGAGTAGATGAATTCAGTTCTTGTTGTTGTTGTTGTTGGAAGTGTTGTTGTTTTGTGAGAAAATCTGAACGACATATCGGTCGACACGTGACTGGATCAATAATATATGCCTCACCAGCTGCTATAGGTTGTTGACATATACAACATGTAAAACAGGAGACATGGAAAATTAGTTCTTGACTTGAAGAGTTCAAAGCAATTTGATTAGATGAGTTTCTTGTCAGTGATATTGAGTGTTTTGCACGCATAAATAATTCATGGCTTCGCATTGGCTGCCGACAGTTCACACATTTAGTTGCATAAAGGCTAAACAGTTTTCAATAACAAAAATGAAAGACTGAGTGATTTCTAAACCTTAGATTAGTGGGATCAACAGAGAGATAAAAGCATAGCTAGCTACTACCTTCCACTTTAGTTGTACTTTAGTCTGAAAACACCGTGAAAAAGAAAGCCAACAATACTACCCGGCACTCAACATTTGACACAAACTGAAGTCAACCTGCATGCTTATTTCATCATATAATCCCTCTTTTAATGCTCTTCTAATCTCTGATCGGTTTATTTCTACCCAACGACATAGCTGATTATACATATATGTGACAATGTGAGGAGGTAGCAGTACTTAAACTGCTGTGAGCAGGTTTCCTTCGACTAAAACTTTTGCAGATAAGTCATTCGCGTGATGGAGGTTTTCCCCACGAAAATGAAAGGGTGAATAAGAACAGTGATTTATCAAAATAAAATCTTATCCATAATGGAGTTATGCTCTACCACAGTGCCCAAGTTTTATACTTATATCAATGAATACGAACATTTGGCGGTTACAACCAGATTGGCGGACATCCACCTATGGGAGCTGGAAAACTCTGATTCCAAACCTAAGGTGCATATGGACTCCAGAATGAGAACGTGTCGAATGGCGTATGAACCTGTTTTGGTCACCGGAAACCATGGGAACGCAGCTCTTGGCACTGCTTCACGGTCTTGTGGATCAGACTTCAGGTCAAAGGTTCGCGGTGGTTCTTTAAGACAGCTACCTGTTTCGGTCTGGGCATCTGGGTAGAATCGCAGCCCACGCACAGTGTGCTAATGTAGCACAACTCTTGGTATCTATAAGGCACCAAGTTTGCTTCTTAGTGATAATAACGATAACTAAAACTTATTAGATGATACGAAACACTGAAAGATCTAGAATATAAATAGAAGCAAATAAGTCAGATAAATACAAAAACTGTAGCCATACAATTTGGGTTACAGGCTACACTTGATGTTTGCAAGCGAACTATTCAGCTTAGTTGCCTGAAGTGAAACAGATGGAGTGACAGCTTTAACTCTGGAACTTCTAATTCAAGGGCGAATGGTCAAACCGACTAGCAGTACTTTCAAGACAGCAGTTATTTTTACACATGCTTGTTAGACGAATCAAATTTATTTTTATGCTGCACTAGAAATTACGCTTTGATTGAAATGCCGACAGATATTCATGTTTGCAGAACCACTAAACACAGAAACCACTTCCAATGTGAACTAAAAAATATTTATCGTTAGACAGATATCAGTAGTAGATGTGTCACAGCTGTCATTTAAAAACAGAAACTTGATTTCCAGGATTTCAAATGGCACTGAAATACGACAGAATTTTCAAGTTTTCAGGTTTGACAACCACCAAATTTAAAAAGTACCACTGGAATTCGTCAACTAAGAAATATTTATTCACTATAAATGTAGATATGCTGGATTACAAACAAAGAAAAAAATTTTGTAAAGGTTCGACTCACCGATCATAGTCTCTGCGGCACAATAACTCATTTTTATTGACAATAAAGCATACCTCCACAAGTTCTGATGAACATACTGAGCAAACCGCACATGATTCATGCCAAGCCAAGCCATGAATACGGTAAAGATATTGGTCTGAAATGCTACGTCTGCATCCAGTGCATATAGGAAGTGAATCTTTGGACGCCAGATGTGAGGTTAATGGACTGTGTGTTACATCACGGGTAGATGAAACATTTACTGAATTGTAGGGAGTTCCTCGATAACCAACGCTTTCAGTAGCACAGTCTGAACTGTGATGTCTTAACTGACCAGAAAAGTAAGGATTCGGATCTGCTAATAAGTAACAGAAAGGAGTGTTTTGAAATAATAGAGAACATTTGTAGCTCAGGTGGATGATTTGCAATTAAAAGTGTTCTCTGGGCTGGTTGGTTTAGTTGCGAAGCTTTCGTCGTCCTTCTAAACAATATCTTCAGTGCGATATTTAGCTTCGCAACTAAACCAACCAGCCCAGAGAACACTTTCAATTGCAGAAAGGAGTGTTGGTAATATGTAAGCTTTGGTCATAGTGGGATTACTTTCAAAATACTTGTGAAGAACAATTAATGCATAAAATCAAACCTGAAGTGAAGAAAGTACACACTACTAAAATATTGAGGCCACATCTCCAGAGCAGTCAGTTAAATGTGGTGATGTAATGGTTGAAGTACTTAGTCAACAAACTTCACATAACGGTCAGCCAGTTCATTTTTCATTGTCACTTGACATGCATATTTTACCCTTAACTGAGATAAAATTCAGAATGGAAAATCCACCTTGCTTATGAAAACTAGAAAAATTAATAAAGAAAACCATTCCACGTAAGCAGCTTAACGGACAGTTTGATAGATGTGAAAGGCCTAAGAAGATCCCAAAAAGATGAAGCATGATGGATACTCCTTTTGCTGAAACAGTAACAAAGTCAGTTGCTACATTCTCGCTAATGAGCATTTTAAACACCAGAAAACCATAAGCGCATTTTCAGCTGATCACGACAACAAATACGCCAATGAACAAAATTACTGTCTTTTTACTGCCGTTATGACAGCCACCAGAGCATATTGTTTATCTGTAATTTTTAATAACCGCTGACGACTAACGATTGTGACTCGACAGAACTATTTTTCAATTTCAAACCTGAACTAGTAAACAATCTATCCAAAAGTTTGGTGGGAACCCATTACTTTTTCCTTTTCATGGTCATTTTACGTTGCTTAGAGCCACTTTAACTGAAGTTTGAGGCTCAATTGAATTGTTCCACATAGACGTACGCAGTTGACCTATACCACAACGAAATTCACTGTTGTGAACCGTCTTTGCTGCCAACTATTTAGTACAACTTCCTAAATTTGTTTTAGCCCTAGTGTTACTTAGCAATCATGTGTATATACACACTAAATGAACTAATTTACCATGTAACTCTCACTGGTATTATTTGGCGATGTTTTAAACTACGGTTGACTGAATAGTGGTCGAGTACCTTGACAAAAGAAGCAGAATATTTTCAACGGTTGCATCCTTGAAAAAAAATGTCAACCAGAGCGTTCATATACTGTGGCAGTAATGGTGAGCAAGAAGAGCCCCTAGTTCCTGACACAATGAAGTTCTTATTAGATGGGAAACATAAACAATTGCCACATAAACTCTAGTTGTCTTTCATAATGCTCCAAAGGGAATGTGGTTAAAAAAAACGAAAACAGTGAACTAATTACCCAAATTGTAGTGCGACTAGGACAAATTTTTCTATAAGTGATGCTAATTGACTGCAAAATTCTTCCCATAGGTTTATCAAACCTCCTCAGAACCAAACCAATCAGCACTAATGTGACTTATGACTTTTAAAACACATCCCTAGTTTTAATGTCATTTCTGGAATTAGTTATTCCACATAGAAATGGGGGAAGGGAAATTTTACCAGTGAATTATTTATAACTTATCTAAACGCTGGCTTTTATACCTATTTCTACTCTCAATAACAGTCCTTCAAGATGAATATTGGGAATGTTTAGTACGTCACAGTTCAGGAGAAGAAACCTTACAGAACTTGATTGAATTACCTGTCTTATGTAAGAACACTAGCCTGTACACTGCTCACGTCACTATCCTACATATTCAGGACAATGTTAAAAAGCAGTAATGGAGTAGTTTTTGCTTTACCTACAACTTTAGAGGTTCTGAATGTTTACCTTCAGTTTGTGTATCACATAGTTGCAACCAGAACAAATACCATATAAATACACAATTGAAAGTCACTATTACTTTCGCAACAGTACAGTGCCATAATTAGCAACAATCGAGACACTGTGATAACTAATTTTAGTCTCTAGAAATGTAAGACTGAAGTGAATAGAAGAACATGTAGTGTGATTTATTTATCGCAACTCTCACAAATGATTATATAATTTGCCATTTCTTCATGACTTTACAACCCACAACATGTGCACAAAACGCTAGAGCTTTTAGCTTTTGTCAATCTCAATCACAAAGTGGAATATATATACATCGCAAGAACTCTAAAAACAAAAAACACTGAGATTATAGTTTCAGTCCTTAAATTAATGTTACTCTGCAAAACACCTGATTCGTTCGATAGAATCAGCATGCATGAGATGCCAATTGACCGTAATGTCCCACTAATATATAATAAAACTAATCCCAAAAGACATAAGGTATTTCATTTACTGTACTATAAACAGCGCAAAGTTAACTGAGGGAAATTGTTAATGACACAGGAAATGCGTTATTGCTGGTGAGGACCCACAAATTAGCACCAACAACAATGACATTAGTGCGTCTCAACTTGCAGAATGTGCATGCAACTCAGAAAGAGTTAGAACTATATAAATTCTAAGTAGTCGATGAGGGCTCAGAATTTTTTAAAATTTTTTATTTCGGTTACAACTTGATGCCACGCCGTATTTTCAGTACAAGTATGGAATTTTCAGCAAGGATATCGGTAGCCCACATTTTGCAGGCCGACCATAGATATCAAGTGTACGTCGGCAGAGGATCGAACGCCGGACCATGTGCATGTTCGGCGAGAGTCCTGACCACTGTGCCACCGACGCACATATACGTACACAGGCATTGTGAAAGGCATTAAACGTATCAGCAGCTAAACGTTACATAGGTCGAAATCAAGTTAAAATAACGCCATTACAAATTCGAGAAACTAATTATCCGACAAAATGTACGAGAAATTTTCAGACAAATTTCATTATTTGCGCTGACCCTTCAATTATACTATAGACTCTGAACGACTAGGGATGAAATATGTGTATCTGTGGCGGAAAACAGAGAAATTGTTGGTATCTCGGATTTCAAGCTAATATCAACTCATGTCGATGAACGTACCACGATTTACAACTGCTGGGACGCCAAGAATGGACGACATTCTCAGATTTTGAAGTGACCCCGTCACCTTCATGCAGTAAAACAAACATATTTCGTTCAATCTCGCGTATGGCTTGCGTATTCAATCGAATAGATGAAATCGGTTACTAGACAATAAAACACAATTGTACAACGATCAGATTACTGTAAAAAGATCATAGGTATAGAATTCTCTATCTCCGTTATTAAAAATATTTCAAAAAGTAATATATAATAATAATTAGTAATAACGACGTCATCACTTGGTATTACTGTATATCACTGTGTCTTTTATCAAAATAAAATCTTATCCATGATGGAGTTATACTCTACCTCTGTGCCCAAGTTCTATACTTATGTCAAAGTAATAAAGGTTTCTCGGAGCTGCACCTCACAAACATAATTTTTTTTTGATTTACAGCTTGATTCCACACCGTATTTTCAGTACAAGTATGGAATTTTCAGCATGGATATCGGTTGCCCAAATTCAGCCCGACCATAGATATCGGGTGTGCGCCGGCAGGGGATCGAACCCCGGACCATGTGCATGGTCGGCGAGAGTCCTAACCACTGTGAGATAACGATGATCACATAAACGAAGTCGTCAGTTAAATGAAGATATTTTGTGTAGGTGTATATGTGCACAAAAACTTCTAACTTTAATCTAATGAATTTAACAAACTATTCCTTGAATCGAACATCACCTGCAACTCTCCAAAACTGTCACCAACAGCACGCGCGGAACTACCAGTGGACACCAATCTTCCAATGAAAGCAGAAATCCTAAGCACGATCAAGCTACTGAGGTTCTGAAAGGCAGCAGAACCAGATGTGATTTCCCCACGATTCATCGAAAATGGACCCATAGACTTCGGCATTACTGCAAAAGGTTTGGAAAAAATGAGAAGTACCTACCAATTGGAAGAAAGGCTACCTCGTCAAGCTGCCAATGGTGATCCAAACCTGAGCAAGAAATGGAGTGAAATAATGCTTTTCTCCACACCAAGTAAAATACTGAGTCGTATCGTCCCTAAGAGAATGAAGGATGCACTGGATACAGAACTTCACCAACCAAAAAGAATAAGCTGTATTCAGGAAAGGCAAATCATGTGATGATCAAATTGCAACACTATTCATCGTCTTCGGACAATGCATAGAATGGCAATCAAATCTCTCTCTGCCTCAACTCCATTGACTTTAAAAAGACCTTCGGCACACAGCGTTGACCAACAGGTAATTCGGAAAATACTTGAACACTACGGCGCGCAGTGCCAAAGTCTTTACCAACCTCATTCAACAGCCCACTATATGATAATGCTACGTGTCCGGTGATCCACAACGGAAAACTTAGTGAGGCGTTCAAAGTGAATACAGGAGAAAGACAAGGCTTGCTGCCTAATATTGCCAATGACTTTCATAAATGTTGTGGACTGACTGGATTATGCGTCCGACTGTGTGTGAGAGTGAGAAGATAGGAATACGCTGGACCACCGATAAGAAGACTCTAGAAGATCTGGATGTCGCGCGTGGATGATTTATGTTTAGTGTCACACAAACTCGAAGACTTACAGGCGAAAACAAACAAACCGGCTGAAGAGGTAGGCAGTGAATACAGGACTCCAGGTGAACATAGAGAAGATGACGAAGATGATGAAGATAACCAACAAACAGCATCAACACACAAGTCTTAATATGCCTGAGAAATTACTGATAGCATAATCAATGACAATATGTGTGGGAAACGATAATATACTTCCTTGTGCGGGATCCCATCAACCCCCCGTAAAAGGTGTAGGACTGTCTTTTGAATCTGTTTAGAGAAGTTTTAATCTTTAGACCAAATATAATCCTTCCGGAGATAACTTATTTGGGGCGGAAGTATTGGCTGCCGTATGATAAGGCAGCAAAAATCTAAGATTTCTCTCAATTCTCCCTCCCCCTTCGCTTTCTTGCAAACACGCTTAGAGGTATTGACGAAGAGTTCACCTTGTCCATAGGATCAGGGATGATTGTCGAGTTGGGCAGATGGAAAACTAGCTTATCGCTCGGCTACAAAGTCGAAGATGTTTGACTAAACTTGCAGCAACTAAACTTTTCCCAAGAGACTGCAGGATGCCTTCGATACGAGTGTTGCAGCGGAGATGTACCTGAAGCGTGTATTGAAATGATATCATGTTGCCCAGGTGAAATTTTAAAGCACACCGAATTAGATGGAACATTTGAGAGATTGAGCTTTTCCAACCAGTCAAGGCCGAGCAAATTCAAATCATAATGACATGTGAGATAACATGCACGACTGAATTGACACACAGCAAACTGAATATGACAGCCGATCTCACCCATGAGCCTTACCTCATCCCTAGAAGCATTCCTAGCTATTTGCTCGTTCAGAAGCGTCTGTGGGCACCCAAGTATGCGCCACGTGTTGCGTGAAATTAGGGTGATATCTGATGCTGTATCCAAATGAAGACGAATAGGTTTACTGTTAATAGATGGGGCAAGGTACTTTCCTCTGCTGGCATAATCGAATTCGGGAGCTGAAGAAATGGTCTGTAACTGAGGAGACGGTTTCGGCAGTAATACTATAGATCTAGTATGATAATCTAGAGTATTACTGTTAGTATTAGGTGTGTATAAGGTGTTTGCTATCTACCGGAGAAGAAGCAGCTTCCCTGTTGTGAGCTGTCCACTATGCCAGCAAGGAATTGGTCTGATATCATGCATGCTACTGTGGTGAGACCAAGCTGCTAGCCAATTGGTAGACATTGATCTACGCTGATTGGTAGAAATTAATCTAGGCTGATTCAACAACCGATCACAGCTGACCTAGACGTGGACAAATATGATTCGCAGACAAGTGGCTCGCATTTCCGAGAAATATCGGAAACGAGAAAGCAGAAGACTGCGTTTGTTTGGAAACAACCAATCAGAAGACCGTCTTCTTTCTGCGGGCAGAAGCCTATTAATGTACGTAAAATACATATAAATACCTGTTGGTTTTCGTAATAAAACTGATCTGTTGCCTGGCCCTTGTCTTCTGTTGTTACATTTGGTGTCGCTGCCTACCGACAAATGGAAAGCTTATGCCCTGCAGTTTTTGATGGAGACATATGGATCTTCGCGCAGGACTTCGAGGCTTCTTCGCAGTTGAGTAGCGTTCAAGATCTGTCAGCGATGAGGCTGCTACTTGGGACGCTGCTGGGAGGTCGGGAGAAAGCAGCATATGGAAGTGTGAGGCGAAATACCTACGAATGTGCGACAGGGTCAGGCAAACAGTTTCCAAAGTGGGAAGGACCATATATGGTCACGTTGAGATGGGGTTACGCAGACACAATCGCAATGGTAAACACCGTTAAACAAGTGGACATCCGCAAGCGCCGAGATTCCAGACAGCAAGACAACAGAGCAAAGCCCCAAGAACCGAGAAGACCGAGCCGATTTCAGTCCAAGCTATTTGACGGGGGGACGAGTGTGGTGAGAGCAAGCTGCTAGCCAATTGGTAGACATTGATCTACGCTGATTGGTAGAAATTAATCTAGGCTGATTCAACAACCGATCACAGCTGACCTAGACGTGGACAAATATGATTCGCAGACAAGTGGCTCGCATTTCCGAGAAATATCGGAAACGAGAAAGCAGAAGACTGCGTTTGTTTGGAAACAACCAATCAGAAGACCGTCTTCTTTCTGCGGGCAGAAGCCTATTAATGTACGTAAAATACATATAAATACCTGTTGGTTTTCGTAATAAAACTGATCTGTTGCCTGGCCCTTGTCTTCTGTTGTTACACTACGTGCATGATCCCTGGCGTTTCTGCCAGTTGTCACTGGGGAAAAGTTTGGTCATATGAGTTAGCGAAAGCCGTGTTATCCGCATAGTTATAACCGAAATGTGTGATCGGCATGTTGTTATGTGCATATGATTTACGTCCCGGTGTCTGCTTAGAGTACCTCCTAGACCGTTGTGGAAGCGTTACGTGCCAATATCCAGTTGAAGAAGGAATGCAGTGTGATAACTATAAGAGATGGTTTCATAGCATGTGCACAAACCTAACGCCTGCAGCATACAAACGCTGCTGCAAACCTATGGCGAACTGGCTGTGCAATGACTGCTGAAGTGCGTTTAGGTTTTGTATAACGGAAGCCGTTGTCACTCTCAATGGGGCTGTAAAACCCCTGGACTGCAAGGGTTTTCCGACAGAGGAGAGGAGTAACTATTGCTCGGACACCGATGACGTGATCGGTGCCATCGACAGAACAGTACGTGTTCCCGATGCGTTTCTATCAATGAGTGAGTGCCTTTCGGCGCAGAAGAGCACCCACCATGTTCCAGACATCCATGCTGCCCCTACGATACCAGATAAGCCCTCCAGTGACAGTAATGGAAAGATTAGCATGAAGAAGAGGCATGCCAGGGATCGAAAACCCGCAGCTCAAGTCGCCCAGGGGCTTGAAGATCAAGCTTCGCCCACACCAGTGGACAGAAGGCAGATTAAATCGACTGCGATTAGCGAGTTGGTCGCCAGTGAATGGCGTAATGTAGTCTCTCGCAAAAGGCGAGAGAAGGAAAACATTTTGGCCACACTGCCAGTTAAAGACGGAAGGATATTTACGCCGTAGGGCAAGAAAGCCACCATAAGAAAACGTGATCTTTCTGACAGGTGGAAGAATCATCTGCCTCCAATCCCAAGGTCATGTTAGAGCATTACCTAAACTCGGTCAAACCCCTTATAGATAAGCTACTGCCAAAAACAGTATCAGGCACAACAATACACAGCGTATATATAATCAGCCAAAAGTCTAACCCTATAGTAAATCAGCCTTTACGTTTCCTCAAGGTCATACTAAACTCCAAGGAAGAGATTGATTCCATTGTAAGCAACTCTCAAATTCTTAAAGGATCAGGCATATATGTCCGTGCCAACTTAAACCTAGCAGACCGTGTCAAAAGACAGTCTGCGGCCCTAAAATTAAGCGGACGACCCGGAACGGCGAAAAGAACCTTAAGATTAGGGGGTTTTCGGGTTGTCCGAGTTCGCAGTTTGATGATCCCGAAACCTCTGTGGGTAGGCCGGGGAAGTACCAAACTGAACTGACAGTTTGCTACACAAACGCCCACAGCCTGTTGAACAAACGGACTGAAGACCCGGATGAAATCATGATTACAAAGACATGGCTCACACCCGATGTCACTGACAACGAAGTTAACCTGCGAAGCTTCGAAGTGCATAGGGTGGACCGACTAAACCGCTAGGGAGGTGGCAGTGCAGATGACATCCTGATAGAGAAAATAGGCTCCTGGACTTCGAAATGTCGAAGTCTCGAAGTCGACAAGTTCAACGCCCCAACAGTTGACTGGACGAGCCTAACAACTCCATCTTCAGACAAATGCTTCTATCATAAACTGCTGGAATCTAGCATATCGTTAGCCCTAGTCCAACATATCATTAAGTCCACGCGCTATGACTCCTCTTCAACTCTGGACCTAGTGCTCTCCCATGGTGAGGATGTGGATCTCATACAACATCTTCTTCCTTTAGGAAGAAGTGATCATGCTGTGCTCACTTTCAAGTTCACGGCAACAGTAGCAAGGGCCAAAACCCCATCTCGACCAAACGTTTGGAAAGCTGATACAAATGCCATCGTCTCAGCAGCCAACTCAGTAAACTGGTACATCAACCCAAAGTCTCAAGTAGAAGCCGCATGGAACCAATTTAAACAACTTTACGCCCAAGTAACTGAACCTTTCATCCCTTGGTCTGTCCCAAAGGGTCGGAAACACTGCCCTTCTTGGATACACCGAGAGATTCGTAAGTTACTTAGACGTAAACACAAATGTTGGAACTTGTTTGCCACACTTGAGACTTCTGAGACCAGGCAATTATATAACACTGCTAGAAATAAAGCTATTGCAGAAATCCGCAAATCAAGGATGAAATTCGAAGCACACCTGGCTCAAAATGCAAAGACACAACCTAAGAAAATCTCCTCGCAGATCTACTTCAGGAATGAAACATCCAGTGGTGTCCCAAACCTGACTGTTGACGGTGACTCAATAGAAGAAGATCAAGAAAAAGCAGAAGCAATGACAGACTACATCTCCCAAGGCTTACCAAGGAGATATCAGCTGACACGGCCGGCCCTTTGACCACCATCTTCAAGCTATCTCTCCTAAATGGAGTGTTACCGCGTGACTGGAAAGACGCCATAGTAATCCCCCTCCGTAAAGGAGGATCAAGACGAAATCCTTCCAATTACAGGCCTACCAGCTTCACTAGAACATTAATCAAGACACTGGAAAGAATCATCAAGAAAAGCATCATGGCATATCTTGAGAATATAAAGAAGTTACTCGGAGAACTATGCGTCGGTGGCATAGCGGTTAGGACGCTTGCCGACCGTGCACATGGTCCGGGGTTCGATCCCCAGCCAACGCACTCCTTTACCTCACTAAGCCAGAAATAATGCCGGTGAAGAGGAAAGGTTGGGCATGAAGCTAGTAACCCCATCCTGTAAAATAAAATAAACACTGCTACAGAAACTTCAAGCCACTAGCTTGGAGCCCTATGTTCCACTGGGAGATGCGAAGGAAAAAAACTAAACTAACTAAAACTATCCGGAGAACAGCACGGCTTCCGAAGAAACCTCTCATGTCTGTCAAATCTTTTTAGTGCAAGAGAAAGCTGGTTCTAATCTAGGGACAACAGAAGACAGGCTGACGTTTTCTTCAAAGACTTCAGAAAAGCCTTTGATAAAGTACCTCACAAAAGACTACTCATGAAGTTGGAAAGTCTTGGTATCAAAGGCAGCTGACTAAAATGGCTCAGGGAATTCCTCATAGATAGGAGTCAGAGGGTCAGTATCAACTCGAAACTCTCTTCTTGGACAGCAATGAGTAGCGGAGTGCCAGAAGGCGCGGTACTCGGACATAGTTAGCCACGACCTAAAAACTAAAAGACTACAGTACACTGTCGCTCGGTGGCTGCACGAAGTTTCAGATACTCATGGGCAATTCGCAGAGCCTTTACGAGAATCACCAGAGATATGTTCACCTCCTTATATACATCTCTGGCTAGGTCAAGACTGGAAAATTGCATCCAGGCCGCTAGTCCTTGTCTAAAAGGGGACTCAAACATTCTAGAAATGGTGCAAAGGAAGGCATCACGTATGGATCACGGCATGACTAACTTATCATACGAGGAAAGACTAGACACTTCTCAGCTAACTGAAAGTGGTGTGCCTCAAGGAGCAGTACTTTCTCCATTTCTTTTCTCTTTCTTTTTGCATGACCTTCCGAACTCACCCGAAGTTAACTTCATTAAGTATGCTGATGATCTGACCGTTTCTGTCCCTGTAGTTTCCACATTGGATTGTTCCCATATGAATGGCTTCTTAGCTGAAGTTAAGGATTGGTCTAGCTCAAATGGTCTTAAACTAAATCCAACTAAATGTAATACTGTTGATTTCAGCTTGAGAAGTGAAAAAGACATGCATGGATTGATCCAATCTCATGATTGTTGTAATATAGATGGTACCATGATAGAGAGTAAGTCAAGTGTTTCTTATCTTGGCATTAGTTTCTCTTCAAACCTTAGCTGGTCGTCTCATATTCTTATAGTTTCTAAGAAAGTTTTCCGTCTGACTTATTACATAAAGAAGTTGAGGCACTCAGGTATAACCCAATCTCTTCTCATACAATTTATTATTCATGTGTTTTGCCCATCATTCTTTATTGTTCTCCATTATTCTTTCCTGGGCTACTCAAAAAAGACCATATAATACTATGAAGAACATTGAGGGCTGTAAGTAGGGTCAGTGCTATCCTTTTGACTCAACTAACCGACACTGTTATCAATAGGCATATGAATTCTTGTAAACACTTAGCTAAAGTTATCTTGTCTGATAGTGAACATCCTCTTTATTCACATTTGTTTCCTTGTATCTCTTCGGGTAAGACCAGAAGAAATTTCATAAACATTTATGCTCGTACTACAGAATATAAAAATTCGACCGCACCATATTTGGCACGAGTATTGTGTGAAGAGACGAATATCAGAAAAGAACTTTTACAACTTTTAAATTATTAACTAAACTATAAAATGTAATGATGCATATTATTGCATGTGTGATTTGTTATATTTTTTATTTATTATTCATTATGACCTGAAATGGTGTATTTTGTTGGGGTTTTTTATTTTTCCTAAAAAGAGCTAAACCAATGCAATATGTAAAATGAAACGCCGAAAATTCCATGCTGTAAATTGTTATTGTTGTGGAATAAAGTGATTATTATTATTAGACAGTTTAAATCTCTTCTTCATTGTAAATAATTTATAATGAATTAAATCTCTTCTCCCTGTGATACCGTAGGTAGAGAGGAGATTTAATCACAATGTTTCAAATTTAAAATAATGATTACGGACCTGACGTATTCTTTCTTTTTCTTCCTACCAGGTCGGGACACCTTAGAGGACATAGCAGGCAAGTTTAAAAGCCAAGTCATAAGCTCTTGGAACCAACTCTCAGAAGAAGTGGTGTCTGCAACCTCAACTGATTAATCTAAGAAGGGTTTGGGCAAGCACAGAAATTTACTAGAAAAGGATTAACATAGGCTCCAAGCCTTCTATCCTCAACCAATAAATCTGAAATCTGATGCACGCTACAAGGCGCAGTGCTCAAGTGTTGCGTTACATTGATTGTCTTCGGTAAGTCGCTTTTTTATTTTTCTATCTAAAATCAACATGTGGTATGTTGAGTGTGCATTCGAAACTTTTTTGAAGAAGGAGTTACTTGACACGATATAAGTGGTTAGGAAATTCTTCAGTGTCTTTTATTGGTTAGGGAAAATATAAAACTGCCCACGTGGTTAAATTGTCTGTCGTGTGATTTTTTGCCCAAACTTTATCTACCAGTTGTCTGCGGCAACTCTTCAAATTCTTTACTGTTATCTCTAGCTTCTACACACATAAACCCCCCAGTAAGTGGAATAAATTTCACAGTAAAATCGGTGAATGAACATGGAGAATTAGCTATGTTAGATTGTAAAATAAAGCGAACGGAAGAAAGTAAACTGCACAATAGCTTTTATAAAGAGCCAATGCATTCTAATAGATATTTAGACTTTAATCCATCTGATCCGTTAACTTAATGCAGGCTTAGTCAAGTGTCTACCGAACCGAGCAGTGGTACGAGGAAAGAACTAACATAAATAAGAAAGAATATAAGGCATCTACAGTTCTACCATATAAGGAGAAAACATTTGAGACCCTCCATACGTAGGATTTTTAATAAAGCGGGAATTAGGATGGCATTTAAACCTACAAAATCACTCAGAGCCAAGCTCTGTAGGTCAAAGGACCCAGTTGACTCAATTAGACAAAATAATATAATATACGAAGTACTTTACAATGACTGTTAGGTCAACTGCATGGGTCAAATTAGTAGATCGAGAGTAGTGAGATAATCAGAAAATAACAATTTAGTTAAGGCTAGGATGATTGACCCCAGGAAGATGAGTAATTTAGAGATAAACTCAGCAATTGCACTGCATGCATTAACACACGACCACTCAATAAAGTGGGACAGAGTTCAAATTATAAAATATAATATAGGTAGTTGGAGAATGAGATTGATTACTAAATCCTGGTTCATGGAGTCTACAACAAACACATGCAACAGAAATGGCTCGACGCAAATGCCAGAGACATGGAAGGTATTATTGCCAGTCAAATAAGAGGACAATAAATAATGTTAAAATGTATTCAATTCACACTATAACTTATTTTTTACTATAAAAACATCTTATCTCCCATCTTATTTTATTGATAACACATACTATTTCCGAACGTACTTTATCATGTATTGATTTTATTCAGATGTCTAATCAATTTTTACTCATGTATATAAATGAAGTAGAAAAATTGTGTGTGACTTGTTATGATTATGAGCAATACTTTGCGCTCGAAACGTCATCAGTAAACATTAGTGTATAACACTGTCTGACTATCAAAATAAAATTTCGTCCATAATAGTGTTAGTGCTGAAGCCTACAAACCACTGTTAGTCCCCGGTACTGTAGGTTTGTTACCTACTTTTATCTCATCAATTCCGAATTGATAGGTATATAACCCGGAGAAATGGGTTTATTCCCTAATATTTATGGTATCTGTCGCCACAAGAAAATTTCCCCGTAAGTTCCGTTGTCGTTTATATTCTGGCATGGGTCGAGAATTTTGGAAGATGTACTTTGAAGGTACAGGGATCATCCAATCGAGTCAATCTGTTGTCTAAAATTTCTCAACCGGTGAAAGCGACGGTTAATGAGCAATCATTTTTACTTGTTTTCACACATCTTTTTTAGATGTGGGACTTATCATTCAATATGACTCCCTCCGGTTTTGGTATTCAGTTCCATGATATGTGAGTACTGGCGATATCAGTGCAAAATATGTATTTTAGTGGCATTTGTATGTGAATGCTGTGGATTCAACAACAGATAATACTTGAGTTGCTCTTGAGCATCAATCTTTTCCTGCTATTAATAGTAGCGTAGTTGTTTCATTTAAATCTCTCATTGTTCATGACGTAATTTTTTTCATTTATTTGTTTTTTTCTCGTGCTTTCATTTGTTTGGTTTCCATCAGCAGCAGGCAAAAGCTAATGGCAATATATGTATTGAAGTTTAGGATATGTTATCTAAGTTCAAGACTCCCAGTTTTTCATTTAAATAGCAGTTGAGTCGTATATTTACAGACTTAAATTCAGATGTACCAACAAATGGTGGCCCAGAACTCTCGGTGCATGGAACTAAATATTGTTTCCGAATAATAATTACATAAGTACTTGTTGTTATGAAAGTCAAACATTGATCTTTCTTTTAAGAAAACCATTATATTCTTGCGCGTTTGTTTTTACTTCACAACAAAAATATTTTCCTTAGAAATGTATTTGTAAAATCACCAGTATTTAGGAGGTAAAGGATATTGACGATTACATGAAGTGCCATGTATAACAATAAAAGTGTTTATCCTCTAACCCCCGAAGTACTTGTTCTGCTGAGACCAGAGACGTTAGAGCAACGGTTTAGTATTGCAAAATACTAGGTTTATTTTGGTATCAGAAACGCAGATTGATGATGGATGCTTAACTAGCTATGGCTTGTGCACGAACGACTGAAAGATGACACGGCAGCACCTAGTGCTGAATTAAGAATGCTATAGACTCATAGTTTTGAGGAATTATTTGTCGCTGCAAGTATGTTATTAGTCAAGTTTCTGAATCGACGGAGCAGTTAAAATAGGCGTATTAAGTAAAAGGATATCTCGTAATTGGAAAAGTTGGAAAGGGGGAATTTGATAAAAAAGGTCGTGAATAAATAGATCCAAGTAATGAAGGAATTCTCCTTGGTAAAAACCGCGGTGACATTCAGCGGTTATCGTTTGGATTGTTTCTGCGTATTCGTTTTGTGCACATATCTATGTATTGAAGCTTCAAATATACAATATTTGGGCCATGCATATATATATATATATATGCTACCTATGTCTTTGCTTTAGGCAGTGTATTGTTCTAGAGCTTTTGCATCCTCTTGCAATGGATTTAGCTCATTCACATCTCATCACTTTCCGGCTTCTGCTTTGTCCCGACCGATAGCTGCTACCTCGACGTGGTGGCCGGGCTTGTATATCGTAATGACCCAACAAGCTACACTATCTGGGACTAGTATTGCTGCAGTCCCTACTTAGTTAGGATAGCGATTAGGCTAAAAGTAGTTACCAGCATAGTGTAAGAATTTTTTTACACTTTTACATACTTCTGGAGAACAGGGATGTAACAACAGCAAGGTGTTTCCCTCAGATGACCAGCATGCCAGCTATACTGTCTCTCCACTTTGGAGAGAGGGGTCTAGAAAAGGTTGACCCCGAAAATTGTGCACCCCGACTCACCTTACGGTGGTCCGTAGCCGGCGGTAAGTTACTAGTACGGAATCAATCCAAGAAACCAATTCATACACGCCATGTGTGACTGGCCTCAAGAAGTTGTCCCTTGGGCTCTGAGGTCATGTAACACTTACTCTGTTTCTGTTTCAGGTACCCGAAGAAAGAATCAACTTCCATGGTGTAAGCAGCCGGGAAGTAACAACCATCCACACATTTCCAAAAGCACACAAAACCCTCCTGATCACCATTCTCCCTGTCTTTCTGCTTTGTCCGCTGATTAGAATGAAAGTAACGTAAGGTAAACAGTTTTTTCAACTAGTCCTGACGTGTTTCCGTTTGTCTTGTTGGGGGGATTTGCGTTCTGGTGTTGATAATAATAACACTGAAGTGGGATAAGTAGCTAACTTTAGTATTTATTCTCAGTTTTAGACTAACTGATTTTCTTATGCCTTTATATATTCTGTCACAGGAATCTATTGCAAAGAAAATGAAATCTCCAATAGAAATTCCTTATGTTCATTCAAAGCGTGACCAATTAGATCAGAGAGCAATTTATGGCTTTATCATATATCTCGCATGTTTTCCTGCATTTCGTGAGTAACTGATGTATAGTTTTATTTTAGTTAATGTATTTCTTCTTGGTGTAGTTTATAAATGAACTTTACACGTATATCCTTCTAAACACCATCTAGTACTATTTTTTAGAGGTTTGAAAATTGACTAACCACTGGTTGTGTTATATCTTTGAATAAAGAAAAAACAAACATATTTGCAGGATAATATGAGCTAATTTTATTTCATAGATCCTCTTCACTGCATACATCCTAAACAAAATCAATTATAAGTTATAAAATTTTTGAACACACTTTTTACGATGACTTCGATTTGTAGATAGAAAGTATTATTGTTTCCTTCAATTCCTAGAGAAACATAGAGCTTCAGCAGCACGTTTCCATTGGGTTCGGTTCTCTGCCAACGTTTTCATCTGGCTCCACATCTGCCCACATGCTTTCATCTCCTCTTCACAAGACCTCCTCCATATCACCCTCGAACGATGATCGAAAGTATAGGTAACAATTTCAAAGATAATATAAGTAGACAATTGTTTATTGTTAAAAGAGTAACAATTTATATTAGTAATAAGACAACTGGGTAGAGTTCAGATTTAGCTTGGAAACAAGAATGGACTAGAGACAAAATACAAGAAAGAGAACAGCAGAGTGAATTTATACTTATTATGGTGGAGAGTTCAGTGAGTTCGGGGTGAATAATGAGGCGAAATTATAAGACAGACAAAATAGTTTAGTTGATTTGGAAGTTTCATGGTGAGTTCAATCGTGGTAACCGTAATTGTTTTGTTCTGTTGCATAACATTCCACTTAATTTTGATTTTGATTTTCACTTACTGAGTCGTACTCATTGATAAGGTTCCAAATGTACTAAATTAATTATTTTATCTATTTTGTAATTTCACTTCACTAACTACACACCACCACCTGCCTGAACTCTCCACTATAATATGTGTGAATTCCTTGTTGTTCTATCTTATATTTTGTCTCTAGTCCATCCTTGTTTCCAAGCTAAATCTGAACTCTACCCAGTTGTCTAATTACTAATATAAACTGTCACTCTTTTAACACTAAATAATTGTCTACTTATATTATCTTTGAAATTATGTTACGTATACTTTCTATCTACAACTCGAAGTCACTGTAAAAAGTATGTTTAAAAATTTTATAACTTATAATTGATTTTGTTTAGGATGTATGCAGTGAAGAGGATCTATGAAATAAAATGAGCTCATATTATCCTGCAAATATGTTTGTTCTTTCTTTATTCAAACTAATAAAGGGAATCGGTTGTATGAGGTTCTGTTATTGTTCTGTTAAAATCAAACACATTTTATTCATTTGTTAGGCGTAATAATGCTCATTTGAATTAATTTGAAATTTCCATGATAATCCTGCTAATTTTTCTCATACTTAACTCTGTGTGAATTCTTACCTTTGTATAAGTGCAGAGAAAGGGTAATGGGCTAATAAATAACTGGGATTCCAAAGTCACACCGTTGACGGGGCACAGAAGCCATTAGTTCATCCCTACTTTACTATGCTTGGGATGTATTAGTCCAAATGCACTTTCTGAGCACTACAGATCCTAGTGTATTACTCTTGTGCTTCAACGTTTCCTACTAGATATGAGGATTATCAAAATATTGAATTTCCATGTTTTTGGGGACTTAGTGTTCAGACCACTTGTGTATATTTTGAAGCTCGAGCTTTAATTCAGCAAGTGAGACTTTTTTCGCATAGATTTTGCCTTCCTCAAATGTTATTTACTGTTCCCAGAATGCACATTTCGTATCCAGACACCGCCGTATACTCAGTATTTCTGGAAACATTTGGGGGAAGATAATTCACTTTTACAATCAAGCAAAGAGTTTTATGTCCTCTTTTCAGAAGTAACTTGTAGGATTACCAGTGTTACCTGTGTGAAGTTCCTCCCGTTGATTAGTCAGTGTGAATTTTGACTGTTGCATTTTTATCTGCACAGACGTTAGACAGCTGTTAGTTGATTTTTTAAAATGACACTTGACTGATCTTTAGGCAGTACTCGATTCCAATCACGCCGTATTTGACACCATTCCAGAATTCACATCATTTAACATTTTAGAGGAGTTCTTTATCTTATCTACTTGTTACTCTCTTTCTAAATTGTGACAAAGTAGAACCGAGAGTATGTGTGGTGGTCTATATTTGGCACGTTTATTGAGATATTGTCTGCAGCTACTGCCTTCGTGTTCGCGGACTATGGTAATGGTACTACCTAGTTTATTAAATTAGTGTACATTGAATGGATTCGAACTTATCCTTGGATTACCTTACCATTGGTTTTACTGATACGTTATTGTAAATACCCTAATTTGCTATTTTTTAGATAATCGTAATTCCTTTGTCCTACATTCTTGTTACTGTTATAAATAATCAGTTGTAATCACTTATTTTCTAAATATGTAAATAGTGCAACTCAATTTATGAATCATTATACTTGTGTAGCTTATTGTTCTCACTAGTGATATGTGTGTAGTCATTGCTTACATAGACTCCTAGCTGAAAGATAAACAGTGAAGTGATGGAGTGGGCTAACCACATCACTTATTTGGGAAAGGGAGTTCCATCAGCCCTAATCCACTGACTGATTGCTGACAAAATCTCTGCACGGATATAAAAAGTTCATGTGGCATTTGACAACATACGTCACCCCTGACGCAGGCGTGAAATCCAGCTATCGATCAAAGGATGTGTGTGTACTCCAAAGAATTCCGCTCTGTCCACTTTTATATCTGTGAGACATAGTCTTTGAAAGTGGAAGACATGTAAACGCTGTGTTTGATTACAGATACTTGTGTTCTATCTCCCATGTTAGGTGATATAATATGGTCAGTGATAGTAAAGAGTGCAAGTCAATCGATGAAGTTGTGCAGCTATATAGACTGAGATGTCTAGGACATGTGTTACGCATTTCTAGCCATCACATAACATAGAACCAGTCAGGTTAGAAAAGAAACAGTGGTTATCAAACGAAAACACGGAATCAGTCTATGAAATCTTAAATAGTTAGTTTTAGCCAGTCAGGTGGGGAGGTGTAGACTACGTGGTTGATGAGGCTCTACGAATTGTTGGCTGAAGACGATTGGTGATATGGCTGGAAGTCGTTTCTGAATGGAGTAGATGCCATGACTCTGTGACTTCTCCATATCCACTAAACGCTCATGTTTTCGCATGTTACCAGCCTTTCTTCATGACATATCTGCTTATTATGGTTCTTTCTAATCTCCTCTTTTGTCGAGGTTTGTGTTTTCCACGAAGTGTGGCAGATTGGACTGGAGCACTTCTGTACAAACTTCTATGTTCAAACCAGCCAGTCAGTAGGCATTATTTAGCTGATACATGGATCATTAAAGCCTACTTATGAGTTAAAATCCTTAAGTCACAATTTTGTCTTTTTCATTAACCTGTATTTTGTTAACGTATTTTCAGTGTTTTCATAAATTTTCTTGTATTTTCCTTTTTTTTATTGATAGTATTGTATGTAATCTGGGCATATATACCTCATGAATGGTTGAATTCTATTGGAATAACTTACTTACCTAACAAGTAAGAAGTGTGTGTGTTTAACTTTGCATCCCCTCAATTTTTATCTTACAAAACGTATTGACTGTATTTCATATAGGGGTAAAATAACCTTTAATATAGTGAGGAATGTGATTAGCAGAAAAGTTTATAAACTTCATTCTTTTGATTGGATTTATTATTTGCAAACCTCTACCTCAACTTCATTGACTTCGTAAAGGCTTTCGACAACGCAGCGTTGACCAAGAAGTAATTTGGAAACTACTTCAACACTACGGCGTGCAGCGCCCGAGTCTTTATCAACCTCATTCAACAGCCCGCGGTATGATAGTGCCTTGTGTCAGGCAATCCACAATGGAAAACTCAGTGAGGCGTTCGAAGTGAGTACAAGAGGGAAACAAAGCTGCCTGCCTATTATGATCGATGATATTTCTAACTGTTGTGGATTGCATTAGGCGTCAGATTGTGCATGAAGAGTGAGACGATAGGAATGCATTGGGCCACCGGTAAGAGGACTCTACAACATCTGGATTTCGCGCGTGGATGATTTAAATCTAATGTCACAAAACTCGAAGACTTGTAGGCAAAAACCAACAAACTGGCTGAAGAAGCAGACAGTGACGACTGGACTCCAGGTGAACACAGAGAAGATAGAGGTGATGAAGATAACCAACCAACCAACAGCAACGACAACCAGCACCAATCACCATCAACGGGAGAGATTTGTGAGAGGTCACTTTCTTCAATTATCTAGGAAGCACAGCTTCAGTCACAGGCCGGCGGAACGAATGAAGATGTCTGAGCCATTCAGAATCGGAAAGGCAAGATACGCCTTCATCAACCTGAAACCAGTTTGGAAATCTTCTGCACTAACTCAGCCAGCATAAAGAACAAGATTCGAATTTTCAACACAAATGTGAAGTCAGTCAGTGTTTCTGTTCAGGTCAGAAACTTGGCTAGCGTTTCACGAAAAGGATTTGCAACAAGTTACTGACATTTATCAACAATTGTTTTCGTTCCATACTGAAGACCAAATAACCAGTCAAAAAGAGTTAGCAACAAGAAACTCTGCCTGGCAATAAACCAACCAAGAGCTCATCGCGCAGCAGATATGTAGGAGAAAATGGTGATGGATCGGGCATACGTTGAGGAGGCCGTCGCTAGAGTGGAATGCCAATGGGAAGCGACGAGTGGGTCGTTGGTGAGAGGGTGACATGGAGGAGATTGTGCGGCGAGGAGGATGTAAGAGATCATGGGCGATTGCAGACTCATGTGAAGAGGACATTGGAGAATAGAACAAAGTGGAGATGTGTTGTTGAAGCCCTATGTTCCACGCAGAACCCAGGGGAATAATAACAATGGTAAAACTATGCAGTTCGAAGTGAAAATTCTACAGTTTCCATTGAAGACTAAAAACACTGAGATCATAATGTATTATCTTCTTGATACCATGGTTGACATTATATAAGGAAACAAAATAGCAAGATGGTATATCCCACTGTGTAGATTTCTTCTAATAAATCTTGAGCAATAATCCAATCGATTAATTAAACCACACGTTGAGTGACTCGTAAAATCCAAAAAAAAACACAGTATTTGTTTAGAATACGGTATTATATTGTACATAAAATGATGAAATATAATATGCAAACCTCAAGATGTGAGATGTCCGTGACTGACTGCTGTCAAATGCACAATCATTGTACGTCAGTAAGAAAAACAGCCAGGCTGTCAGGGGCGATCCACGGTCAGATTAGACAGTCTGCCAAGGGATTTGAATGAACAGTGTTTGACAGAAAATGGTTTGCAAATGAAGCATATGGACCAGATGGAATACCCCTTGAAGCACTGAAAGCGGACCCAGAGAAGACAGCAGTTATGCTGACTCCATTATTGCAAAAAGTCTGGAAGTCGGTAAAGGTGCCTACTGACTGGAGGAAAGGTTACCTCGTGAAACTACCAAAGAAGGGCGACTTAAGACTCTGCAAGAACTGGCGAGGAATCATGCTCCTGTCGACGCCAAGTAAAATCCTGAGTCGTATCATCCTGGAGAGAATAAAGGACGCACTGGATACAGAACTCCGACCAGAACAAGCTGGATTCAGGAAAGGCAAATCATGTTCTGACCAAATTGCTACTCTACGCATTATCATCGAACAAAGCATGGAATGGCAATCAAACCTCTACCTCAACTTTATAGACTTTGAGAAGGCCTTCGACAGCGTTGACCGCGAAGTAATTTGGAAACTACTCGAGTACTACGGCGTACCACAAATATTCATCAACCTTATTCAACAGCTGTACGACAACGGCACATGTCAAGTGATCCACAACGGAAAACCCAGCGAAGCGTTTGGAGTAAACACAGGAGTCAGACAAGGGTGCTTATTATCACCAATGATATTCCTAATTGTGGTGGAATGGATTATGCGTCAGACAGTGGGAAACGAGAAGACAGGGATATCCTGGACCACCGACGTGAAGAACCTAGAAGACCTGGATTTCGCGCGTGGATGATTTATGTTTGATGTCACACAAAATCGAAGACTTACAAGCGAAAGCCGATAAACTGGTCGAAGAAGCAGCAAAGACAGGACTGCAGGTGGACATAGATAAGACGAAGGTTATGGAAATAACCAACCAACCAACAACAACAGCAACATCCAGCGGCAATCACCATCAACGGGGGGATTTGAAAGAGGTTACTTCATTCACTTATCTAGGGAGCGTTGTCTCAACTACAGGAGGAACGGACGAGGATGTCAAATCGAGCGAGAATCGGGAAGGCGAGAAACACATTCATCAACCTGAAACCAATCTGGAAATCTTCGTCACTCAGCCTGCATCAACAACAAAATTCGGATTTTCAATACAAACGTCAAGTCAGTCAGTTCTTCTATACGGATGGATCAGAAACTTGTCGGCGGGTCACAAAGAATAATTCCAACAGCCTGTTGCAGACCTTTATCAACAGCTGTCTTCGCTCTATGCTGAAGATCAGATGGGCGGAAAGAATCACCAACAAGAAACTATGGGAACGAACAAAACAAGAACCAATCGCTCAACAAATATGCAGGAGAAAGTGGAGATGGATTGGACACTAGCTGAGGAGGCCTCTGCTTGATATCGCGCGTCAGGCCAGTGCTCGAGTGGAACCCGAAAGGGAATTGGCGAGTGGGACGTCCAAGGGTGACATGGAGGAGATCGTGTGAAGAAGAGTTGAAACTGTATGGACTAACATGGATGCAAGTGAAAAGTACAGCAGAAGACAGAAGCAAGTGGAGACGTGTGGTTGAAGCCCTATGTTCCACTAGGAACCCAAGGGAACAATTATACTAATAATAAATGAAGCATATACAGCAGGTGATCTTTAACTATCAGTAAATGATATCTATGTGTCAAATAGAGTATCACTACATTAAATGGGTTGAGCTTCAATGGCGAACAACAGTCCCAGTCATGGACTATCAACGTATAAACTCATACTACTTACTAGTCGTAAGTAGTATAAACTTTAACACAAAAGAAAGAATGACGAAGGACAAATACGAAAGGAATTAACACATCGGATGTCAAGTGGACAAAAACTATTGTATGCATATATATAATTCTCATTGTTCCCTTGATTTCCTAATGGAACATAGGGATTCAGCAGCACGGCTTCACTTTGTTCTGTATTCTTCTGTCCTCTTTAGCTGGGCCCACGCGTGTCCATAGTTCATCTCCTCCTCTCACGATCTCCTCCATATCACCCTCGAACTACCCACTCGTTGTTTTCCATTCGGATTCCACTCTAGTGATGGCCTAGTGTGCGATGTCATTCAATGGTCCCCATCTCCAGTTTTTCCTGAATATTTGGTTAGTTTGTTCCCAAGAAATCAACACACTGATTGTTATGCATAGTTGGAAACCACTCACGCCTACCGGTAGTACATTCTAGCCACTATGTGTAGATTGCTTTCATCTGACATTTGGAAGTAACCAAATCGAGTCACTTTTAGAACCGAAGTGTTATCTGAATACACATCAAACAATGTTTGTATTGTGTGGCAGTTCGCTCCGTCATGCTCTTTGACTATGTGATACATATATGTTCATGCCTGTAAAAATGGCTGGTTTCTGTTCCAGAAATATTAATTAATTATTATTTAACCATTAAGGGGTATGGGTTATGAAAAGATTTGCGCTTTTTGATCATGAGTGCTTATGTTCAGTATCTCCGATTGAGTGATGAATCAATATGGTAATTTATGATTCGGTTAGGCTTGTTGAGTTGCATCAACTGAGGTGTTAGATGGAAATTTTCGCTTGAACACAAGCTTTATTTTTATGTGTAGTTCAGACTTTAGCATATTGTTTGACTTATAGCTTTTTAGTTTTTAGAATTTTCGCTCGTACACTTTTCAGAAGATGTTCTCTGACCGTCCAAAAAACATTAAACTTGTTTTATAGGTCCCCTTTGATCGATTCAGTCTTAAAACTTGAGTTGTGTAATGAATGGTAGCTTGTTCAGTTGTTATTACATAGTAGTTTGTTTATTAGATATACCACACAGTGAAACAGTATTATTTACTGGATGACAAGGTTTCAAAAAAATTTATTGTTCGTAGTCATATCAGTCATAATCAGACAGCTTCGAAACCTGAGTTTTATAATTTTCTTTGTTCTCTCCTATTTGTCGTAGGTGTAGTAGAATTTAAATCATCAGTAGTACTTCCATACAAAGAAGGAACCTCGGAAACCTTACGCAGAATTCTTAACTAGGTGGCAATAAAAGTGGCTGGTATTCAAACTACCCAAAAACTCATTTAGAAACAAGCTTTGTCGGTTAAAGGGTCCCGCCAGTGGAGCCAATAAAACAAAACAATTTAGTCTATCTAATACGCTGCAGGAATGAACGTCAGGTCAAATACATAGGTCAAAGTAGTAGAACAGGGGAAGTCAGACTATCCGAGCATGAAAAACCTAGCAAAATCTAGATTAGTTGACCCGAATAAGATATGAATCTAGAGAATAGTTCAGCCGCAGATAGCACTCACCACATGCAATTACACACAACCATACAATAGGATGATGGGATAAGATGACAGTTTTAAAATCTAATGCAGCGGCAGAGTGGAGGGAGAGATTGATAACGGAAGCTTTGTTTATCGAATGAACTGTGAACACGTAATAGGAATGATCCAACACCTGTCCCAGATAACTGGAAAATTCTACTACCCCAACGACGACAAATAGGAGAGAACAAAGAAAACTATAGAACTCGAGTTTGGAAAGTCGTGTGATTATAATTGGTATGATTATGAACAATAAATTGGGTTCAAAGCGTTGTCCAGTAAATAATAATACTGTTTCACGGTGTGATGTATCTAATAAACAAACTGGTATGGAATTGCTTACTACCACAGTGATCAAGTTTTACGCATATATTAATATGTTCGGTTGTTATATCCGCAGTGGATGTAGCCGATAAATGTGAAATTAACGCAAGAAAATTTGATGATGAAACCTTATTTTGTATTCATAGTTCTTTTCTGAAAAAAAAAGAAACTCTATTTTTTTGTTCAAAGACAGTTATTATCTTAGAAAAAAATATTTGCTGGAGAAGTTTTGAACTTTTCCGAAATGTTTATTTTTGTTAATGTTTTAGGCACTGGGCAATCACTGCACCAATGTCAGCGTTGGTTATATCTATAATCGGACTTCTCGCCTATTCATGGAATAATCGATCGCTTATGCAACCACTGACATCCATTTATCAGATTCGAGGTATAGTCGTTGACTTTTCTAAATACTTTTTCAAATACTTTGTATCATTTTAGCCGCGGATGGAGGTGGTGTAGAGGTTTTGGATTCACTTCGAATATTATTACTATTTTTCTAGTCATATTAGTGGTCAGAAAGTATTTCCCAATCTCCTATTGAGGAACGAGATTAATTTCTGCATACATGTATTCATCAGGAGGATGGCTATAAATTAGTTTTCAAGAGTTAGTGTATTGGAATTTGATTTGTTTCTAGTTTAACTGTGGATTGATATTAGTTAGAGAACCATTGGAAAAGATGGAGTACTGGACATCCATCTAGCCCTAGTCTGGAACTGATCGGCAGCAAGCACCCACTGGGGTTGGAACCTTAGGTTCTCCGGTTACATGGCAAGCCCATAGACCAACCAGCCACTGGAACCCGACTCAATAGCCAATCCATGAATTCTAACTTCTTCCAATTCGTGATTTTAGCGCAACCACCAGCCATTGTCACTGGCGAGTACTTGTACACACATCCAACTCTGTAACCGGAAGGTGCTGTGTTCGACCTCCGGTGGGTATGAACTGTCGATGGGTCCTAAACTAGCACGAAACAGCTGTCCAGTACTCCCAGGTTTTCTAATGGTTCTCTAACCGATGTCAGCTCATGATGAGATCCTGTAACCAATCAAATCCCTGCAAACCAAAACTTGGATAGTGTTATATGGTTATAAAACCTACATTTAGTTTGTTCTGTGTCCTATTATCGCCTCCTTTTAATTGTAATAGTTCCGTCAATATTCAACACGACTCAAGAAATGCCGAGAAGATCAATGACCCTGTTCATTTTTCATGAATTTAGCATCCATCAATTCTTTTAGTGGATGACGATGGTTATTGAATCGCAGTCCCTGTAGGAATATCATCACTTATTGGCATGCAGAAACCATTAAGGGATAATTTGTTAATTGGGCGAATTTCCCGTTCCAACCAATCTGTTTCAAATTACATCAAATTTTGAAATCTAAAGACGTTACCGTAGCTGATATGCCTAACACTAGACTGAAAACTTCAGTAAATAATAAAACCTTCTAAGAGTTGACTCATGAATAATTTTTCTAATATGATTGGTTTTTGTGATACACTAACTCATAGCGTAAAGATGGGAAGTGAAGTGGTCGGCCGTATTGAACACTCCACTTATTTGGCTTGTTCCATCAGCCCTAATGCACTGACTGATTGCTGACGAATCTCAGCACGGACACAATAGCCTCGTATTTCATTAGCCAATTTATCCCACCTCAGGCGTAGATACGACGTACGACTATCGATGAAAAGACGTGTGCTTACCACCAGTCCACTCTGTCCACTTTTATGTCTGTGAGACATAGTCTTTGAAAATGGATGACATGTAAAGGCTGTGTTTGATTACAGATGCTTGTGTTCTATCTCCCATGTTAGGTGATATAATATGGTCAGTGATAGTGAGGAGTGCAAGTCAATCGATGAGGATGTGAATTTATATAGACTGAAATGTCCTAGGACATGTATTATGCATCACATGACATAGAAGCAGTCAGGTTGGAAAAGAACCAGTGGTTATCAGACGAAAACACGGAATCAGTCTATGAGATCTTTGATAGTTATTTTGAGCCAGCCACGAGGGGAGGTGTAGACTGCGTGGTTGATGAGGTTCTACGAATTGTTGGCTAAAGACGATTGGTGATATGGCTGGAAGTCGTTTCTGAATGGAGTAGATGCCATGACTCTGTGACTTCGCCATATCCATTAAACGCTCATGTTTTGCATGTTACGACTCTTTCTCCCTGACATATCTGCATATTATGGTTCTTTCTAATCTCCTCTTTTGTTGAGGTTTGTGTTTTCCACGAAGTGTGGCAGGTTGGATTGGTTCACTTCTATGCAAACTTCTATGTTCAGACCATTTGTGAGTAGTTGGAAGGAATGTTTTAAGCAAAATGATTTCATCCCTTCTTGATAATTAAATTTACCAGAGGAGTATATGAATTTTTTTATTATTTTACTTTAGATAAACATTCAATGTGTCGTGTAAATGACATGGTGGATAAACAAGACTTGAAGCAATTGGATGTGATCCAGTCAACAACTAGTTACACACGGGAAGAGCCAATAATTCCTCAATTACATGATTTAGATTATAGATTAGTTACAAATGAATTATACCTTAAACAGCATAGTAATTATTTTACTCACTAAGTAGGATATTAATAATAATACTAACCTGAGTTTTTAAAAATTATTTATGACATGTGAATATATCCTTCTAATTTTATTTTTCTATGTTTTTTTGAACATTTATACTACTGTATACTACTATTAAGTAGTACGATAAATTGTATCAAATTTATTTACTCGCTTTATTGAAATTGTGCGTCAAGTATAGACGGTCATAGTTGAAATTTGGTTTTATCTATTTTACTTTAAATAAAAGTTGTGAAACTTTATTTATTTGTTTGTTTTTAAAAAGACTCCTTGTACTTTCGAATTTTAATTCACATCTGAATGACAATATTTTTGAGTATTGATGTGATGAAATATTACTAAGCAAATGATATGAAGTCACGCTTCTTGTTTAATGATTGATAATACTCCCTAACGACACACCTTTTCTCAGCTAACGATCAGTCTGAACTTTTGACTCAGCAACTGAAATAACTTGGGTGGTTTCATTGCAAAGCAACCAGGTTGAATCGCTACGAGCTACCTGAATCTCCATTTATTATAAGGAAACATGTTTCCCCTAATTCTTATTGTTTCAGTCATCTTGGTATGCGCTTGACTCACAAAATATACACAGCTACATCGGGGATCAGAACACGGAAATACTCATCATAATATTCAGGATTATCACAATGCTCAAAATATTCGTGAAAGTCAGAGTGACAATCATGACTGTGAAATTGGTGATGAAGTTCATAGCTTTAACGATGACATAATTTCTGATATCCATAATAAGAACACAATATTCAGCGAAGAGACTCTTTTCAACGAATTTAATATGAAGCTATACAATCGTATATATATGGTTTTTAAGAAATTATATTCGGTGAGGGAATTAGATCAAAGGTATGAATACATGAAATAATAATAGTATGAAATGCAATTAAAATATTTGTGGTTATAATCATAGTTAAGTGTCAAGACAATTAGTGTCATATATAGAATAATACATAAGGTGTATAGATGTTGGAAAGGGGTGCATAATTATAGGATTATTAGACTAATATATAATATTACGTAACATGGTGTGAAATTTGATAAGATAGAATTCAACATTGGAAAAAAATTGGATTTAGAATGATAAGCAGAAACAATTCAAAGTGAGAATAGTATTAGTAATAATAATCGTAGTAATGAGGGAAAGGTACATAGAATAACTAAATAAATAAATGTCTATCCCTCCATGGCCAAGGCAGAAGTAGGGATTGTACATACTTCTTTTATAAAACACAAAGGTCTGGCTTAGAGTCATGAATTGCCAAGGCCTCTGCTGTCCATAGAAGTCTGTAACGAAGAAAACGCGGCAAGTTATCATGGATTCGGTAGATGATCGTAAAATCATGGTCAGGGTTGACAGAGTGACAGGAGTTGATCAGGTGTTCTGGAATAGAGATTCACACACTTCCTTTCTCCCTTGTAAAACCATTCTGGAATATGTTCTCGTACCCATGTGAAAAGCGTCCTCTGGCTATGGCCAATATACCTTGCTACACAGGAGCAGGCGAACTGATACATGTACATGGAGGCGGTCGAAGGGGGAGCTTATCTTTTACAGAGATGGAGAACAACTTGCGGCTGGTGAATGTCATTTGTAATTTTGCAGCAAAGAACGTCTTACTGACTGCTTTAGAGAGATGGTTTTTGAGCATATCTGAAGCTTGATCACCTTTGAATTCCAAGTTCATGAACGAGGCTTTCTTTGGAACTGACTCGGTGACCAGTTTAGACTGCTTATCTTTCGTGTTACTGTCAATAAATCGGTTCAGGTAAACGTTTTCTGCGAACGTGACATTTATGAAGTCAATTTCTGAGTCAACACAATCAGAACTACAAATGTCTCTTATCCTAAAGCAGGTCAATTAATTAGGTTTCTTTTCCTGGAGGTAGGCACCCACCTATGAAAATTAGTTAGTTGTCCATTCCATGTGCGTTTCTGGTGGATGGATCTTTTGAGAGATTCGTCATTGTACCTACTAAGGCACATATGAAGAAAGGGAATACTTAGTTCAGATTCCTTTTCTATGGTGAATTGTAAAGAAGGATGTCAGTTGTTGAAAGCAAACAAGACATCATCAAGAATTACGTTATTATCGCAAATAACGAAAGAGTTGTCTACGTATCTTTTATAAATATCGAAATGACCGATGGTTTGACTAAGCTGAGAGTTTTCAAAGGTTGGCATAAAACAATCAGCCAGCAGTGGACCCAGTGGTGATCCCATCACAATGCCATCTCTCCGTCTAAAAATCTCATTATTGAAGGTGGACTGAACATTCAACGTGCATCTCAATAAAAGTTCTTTGAGGTAGATTGTTGGTAACCCTATTTCTGTCAGTGTAATCACAAATACAGCAAACAGTTTCTACGAGGAGTACATTGGTAAATAGCGAAGTCACATATAATAAGAACATGACTTCGTCTGAGACATTAAAATCTATAATACTCAATAAATTTAAATGTAATTTCAATGGAAAACTTAGACACTTGCCTACGAACTGGTTCCAGCATTTCACCTAGCCACTTAGCAATTCCGTGATAAGGAGAACCCACCATATCGAGAATAGGACGGAGAGGTAATCCTATCTTGTGAATTTTCGGTAATCCATACAAACGCGGTATTATGGAGCCTACTGGTCAGATGCCTTCATATAGATCTGACGACATTTCGGATTTATTCCTCATGTTCTTGAAAACATCAGTCAGTTGATTTTCAATTAGATGTGTCTTGTTCGTTTCACCATCGGGTTTGGCGAATTCCATTTGGTCAGAAAGGATCACTGAGATTTTATCATTATAATCTTGAGGATTCATAACTACAACGACTCCACATTTATCCGCATGGCATATGATAATGTCATCATTCTTCTCTAGTTCTTTAAGTTGATGTATTTAGTCTTCGGTCAGAAGATTATTCGAGCTAGTTTTTGAACTAGTAAACCGATGACAGCAATCAAGAAGAATAGATTTAAAGTATTGAAATTCCTGAGGTGATGTGGGTATGAGATCGTTGGTCTGGTAAAAAAAATATTCGAATAGCACATGAGTATGCAAGCTATTGAGTTTGGACTCACACTTACAGAATTCGGTGCCCAGTGATAGCGCCTGTATTTAAGATTCAGAAGGAGTGAAGGAAGAATAACTGAGTACATAAACATAGGAAAAAGCATTCCTGCTACTACCTATATGAGGCTCACAACACACGTCAGCTTATTAGAATGACGCAATATTTCTATGACAAGAACAATGTTATAAAAAAAGTGCGCGATCAAATAATAAAACATAAGAAAAACACATAAAATCGCTTCATTCACTGATTGGAAACAGTCATAAACCAGTTGGCCAATTGGTGCTGGAGATGTCGGTGTATGTCTCATGAGTGGTTGGCTGAGTGGTGTTATTCTGAAGCCGCCCATATATTTGCGTTTGGATGGAGAATTGGTTAGCCAGTTAGTGTGTCCGACGCCCGATCATCACCAGTGAAGTCTGAGACTTGGAGTTGGCTGTAATACACCGCACAAGTGTACGCTATGAAGGAAGGAGTGATCGAGGTCCGCAGATAGCTGTCTGTGATATACGACGAGTGGAGTCTGTAATTAATTGGCTTCGATTACCACTGACTTGTCGACGGTTGGTGTACACTCTGTCTGGTCGGCATGATGGCGTCTGCCAGTTGGTGAGTGTGATGGTGTGAAGAAGAGAATTGTCAAAAGTGCCACCGCGTCGCCACATCGATGCGTGTGGAGATGCCGGGGATCGAACCCGCTCGTATTGCACAGCTCTCACTCTCTCTGTCTATGTGTCTGTCTGCTTGTCTATCTCGCTCTCTCCCTCCCCTTCTCCCTCTCTGTCGCCGTCGCTCTACTCACTAAACTCCCCACACTCCTCTACCCGTGACCAGATGCACGCTGAGCACATGGAAATACTCATTACAATATTTACAATTATCACAATACTCAAAATATCCATAAAAGTCAGAGTGACAATCATGACTGTAATATTGGTGATGAAGTTCATAGCTTTAACGATGACATCATTTCTGATATCCATAATAATCATAATCATAGTAGTAATAATTATAACAACAATAATAAAATCAATTATTATGATTATTGTTGGAAATTTATTATTATTATTAATACTACTATAATCATTACTATTACAAACGTTGTCATCTTCAATACAAATATTATTATTAGTATTATCATTATCACTACTATTATCAGGCGTATATTAACTACATGAGGATAACAACTTCAATACCACCGACTACAGCTGTAGGATTAGTAGAAGTAGTAGTCGCCTTAGTAGTGTTAGTATTAGAATCGCTAGGAATAGTAGTATCGGTGGTGGTGGTGTTGGTGGTGGTGGTGGTCTCAGTGGTAATTTTCGCAGTAGCATCAGTAGTATCGTTAGTACTGGTGTTGTTGGTAGAGTTTGAAGAACCGATGACAATTTAGGGGCTGACGGTATCGACGTTCGCGAACTGTACGGATTATACTAACGCAAGATCTTATACCAACAACCACTATAGTGTTCGTCCTTCGAGTACCAAATGGTAAAGCAAAAGACCAGATTTTGTCGTCCAAAGTACGTATTATATTTCGGGACAAAATCGAGGGTAGAGGTGAATGCTTAGCTAGCTAGTAATCGTGCACGCACGTGACACGACGGAGCACCAAATGGCGGGGATGATTGACCGTAAGCCTTCAGCTAAAGAAGTCGACTTAAACAGTGATGGTCAGCATCCAATGTTGAGTGATGATTGCTGTGGTTAATAATTTTGGGGAATTATTTAACGCTACAACAGTGATTATTATAATCACCAATATTTGTGAGATCACTTCGAATATTGTAACAATGTTAAGAATAATATTGATACGCATGACGAAGTATTGTCTTGATAAATGGAAGAATATTGATGGGAATAATGATGGAATGAAGAGGAAGGAATAGGTGGATGAGAATGGTGGTGATAATTGTCTGGTGCTGGTACGGCTGCTTATCCCACCGGTGTTGGTGATACCGATTGTGAGAAATGATATTGACAATGCCACCTAGCATTTACTTTGACTCCACTGCAGACATTTCGGGGCGAAACACGTAAGGCGCATTGAAGAAAGCGGGACAGTTGTCTGCAGTCCGCCCAAAGTGTCTGCAATGCTAACTGGGATGTCCATTCGTCTTAGCACTTGTTATCATACAGCAAGTGGTCGGCTGCACATTATGTCCAACAAATACAGCGAACGAGACTAGAGCGGTGTGATGATGTGAGGTGATGATTCATTGATTGATTGATTGATTGATTGATTGATTGATTGATTGACTGATTGATTGATTGGCAACAATCATAGTCCAGTTGGCCAATTGGTGCTGGAGATGTCGGTGTATGTCTCATGAGTGGTTGGCTGAGTGGTGTTATTCTGAAGCCGCCCATATATTTGCGTTTGGATGGAGAATTGGTTAGCCAGTTAGTGTGTCCGACGCCCGATCATCACCAGTGAAGTCTGAGACTTGGAGTTGGCTGTAATACACCGCACAAGTGTACGCTATGAAGGAAGGAGTGATCGAGGTCCGCAGATAGCTGTCTGTGATATACGACGAGTGGAGTCTGTAATTAATTGGCTTCGATTACCACTGACTTGTCGACGGTTGGTGTACACTCTGTCTGGTCGGCATGATGGCGTCTGCCAGTTGGTGAGTGTGATGGTGTGAAGAAGAGAATTGTCAAAAGTGCCACCGCGTCGCCACATCGATGCGTGTGGAGATGCCGGGGATCGAACCCGCTCGTATTGCACAGCTCTCACTCTCTCTGTCTATGTGTCTGTCTGCTTGTCTATCTCGCTCTCTCCCTCCCCTTCTCCCTCTCTGTCGCCGTCGCTCTACTCACTAAACTCCCCACACTCCTCTACCCGTGACCAGATGCACGCTGAGCACATGGAAATACTCATTACAATATTTACAATTATCACAATACTCAAAATATCCATAAAAGTCAGAGTGACAATCATGACTATAATACTGGTGATGAAGTTCATAGCTTTAACGATGACATCATTTCTGATATCCATAATAATCATAATCATAGTAGTAATAATTATAACAACAATAATAAAATCAATTATTATGATTATTGTTGGAAATTTATTATTATTATTAATACTACTATAATCATTACTATTACAAACGTTGTCATCTTCAATACAAATATTATTATTAGTATTATCATTATCACTACTATTATCAGGCGTATATTAACAACATGAGGATAACAACTTCAATACCACCGACTACAGCTGTAGGATTAGTAGAAGTAGTAGTCGCCTTAGTAGTGTTAGTATTAGAATCGCTAGGAATAGTAGTATCGGTGGTGGTGGTGTTGGTGGTGGTGGTGGTCTCAGTGGTAATTTTCGCAGTAGCATCAGTAGTATCGTTAGTACTGGTGTTGTTGGTAGAGTTTGAAGAACCGATGACAATTTAGGGGCTGACGGTATCGACGTTCGCGAACTGTACGGATTATACTAACGCAAGATCTTATACCAACAACCACTATAGTGTTCGTCCTTCGAGTACCAAATGGTAAAGCAAAAGACCAGATTTTGTCGTCCAAAGTACGTATTATATTTCGGGACAAAATCGAGGGTAGAGGTGAATGCTTAGCTAGCTAGTAATCGTGCACGCACGTGACACGACGGAGCACCAAATGGCGGGGATGATTGACCGTAAGCCTTCAGCTAAAGAAGTCGACTTAAACAGTGATGGTCAGCATCCAATGTTGAGTGATGATTGCTGTGGTTAATAATTTTGGGGAATTATTTAACGCTACAACAGTGATTATTATAATCACCAATATTTGTGAGATCACTTCGAATATTGTAACAATGTTAAGAATAATATTGATACGCATGACGAAGTATTGTCTTGATAAATGGAAGAATATTGATGGGAATAATGATGGAATGAAGAGGAAGGAATAGGTGGATGAGAATGGTGGTGATAATTGTCTGGTGCTGGTACGGCTGCTTATCCCACCGGTGTTGGTGATACCGATTGTGAGAAATGATATTGACAATGCCACCTAGCATTTACTTTGACTCCACTGCAGACATTTCGGGGCGAAACACGTAAGGCGCATTGAAGAAAGCGGGACAGTTGTCTGCAGTCCGCCCAAAGTGTCTGCAATGCTAACTGGGATGTCCATTCGTCTTAGCACTTGTTATCATACAGCAAGTGGTCGGCTGCACATTATGTCCAACAAATACAGCGAACGAGACTAGAGCGGTGTGATGATGTGAGGTGATGATTCATTGATTCATTGATTGATTGATTGATTGATTGATTGATTGATTGGTTGATTGACTGATTGATTGATTGGCAACAATCATAGTCCAGTTGGCCAATTGGTGCTGGAGATGTCGGTGTATGTCTCATGAGTGGTTGGCTGAGTGGTGTTATTCTGAAGCCGCCCATATATTTGCGTTTGGATGGAGAATTGGTTAGCCAGTTAGTGTGTCCGACGCCCGATCATCACCAGTGAAGTCTGAGACTTGGAGTTGGCTGTAATACACCGCACAAGTGTACGCTATGAAGGAAGGAGTGATCGAGGTCCGCAGATAGCTGTCTGTGATATACGACGAGTGGAGTCTGTAATTAATTGGCTTCGATTACCACTGACTTGTCGACGGTTGGTGTACACTCTGTCTGGTCGGCATGATGGCGTCTGCCAGTTGGTGAGTGTGATGGTGTGAAGAAGAGAATTGTCAAAAGTGCCACCGCGTCGCCACATCGATGCGTGTGGAGATGCCGGGGATCGAACCCGCTCGTATTGCACAGCTCTCACTCTCTCTGTCTATGTGTCTGTCTGCTTGTCTATCTCGCTCTCTCCCTCCCCTTCTCCCTCTCTGTCGCCGTCGCTCTACTCACTAAACTCCCCACACTCCTCTACCCGTGACCAGATGCACGCTGAGCACATGGAAATACTCATTACAATATTTACAATTATCACAATACTCAAAATATCCATAAAAGTCAGAGTGACAATCATGACTGTAATATTGGTGATGAAGTTCATAGCTTTAACGATGACATCATTTCTGATATCCATAATAATCATAATCATAGTAGTAATAATTATAACAACAATAATAAAATCAATTATTATGATTATTGTTGGAAATTTATTATTATTATTAATACTACTATAATCATTACTATTACAAACGTTGTCATCTTCAATACAAATATTATTATTAGTATTATCATTATCACTACTATTATCAGGCGTATATTAACAACATGAGGATAACAACTTCAATACCACCGACTACAGCTGTAGGATTAGTAGAAGTAGTAGTCGCCTTAGTAGTGTTAGTATTAGAATCGCTAGGAATAGTAGTATCGGTGGTGGTGGTGTTGGTGGTGGTGGTGGTCTCAGTGGTAATTTTCGCAGTAGCATCAGTAGTATCGTTAGTACTGGTGTTGTTGGTAGAGTTTGAAGAACCGATGACAATTTAGGGGCTGACGGTATCGACGTTCGCGAACTGTACGGATTATACTAACGCAAGATCTTATACCAACAACCACTATAGTGTTCGTCCTTCGAGTACCAAATGGTAAAGCAAAAGACCAGATTTTGTCGTCCAAAGACAGTGATTATTATAATCACCAATATTTGTGAGATCACTTCGAATATTGTAACAATGTTAAGAATAATATTGATACGCATGACGAAGTATTGTCTTGATAAATGGAAGAATATTGATGGGAATAATGATGGAATGAAGAGGAAGGAATAGGTGGATGAGAATGGTGGTGATAATTGTCTGGTGCTGGTACGGCTGCTTATCCCACCGGTGTTGGTGATACCGATTGTGAGAAATGATATTGACAATGCCACCTAGCATTTACTTTGACTCCACTGCAGACATTTCGGGGCGAAACACGTAAGGCGCATTGAAGAAAGCGGGACAGTTGTCTGCAGTCCGCCCAAAGTGTCTGCAATGCTAACTGGGATGTCCATTCGTCTTAGCACTTGTTATCATACAGCAAGTGGTCGGCTGCACATTATGTCCAACAAATACAGCGAACGAGACTAGAGCGGTGTGATGATGTGAGGTGATGATTCATTGATTCATTGATTGATTGATTGATTGATTGATTGATTGATTGACTGATTGATTGATTGGCAACAATCATAGTCCAGTTGGCCAATTGGTGCTGGAGATGTCGGTGTATGTCTCATGAGTGGTTGGCTGAGTGGTGTTATTCTGAAGCCGCCTATATATTTGCGTTTGAATGGAGAATTGGTTAGCCAGTTAGTGTGTCCGACGCCCGATCATCACCAGTGAAGTCTGAGACTTGGAGTTGGCTGTAATACACCGCACAAGTGTACGCTATGAAGGAAGGGGTGATCGAGGTCCGCAGATAGCTGTCTGTGATATACGACGAGTGGAGTCTGTAATTAATTGGCTTCGATTACCACTCACTTGTCGACGGTTGGTGTACACTCTGTCTGGTCGGCATGATGGCGTCTGCCAGTTGGTGAGTGTGATGGTGTGAAGAAGAGAATTGTCAAAAGTGCCACCGCGTCGCCACATCGATGCGTGTGGAGATGCCGGGGATCGAACCCGGGACCTCTCGCATGCGAAGCGAGCGCTCTACCACTGAGCTACATCCCCACAGTCGTGAGGACAGCGTCAACACTCATGAAAACAACTGTGTATATTCGACTGAAATTATTCTCATCTACCTGTATTCCCTTGACACGCACGAAGGCACAAACACACCTGGTGCAGTCAGTCAGTCATTCATTCACTCATCGACTCACTGACATACGATGACTACGACCAGCAGATTGACAGCTTAATGACACGGAGTGCAGAGTTGCGAGAATGGAGTGAATGTGGTATGGGATTAGATGAAGTGTTGTGGGTGGCGCAGAGTGGCCTAGTGGTCTAGGGGTATGATACTCGCTTTGGGTGCGAGTGGTCCCGGGTTCGAATCCCGGCTGGGCCCGTGCTTTTCATACCATTAGTCAGTCATAAGCTTTCTCTTATTTATTCTCTGTCGTCGTCACATGTACCTGGCTGTCTGACACTGACAAGTGTATACTCTCGTGTCTTTGTGCCTGTGTGTGTTCGTGTGTTCGTGTGTATGTCTACCCGCTCGTATTGCACAGCTCTCTCTCTCTCTCTCTCTCTGTCTCTGTCTCTGTCTATGTGTCTGTCTGCTTGTCTATCTCGCTCTCTCCCTCCCCTTCTCCCTCTCTGTCGCCGTCGCTCTACTCACTAAACTCCCCACACTCCTCTACCCGTGACCAGATGCACGCTGAGCACATGGAAATACTCATTACAATATTTAC
Source organism: Trichobilharzia szidati (assembly GCA_944472155.2). Taxonomy (NCBI): domain Eukaryota; kingdom Metazoa; phylum Platyhelminthes; class Trematoda; order Strigeidida; family Schistosomatidae; genus Trichobilharzia; species Trichobilharzia szidati. The sequence continues at coordinate 31,048,893 of OX235271.1, read as the reverse complement.
AATTATCACAATACTCAAAATATCCATAAAAGTCAGAGTGACAATCATGACTGTAATATTGGTGATGAAGTTCATAGCTTTAACGATGACATAATTTCTGATATCCATAATAATCATAATCATAATAGTAATAATTATAACAACAATAATAAAATCAATTATTATGATTATTGTTGGAAATTTATTATTATTATTAATACTACTATAATCATTACTATTACAAACGTTGTCATCTTCAATACAAATATTATTATTAGTATTATCATTATCACTACTATTATCAGGCGTATATTAACAACATGAGGATAACAACTTCAATACCACCGACTACAGCTGTAGGATTAGTAGAAGTAGTAGTCGCCTTAGTAGTGTTAGTATTAGAATCGCTAGGAATAGTAGTATCGGTGGTGGTGGTGTTGGTGGTGGTGGTGGTCTCAGTGGTAATTTTCGCAGTAGCATCAGTAGTATCGTTAGTACTGGTGTTGATGGTAGAGTTTGAAGAACCGATGACAGTGATTATTATAATCACCAATATTTGTGAGATCACTTCGAATATTGTAACAATGTTAAGAATAATATTGATACGCATGACGAAGTATTGTCTTGATAAATGGAAGAATATTGATGGGAATAATGATGGAATGAAGAGGAAGGAATAGGTGGATGAGAATGGTGGTGATAATTGTCTGGTGCTGGTACGGCTGCTTATCCCACCGGTGTTGGTGATACCGATTGTGAGAAATGATATTGACAATGCCACCTAGCATTTACTTTGACTCCACTGCAGACATTTCGGGGCGAAACACGTAAGGCGCATTGAAGAAAGCGGGACAGTTGTCTGCAGTCCGCCCAAAGTGTCTGCAATGCTAACTGGGATGTCCATTCGTCTTAGCACTTGTTATCATACAGCAAGTGGTCGGCTGCACATTATGTCCAACAAATACAGCGAACGAGACTAGAGCGGTGTGATGATGTGAGGTGATGATTCATTGATTCATTGATTGATTGATTGATTGATTGATTGATTGACTGATTGATTGATTGGCAACAATCATAGTCCAGTTGGCCAATTGGTGCTGGAGATGTCGGTGTATGTCTCATGAGTGGTTGGCTGAGTGGTGTTATTCTGAAGCCGCCCATATATTTGCGTTTGGATGGAGAATTGGTTAGCCAGTTAGTGTGTCCGACGCCCGATCATCACCAGTGAAGTCTGAGACTTGGAGTTGGCTGTAATACACCGCACAAGTGTACGCTATGAAGGAAGGAGTGATCGAGGTCCGCAGATAGCTGTCTGTGATATACGACGAGTGGAGTCTGTAATTAATTGGCTTCGATTACCACTGACTTGTCGACGGTTGGTGTACACTCTGTCTGGTCGGCATGATGGCGTCTGCCAGTTGGTGAGTGTGATGGTGTGAAGAAGAGAATTGTCAAAAGTGCCACCGCGTCGCCACATCGATGCGTGTGGAGATGCCGGGGATCGAACCCGGGACCTCTCGCATGCGAAGCGAGCGCTCTACCACTGAGCTACATCCCCACAGTCGTGAGGACAGCGTCAACACTCATCAAAACAACTGTGTATATTCGACTGAAATTATTCTCATCTACCTGTATTCCCTTGACACGCACGAAGGCACAAACACACCTGGTGCAGTCAGTCAGTCATTCATTCACTCATCGACTCACTGACATACGATGACTACGACCAGCAGATTGACAGCTTAATGACACGGAGTGCAGAGTTGCGAGAATGGAGTGAATGTGGTATGGGATTAGATGAAGTGTTGTGGGTGGCGCAGAGTGGCCTAGTGGTCTAGGGGTATGATACTCGCTTTGGGTGCGAGTGGTCCCGGGTTCGAATCCCGGCTGGGCCCGTGCTTTTCATACCATTAGTCAGTCATAAGCTTTCTCTTATTTATTCTCTGTCGTCGTCACATGTACCTGGCTGTCTGACACTCACAAGTGTATACTCTCGTGTCTTTGTGCCTGTGTGTGTTCGTGTGTTCGTGTGTATGTCTACCCGCTCGTATTGCACAGCTCTCTCTCTCTCTCTCTCTCTGTCTCTGTCTCTGTCTATGTGTCTGTCTGCTTGTCTATCTCGCTCTCTCCCTCCCCTTCTCCCTCTCTGTCGCCGTCGCTCTACTCACTAAACTCCCCACACTCCTCTACCCGTGACCAGATGCACGCTGAGCACATGGAAATACTCATTACAATATTTACAATTATCACAATACTCAAAATATCCATAAAAGTCAGAGTGACAATCATGACTGTAATATTGGTGATGAAGTTCATAGCTTTAACGATGACATCATTTCTGATATCCATAATAATCATAATCATAGTAGTAATAATTATAACAACAATAATAAAATCAATTATTATGATTATTGTTGGAAATTTATTATTATTATTAATACTACTATAATCATTACTATTACAAACGTTGTCATCTTCAATACAAATATTATTATTAGTATTATCATTATCACTACTATTATCAGGCGTATATTAACAACATGAGGATAACAACTTCAATACCACCGACTACAGCTGTAGGATTAGTAGAAGTAGTAGTCGCCTTAGTAGTGTTAGTATTAGAATCGCTAGGAATAGTAGTATCGGTGGTGGTGGTGTTGGTGGTGGTGGTGGTCTCAGTGGTAATTTTCGCAGTAGCATCAGTAGTATCGTTAGTACTGGTGTTGATGGTAGAGTTTGAAGAACCGATGACAGTGATTATTATAATCACCAATATTTGTGAGATCACTTCGAATATTGTAACAATGTTAAGAATAATATTGATACGCATGACGAAGTATTGTCTTGATAAATGGAAGAATATTGATGGGAATAATGATGGAATGAAGAGGAAGGAATAGGTGGATGAGAATGGTGGTGATAATTGTCTGGTGCTGGTACGGCTGCTTATCCCACCGGTGTTGGTGATACCGATTGTGAGAAATGATATTGACAATGCCACCTAGCATTTACTTTGACTCCACTGCAGACATTTCGGGGCGAAACACGTAAGGCGCATTGAAGAAAGCGGGACAGTTGTCTGCAGTCCGCCCAAAGTGTCTGCAATGCTAACTGGGATGTCCATTCGTCTTAGCACTTGTTATCATACAGCAAGTGGTCGGCTGCACATTATGTCCAACAAATACAGCGAACGAGACTAGAGCGGTGTGATGATGTGAGGTGATGATTCATTGATTCATTGATTGATTGATTGATTGATTGATTTGATTGACTGATTGATTGATTGGCAACAATCATAGTCCAGTTGGCCAATTGGTGCTGGAGATGTCGGTGTATGTCTCATGAGTGGTTGGCTGAGTGGTGTTATTCTGAAGCCGCCTATATATTTGCGTTTGAATGGAGAATTGGTTAGCCAGTTAGTGTGTCCGACGCCCGATCATCACCAGTGAAGTCTGAGACTTGGAGTTGGCTGTAATACACCGCACAAGTGTACGCTATGAAGGAAGGGGTGATCGAGGTCCGCAGATAGCTGTCTGTGATATACGACGAGTGGAGTCTGTAATTAATTGGCTTCGATTACCACTCACTTGTCGACGGTTGGTGTACACTCTGTCTGGTCGGCATGATGGCGTCTGCCAGTTGGTGAGTGTGATGGTGTGAAGAAGAGAATTGTCAAAAGTGCCACCGCGTCGCCACATCGATGCGTGTGGAGATGCCGGGGATCGAACCCGGGACCTCTCGCATGCGAAGCGAGCGCTCTACCACTGAGCTACATCCCCACAGTCGTGAGGACAGCGTCAACACTCATGAAAACAACTGTGTATATTCGACTGAAATTATTCTCATCTACCTGTATTCCCTTGACACGCACGAAGGCACAAACACACCTGGTGCAGTCAGTCAGTCATTCATTCACTCATCGACTCACTGACATACGATGACTACGACCAGCAGATTGACAGCTTAATGACACGGAGTGCAGAGTTGCGAGAATGGAGTGAATGTGGTATGGGATTAGATGAAGTGTTGTGGGTGGCGCAGAGTGGCCTAGTGGTCTAGGGGTATGATACTCGCTTTGGGTGCGAGTGGTCCCGGGTTCGAATCCCGGCTGGGCCCGTGCTTTTCATACCATTAGTCAGTCATAAGCTTTCTCTTATTTATTCTCTGTCGTCGTCACATGTACCTGGCTGTCTGACACTGACAAGTGTATACTCTCGTGTCTTTGTGCCTGTGTGTGTTCGTGTGTTCGTGTGTATGTCTACCCGCTCGTATTGCACAGCTCTCTCTCTCTCTCTCTCTCTGTCTATGTGTCTGTCTGCTTGTCTATCTCGCTCTCTCCCTCCCCTTCTCCCTCTCTGTCGCCGTCGCTCTACTCACTAAACTCCCACACACTCCTCTACCCGTGACCAGATGCACGCTGAGCACATGGAAATACTCATTACAATATTTACAATTATCACAATACTCAAAATATCCATAAAAGTCAGAGTGACAATCATGACTGTAATATTGGTGATGAAGTTCATAGCTTTAACGATGACATAATTTCTGATATCCATAATAATCATAATCATAATAGTAATAATTATAACAACAATAATAAAATCAATTATTATGATTATTGTTGGAAATTTATTATTATTATTAATACTACTATAATCATTACTATTACAAACGTTGTCATCTTCAATACAAATATTATTATTAGTATTATCATTATCACTACTATTATCAGGCGTATATTAACAACATGAGGATAACAACTTCAATACCACCGACTACAGCTGTAGGATTAGTAGAAGTAGTAGTCGCCTTAGTAGTGTTAGTATTAGAATCGCTAGGAATAGTAGTATCGGTGGTGGTGGTGTTGGTGGTGGTGGTGGTCTCAGTGGTAATTTTCGCAGTAGCATCAGTAGTATCGTTAGTACTGGTGTTGATGGTAGAGTTTGAAGAACCGATGACAGTGATTATTATAATCACCAATATTTGTGAGATCACTTCGAATATTGTAACAATGTTAAGAATAATATTGATACGCATGACGAAGTATTGTCTTGATAAATGGAAGAATATTGATGGGAATAATGATGGAATGAAGAGGAAGGAATAGGTGGATGAGAATGGTGGTGATAATTGTCTGGTGCTGGTACGGCTGCTTATCCCACCGGTGTTGGTGATACCGATTGTGAGAAATGATATTGACAATGCCACCTAGCATTTACTTTGACTCCACTGCAGACATTTCGGGGCGAAACACGTAAGGCGCATTGAAGAAAGCGGGACAGTTGTCTGCAGTCTGCCCAAAGTGTCTGCAATGCTAACTGGGATGTCCATTCGTCTTAGCACTTGTTATCATACAGCAAGTGGTCGGCTGCACATTATGTCCAACAAATACAGCGAACGAGACTAGAGCGGTGTGATGATGTGAGGTGATGATTCATTGATTCATTGATTGATTGATTGATTGATTGATTGACTGATTGATTGATTGGCAACAGTCATAGTCCAGTTGGCCAATTGGTGCTGGAGATGTCGGTGTATGTCTCATGAGTGGTTGGCTGAGTGGTGTTATTCTGAAGCCGCCTATATATTTGCGTTTGAATGGAGAATTGGTTAGCCAGTTAGTGTGTCCGACGCCCGATCATCACCAGTGAAGTTTGAGACTTGGAGTTGGCTGTAATACACCGCACAAGTGTACGCTATGAAGGAAGGGGTGATCGAGGTCCGCAGATAGCTGTCTGTGATATACGACGAGTGGAGTCTGTAATTAATTGGCTTCGATTACCACTCACTTGTCGACGGTTGGTGTACACTCTGTCTGGTCGGGATGATGGCGTCTGCCAGTTGGTGAGTGTGATGGTGTGAAGAAGAGAATTGTCAAAAGTGCCACCGCGTCGCCACATCGATGCGTGTGGAGATGCCGGGGATCGAACCCGGGACCTCTCGCATGCGAAGCGAGCGCTCTACCACTGAGCTACATCCCCACAGTCGTGAGGACAGCGTCAACACTCATGAAAACAACTGTGTATATTCGACTGAAATTATTCTCATCTACCTGTATTCCCTTGACACGCACGAAGGCACAAACACACCTGGTGCAGTCAGTCAGTCATTCATTCACTCATCGACTCACTGACATACGATGACTACGACCAGCAGATTGACAGCTTAATGACACGGAGTGCAGAGTTGCGAGAATGGAGTGAATGTGGTATGGGATTAGATGAAGTGTTGTGGGTGGCGCAGAGTGGCCTAGTGGTCTAGGGGTATGATACTCGCTTTGGGTGCGAGTGGTCCCGGGTTCGAATCCCGGCTGGGCCCGTGCTTTTCATACCATTAGTCAGTCATAAGCTTTCTCTTATTTATTCTCTGTCGTCGTCACATGTACCTGGCTGTCTGACACTGACAAGTGTATACTCTCGTGTCTTTGTGCGTGTGTGTGTTCGTGTGTTCGTGTGTATGTCTACCCGCTCGTATTGCACAGCTCCTCTCTCTCTCTCTCTCTGTCTATGTGTCTGTCTGCTTGTCTATCTCGCTCTCTCCCTCCCCTTCTCCCTCTCTGTCGCCGTCGCTCTACTCACTAAACTCCCCACACTCCTCTACCCGTGACCAGATGCACGCTGAGCACATGGAAATACTCATTACAATATTTACAATTATCACAATACTCAAAATATCCATAAAAGTCAGAGTGACAATCATGACTGTAATATTGGTGATGAAGTTCATAGCTTTAACGATGACATAATTTCTGATATCCATAATAATCATAATCATAATAGTAATAATTATAACAACAATAATAAAATCAATTATTATGATTATTGTTGGAAATTTATTATTATTATTAATACTACTATAATCATTACTATTACAAACGTTGTCATCTTCAATACAAATATTATTATTAGTATTATCATTATCACTACTATTATCAGGCGTATATTAACAACATGAGGATAACAACTTCAATACCACCGACTACAGCTGTAGGATTAGTAGAAGTAGTAGTCGCCTTAGTAGTGTTAGTATTAGAATCGCTAGGAATAGTAGTATCGGTTTGGTGGTGGTGGTGGTCTCAGTGGTAATTTTCGCAGTAGCATCAGTAGTATCGTTAGTACTGGTGTTGATGGTAGAGTTTGAAGAACCGATGACAGTGATTATTATAATCACCAATATTTGTGAGATCACTTCGAATATTGTAACAATGTTAAGAATAATATTGATACGCATGACGAAGTATTGTCTTGATAAATGGAAGAATATTGATGGGAATAATGATGGAATGAAGAGGAAGGAATAGGTGGATGAGAATGGTGGTGATAATTGTCTGGTGCTGGTACGGCTGCTTATCCCACCGGTGTTGGTGATACCGATTGTGAGAAATGATATTGACAATGCCACCTAGCATTTACTTTGACTCCACTGCAGACATTTCGGGGCGAAACACGTAAGGCGCATTGAAGAAAGCGGGACAGTTGTCTGCAGTCTGCCCAAAGTGTCTGCAATGCTAACTGGGATGTCCATTCGTCTTAGCACTTGTTATCATACAGCAAGTGGTCGGCTGCACATTATGTCCAACAAATACAGCGAACGAGACTAGAGCGGTGTGATGATGTGAGGTGATGATTCATTGATTCATTGATTGATTGATTGATTGATTGATTGATGATTGATTGATTGGCAACAGTCATAGTCCAGTTGGCCAATTGGTGCTGGAGATGTCGGTGTATGTCTCATGAGTGGTTGGCTGAGTGGTGTTATTCTGAAGCCGCCTATATATTTGCGTTTGAATGGAGAATTGGTTAGCCAGTTAGTGTGTCCGACGCCCGATCATCACCAGTGAAGTCTGAGACTTGGAGTTGGCTGTAATACACCGCACAAGTGTACGCTATGAAGGAAGGGGTGATCGAGGTCCGCAGATAGCTGTCTGTGATATACGACGAGTGGAGTCTGTAATTAATTGGCTTCGATTACCACTCACTTGTCGACGGTTGGTGTACACTCTGTCTGGTCGGCATGATGGCGTCTGCCAGTTGGTGAGTGTGATGGTGTGAAGAAGAGAATTGTCAAAAGTGCCACCGCGTCGCCACATCGATGCGTGTGGAGATGCCGGGGATCGAACCCGGGACCTCTCGCATGCGAAGCGAGCGCTCTACCACTGAGCTACATCCCCACAGTCGTGAGGACAGCGTCAACACTCATGAAAACAACTGTGTATATTCGACTGAAATTATTCTCATCTACCTGTATTCCCTTGACACGCACGAAGGCACAAACACACCTGGTGCAGTCAGTCAGTCATTCATTCACTCATCGACTCACTGACATACGATGACTACGACCAGCAGATTGACAGCTTAATGACACGGAGTGCAGAGTTGCGAGAATGGAGTGAATGTGGTATGGGATTAGATGAAGTGTTGTGGGTGGCGCAGAGTGGCCTAGTGGTCTAGGGGTATGATACTCGCTTTGGGTGCGAGTGGTCCCGGGTTCGAATCCCGGCTGGGCCCGTGCTTTTCATACCATTAGTCAGTCATAAGCTTTCTCTTATTTATTCTCTGTCGTCGTCACATGTACCTGGCTGTCTGACACTGACAAGTGTATACTCTCGTGTCTTTGTGCCTGTGTGTGTTCGTGTGTTCGTGTGTATGTCTACCCGCTCGTATTGCACAGCTCTCTCTCTCTCTCTCTGTCTCTGTCTCTGTCTATGTGTCTGTCTGCTTGTCTATCTCGCTCTCTCCCTCCCCTTCTCCCTCTCTGTCGCCGTCGCTCTACTCACTAAACTCCCCACACTCCTCTACCCGTGACCAGATGCACGCTGAGCACATGGAAATACTCATTACAATATTTACAATTATCACAATACTCAAAATATCCATAAAAGTCAGAGTGACAATCATGACTGTAATATTGGTGATGAAGTTCATAGCTTTAACGATGACATAATTTCTGATATCCATAATAATCATAATCATAATAGTAATAATTATAACAACAATAATAAAATCAATTATTATGATTATTGTTGGAAATTTATTATTATTATTAATACTACTATAATCATTACTATTACAAACGTTGTCATCTTCAATACAAATATTATTATTAGTATTATCATTATCACTACTATTATCAGGCGTATATTAACAACATGAGGATAACAACTTCAATACCACCGACTACAGCTGTAGGATTAGTAGAAGTAGTAGTCGCCTTAGTAGTGTTAGTATTAGAATCGCTAGGAATAGTAGTATCGGTGGTGGTGGTGTTGGTGGTGGTGGTGGTCTCAGTGGTAATTTTCGCAGTAGCATCAGTAGTATCGTTAGTACTGGTGTTGATGGTAGAGTTTGAAGAACCGATGACAGTGATTATTATAATCACCAATATTTGTGAGATCACTTCGAATATTGTAACAATGTTAAGAATAATATTGATACGCATGACGAAGTATTGTCTTGATAAATGGAAGAATATTGATGGGAATAATGATGGAATGAAGAGGAAGGAATAGGTGGATGAGAATGGTGGTGATAATTGTCTGGTGCTGGTACGGCTGCTTATCCCACCGGTGTTGGTGATACCGATTGTGAGAAATGATATTGACAATGCCACCTAGCATTTACTTTGACTCCACTGCAGACATTTCGGGGCGAAACACGTAAGGCGCATTGAAGAAAGCGGGACAGTTGTCTGCAGTCCGCCCAAAGTGTCTGCAATGCTAACTGGGATGTCCATTCGTCTTAGCACTTGTTATCATACAGCAAGTGGTCGGCTGCACATTATGTCCAACAAATACAGCGAACGAGACTAGAGCGGTGTGATGATGTGAGGTGATGATTCATTGATTCATTGATTGATTGATTGATTGATTGATTGATTGACTGATTGATTGATTGGCAACAATCATAGTCCAGTTGGCCAATTGGTGCTGGAGATGTCGGTGTATGTCTCATGAGTGGTTGGCTGAGTGGTGTTATTCTGAAGCCGCCTATATATTTGCGTTTGGATGGAGAATTGGTTAGCCAGTTAGTGTGTCCGACGCCCGATCATCACCAGTGAAGTCTGAGACTTGGAGTTGGCTGTAATACACCGCACAAGTGTACGCTATGAAGGAAGGAGTGATCGAGGTCCGCAGATAGCTGTCTGTGATATACGACGAGTGGAGTCTGTAATTAATTGGCTTCGATTACCACTCACTTGTCGACGGTTGGTGTACACTCTGTCTGGTCGGGATGATGGCGTCTGCCAGTTGGTGAGTGTGATGGTGTGAAGAAGAGAATTGTCAAAAGTGCCACCGCGTCGCCACATCGATGCGTGTGGAGATGCCGGGGATCGAACCCGGGACCTCTCGCATGCGAAGCGAGCGCTCTACCACTGAGCTACATCCCCACAGTCGTGAGGACAGCGTCAACACTCATGAAAACAACTGTGTATATTCGACTGAAATTATTCTCATCTACCTGTATTCCCTTGACACGCACGAAGGCACAAACACACCTGGTGCAGTCAGTCAGTCATTCATTCACTCATCGACTCACTGACATACGATGACTACGACCAGCAGATTGACAGCTTAATGACACGGAGTGCAGAGTTGCGAGAATGGAGTGAATGTGGTATGGGATTAGATGAAGTGTTGTGGGTGGCGCAGAGTGGCCTAGTGGTCTAGGGGTATGATACTCGCTTTGGGTGCGAGTGGTCCCGGGTTCGAATCCCGGCTGGGCCCGTGCTTTTCATACCATTAGTCAGTCATAAGCTTTCTCTTATTTATTCTCTGTCGTCGTCACATGTACCTGGCTGTCTGACACTGACAAGTGTATACTCTCGTGTGTTTGTGTTTTTGGCGGACTCTGTTTTTTGTTTGTAAGTTTTTGTTAGATTTCTTTGGTTGATCTGTACGCTCTTAATCTTTTTCATATTCTTCGTCTTTTTTATATTTGTGTTTTTCTATTTTTAAGGATATTGAGGATTCTTTTTCGCATGTTTTTATGGAATAGAACGTTTTCTCTTTTTATTTTATGTATTTATTAAATGAATATTATCGTGCGTTTTGTCTATTATTTCTTCTGCCGATTCTTGTGGTGTTTTTCTGAACTCTTCTTTCTCTATTGTTATATATAGTTTTTTTTGACTGTGTTGTTAATATTTTCTTTTATTTGTTTTTTTTTTAATCGCACCGTGTTTCCTAGGTTTTATTTTTGTTTCCGGTCCATAGCCCGTTTAATTGAACGGACTTTTTGGGGCTAGCAATCTTACACCAGAAATCCTCTCAAACCGATAGAGTAACTTCAGCATACAGAAAATATTTTAAAAATAGGAAAACTTCAATTAAAATCGTATTCTTAGCTAGAATCGGAGAGTCGAAATGACGTGGTTTAATGAAAACCTTCGGGAATCCAGTAACCCGATGTCTCTTCTCTCGATGAAAGCAAGATTAAGAATGGTTACGGAGGACGCCTTTACAATATACGAGACTGGGAAGGCTGCCTAAGTTGCTGGCGAAGTGCGAAGATATCGCTTAGTAGTACTGGGTATCTGCGAAAGCAGATGGAATGGATGTGGACTGACAACATTGTCAACGAAAGAGTCAATATTCTACTCCAGTCTGATCACCCAAACGATAACCACGAGCACATTGAGGCAGTGAGTGACTATCATCATGTCACCAGTGTCAGCCAAAGCCCTAATGCAGTGGGAACCAATTTCATCCCGCAGTATATTGACAGCAAGATTCAACTCAAAAGGAAGGCAGGAAGGTAAAAATTATCCAATGCTACGCACAATGTTACAAAGAATTCGGAAAAAGACAAGAAGGAAGATTTCTACAGTCAACTACAAAGAGTAATGGACAACACCCCAAATGGAGACATCAAAATCCTCATGGGCGATTTGAATGCCAGATGAACTGGGAGCAGATAATACAGGAATAGAACTCATCATGGGTGGAAAGGCACTAACTAGGCGAAATGAATAAGAGCGGAAAATTATTCGCAAACTTCTTCCCTTTCAACGATTTGGTGATCGGAGAAAGAGCGTACAAACACAAGGATATACACAAAGCAACATGCATTTCGCCTGACGGACACACCACGAACCAGATAGATTTCATCTCAGTGTTGCTCAAGGAAATAAAGTTGGAGTGAGTCTGCTGGACACAAAGTCGAGGAGGGAAGCAGATGTGAGCTCAGACCATCATCTAGTTCAAGGAGCCTTCAAGGTTTAGCTAAAATCCATGAAAACAACTGGATACAGGACGCAATTCAAGTTCAACATTCAGAAACTGAAGGACAAAACCATAAGGGACTCAGCAACAACACCAATCACCATCAAAGGGAGAGATTTAAGAGAGGTTAATTCCTTCACTTATCTGGAAAGCATCTTTTCAACTACAGACGAAACGGATAATGTCACTGCTGGCCAGTCAGAATCGGAAAGATATGATACGCATTCATCAACCTGAAACCAGTTTGGAAATGTTCTACTATCAGCATAAAGGACAAGATTCAGATTTTCAACACAAATGTTAGGTCAGTTATTTCTTCCATACGGTTTAGAATCTTGCACTGCGTGTCACGAAAAGGATTTCCAAAAAGTTGCAGACTTTTACGAACAGCTGCTTCCGCTCCACACTGAAGATCAAATGGCCAGGCAGAAAGAATTAGTAACAAGAAACTGTGGGAACAAACTAACCAAGAACCTATCATTCCAAAAATATGTAGGAGAAAATGAAGATTGATCAGGCATACATTGAGGAGATTGTCAAATGACATCTGGCGTCAGTTCGAGAGTAACATGGAGGAGATGAGAGATTATGGTTAATCATGGGCCCAGATGAAGAGAACAGCAGAGAATAGGATAAAGTGGAGATGCGCTGTTAAAGCCCTATGCTTCACTCGGAACCCAAGGGGATAATAATAACAATGATAATCTCTTATGGTTTTTGAATATTTCTGAGGTTGTCATTAAAATGTGTCCCTTTGGTTCTCTTTTATGATGTTTTGAGTGTTGTGTGTATTCTTTACTTGTATTTGTGTGTTTAATTCATTTTTATCCTGATCTTGTCTTGATTTCTCTTTTCATCTTTCGTTTACAGTCTTTTGTCTGGCCGACATTTCATTTTTCATCCTATCTACAGATGCTTCTCAATAGTTTTCATCTTTATATATGTCCAAACCAAGTTCACTTTTAACAATTTGAAAAAATTTAGGCATTGGGTATATGATATTCATTATAATAAAGGTTTTTGTATTTCCCAATGAATGAAAAACAAAAACGATATTGTTTTTACTGACGTTTCGCTATTTAATGCTAATAGCTTTACCAAAGTGTTATTAAACCGGAATTTACAAAATCTCAGCATATAAATAACAAAGAGTTAAGGGGTGAGATATTCATTGTTATTTTGACTTTCAATATGTCCTTTTAACTTGACCTAAGCAAGTGGAGGCGTGCAGTTGAAGCCCTATGTTCCACTAGGAACCCAAGGGAACAATAATATAATATATATATATATATATTCCCATAGTAAAATTTAGAACAACACATTTAAGCGAACAATATTGTTTTCAATTAGATCTCATCAGGCTTAACTCTAATATATATATAAGTTTACAAATAAAAATTCAAATATTAACCAATCATGGTGTTTTGTCTATAGGATAATACGATGGTGAATATAAATTGTGTAATTAGCTCCATTATGGGTAAATTTTATTTTTATAGAGTCTCACAGTGTTATACAGTAATATTTACTGATGACGTTTCGAGCACAATTTATTGCTCATAATCATATCAAGTGAATCACACGACTTCCTAAATTCATTTATATAGTTCCATTGTTTTTCACTTGATTTTCACTTGATTTGATTGGTAGTATTATTTTCCATATCTCGGGTATGAGTGATGATTCATTCCTATTGCATGTGTTGGGTGTAGATTCGATGAACAAAGATTCAGTAATCAACCTCTCTCTCCACCTACCTAGATTACTTTTTAGAATTTTAACCCTCTCCCACCCTATTGTGTGGTTGTGTGTTAATGCATGCATTGCAATTGCCGAGCTTTTTTCTAAATTACTTATCTTCTCTGGGTCAACCATTCTTACCTTAGCTAAATTCTTATGTTCTGACAATCTGACTACCCCTGACCTACTAGTTTGACCTATGTAGTTGACCTCACAGTCATTGCAGGGTATTTTGTAAATTATATTATTTTGTCTAATTGGGTCCACTGGGTCCTTTAACCTACAGAGCTTGTCCCTGAGTGAGTTTGTAGGTTTAAATGCCACCCTAATTCCTGCTTTATTTAGAATCCTACGTAGGGTCTCAGATGTCCCCTCTTTATATGGTATAACTGTAGATGACTTATATTCTCTCTTATTTATGCTATTACTACTAGTTTCACAATTCTTTTTATTTTTCTTTTGGTGTTTTTCAATCTTCCTAATGAATTTTAGAGGATAGTTATTTAAAACCAACGCTACGTAGGATTCTAAATAAAGCAGGAATTAGGGTGGCATTTAAACCTACAAACTCACTCAGGGACAAGCTCTGTAGGTTGAAGGACCCAGTGGACCCAATTAGACAAAATAATATAATTTACAAAATACCCTGCAATGACTGTGAGGTCAACTACATAGGTCAAACTAGTAGGTCAGGGGTAGTCAGATTGTCAGAACATAAGAATTTAGCTAAGGTAAGAATGGTTGACCCAGAGAAGATAAGTAATTTAGAAAAAAGCTCGGCAATTGCAATGCATGCATTAACACACAACCACACAATAGGGTGGGAGAGGGTTAAAATTCTAAAAAGTAATCTAGGTAGGTGGAGAGAGAGGTTGATTACTGAATCTTTGTTCATCGAATCTACACCCAACACATGCAATAGGAATGAATCATCACTCATACCCGAGATATGGAAAATAATACTACCAATCAAATCAAGTGAAAATCAAGTGAAAAACAATGGAACTATATAAATGAATTTAGGAAGTCGTGTGATTCACTTGATATGATTATGAGCAATAAATTGTGCTCGAAACGTCATCAGTAAATATTACTGTATAACACTGTGAGACTCTATAAAAATAAAATTTACCCATAATGGAATTACACTCTACCACAGTGCCCAAGTTTTATTCTTATATCAATTGTGTAATTAGTCATAATAGTAGTAATGATAATAATAATAATACTAGTAATAATAAAAATGGTCTTATCAATAATAAGGATGAAAAAGTGAGACAATCTGTGATAACACGAATAATGAAAAACAGCATGATTAAACAAACAACTGTTCAGGTGGAAGTAGTCGATCAAGGCTAGTAAAAACAACCATTTTTATTATAACTATTATTTATTATTATAATTATCATTACTACTATTATGACTAATTGCACAATTTATATTCACCATCGTATTATCCTATAGACAAAACACCATGATTGGTTTATATTTGAATTTTTATTTGTAAACTTATATATATTAGAGTTAAGCCTGATGAGATCTAATTGAAAACAATATTGTTCGCTTAAATGTGTTGTTCTAAATTTCCTTAATTTAACTGATTTTTTAGTTTAGTATTATATTAACGCATATTATCTCTGTCTTACTGATGCTTCTGAGAAGTAATCTGTCAACGCTACTGATTCAATGTGATTTAAAACATTAATGTTGTCAATAACAATAATTCTTTAATCATTACGGTCATATAAGTGTAGAACCTGTTGAACAGGAAGTTATCTGAAAGAACATTCTTTATTCACTAATCAGTCACTTAAATTTTTTAATGGGCATCTTTAATCATTCCTTTTTGTTGGTCACTGATGCTTCAGTGTAGGTGTCACCACGAACCGATTTCATTTAGACACTGAGTGAAAACTGAAGAACACTAAGCAGCTGTTCCGTCCTCGTTTGAGTCTCTTCATCAGTGGGTACCAACAGTCTCACCAGGGATGCGATCCAGGACATTTGGGTTATAAGGTAAACCTATTTACCATTCGACCAATGTGCTGAAGTTTAATGAGTATTCAATTCCAGCTTTACTCAATTCGTCACATAGAGTTACTATCAAACAATGCTATCGGTGAGTTTCCGCTTCACCTTATGTTTCTGAATCCTATCAGCTCTGGCTTCTCATTGTCTATGTATTCACCTTTGTCAGTCTTATTTGTATTCTGATCAAAATTTCTTGGATCAGTGATGAACCACTCTCTCTCAGATTCAGCCGTTAATTATCTGCATCTGCATTTTTGCAGTCAGCTAGTCTAATTTCTTTATTTGTTTTTTTTTTCAATACAATCTAATCAAGCCTCATTTTAGTAATGTAAATATTTACCTGTTTACCACGACATTTATTACATAATAAATAAATATCTTAATCCTACGGAGTTAAATATATAACAGATAAATATAGAAAGAATCGTCTGGAAAATATTTAGATGGATAAATCGATAAAGACTTGATTTCTGTTAAAATACCTTTCACAAATGAGTTGTCATATCAACTGATTTGTTAGTTGAACAATCTAGGTCGATTATCGAAACATGTTGACATATGATGTATGCTATTATCACTGAGTTGATGAAGACTCACAGGTGGTTCAACTTGTTGACTACTTTTAAGATAGTTTTTATTGAAATAATAGAGAAAATATTTATTTATTTATTTTACGTTAAACATTCTTTATCCATAAATTACTATTATTATTATTGAAGAATAACCAATTAGAAACAACACAAAAGACATTTACTTTTCTGCTCAATGTATTCTATTTATCAAATATTTATTTAATCTAGTTGTTTATTACAAATATTTAAGAAAAGATGACGTAATTTATTTAAATAAATAAAAATAAAAAAAGTAGAAGTGTATAAAAATGCACTAACCATTGCTACTACTATCATCATCGTTATCAAATTCATCTAAGCGTATCTATTGAAACACATAAAAAAATGCGTTCATATACACTGATTGCATACACTGTTATGATGATGGCTTTATTTGCTGTTACACTGATGCCAGGTAATGATAATGTGAGAAAATTTCAGTTAAATATATTTTTTAATATTTTTATGGGAAGTTTATTTATTTATTTATTTAGGGTGAATTTTATTGTGAATTGACATCACAGTAAAATTGTTAGTTTGAAACCAGAATCTAGACTGTAGAAGAGTTAGATGGTTGTCGATTACTACTCAGCTTTTAAAACTTCATGAGGGATGTGGCTTAACCAGATTTCTTCTTCTACTTATTATTATTAGTAGTAGTAGTCTTGAAGATGAATTTCTCAAAGTTTTAACGTATTGGAATATCTTCTCAGCCAGGATGATGGATATATGTTACGCAAAGGGGTTTGAAATGGGAGTCTTATAAATTTCGAAGTAGTGGATAAGTGGTAACACATTGATCCTTAGGCCTAATGATCATACTCTGACCGACTTATTTGGTCATCAATGTGTGCAGTGCTGTGAAATTATAAACTAGGAAAATACGGCTATTCAGAATTTCTTGCCTTGTGACTGAATAATATAGTCACAGTTTCATGGAAATTACTATGTGAAAGCCTTGAAGGTATCCTATAGAATGTAATCGTCAACTGTGCTTCCATTTCAATCTATTCATCACAAAGTATATTAAATAACCAAAGAGAACTAAACGGAGTATAGCCCAAATTTATCTGAATAAAACTAAAGGGTGAGAGAGATGACTGACTACCATCACATTGTTTATACAAGATTTTATAGTTAAACTATAGCTGATATATTTGAATGCTGTCTGTATAATAATCAGTAATAACTGTCTTTTATTTCATTAATTAATTATTAAATGTAGGCATAGAAGCTGGTTTATTACGTAAGTTTGTGTTTCATATAAACTATGACTCCTGTTAATAAATTTTTAAATATTTAGGTGTAGATCTATAAAATTTTTGATGGTTGCTCTATTTTAGTCTGGAAATGAACTTACAGTCTCAAATAGTACACTTTTGTCTCTGAGAAATATTCTTACTGTAGATTTCTTCTAAAGAATCCAGAGCGATGATATAGCGGTTAGTTAAACCATGCCTTGTGTTATTCGAAAAATACAAAAACACAGGACTTGTCTCAACTACGGTACTATATTACACATTTTTTATTCTTCCTTCCTTTCTCAGTGGAACATAGGGCTTCAAGCTAGAGACTAGAAGTTTCTGTAGTGTGTTTATTTTTATAGGATGGGGTTGCTAGCCTATGCCATTTCCTCTTCGCCAGCTTACTTCTGGTGAGTAGGAAGGCGGGGGACCCAAACATGTGGGGGGCACCATCCGCAAAAAAACCTCCAAGCGAGTATATGATATATATGATATAAAAACCTGAAACTGTGAGGTGTCTGTGACTAAATGGGGTTAGATGCATAGTCACTGTGCATCAATAAGGAAAACAGCAAAGCTGTGCCAAAAGCCACCCACGGACAAATTTAACAGCGTACGAATGCCAGACAAAGAATAAAGCGATTTGAGTAAAGACTGTCCAACTGATTAGGGTGTATAAATAAAACTTATAAAGCAGATAATGTTTGACTATCAAAAAAAAATCACTATACATCAAATAGAGTATAAATACATTGGTGTTAACTTCAATAGCAAACAACAGCCATAAATTTGAAGGAACAAACATAGGGCTTCAACAACACATCTCCACTTTGTCCTATTCTCTGCTATCTTCTTCATCTGGACTCATGATTGCCCACAATCTCTCATCTCCTCCATGTCACTCTCGCACTGATGACCCACTCGTCGTTTCCCATTCACCTTCCACTCTAACGATGAACTGAAGCCAGATGTCATTTGACAATCTCCTCAGTGTATGCCTGATCAATCTCTATTTTCTCCTACATATTTGTTGGAATGATTGGTTCTTGGTTAGTTTGTTCCCACAGTTTCTTCTTCAATATGGAGCCAGCGAATACAACTGTTGATAAAGTTGTGCACTGACCTGTTCGAAACGCCTCCCATGATGCGGGTGATACATTTCTCACACATATAGAGGAACTGACTGAATTCACATTTGTGTTGGATATCCGAATCCTGTTCTTTATCTTGAGTGCAGGAGATTTCCAAACCGATTTCTGATTGATGAAGGTGTTCCTTGCATTTCTGATTCAGACTTGCTTCGAAATAATAGGCCACTTTGTCTTACTCGTGTATTCACTCCGAACGCCTCTCTGAGTTTTCCGTTGTGGATCACCTGACACGTAGGTAGCATTGTCATATAGCCATCTGGTGAATGAGGTTGATGAAGATTTGCAGCACTGCACGTCGTAGTGTTGAAGCAGTTTCCAAATTACTCCTCGGTCAAGGCTGTCTGTCGAAGGTCTTTTCGAAGTCTATGAAATTGAGGTAGAGTGTGAGTTGATTGCCATTGTATGCTCTGTTCTGTGATTATGATGAGTAGAGTTGCAATTTGATCAGCTCTTGATTTGCATTACTGAATCCAGCTTGGTCTCGTGGGTGGAGTTCTGTTCACTGTTCAGTGCATCTTCAATTCCCTCAACGATGATACGACTTAACATTTAACTTGTTGTGGACAGTAACATTATTCGGTGCCAGTTCTTGTAGAGTGAAGCCTAAGTAGGTCGCCCTTCTTTGGTAGCTTGACAGAGTAGCCAGCCTTTCTTCTGAATGGTAAGCACTTTTCCTTCCTTCCAAACCTTTCGCAATAATGACATCAGCACATGTTCCGCAGTCTCTGGGTCGGTTTCCAGTGCTTCGTTAGGATGGTGGGGGTGGTGATTCCGTCTAGTCCTGATGCCTTCTCCGTCAACGTTGAGTAGATTGATTGCATTCAAGACAGGGGATAGGTGTCCACTGTCAGGCAGTTGTGTGCCTGTTGTCGGTGGCGAGTTGCAGGTGGTGGTCGATTCAGTGGTGCTGTGAAGTGATCAGTCCATTGTTTCATTTGTTTCTCCTCCTTGGTAATCAGGTTCCCTTGACTATCTTTTATTGGTTTCATCATCTGGGTTGATCTCTTCCCGGATAGCGATCAGCCTGGTTATCTGATATAATGCTGTGAGGTTTCCTTAACCTGAGATCTGCCTGTTCTGGTTGAGTTTCCGGCTAGTGTGTAGTAGAATTGTCTTTTGTCCTTCCTGGCACTCTTCTTCACTTCTTTATTCAGTGTAGTGTACATGAACAGCTTCTCCTTCTGTTGTCCATCTTTTCCATGAGCCATTTCTCTTTCACCATCCTTGGATCAAAATTGTCTTTCAAGGTTTAACTGCTCTTCCATATCATTAGAAATGTATCACTTTGTTGAGACGATATGTATTGACTTCACTAAAGAGAAGATATTCATTGCCAAAACTTAAGTTATGCACGAGGATGTCAACAGATGACACATCAGGAACAAGACACCATAATTAGATCTAATTAATTTAGAATGTCCGAATGGATCAGCTAGCTGCACAGTGTGTGTATTATTATTATTCCCTTGGCTTTGGTTCTGAGTGGAACACATGCCTTCAACAGCTTACGTTTATTTCATTCTGTTCTCTACAGTCCTCTTCAGCTGGTTTCACGATTATCCATGGGCTCCATCTCCTCCTTACATGATCTCTCCCATGTCACCCACGCCCAGTCGTCGTTTCCCACTTGAGTTACACTCTTGTGATGACCTGATGAGCGTAGTCACCCAACGGTGTCCTCAGTGTGTGTACATTTTTATCGTATTCTTTGAGCTATAGGCTCTTGATTGGTTCGTTCCCAGAGTTTCTTGTTGTTAATCTTTTCTAGCTAGTCGTCTGATCATCAGTATGGAGCAAGAGAAGGCAGCTGTTAATGAAAGTGTGCAACCTGTCAGGAATGCTTTCAGTGACACATGTACCAAGTCTCTAAACCACGTAGAGAGAAGTGACTAGATATTTGTGTTAGAAATTTGAATTTTGTTTCTTATGCTGAGTACAGGAGATTTCCAAACTGATTGATGAAGGTCTAACTTACCTTTCATATCATGGCTGGTTTTGATACCCTGATCCGTGCTGTCGACTTTAGTTGAAACGATACTGCCTAGATGAATGGGGAAAGTAACCTCTTTCAAATTTCCTCCATTAATGGTGACTGACGTGAGTGTATTTTAGTCACACCATTTTGTTCAGAAATATCTTTGTGGTTCTCTTTGGCGCCTAAATTTCATTGGTACTTTGATTGTAAACGGCTATTTCCTTCCCAGATGGTCCAGTCGTGACCACTAGGGTACAGCAGATTGAAGGTGAGGACTATTACTCATCAAAGAAGACATTGCGAAGTGGTTGCGCTATGCCATGAATTAGCAGAAGTTGGAATTCACGTGATGGCCATTGGATTGGGTCCCCGTGGCTTAACGGTCTACGAGCTCGCCTTGTAGCCAGAAGATCCTGGGTACAAACCCCGATGGATGCGTACTGCTGAAGAGCCACAAACTTGGACGAAACAGCTGTCCATTACTCCCAGGTTTTCAAATGGTTCTCCAACTGATGTCAGCTCATGATGAAACCCTCCAACTAGTGTGCCAATTGTTTTTAAACTAACGTTTATTACAAATTAGAACTTATCTAATTGTTTTAATTTCCGATCACCTAAGAACGAGAAGAAAACCTCACTTTTTCAGTACATAGACAGGAAATTTGTATTTGTATAAAAGTGGTAAATAAATTCGGCTAATTCACTTTCAGTTCAGAGTACTACGCAAACAACACCGTAAGTCAAAAACTCTTCTCATTTCTTGTTTCATTTTGATACATACGCGCATATTCAGAATTTATATACAACGGTACTTTCGAAAATAATATACCTTTAGTTTGCACAACACAATGTTACAAGATACAAACAAATAGAAATTCAAGAAATAGGATAAGTAAAAAGCAGTATTCTTTGACACTTTATCTGTTCAGATAATTTGTATTGACCAGAACAATAGTGCAAATGTATATATATATATATATTCATTTCTTTACGTTCCTAGTGATAAAAGGGGGCTTCAAGACTCAAATTTGAATTTTCGGTAGCCATGGTGGACTTTTTTACGAGATAAGCTCGCTAGTTTCATGACGAACCTTCCCTCTTAACCAGGCTTACAATTGGCTAATTGAGGTTTAGGTGTGCCTTAGTGGGAAACCGAACTTCCGGCAAAGTGAATGGTTGGTGAGCATTCTACCGATGAACCACCATCACCACTGGTGGAGCTGAGTGTATCAGCTTAGAGTAGAACCCGGATCACCCGCGTGTCAATTGAATATCCTATCAATATATTACCGATCCTGGCAATTCAGCGGCTAGATAGCCGATTTGAGGCTTTTTCGTATATCAAACACTTATGAATCACATACAACTGAAACGATCCGATCATCAGTAATAATAATATGGGGCTCTCGGACGCAGCATATATATATACATATGCATGAAAGCAGACTTCAGTGGTTCAATACGCTTACCCTTTAGTATTGTGCCCCTCCTGCACAAATGAAACTATTTAAAATGTATTGCATAATATAAGAAAAATTTACCACCATTCACAACTAACTGTAGAAATAGGATTAGTAGTTTTGTAATTGAACACGTAAACATCAATGAAATATTAACTAAATGTTTGACAACTTTATAAGATGTTGATAATCTTGAAAGTTGAATTTGAAGCTGATATTATATCCAAGGTCATTTGTTGCGCAACACATAGTGACACGCCTTCCAATCAGATTTATTTGAAAATTTAATCATATCCCATCTCTTGCTATCTATTAGTTCTATGTGTATGCAGTAGAAATAGACCATCTTGTTTCTTCTCTTCTATTCCACAAAGCTTTCAATATAAGGGTTCTTCGTTGAGTTTCTAAGCATCTAGGTTTACGGTGACTAAATGACGGATACAAGAGAATTTACAATCAACATTTGTATATTAACTGGTCTACCTTAATGATAATAATAATAGCTTTATTCTTGACAACATTTATAAAGTCTATTGGATCCTCGGCAGAACTAATTGCATAATATTATTTTCTTAGTCTGGAATCGTCAGGTAAAATTAAAAACTGACAGTAGATCGCATGATGCTATATCGTCTGACCTGAGGCTCAAACTAATCCATTATAGTATTTATTCTTTATCGCCTTCATTAAATGCACGATATTTGATTGAAAACCAATTAAGAAAATTGCATGAGTACAATTTGCGACCCGAAGACATAATTGAATGATTAAAGGTTACAGACATTTAGTTTTATCTCCCAAAGACAGTAGCAGTTTGAACTAAAAATGTCAGGAACAGTTATCTCACGTACTGCAGACACGTTGCCACCCATAGTTCTTCTTTTTCTCAAGTTAAGTAAAAACTTGAGAATTGACAGGTTGTGAATATTTTAAATACTCGCGAGAGTAAACAACACCGTTAAGGGTCATCTTTTTATAGATTAGACTGTGAGAACACGAGTAGTAAGATGCATTATAATGATGGAGGCTTTTAGTACCCAAAGTTTTAAGCAGGTCGCCGTTACAGACTATACACATATTTGTACATTTGAGCTGATTTCATAAACTGATTACTTACATTCGGCGTAGACTTCTTACAAGTGTGCTCTTGTCATCTTGGTTGTTAATATCACTTCTCATACATTTTTAGTCAGTAAAATTAAAAGTGACAGAGTAAATAGTTTACGTAGAAAGCTTCAGTTATTCTTGATTCTAAGAAAAAGCTGTTTTGTTATACTAAAACGCTTCAATCGTTTATATTCCCTTACCTTATCTAAATAAAAGACTGAGGCTGAAAAGCCTTTGGTCTAATGAGGTCTTTAATAAAACAAATGATCAGAACCTTTGGAATTCTCAGGCCATGAGGTTCTAACTGAATTCAATTTTTAGAAATGTGTTTCAAAAAAGACAAAAATTGAATATCTTGCTAAGCAAAACTGATAAAGCGCCTTGGGATGAGTAAAAAAAATATATTTTAAGATAAATAATTTTCTTATTTGTTTGATGGAGACTTACAGTGGAATTCAGGATGTATCTTCGTTGAATCTGAAACTTGCCAGCTGGATGTATTGGTATCTATATTCAGAGGTGGTTTATACCAATCAGACTCAAACTCAACTCAAACAATAAGTGATTATTACTTAAATAATTAAATTGGAGACATTTACTTCCCTGTATGAATTTAAAACAAGCGACAAAGGTTAATAAAGCAGGATTTAATGGATTCATCAAATCTAGGTAGAACTGTTCAGACGAATACTCTGCATACAGAGGTATATATACCACTAGAACTACATCGAGAAATATAAGACAGGTAAGTAAATAAACTACATTGAATCAGTCGTGCAAAATGATAGATGTGAATGTTTTCCAAGTCATGTTCAAATGGATAAGGTGAAGGGAGTATGAGGGATTATAATAAAAATAAAATGCATTGAGGTTCAATTTCTTTTCCTTCACGTTCCCCAGTGGAAAATAGGCCTCCAAGCTGGTGGCTTGAAGTTTCTGTAGCAGTGTTTATATTACAGGAGGAGGTTGCTAGCCTCATGCCCAACCTTTCCTCTTCACCAGCATTATTTCTGGCTTACCGAGGTAAAGGAGTGCGTCTGTGGCCGGGGATCGAACCCCGGACCATGTGCATGATCGGCGAGGTTCAATTACATCACTTAAATGAAGAATTAGTCATCAGGGAAAGGATCTGAATATGTCAAGAACTGATAATAATGGAAATGGTAATAGTAGTGATAATGATAGTGTTAAAACGAGTCTAGATAATGGTACTGATCAAGAATAGTTTTAAATGAATCAAGAATAATAATAATAAGAGGTAGGATTAAATATTAATAATAATAACAGTGCATAAGTAAGACATATTACCATAGTAGATTCACAGTGACCACCATTTTCTTCCGTACACATAGACGTGGTTTATAAACTCTAATCCCACAAGCCTGCATAATTCTAAACATCTTCCTGTTTCTTTGTCTGCTGACGATAGTGAATGACTTGACATAGTCGATATCCTGTCCGTAGTCCACAAGAAGTTCTGTTATTGAGCTTCTTGGCACTCTGAACTTGGTTTTTTTTCAACCACTTTGGCAAATGCTCCATCATGCTAATGGACAATAATCTTCCTGTATGATTTAGGTATTTGCTTACACAAACACACTCAAATTGATATACTCAGTCTGAAGCGACGAGGATTGGTGACCGGTCGTTCACAGATTGTTGAAGCACCCGCTAGGTAGTGTCATGGTACACGAGTTATGCAGCATAATAAGTTCTGCTGACAGCGTTATCAGGTCTTTGTTTGGCTACTTCTTGTGTGTCTTCTCCTCTAAGTGGCAAATTAATGTATACAGTTTTCTTTGAAACTATTTGGATAGTTCTGCTGAGGTTTATTTCTTTAGATTATTTAATGATTAACCTTTCAGGATATCCATTCTTAGATAAAATATTCTTCAGAGTCTTTATTTCGTATCTGATTGTACTGTTAGAAGATATTTTACGTGCTCTATTGAACACTGATTTGACTAAGTTCTTTTTATATTGGATTAGAACAAAGCTTTTAAAATGTATACACTTTTCCGTCCACGAAGACTTTCTAAATTATAAATCCTCCCATTGTGCCATCAGTACTTTTCAATAGGAAGACATCTGGGTATTCAATGGTGCCATTTTCCTCGTATTCTACGGTGGAATTAAAATTCGGATGGCATGAGATGAATTTTACCAATAAGTTTTCCGCTTTTTGACTTGATTTCACAGAGAATAAAAATAATATCAGCATGTCTTAGGTATAATTCCTGGGCCTGACAATAATAAATCTACAAATAGTGTTGCCAAGGGGCTTCCCAATGCAACACTGACAACTTGATGGAATAGACGCCCATTGAATTGAAATCGGATATTTTTAGTACATAAAAAAGCAACAATTTCCTCAGTTCCGTTGTTGGCATAGGTATGTCGTTAGCTTCTCTTGTTTTTAATTAATTAAGTATAAGTGGTTGGTTCAGATATCCTTTACTAGTGAAGATGAAGCACCTGCTAATTATCCTGCGTCGGTGGCACAGTGGTTAGGACTCTCGCCGACCATGCACATGGTCCGGGGTTCGTTCCCTGCCGACGCATACCCGATATCTATGGTCGGTCTGCGAAATTTGGGCTACTGATATCCATGCTGAAAATTCCATACTTGTACTGAAAATACGGTGTGGCATCAAGCTGTAATCAAAATAAAAAAATATTAAAAAAAAAAATTATGCAAGTGTTCTTTGAGACTGTATAAATCCAGATAATGTCAATTATTACAAACTGTTATTATTATTATTATCACCATTTTTAGTTACATACCACCTCCAAATGCGTGGGAGAAATTGGTTGAAGGATTGTAAGTGATTATTTTTTGTAATTTAATTTTGTATATATGTTGAATAACTATTGTTGTCAATTATACACGGAGAATAGCTGAAAGATCGAAATATATATGAGTTTAGTATAGAGTCATAATTTACTCTTAGAAAGGATTTCATTGATTCCAACCTTTTCCAGGTCATTTTAGAGAACACTGAGGTTCATAGATGAAGTTGTCTTTATTGTGTCTTTGGAACTTGCTACAAGCAATAATTTCTGAAGTTAACACAGTTTATTTCTAAAAAATTAAATGATAGATAAGTAACCTAAGAAAGTTTGCAGTTCAACTGGAATCAGAAATGCCATCTTTATTATATCAATAAATAGTCTACAATATTCGCTAGACATTTTTCTCCTTACTCATATTTATTTTTACATGTTGATAAAAAAACTGTTTGATTTTTCATGCAACCGGTTCCCTTTATTAGTTTGAAGAGAGAAAGAACGAACATGTTTGCAGGATAATACGAGCTCGTTTTATTTCGTGGATTCTCATCAGCTGCATACATCCTAAACAAAATCAAATTATAGGTTTCAAGAAAGTTGTGGAACATACTTTTTCATAATTACTTTGAGTTATAGATAGAAGGCATAAGGAACATAATTCCAGAATTTGATGTAGGTAGACAGATTATTCGGTGTCAAAAACAACTAATTATATATAGTGGAATTAGATAAGAGTTCAGATTTCTATTGGAAAACAACACAGATTGGTTAGAGGCATATTACAGGGTCAGGGTCAGAGAACAGAGTGAATTTACACATCTTGTGGTGGAGAGTTTAAGAGGGTGGGGGTGAATAGTGAAGTAACATTTTTAACTTAAACAGACAAACAATTAAGTAGATTTAGAAACTTGAAGGTCAAAATTGAATAGAATGTTACGTAACAAGACAAACACACAGGCATACTGACAGAAAGGCAAAACAAAAATAAAATAAAATAGAGTTAGGGTTACCAAGGTAGTGAAAGATTAATCACACTATCTTTCTGTATACAGAGGTCTGGTCGAAATCTCTTGATAGCAATGGCTTCTGCGAAGCGAAGTAGCCGTGGGTTTCTTTGTGTATTGATTATTTTGAAGGCTTGGCTAATTTCTACTGTGTGTCCTGTGTCAATTAAATGTCTGGCGATTGCACTCGATAACACTTTTCTTCCTTTGTACGGAGATTTTGATTTTTAGTACACGATAATTACCCATCCAGACATGGAAATTAAACTGGCCAGTTCAGCCAGGAGTCTCATTCCGATGAATTCATAACATAAGAATAAAAATTAGTTTGAAGTGATTCGGCTCTCTGAGCTGAATCCAACCGACTACACCTCTGATGAGCTCGACCTCAAGTGAGCGAAACGGCCATCTGGTGTTTAGATCACTTCCATCTAGTTGGCTAGCAAGCACTACTGATCAATAAGGGTGGTATACAACTACTTATTTTAATCAATTAGTAGTATACATTTTGGCGCATTCTTGATACAATCAAAATATTTCAAACACATTGATGAATTCTCAAGTCATTACTACGGGGTAAAGATTAGTAAATTTAGACTAAGGTTGCCTTATATGAGAAAAACTTCAGAAAAAGTTGGATGTTAATGAAATAGCTTAGAGACAAGTAACAAAATAAATTATGTATTCGGTGAAAACAGTGAACAAAGGGTTAGTTAAGAAAGTAATGTTAGTAATTATCAAACGAAAAATGCTAAGAATATTTTTTATCATAAAATGCTGATGATATTTGAGCTTGGAATTCTACCCAAGGTAGAGGGGGGAGATGGAGAAGTTTCCTCTGTGTACATAAATCAAGGTCTTCCATCCGAATCACTAAGGCCTCCACAATGCAGGGTATACGGAAGTATACCATTTTTAGAGAACTTTGAATGAATTTTCCTCACATACGGAGGGACAAATGCTGAATATACGTTCAATTATAACACCCCTTATTGAGACATTTTGACCTTTCTGTAGGCATGCGGGATAATGTTCCTTGACTCCAAATTGATTTTTATTCTTGTGCTATGTACAGAAACACAGAAAAATAATTATTATATATAATTGCACTTATACAGCTAAATGAATCGATTCGCCAGAAAGAGACTGTACTGAACTGTTTGTTATTTGATCTTAAGTAGGTTAGGGTACTGTACTCCCTTGTAATAAATAACCAGAGGTTATTTTTGATCATGACAATAGCATGAGTTTTATTCAAACTATCGTGATACCATATAATACAGATTGATTTTATTGAGCTACTATTATTGTATTGGAGACACCATCATTCTGATATATTCATCTGGTGAAGCCGTATTCAAGAAAAGAGAGCCCTTAAGGTTCAACTACCCGTCACAGTGGCATCAACAGCATTAGAAAGTAGCTCGTAACAACTCACAAAGTTTGTCCATTTCAATTATATGAAGAAGCCACAGAAGGTACTTTGAGCATTTTTGAAACAAGTCAGCAAATCTGAATCACTCATTGAGTCATGAATAAGATAAAAGACAATTCAACGAGGAAAATTTTCTGAATGGACAAGATCGTCTTCATGGGACTGTACAATCATATTTGTCTTTACCAAAAATGTAAAGTAACCTATGGATGAGTATTAGGTGACTGGTGGGTGTCAGAATCGATATAATTACTCAGAAGTGGTTTCTAAAGTGAAATTAAAAAAATTAAAAAGAATTACGTGATAGTCAACGACACAGTAGAAGAAAGCGCTTGAAATATGATAGAGTTAGGATTGTTACTGAATGAGATGTAAGGTAGTTGAGTGTTCACTTGACAAGTGTGAAGAGGGTGAGAAAATGCACAAAAGGAATATGTAAGAGTGATAATTAAAAATAA
This sequence comes from Trichobilharzia szidati, assembly GCA_944472155.2. Taxonomy (NCBI): domain Eukaryota; kingdom Metazoa; phylum Platyhelminthes; class Trematoda; order Strigeidida; family Schistosomatidae; genus Trichobilharzia; species Trichobilharzia szidati. Next base: position 31,019,682 of record OX235271.1, on the reverse strand, counting down.
AAGCAAACTATTAGGGAAGAGATTAAGACATCTCTGACTGCAGCACTGGGTGACGCGGGTTCGAATCTCAGAAGCGACATGAGTTCCTTCAACGTTGCAGATACGCCTTGCTGACGAGTACCAACTAGGACGAAACCTAGGTCCAAGGCTTCCTGCCGATTGCCTCCAACTATCTAATATCATCAGAGATTAAGACTATTGTGGAATAAGAGACTGGAAAAACTTTTTCTTTACACGGAGATCGGGGTGACAATAATTAATTGTCAGCGCCTCCATCATAAATGCCTAAAGCTAATACCCCTTCTGGATAATTCTGAAAGACGACAACGGTGGAGCTGTGCAGCCTGAGTTCACCAGGTGCTCAAGAATTGAGCTAGCAATTAACTGTCTTACATTGTCCTCTGAACGTTATATGACATGGCTAGGCAAGGGTATATCTATAGACATGTTGAAAATTCTTGACTTTTAGTTCTAATTTATTTAAAATGAAATTTACTCTGCTGATAGCATTCAACTTACATTAGGTCTCATTGAGTTGATTACAACCAGTGCTATCGATATAATTGTGATATGTAAAACAATAAAGTTTGATATTTTTACTAGTTCGTCAGAGAATACCTAATGTGATTCACACAAACACACACATGCACACATACAGAACTTATTTCTTTTCAGATTGTGTGTATGCACACTATTGATTTGTACATAAACTAAACTAGTCTTATGTGATATAATTTTGAATACAGCCTTTCATTACTTTCAACTATTGAGATAATAAAAGGAAAGCGAAAAGACAGTCAGACTGTACATCATAGAATAATAAACAATTATAATCTTATAAATTTACAGGAAGAACATTTTTCATAGAGAATAAAGGTGAGATAATTTTTTCTCTCTTTTATCTCCTTTATCTTTATTAAGAAAACAGACCGATAATCACCATTATTCATAGTTAATTCATATAAACTTTTTGATCAGTGATTTAACTGCCTAGTTCCACATACAAAAAATCAAGCGCCAAGTGGAAAGTAGATATATATAGAAATTATATTTTCAAGTATTGGTTTTGCAGGGAATTTTGTTTGATTGGTTGGAGGATTTCATCATGAGCTGACATCAGTTAGAGAACCATTAGTAAAACCTGCAGGGAGTACTGGACAGCTGTTTCCGTTGTCCTAGTTTGGGACTGACTCTTCATCAGTAAGCACCCACCGGGGTTCGAACCCAGGACCTTCTAGTTACAAGGCGAGCTCATAGATCATTCAGTCACTTCTAAAGAAGTTAGAATTCATGGGCCTTTGAGTCGAATCCCAGTGACTGAATTGTCTGCGAGCTTGACTTGTAACCGGAAGGTCCTTGATTCGAACCCTGGTGATCGAGTAGTGTCACTGAGTCCCAAACTAGGACGAAACAGCTGTCTAGTACTCCCCGTTTCTCACTGGTCCTCTAAGTGATGTCAGCTCATGATGAAATCCTCCAACCAAAAATTATATTTGTATAAGTATCAGTGATATTGAAATAAATAATTCCTAGGTATTTAGAGTTGAGGTGAAAAAGGGTAGAAAAGGGAAAATCCAAAAAGAAAAGGATCATTTATATCAAAAGTGTCAACTATATGGTGGGAAAATTTGTTTACTGAAAGTAATTAAAGGTTTAAGTGATTACTCAAAACTTGTTTATAGAATAAGGGGGTAACTAAAAAATTTATTCGCCTTACTCAGGCTACTGCATTATTGATTAGTCTCTATGTTTATCAAGTGGAATTGGTCAGTAGGTCACTGAACCAGTTCGTAGGAATTTGATCTGTTCGAAGTTTGGCTAAGGACGGAGATCACTCACAGCACACCTGAAAACCAGTACTGGAGTAGTGGCCAGCTGTTTCGTCGTAGTTTGGGACTCATCAGGAGTACGCACCCACAGGGATTTGAACCCATAACCTTTCGGTCACAAGGGAAGCTTGTAGACCATTCAGCCACTGGGACCCAACTAAATGGTTAGCCCATGAATTATCATTTCTATCGCAACCAGCAGACATTGTCGCCGGCGAATACTTGATATAATTTTATTAGGAAAATGAAAGTCATATTTCTATATTTTTGACCACATTAAAATCTGCCTAGGGCAGTGAAATTAGATTGTTCTGATTGGTAGGCGACTCAACTAGGTCCGCAAAAAGTAAATATTCTGATTAGTTAGACCAAGGTAAGAAAAAGATGGTGAAATTTGACAGTTATCCGATCACACGATGAATCATAAAATGATTACTATTTTAAGCCGATTCCTTTCAGAGGAATAGACTATTTATACAAGACTGGCTGTAAAGATAGAATTCAGAAGTCCTATCATAAAAAAGAAACTCATTCAATTAGCTTGGTCAAGAGTGGACATGCTCGAGCATGACTTATATTTAATTTCACACAAACTCGAAGACTTACAGTTGAAAACCAACAAGTTGACGAAAAGAGCGACAAACACAGGATTTCAAGTGAACATAGAGGAGATGCAGTTGATGAGGATAGCCAACCAACCACAGCAGGAAGCACCAGTCACTATCAAAGGGAGAAATTTGAAAATTTCCTCACTTGTCTAGACAAAATCGTTTCAACTGCAGGCGACAGCACGAATGAAGATGTCAAAGGCAGAATCAGAAAAGTAATACAGACTTTCATTATTACGAAATAAGTGCGGAAATATACTGCAGTCAACATAAAGAACAAGATTCGGATTTCCAACACCTATGTTAAGTCAGTCAGTTCTGCTATATGGACCAGAAAATTGATACGTGCTTCAAGAAAAGCAATTACAACAGATTGCTGCACACTTTTATCAACAGGTGACTTCCCTGGCTCCATACTCAAGACCAAATGGATGACCATAAGTAAATAACAGCAAGGAAGTCTGGGGATGAACAACAAGTATGTCGAAGGAAATATAGATGGATCAGACGCATGCCGTGGAAATCGTTGAGTGATATCGTGGCTCTGGTCATCACTCGAGTGGAACCCGAATATGGGACAACGAAGTAGACTGTGGTTCAAGGGTGGCATGGAGTAGATCGTGTGAGGAGGTCGATCGTGAAGCAAGCTAAGAGAATTATGGAGAACAGGACAAAATGGAAATGTGCTGTTGTGGTCCTATGTTCTCACACTGAAACTGAGAAGTGAATAAATGTAGGCTACGTGCTTCCTCAGAAAGCTTTGTGTATTATTTCGGTTGCTGTTTTTGGTCTGATATGCATTTATAATTTAGAAACAGTGTCGATTTCAAAACCAACAGGTTTTCCGAATTCATTCACTAGTATATTGAAAGTTTTATTATCTTTGTAGACTAACTTATTGAAAGTTGCTCAGTTTACATAATAATCGGAGTTGTATTAAATGAAGAATAATTTAAGCCTTATCGCATATTGCTATAAGTAAAGCTACAAGAAGCTTCATTCAAGCGTTTCAATGAAAGCTGTTTTCTAAGTTAGTTTCCTTTTTGGAAGGTTGGAAGCAGTCAATAAGTAGCATTGGATTTAGATTTCGTTATCCTTTCGGAGACTCGAGCTCAGGTCGCCCAGTGTTACAGTCAGACATTACTACTCAGATTGACCTCTTGTAGGACTGTAATGGATACTCCGATTAACTAACGCCATGCGTCTAATTCTTCATTTAGCGCATGATGACCATATTGTAAACTTGAATTTCTATACAGCAGTTTTGAATAAACCTTGTACCTTCCAGTAAATAATAATAACAGTTCAGTTTCTATTTGAAGGCAAAGGTTGGGTTTATTTAACCTCAGTTACTTTTGTTTTCTCTATTTCATTTAATCAGCTACGCACTGAAAAGTAAAAATAATCTACGAATGGTAACAAAATAATACTTTAATTTTCTACTGATAAATTAACTAATTAATAACTTTACTGACAATTTATTTAAAATGTAATCTCTTAAAAAAATGAAAAATTAACATGTTAATAACAATTTGAATAAACGCTAATTCTTCTCAAATTGTTTTAAAATGTCACTAACTGACACAAAAGAATGACCATATTTCTTGAAGATAAGCAGATGAAAACAATTAGAGAAACATACTATTATATACAAGACTAATTATTATATAGTGGGATATTATTATAATCATATTGTTATTGATCCCTTGAATTCCCAGTGGAACAAAGGGCTTCAACAACACATCTCCACTTTTTCCTATTCTCTGCTATCTTCTTCATCTGGACTCATGATTGCCCACAATCTCTCATCTACTCCATGTCACTCTCGCACTGACGACCCACTCGTCGTTTCCCATTCACCTTTCACTCTAACGATGAACTGACGCCAGATGTCATTTGACAATCTCCTCAATGTATGCCTGATCAATCTTCATTTTCTCCTACATATTTGTTGGAATGATAGGTTCTTGGTTAGTTTGTTCCCACAGTTTCTTCTTCAATATGGAGCCAGCGAATACAACTGTTGATAAAGTTATGCACTGACCTGTTCGAAACGCCTCCCATGATGCGGGCGATACGTTTCTCACACATATAGAGGAACTGACTGAATTCACATTTGTGTTGGATATCCGAATCCTGTTCTTTATCTTGAGTGCAGGAGATTTCCGAACCGATTTCTGATTGATGAAGGTGTTCCTTGCATTTCTGATTCAGGCTTGCTTCGAAATAATAGGCCACTTTGTCTTACTCGTGTATTCACTTCGAACGCCTCGCTGAGTTTTCCGTTGTGGATCACCTGACACGTAGGTAGCATTGTCATATAGCCATCTGGTGAATGAGGTTGATGAAGATTTGCAGCACTGCACGCCGTAGTGTTGAAGCAGTTTCCAAATTACTCCTCGGTCAAGGCTGTCTGTCGAAGGTCTTTTCGACGTCTATGAAATTGAGGTAGAGTGTGAGTTGATTACCATTGTATGCTCTGTTCTGTGATTATGATGAGTAGAGTTGGAATTTGATCAGCTCTTGATTTGCATTGCTGAATCCAGCTTGGTCTCGTGGGTGGAGTTCTGTTCACTGTTCAGTGCATCTTTAATTCTCTCTACGATGACACGACTTAACATTTAACTTGTTGTGGACAAGAGCATTATTCGGCGCCAGTTCTTGCAGAGTGAGGCCTAAGTAGGTCGCCCTTCTTTGGTAGCTTGACAGAGTAGCCAGCCTTTCTTTCAATCGGTAGGCACCTTTCCTTCCTTCCAAACCTTTCGCAATAATGACGTCAGCACATGTTTCGCAGTCTCTGGTCGGTTTCCAGTGCTTCGTTAGGATGGCGGGGGTGGGGATTCCGTCTAGTCCTACTGCCTTCTCCGTCAACGTTGAGTAGATTGATTGCATTCAAGACATCTGCTTTCGTTGGGGGATAGGTGTCTACTGTCAGGCAGTTGTGTGTTTGTTGTCGGTGGCGAGTTGCAGGTGGTGGTCGATTCAGTGGTGCTGTGAAGTGATCAGTTCATTGTTTCATTTGTTTCTCCTCCTTGGTAATCAGGTTCCCTTGACAATCTTTTATTTGGTTTCATCATCTGGGTTGATCTCTTCCCGGATAGCGATCAGCCTGGTTATCTGATATAATGCTGTGAGGTTTCCTTTACCTGCGATCAGCCTGTTCTGGCTAGTGTGTGGTAGAATTGTCTTTTGTCCTTCCTGGCACTCTTCTTCACTATTTTATCCAGTGCAGTGTACACTGAATTCAGCTTTTGCACCTGTTGTCCATCTTTGCGTCGAATCATTTCTCTTTAGCCAACCTCATTCCCTTGTCTAACTTCCTCTTTCCTCTTAAAAGTGTTGTACACATTTCCTTGAGGATCACATTCAGAGAGTTCCAGTGTTCTTACGCATAGGTTTTCTCAGAGATGCCACGTAGTTTCTCCGACTACTCTCTGATTGCTGCAGTGAAGGTATCTTTTGCAGTTTCGCTATTCACTTTCTGAGTGCTGAACTTATACTGCAGTGATCTACCTCCAGTTGTTCTGTAGGCTTTCGGCTTCCCTTTGATGGTTCCTTGAAATATGTGATGGTCTGAGCCCACGTCTGCTCTCCTCCTGGAATTTTTATCCAGCAGGCTGCATCTCCACTTCCTTGAGATTGAGATAAAGTCCATCTAGTCTTTGATGTGGGTGTCAGTTGAGATCCATCCTGCATTGTGGATACCATTGTACTTGTACATGTTTGTTTCAGTCACCAAATCGTTGAAGGCAAAGAAGTCTGCGAATAGTTCTTTATTGTCATCCGTTTGTCCGAGAGCTTCTCAATCCATTTTGAGTTCTCTTTCTTTATTTTCTGCATGTTGTTCAGTTGACATTCATATCACCCATAAGGATTTTGATGTCTCCATTTGGACAACGCCATTACTGTTTGTAGTTGACTGTAGAAATCTTCTTTCTTGTCTTGTTCCGCATTCTTTGTAACACTGTACGTAGCACTGGATAATTTTTACCTTCCTGCCTTCCTTTTGAGTTGAATCTTGCTGTCATTATCCTGTGGGATGAAACTGGTTTCCACTGCATTAGGGCTTTGGCTGACACTGGTGACATGATGATAACCACTAAATACCTCAATGTGCTCGTGGTTATCGTTTGGGTGATCAGACTGGAGTAGAATACTGACTCTATCGTTGACAATGTTGTCAGTCCACACCCATTCTCTCTGCTCTCGCAGATTCCTAGCACTTCTATGCCGTATTTTCTTATTCCTTTGGTAACCTGGGAAGCCTTCTCAGCTGACTTCGTACATTGTACGGACATCCAACGTCCCCATTCTGATTCTTGCTTTCATCGAGAGAAGACACATCGGCTGGCTGACTGGCTTCCCGAAGGTTTTCACCAGCCTGTTTTGTCATTTCGCCTCTCCGATACCAACGAAGAATATGATTGTTATATCAGTTTTTCGTATGTTTAATATATATTCTGTGCGTTGAAGTTGAAAATAAAGTAGTTGAATAGTAATATTTCCTCATTAAACAAAAAATTGTGTTTTTCGTTATGAGTTAATGGGTATATTTCGCGAAATCTAAAATCGTAGGCATGGTTACTATTTGAGATGACCTTTAGAATAATAATAATAATTTGCTTTATTCCAGAAACAGTACTAGTGGTACAGTGTGGAATTTTCAGCACATATCTACAATATTTGCATCTAATTTTATCAAACATTTAAAAGGAGTATTTCAAAAAAAATAAATATAAAGACACCAACAGCAAAAAAAAAACAGGAAAAACACAAAATAATTTTTAAAAATGCGAAAAAATACCAAGAAGTAGAAAGGAAAATAAACAGCATATAATAATAACTCAGTATTGGGTAGTGGAAGCTATGATATGATTATGCATGGTGACAGTAAAGCTATAGTCATACAAGAAGTTATGAAATGATATTTAAGAATGTTTATCGCCAAGATGATCAGTTAATTTGGTTGAAACAACACTAAACAATCATAAAATAACATTTCAGGGTTGTTGTTTTGTTTTTTATTGTCAGGTCTAATGCAGTGTTTGTAGTGGTAGTGTGAGTAATCCTGCATAATACAAAATTTTAAGGTGGTGATAATGGCGTTCACAACCAATGATTGTCAGTTAATATTGCCGAAAAAAAAATAAAAATAAGAAAAAACAACCACAAAACTAATAATTACATGATGGTTAATGACAGGACAATTTTGTAATACTCATAGTGCTAATATAGTCGGAACCAGTAGATACACAAAAGAAGGAATACAGTAAAGTACAAAAAAGTAAGCCAATGTTAATAATTTAGGTAGCTAAGTATGTTTAAGAAGGAGTTCACTATAGAATACAAAATAAGAGAGAAATAAAAGAGCCTAAAATTATGTTATTAACAACAAAGCAAGTCATAGGTTTCGCGCTTAACATTGTCTCTGTCACTTAGAACACGGGCCAAGTATGGTATCGTTGAGTTCCTGTACTTGGTTGTACGAGCATAGATTATTTTATACTGATTTCTGGTTCTACTTGATGAGATACAAGGCGAGAGTTGGGAATAGAGGGGGTGTTGGGGGTCGGAGAGTATGGTTTTAGACCATTTTTCGCATGTATTCAGATGCCTTTCAACTAATGTAGTGACGAGCTGACTGAGTTTTACACCACTAGTCCTACTAACTACCTTCAACATCCTTCTCAGGATGGTATAGTCCTTTTTCAGTAGCCCAGGAAAGACTAACGGGGAGCAGTAAAGTAGAATAGGTAAGATACAAGAGTTGACAAATTGTGAAAGTAGAGGTTGGGTGATTCCAGATTGTCTAAGTTTCTTAATGTAGTAGGTTAGACAGAACACTTTCTTAGAAATCGTTAGGATATGAGATGTCCAAGTAAGGTCGGAAGATAGAACTAGACCGAGGTATTTTGCATTAGACTTAGTTTCAATTTTAGTCCCCTCAATGCAACAGGCTTCATGAGTACTTACTAGTGTTTGTAGATCTCGTTTATGCCTAAGGGAGAAGTCAATAGTCTGGCATTTTGAGGGATTCAGCATGAGACCATTTAGTTTAGACCACTGACTGATGTCCGACAGGAAGCTATTTAATTTGAAACAGTCTGACTGAGACTTAATGGGAAACGATACAGACAGGTCATCTGCATATTTGACGAAGTTGATTTCATCTGAAAGAGGTAAATCATGTAAGAAGAAGGAAAAGAGAAACGGAGAGAGAACAGCACCCTGAGGAACTCCAGCTTCAGTAAGCAAAGGAGAGGAAGATACACCATTATATACCGTGTACTGCATCCTATTAGAGAAGTAAGAGTGTAGCCAGTTGATAGCCCAGGGCTCAGTTTGTGTAAGGCTAAGCTTGTTTAACAATAGGCCTCTAGGTACAGAGTCGAAAGCAGATGTATAATCAAGGAACGTACAACGGACATACTTGGCCCCTTTGTCTAAGGAGGATACAATGTTGTGATGAAACACAGCAGCAGCGTCCAAAGTACTTCTACCCTGTTTGTAAGCAAACTGCTTTGGATCGTTTGAGAAACTTAGGGAGGGAACAAGTTTTAGTAACAATAATTTCTCCATTAGTTTCAAAAAAGGAGAGGTAATAGCGATAGGTCTAAACTTAGCATTATTACCAGAACCTGACTTGGGTACAGGGATGATTTTAATATCTTTCCACAGAGAAGGTACAACATTATTAGAAAAAGAAGTGTTGAAAATGTTTGTAAGTGGGTTACTTAAAATATCAGCACATTTCCTTAGGACAATGGCAGGTATACCATCAGGGCCTAGACTCTGGGAAGGTTTAAGAGATTTTAAACATTTAAGAACATCAGAAGTATTAAAACTATTAAAGTCACTGGTCATGTTATTTGTTACATTGAAGCTAAAAGGTACATTAGGAGGGCGGATAAAAGATCTATTAAGAGTATTTACATCAATAGAGGGGGCACAAGAACTACGCTTACCACAACCTGTAATTTCTTTGAAAAGCTTCCACATGTTCCCAGGAGTTTTACATGACAAAATTCTTTGATTATAAATATTGTTTAACCTCTTGATTTCGGATTTAATTTGGATGTTTATCCTCCTAAGTGCCTGATTAATCGGACTGGTCCTTCAAGTTCAACCGGAAACCCTCCAATGTGTCCATAACAATTTAAATTTTCTAGGCGTCAGTATGCGCAATCGAATGAATAAGGGTGTCATGGAGAAATACTCCTCAACAGTTCGACTACATTGCTACATGAGTGTGATGGTGTGAAGAAGAGAATTATCAAAAGTGCCACCGCGTCGCCACATCGATGCGTGTGGAGATGCCGGGGATCGAACCCGGGACCTCTCGCATGCGAAGCGAGCGCTCTACCACTGAGCTACATCCCCACAGTCGTGAGGAGAGCGTCAACACTCATGAAAACAACTGTGTATATTCGACTGAAATTATTCTCATCTACCTGTATTCCCTTGACACGGACGAAGACACAAACACACCTGGTGCAGTCAGCCAGTCAGTCATTCACTCACTGACTCACTGACATACCACGACCAGCAGATTGACAGCTTAATGACACGGAGTGCAGAGTTCCGAGAATGGAGTGAATGTGGTATGGGATTAGATGAAGTGTTGTGGGTGGCGCAGAGTGGCCTAGTGGTCTAGGGGTATGATACTCGCTTTGGGTGCGAGTGGTCCCGGGTTCGAATCCCGGCTGGGCCCGTGCTTTTCATACCATTAGTCATAAGCTTTCTCTTATTTATTCTCTGTCGTCGTCACATGTACCTGGCTGTCTGACACTGACAAGTGTATACTCTCGTGTGTTTGTGCGTGTGTGTTGGTGTGTTGGTGTGTATGTCTACCCGCTCGTATTGCACAGCTCTCTCTGTCTATGTGTCTGTCTGATTGTCTATCTCGCTCTCTCCCTCTCCTTCTCCCTCTCTGTCGCCGTCGCTCCACTCACTAAACTCCCCACACTCCTCTACCCGTGACCAGATGCACGCTGAGCACATGGAAATACTCATTACAATATTTACAATTATCACAATACTCAAAATATTCGTAAGAATGAGAATTTTAATGATTTCTGTAATATTCGTGATGTGGTTCATGGCATTTTTGTAGACATAACTTGGTTGAAACCTATTAAGGTACCATTTTTGGAGCATACTAGTAATTACTTGTGTGGTTTTTACGTGTAATTGTGGTAACTGGAATGAAGTCTTTTGTTTGGTCTTCTAAGATTATTTTAATTAATTCTATGTCATTTACTTTGTGTACATGTTGACATTTTGCAAATAAATAATATTTACACATTATAAATGTGACGTAATATTTTATTGTTGCTCGTTGAATTTCAAATCGATAATGAGGATCAGATTTCATTAGTTCTGTTTACTGTTGATACTGTGGAGGACGAATATAATAGAGCTTCTTTCGGTGAATAAAATATCCCAAGCTTACTTTAATGCTGAATTAAATCTCGCTAATTCTGAACTAACTCTAAGATTCTATTGTGAATAAATTCTGAAACTGTTCTGAAGTGGTTTGATTATGTGCACAGACTAGAACTCAGTGCTGGTTTTCAGCATGACTGGAGCTAATTCAGCACCCTTTGCTTTTTCTAGGTATTTTGAGAAATAGATCAGAACCTACTGCGTATGCTAATCAGTGTTATTTCAGCCCTCTCAGCCCTCATTCAGCACTGACTGGCATTACTGGAGAATGGAAAGGCTCAATTCAGTGCATTGTGGCAATCTTTTCAGCTTCATTTGTATATTGAAATATAACTCAATTTGTAGAGATAATTACAGATAACATTTAAGTCCTGTAGTCTTTGAGTAAAAAAACGACGGTATTTCAATGTTTGTGTGCTGTTTAATCTGACCGTGGATCGCCCTTGACACAGTTTTGTTGTTCTTCTTATTGATGCACGGTGATTGTGCATTTGACGGTGCTCAACCTCACAATTTTGACGTTTGTACATTTCATCATTTGATGCATTAGATAATGTCGTATTCTAGAGAAATCCTATGCTTGTGAATTTTACGCGTAACTTAATGTGTGGGTTAATTAATCTACTGGACTATTGCTCCAGATTTCTGAGTAAAGATTTAGTATATAAATATCCCGTGAGGGAACTAGATCAAAGGTGTGAATACATGAAATAATAATGGTATGAAATGCAATTAAGATATTTGTGATTATAATCATAGTTAAATGTCAAGTAGCAAAACAATTAATGTCATATATAGGATAATACATAAAGTGAATATATGTTGGAAAGAGGTGCATAATTATAGGATTATTAGGTTAATATGTTACATAAGATGGTGCGAAATTTGATAGGATAGAATACAATATTGTTAAAAAATAATAATTTTGGATTTAGAATGACAAGTGGGACAAGCGGAAACAATTCAAAGTGAGAATAGTAATAATAATAATAATAATAATCGTAGTAATAAGGGAGAAGTACATAGAATAACTGAATAAACAAAATGAATAAATAAATGTCAATCCCTCTACGGCCAAGGCAGAAGTAGGGATTGTACATACTTCTTTTATAAAACACAAAGGTCTGGCTTAGAGTCATGAATTGCCAAGGCCTCCGCTGTCCATAGAAGTCTGTAACGAAGAAAACGCGTCAAGTTATCATGTATTCGGTAGATGATCTTAAAATCATGGTCAGGGTTGACAGAGTGACAGGAGTTGATCAGGTGTTCTGGAATAGAGCTTCGCACACACTTCCTTTCTCCCTTGTAAAACCATGCTGGAATATGTTCTCGTATCCATGTGAAAAGCGTCCTCTGGCCATGGCCAATGTACCTTGCTACACAGGAGCAGGCGAACTGATACATGCACATGGAGGTGGCCAGAGGGGTTGGGCTTATCTTTTCAGAGATGGAGAACAACTTGCGGCTGTTGAATGTCATTTGTAATTTTGCAGCAAAGAACGTCTTACTGACTGACTTAGAGGGACGGATTTTGAGCACATCTGAAGCTTGATCACCTTTGAATTCCAAGTTCATGAATGAGGCTTTCTTTGGAACTGACTTGGTGACCAGTTTAGACTGCTTATCTTTCATGTTACTGTCAATAAATTGGTTCGGGTAACCGTTTTCTGTGAACGTGACTTTTAGGAAGTCAATTTCTGAGTCAACGCAATCAGAACTACAAATGTCTCTTATCCTTTATCAAAATTTGGAGGGATTTTGTCTTTTGTTCTAACCAACTTATCGGTACTTTTGCAAGTGCAGTTAAGAGACAGAGGCAGTTTCATATTAAATGTTTTATCGCAATGGTTCCACAATCTGTCGTTCAAACATATTATTATTCCCTTGGGTTCTGAGTGAAATATAAGGCTTCAGCAGCTCACCTCCATTTTATCCTCTGCAGCTGGCCCCTCGACTGCCGACAGGCTTTCATTTTCCCCTCTAACGATCTCTTCTATGTCACCTTCAGCTGCTCAACTCGTCGTTTCCCATTCAGGTTCCATTTAAGGGCTTGGCGCGTGCTGTTATTCAGTGGTCTCCTCAGAGTGATGTCCTATGCATCTCCTAATCCTTCGTTATATATTTTGGGCAGCAAGTTCTCAACTGGTTCGTCCCCTGACCTCCTTGTTGCTAATCCTTTTTGTCCGACCATCTGATCTTCATTATGGAGCAAGGAGAGACGGCTGTTAGAGAAAGTCTACAGCCTATTAAGGATACTTTTCGTGATGCGCCATCTGACTGACATTAGTTTTGAAAATGCAAATCTTGTACCTTATGCTGAGTATATATTTCTCTCTCACTGTAGTGGAATACACGCCGCAATATCATCGTGTCAGTCTTTCCATCCCCTATATAAGGTCAAAGAAATCTGTCAGGAAGCTGTTGAACTTTTCTCTGTTGTGAGCTGTTGTTCACGTGAATATTTGGCGACCAGAACAACTGACTACAGGTCTATTGTTTACCTTATGTGACCTACGAATTGGAATTATTAACAGGACAACAGGAAAACTTGACGGAGTTGCGTATCAACACTGAAATCACTTCAACTTTACCAACATGTGATGCTGCTCATACCACTCATTGCCTGTTGACGGAATTGCAAACAGTATTAGGAAGTTTATGTATGATTTAAGGCGGATGTTATTTCACTACATGATTTCAACGTTACGGTGATTTGTTTAAAGTTCATTTTGCCATCAAGGGAGTAGCCTCGATGGTATGTCTACTGCTTCGTAGACTGGATTCAACCGAAAATGATCAGTACTGTAATTTAGTTGTTACCAAAATCCCATGCAATGGATGTTTTAATGATAGTTAAGTTTCTGAGTCAGCAGTCTCAAGGCCATTCCTCGGTGTTCAACAAATAGTAATGCTATCTGATACTAGTAATGAATGATCATGAATTTCTAACACATGTGGTCACTATCAACAGAGAATGCCAGTGGCTCCGAATTAAATATCTGATATTACATACAGTCTTCAAACACCCAAGTTTTCAGACTTTAAAACTTGGCGGCTTAATCACTTATGATAAGGTTCAAATTTAGTCTTAAATGACAGAGATAATGAAGACCAGCAATTTTTGTGAGGCCCTGATATCCATCCATTGCGGTAGACCAAAAAGCCTTACGTGTCAGTTAGCACTAGCCTAACTACTACCGACACATCTGCACAATATATGCATTCCAATCCCAAACCTTAGAATGCATCAAAGAAGACAGCTTCTTCATCATGAAGGCATTTGGGAGCATGGAATCTTGTAAAGCTATGTCTCTACAAATAGAGTCATTAATGGCATAAATTCCAGGCTCAGTCGACAGAGAGAGATTTAGTATGAATTACTTTTCCTGTGGCATCAAGATTGTCTAAAGAGGAATTACGGGTCTAGTATTCTACCCCACAAACTGATGTAGCCCACTCATATGAGATAAACAATTCTTATTACAGAAACATATACTGTTATCATGATTCATACGGTTATCAAATGTAACAATCTGCTTCGTATTATTAGTTCCCTTTATAAATATTTTGTAAACCAAGAACAATGAAACCTTGTCGGATGAACCGAATTCAGTTTCATTTCGTGTGATTCAAATCTCCTACGAACGCAATAGACTGAAAATTTGTGCACATTCATTGTTCGACGTGGGCTTTTTTTAAGAGAGGGTGGAAGAACACTATCCTGAGTGGCTAAGAAGAGGTGGAAATGCGGCTATAAGAAGCGCAATAACTGAACATCCAGTCAATATCTATCACCCTATTTCTACAGCCTCTTCCTCTAAATTTATGTACAAGGCGCCAGATAACCTGCCCAAATTATTTCATATCCGACTGATCTGTAGTACTGAGGCTGTGGTCATAGAAATAGAAAAGTCAGATATCTGTATACAGAAAAAGTTTGTTCAACCCCTCCAGTTCTTATGGTCTTAATCCGTCTACGCTAAAGTATGTTGGTCCCCGTTCCTACTTTGGCCCTATTTATTTTTATTGATTTTTGATTTATCTATCCTTCCCCTTCTATGTCGATTGCCATTATCAGTTTCATTTCCGGCGTTATCTCACTTGTCTCATTTATTTATTTCATTCTGTATAACTTTCGTAATGTCGCCTTATAATAATTATCACCCTGTTGTATGATGTTTAAATTCTCCGCTAATCTTAGTAATTCTACACCCCTTTGGGATGTATACATTTCATGAACAAGTGTAAAGCCGGAAATCAATTTGTTGAAAAGAATCCCTTCACCGAATCACTTATTTTGATTTTCTATGTTCCCTGGTGGGAATTCTTCCATGAATTGAAACAAAATAATCCAACGAAACGGTGCTTCACGAACAACTGATTCCTTCTAAGTGGGATTAGTTCCACCTCATGGCATACTTCTTTCGTGTGTCTCCTGATAATTTCATAAGGGTAACTCATTTTGGACCTGTATATGATGAATTTAACTTTGTTTATTTTCTACAGAATTACGAGAGCAGATTATTTTCCTTTTATTTGTGAGGTGTTTAACCAAACTTATTTTGTAGCGGCTGGATATGAAGTTCAGGAATTGTTACGAAGATGTAGCCTTCCTTAGTGAAACAGTTATTATTCGGTTTATCAGAACATCTAGAAATATAATCTGTAGTAATGGTCTTCTTCACAAGTGTGAATGGGCGATGAAGACACATCATTAACTAGTGTCACAATGAAAAAATTATGGACACTTGCAACAAATGTACTGGAAATTTGGACAGTTACTTTATTGGCTTGTGATCTTGACATGAAATATAGTCAAACTGGTGATTTTGAACAAGACGATGGTCTTCTGTCTAATTAGTGATCGTCCCACATCAATTGGAAATATTATATTTGCAGCGATTGCATCAAAGACCACGTATTCTCCATCAAAGATAAGGTCGTTTGATTTTCCCGGTAACTACCATTGAAATCCAATACGCTGCTCTCAGAGGCATTTCCTTACAACATGCTATTCATTATTTATCGAGATACCTGCCAAATATCCAGTTAAGTGGGTATATATTAACTCTTCGTGACTATCAGTGTGGTGTAAAGAATTACCTAAATTTCTGTAAGCAAATAGTTATACAGAAAGCATTTAGAATTAAGTTTTTGAAATAGTTTCACCTGATACAACCTGGCTTTCAGGGTATGAAGTTTATCGTATGTTTACGCCACGATTTTTTCCGCAATTGAACTGTCCGGCAGAAAGATTTGTCATCACCTCGAAAGAGAATCCTACTTAAAGAAGAGTGAGGTGTGGGGGGGTTGCGTCAGTCAATATAATTCAAGAATTTTTATTGTACATCAAACCACTGAATGACTCAAAACTAAACAGACTTGAACCGAGGATTAATTATAACTTGATGCTACAAAGGGAAATCAGGCGTCATTCCTCATCAGCCAGAAATGAGAAGGGATTTGAGATCAACACTGCTGTCCACATTCATAACCGAGATCTACAGCAAAATGTCTGAAATGAAGGCTTCATCAAGACATGATTAGGACAAGCTACGTATGAAATGAAGTTGGCATTTATATATGGAATCATAATTACGACCAATTATCTCGCAGACACTGAATCATCGCGATTAAACTTAAGCTAACTCTGCATTTGGAGATGCTACTGAAGAGGCCAAACAAGCAACTAGGAGAAAGACAACAGCTCATAGAACCAGTGACTTTTCGTAGGGATGAAGCAATATTGCATTCAAGGAGATGAAGAGGCTGAAGATATAAGAAAATGTCACAGGAATGGAGCAGCTCGAAGCCAGCACGTGCTATTGACCATTAGTTTTCTGAATGAGAGAGGTGATGTGTGCGCTGCTGCTTGTCTTCAAACAAACACAGTTAGGTTTCTAAATTCATAACTAGAAAGCCCAAAAAATGCCACATTTTCACAACAAAAAAACACGTATTATAACTTGAAATGTGTTTATGAATAGGTTGAGAGTTACCATAGCTGAATGTCAGTTGATTTGACTAGAAGTGGAATTACAAATAAAGTATTTTTGCCTGATATGGTGAGCTAATCTTTGTTGAACTTTCAGAATATTTTATAAGCATGATAATATACTCATCATCATCTCAGAAGAGAAATCAATAAATGTTTATGCAGTCAATATTTGTGACAGAATATACCTGTTATGTTTCATTATTATTATTTCCTTTCATTCCTAGAAGAACATAGGGATTCAGCCGTGCGTCTCTATTGCGGTCGGCTCTCTCCTAGAGTCTTCACCTGACTCCAAGTCTGCCAACACGTTTTCATCTCCTCTTCACATGACCTCCTCCAAGTCACCCACTCTCGCACTGACGACCAACTCGCCACTTCCCCTTCGCGTTCCACTCGAGCAATGGCATGTCTAGTGATGTCACTTGATGGATCGTTTCCTCAGAGTACGGCCAGCCAATCCATCTCCATTTCTTCCTGCATATTTGTTGCACAATCAGTTCCTGGTTGGTTCGCTCATTGCCAGAGATTTCTGTTGCTAATCTTTTCTGGCCGGCGGGCCATCTGATCTTGAGTATTGAGCGAAGACAACTGTTAATGAAGGTCTGTAGTTTGTTTGAGATGCTCTTTATGTTATGTTTCATATTCTAGTAAAATACGTGATAGAAGGAGAATACAATAACTATCAATCCTATATCTACCTAGTTTTCTGTTGTTAAACTGGCAGCCTGCTTAAATCACTGGGCTGCCTAATTTTCTGCCCACCTAAATGCATGGTGTTTACTCCATTCCTTATCTTATTCTGCACAAATATTTGTTTCTACTTTATTTAAATTCATAAAGGTGAATTAGTGTATGAAGTTTCACTGATCTGTTTAACTTTCTCTTCAGCTGGATCAAAATATTCGCACCTGGTTTTCTCATATACATAACTAGTCATATTGAAGTTGTTTCTATACATTCAAGGTTGATATACCCTGTGACACATCAAAGAGAATTGTTCTAGGAAGCTATTTAACTTGTTCATTCCTATAAATGGCATAATACATTGTCGCTTCAAAGTATTTTATCCACTGAGGAAGTATACTCAAGATTAGTCTTGAGGCATGAATAACTCCAACAAGGATATAAATAAGAAACAAACTGAATGTTTTTTCCAATTTATTAAAAAGAGTATTCACTCAAATATAGACAAACAATTTGATGCAGTTAATAAAAAAGCTTGACAGTATTATGTGCATAGATGCATTAATCGATCAGCTTTATGAAGCTGACCTCATATATCATTTATATCAGGTATTGATCCAATGGTCCTATTTCACGATATTCATCGTCTCCCACAATGTCTGGAAATCAGTAAATTGAAAGAGGATTCATTAAATATGGGAACGGATTTTTTTCTGTCTCTCTCATGTAATGAGATAAACGTAGAAATCATTACTAATAGACATCTGTGCAATATAATGATGTTAAAAAGGCTTATACTTTTCAAAGGACGGATTTAAGTGTACTAATTATTTGATACTATCAATTTTGGCTGATTGCCACTCACAGATATTCTTAACCACACTAGTCATTTTGTAAAGAAGTCCTGATCTACTCTTGCGGAGTCCTTCAATCTGTGCTACAGCTCATAGAAAGAAAGCCAGATACCTGTCTCCATCATTCCTTATTTAAGTAGTTCATTTTAGAGCTAATATAATACTCATTGTGTGTAGTATCCTTTAAAACGCTTTACCTATATATATATATATATATATATATATTAGATTAATGAAGGTTTGTCTTGTTTTTCCGATCCTGATTGCCTGTGACATTTTCATCCGTGCTGCCTCTAGTTGAAACAGTGTTACTTAGGTAACTGAAAGAAGTAACTTTCTTTAGATTCCTCTCGTTGATGGTGATTAGTCCTTGTTGTTGTTGTTTTGGTGTTTGGTCATCTTCATCATCTCTGTCTTCTCTGTGTTCATTTGAATTACTGTCTTCACTGCTTCTTCTACCAGCCTGTTGGTTTTTCATTTGTAGATCTTCGAGTTTGCGTAACATTTAGCTTGAATTGTCTGCGAAGTCCAGATCTCCTAAAGCCTTCTAGCAATCCCGGGGTGTACCTGTATTCATGGCTCCCATAGTTTGTTTCATTAAGCATTTTTATAGGATATTTGTATTACGTATGTGCAAAAATGAAAAAGCAGCGTATTTAACTTACTCGCAAACGAAATATGTTGGGCTGATTAAATGTAATTTTCACATGATGAAAGAAATGAGAATTTACTTCAAGAATTATATTGACTTTAAAAAGACACATTTTTGTCAAATTTTACGTTGTATATCAAAAGGATAAAATAATGACGTCCAAGCTGCCTATGTATTTAATCTCCTGGCAAAAAATGAATATTGATTACGGATTGTGTGGTGAAAAACTATACTACGAATAATCATACATGGGTAGTTTGTTTAATCCTGAACTGCGAAACAACCTTCCCACCATATGTGGTTCCCATAGCTTGGCTACTGGGTCATTGAGCTAGTAGCGTGCTACGCAGATTTTCAGTTCACCTTTAGTCCTTACCGATTACACCGGTTGCAATCTATTAATCCAAGGATACCTCTAAAAGTTTTATTACTGTTGGGAGATTTGACTATCCTTTCGCTGTCACAAATTCTGATAAAGTACTAGAGTCAATTCCTGACATTCTTGATATGCGCCTAATCATTTCAGTTTAATTAGAAGTGCTTTCAGCACTTAATAATGTTAATTGACCTTGGCGGCCTGTTTGAATTTTTGGGCCTGCTATCATAAAATCTACATATTGCATCCAACCTACCATTTACTCCATTTATTTATCACCCAAATATGAATTCCAAAAGGATTATTTACTCTCGCAACTTTATCATTCATTTACGACCCAATGACTTTCATATTCCCAAGAAATCAAGGAGGAAGCATCGTAGTGGCTGGCAAAGAGCTCTTAAACGTACACCAATACACTTAACCACGGTCCCTGTCATAATGAACACCAACTGCCGCTCTCTGCCAAACAAAATAATGTACCTACAATCCTTGATGTCCACTGACACTTATCACAATACTGCGATAATCACATTACAAGAAACATGGTTACACGAACTGTACGATGACAATCTCATCTCTCTAAAGGACTTCATCCTATTTAGACAAGACCGAATATGTTGTAATAAGAAAAGTGGGGGTGGAGTTGCAACTTTCATTAACTCAAAATGGTCTATTTCTAATAATGTTTGCTTCTCATTCTCAAATGACTTCATAGACTGCATCACCGTCAAATGTCGTCCCAAACATCTCCCCAAATATAAACACATCTTTATCACAAACATGTACATTTCTCCAAGTTGCTCACTATCTAATCTTTCAAATTTTGCTGATGAATTCACCATGTTTTCTGCTGCCAACTTTGATAACTCTCTATCTGTTATTACTGGGGACTTCAACTCGTCAGATTGCTCCTTCCTTGAAGCACTTGGTCACTCTAACATTGTCAAATTTCCCACTCGACTAGACAAAACACTGGATTTAGTTTTTACAAATGACGAAGGAATCTATGAAGCACGTAAACGTGCACCGATCCTCAACTCTGATCACTCTATTGTTCGTGTTCTACCAAAAATTTACAGCAAAACACATATTAAAGTCTTCTCGCATCTGTCTATGAAAGCACAACAAAGATGCTACTCATCCGAAAACTTACTCAATCTAAGGTGCATGTTAAAAAACACTAACTGGGATTTATTCCATGAAAGTTCATTAGATGACACAATCGTCAATATAACGGATTATCTCAAGTTTTGCCTTGATATATGCTGTCCCAAACAAACTCTATTCAAACGTCTCGACCGCTTCTCATCTCCTTATCTCAAACAACTTCGCAGGAAAAAAGAAACTTTGTACAAATCCAAAGACAAGTTAGGACTCAAAAAGATTAATGCTCAGATCAAATCTGAAATCAAAAATCTTAATGCTATCTATAATGATACACTTTTATCATGTAAATCTCCAATCAGTATGTGGAAACTTTTTAATGAAATTACTGGTAATAGTAAGCGTTGTAATACTTTTCCCTCTTATGATGTTAATGCTCTTAATCAGTCTTTTATACGCTGTCCTTCTACTTTAACTACTTCTAATGTTACCTATCATGTAGCTGAAAACTTTCATGACTTTAATACTCTCGATGTTCTAAAATGTCTTAAAACACTCAAGCCCTCACGTAGCCTAGGTCCTGATGGTATACCTGCCTATGTTCTAAAACAATGTGCAGATGTGTTGTGTTCTCCACTAACCAACATCCTAAATGCCTCTTTCTCCAAAAATATCGTACCTGATGCATGGAAAGACATCAAAATTGTCCCTGTCCCTAAACCTGGAAACGGCAAGAACGTAAAGTTCAGACCCATTGCCATCACTTCCCCGTTCCTAAAGCTTATGGAAAAACTAATACTTCTTAAACTCGAACCCTCCCTTAAAAACTTCGAAGACCCAAAACAATTTGCCTATAGACAGGGTAGGAGTACATTAGACGCTGCAGCTGTCTTACACAACAACATCGTCTCATCATTAGATAAAGGTGCCAAATACGTCCGCTGCACGTTTCTTGACTTCACTTCTGCTTTCGACTCTGTTCCTAGATGTCTCCTGCTAAATAAGCTCTCTTTGACGAAAACTGAGTCCTGGGTCACTAACTGGTTGCATTCCTACTTCTCTAACAGAATGCAGTACACCGTATACAAAGGTAAATCATCCTCTGCTGCACTCACTGAAGCCGGAGTCCCCCAAGGCGCTGTACTCTCCCCACTTCTCTTTTCTTTCTTTCTACATGACTTACCATCTTCAAATGACATTAATTTTGTCAAATACGCTGACGATCTGTCTGTATCTTTGCCTATCAAATGTCAAAGCGACTGCTCTAAACTTAATGGCTTTCTGTCAGAAATCAGCCAGTGGTCCAAGGAAAATGGTCTTACTCTAAACCCCTCCAAATGCCAAACAGTCAATTTCACCTTTAGGCATAAATCCGACCTAAACAAACTGTTTGGCTCTCACGAGGTATGCAACATAGACGGCACTGAAATAGAAACTAAATCGGAAATTAAATACCTAGGTGTCATTCTATCTGCTGATCTCTCCTGGTCGTCTCATATCTTAGCAATTTCTAAGAAAATATTCCGTCTTACCTTCTACATTAAGAAGTTAAAACATTCTGGTATTACCCAACCCTTACTCCTACAATTCGTTAATTCTCGCATCCTGCCTATTATTCTCTATTGTTCCCCCTTAGTTTTTCCCGGGCTACTGAAGAAAGACTATAACATATTACGCAGGATGTTAAATGTTGTCAGCAGAGTAAGCAACGTGCCACTTAACCAGCTTGTTAATATTTTGGTTGACAGGCACATGGACTCATGTGAAAAATGGGCCAAATCCATTTTATCTAACTCACACCACCCTCTTCACTCACAACTCTCCCCTTGCATCTCATCAGGTAAAACAAGAAGCCAATATAGAAAACTATATGCTCGCACCAGCAAGTACAAAAACTCAACCATACCCTACTTAGCTCGTGTTCTGTGTGATAAAGAAAGCATTAGGCGTGACACCTATAATTCATTAAATAGTCATTAGTACAACTGGATCTCATCTTTCCAACCCACTTCATCAATAGGTACAACATTTCCTTTCTTTCTGTTCCTTTTCTCTCTCTTCTTTTTCCGTTATGTGCTGCTTTGTCTCTTTCTCTCGCTTACGCCAGTTAATAAGACAGCTCCCACTTTTCTAACACCTTCAAACACTGTTTAAGCTTTACCTTTGCTACTGAACATGCCAATGTATTGTTGTAATAATGAACTGTGGTTTCCTCAATCTATGTAGAATTCTATTTATTGATAATGTACTAACTGGATGCAATACTGTAGTAAAAATGCTGAGAATTCCATTCTGTATCACAAGTACTGTTTTGGAATAAAGCAAATTATTATTATTATTTAAAAAAAAAATTTTAAATGTTTAGATGCACCCATGAACAGTAACCAGTATGGTAGTCAAAAGGAGAAAGTAAAACAGTCAACAGCTCAATTTTGGAGCACATCATTACTTCTGGCCAGGCAACATCAACAGTGACTTCATTCAGAGTCGCATATGAAGAACTTTGAGGCCATTTAGAAGAATTTCACTTATATCTTCTTCGTTCATTAGAAGCCTTAGTAATCCATAAAAGAAAACCTAAATTTTGTGTTTAAAAACGTTTTATCCAGTTTCCTTTAATAGCGTGGCCTTAGTGTTGATTTTGCCTTCTTCGATTCTTGTATAACTAACTCCATGTTGTTATTTTCATTTTTCTCCCTTTTTGTAACCTATTTTCAATACTTTGTTCTCTTGTTTGTTATCGATTATTTCCAAACGGTAATTCATCACTTAACTAATTACTTGTCAGTACTCTAGATTACACAAGACTATTCACACTCTTGAAACATTGTTATTGTGCTTACACATTGTTGATTTATTTTGCTACTAAATGACAATAACCTCTGACCTCTGTTGCCAGTTAATAGTGTATGCATAGACCCCAGTAAACAACAGTACATCTTGTCAGTGAAGTTATGTAATTGGACCTTTTTGATAAAGTTTGTATCCCAAACTCTATACACCGAAGTAGAAAACTTACTTAATTATCCATAATGGCATTCTATATAACGCGCCAAAAGTAATTTTTATTTACTAATCTTTCATATATTGAATGAAATATTGCTTTGTAGTATTGAATGTTTTATACTGGTGAAATGAATTTTTGTTTTAAGAAACGTATTACTTTATTTTACTCAGTAGCATGATTTTTTACAAGAAATTATTGTTAGAAGACAATTTGTCTGAGTCGTGTAACGTATTTACGCAACATATTTCGAACAATCTGATCACACACGGACTCGTCATAGAAATATATATATATATATATATATAATAAAGAGTTAATAGGTTAGAAAATAGACTTAGGCCAGGTTAAAAGAAAATATGTTTCGCAATAGAGGAGCTAGCCAGAAGACAGGATATAACATTGATGTTTACACCTCTTTTAAACCTATCTATAAAATGTGTTTTACGGCGCATCCTGAAGTTTGTAGAAGCCCTTGAAATTAGGAAGTTTAAACCACGTTTATGCGTTGAAACATAATTCGTCATCATACTAAAATTTCCTTGGTAAACATTGTTCTGATACTAGTGTGGATGTAATGTTACCTCTCTCGTATTTGATTTAGTGATCTTCATTGTTATGTTGACCTTCAATATTTTCTTTTAACCTGGCCTAAGTTTATTTTCTAACCTATTAACTCTTTATTAATTATATATATATTCCTATGACGAGTCCGTGTGTGATCAGATTGTTCGAAATGTGTTGCGTAAATACGTTACACGACTCAGACAAATTACATCTCCTAATTGCTGAATAACTGTTTTAAATTCTTATTAACTGGTGATACAAAAATATATGATTTGGGACGGCAAATCGTATAGACGGATTGCACATTGTACTGTAAAGATTTACGAACTTTGCACAGTATTCACATTCACTTTTCTGGCAATTTGACAGAGTAATGACCCTTCAAATGTGGTGTTAACACTTTGAATAGTAGGAATGAATTAAGCGACACTATGCACACCAAGCAGTTTACGAAATTAATGTATAGACTCACACTGCTGTCATTACTTTGTAGAGGTATTTGATTTTTCACCCCAAACTTTAAATGTATTTACTTAGATGATTCAACGCAGTGTTAAAAAGTAGGCAGCAATTCTTACGTAAAGACACTGAATGCCTCTCATAAATACATCAGTGAATATTCATTATAATAAAGGTTTTCTTGTATTTCCCAATGAATGAAAAAAACGATATTGTTTTTACTGACATTTCGCCATTTAATGCTAATAGCTTTATTGGAGTGTTATTAAACCAGAATTTACAAAATCTCAGCTTATATATAACAACTTAATCATCATTCCTCGGTATGGGGTCATTTTTGCGTTTTCAAATTGACCAGTTGGTAAAGATAACAAAATCAGGTGTAGATTGTCGGATTAGATAAGTGTATAAAATTATAAAAGCAGCGTGTGTTTACATAATGAAATTGCTTACCTCATTGGTGTTGATTTTGCCACTTCATGGGGGAGGGGGATGTTGTAACCAGGTCAAACTCTGTTTTATCCATCATTCCTACTCAGACAATTTGGATTCCATTTGATAAAAAGAAGTGCTTCTGATATTAGACGTTCTTTGTGATTTCTGAAATTTTTATGGATTACTTCAATATTGTCAAAATCAATTTTGTGGCCTGATTCTATAGCGTGATGATTTTCCAAGGTGTTCTAGTTCAACTGGATTTCTCGGTGGTCGAACAGATGCTCTATGGTGTTCATTTCTTCTGATTTTGATTTCTCGAAATGTTTGTCCGATGTATATCTATATTCAGGGAGGAAACTCACTCCAATAAATATTGAGACTTCGGATCATCACACCCAATCAGCGCAAATTTATCATTTGTTTCAAGTCTTCTTAGACGAGCACCCTCTCTGTTAACGGATGAGAAAGAAAAAGAAGAAAAAAATATCAAACATTGCTGAGACTCTCAAGCAAAACAACTACCCAAAAACTTCATCAAAAAAATCAACACTGACATTAAGTTTGGTCGAAAACGTATTCCGAAAACATGGACCTTAACAGTGGTCATTCCATATAGAGTGGAGGCATCAGACGACATCAGAAGAGTACTCAATAAGCTCGACATCAGAGTTTTCTTCAAAACATTCGATTAGCAACAGCGAACTCTCGAAATGAACCAATCATAAGCCTATTGCTCAAAAAATATGTGGATGACAGTGGAGATAGATCGGACGTACTCTGAGGAAGTCACCGAATGGCATCAGGTGACAGGCCGTCACTCAAAAGGGGCCTGAATAAAAACGACGAGTTGGGCGTATATCTGAGGGTAACACTGAGGAGATTGTTTGAGGAAGAAATGACAGATTATGGGCAATCGTGGAGCCAGCTGAACAGGGATACAGAGAGGGGAGTGAAACTGAAGCGTGCTGCTGAATCCCTATGCTCCACTTGAAATCAATAGGAATAATAATGATAAATATCATAAATAAAAAATATATGACGCAACAATTTTGGTCTTTTACTCATTTGTCCAGCGTATTTAGTCATAAGTAGTATCAGAGTTTACATTCAAAACAAATATAAATTAATCCACGTCAGTTTACGCGTGACAGGTCCCAAAACATTTGAAACTCAGATGATCTTAAAAGGTCTAACTGGAATCCATTTTTAATCTTAATACGAACAATGGCTTTATTCTGAAAAATGCACTTATACAGAATTTCCGTAAACTTTCTTCTTGCAATGCATTTACTACTTCTGGTGCACCATCAAGAAATTCAGGAAAACCACAAGCAGAGTGTCTAGTAAGTTGCTGAACTGTGCGTGAAGTCAGTTGTTTCATGTTGTGTATGCAGAACAAATCAGTATGGCAGTGCATACGGTTGGGCCAGCTGACTTACCTGCGATTTATGCTGCAAATATTACAGTGTTGACTACAAAACTGTGCTTGTGAAAAAGTAACTTATGGAATGAATGAATCGATAAGAAAGAGTGAGAAATTTCCAAGAGATACACAACTCACGAATTTCACCTGAAATCATACAAATATTTCTGCTCTCTATAAATAGTGATATTCTACGACATCGGAAATTTTTCATGCATTATTTTCATATATGATCTAGTGATCATTGGTTATAATCACCATTCGGAAGCTCTTTTGGTTTCTAAAAGTATCCATATATTTACTGTCCATCACAGCGTTTTCAGAATCTCAATGATATCAATAATTCAATAAACAGGAAATCACTCACCGTCCCACTCCTTTTCACTGAGATCGCTTGGTCGATTGTCACTAATTTATTTTACAGAGAATTTGTGTCCATTGAAACTGTTTTTATTTCTTTATGGTTGCATTGTAGCAGTTCATCCAGATGTCATTTCACATGATCATTCTAGAGTTCCCTTTGTTTCGCCTCTCTGATAATCGGATCTCTTTCATTATCTTCCGTTGCGTTCATCTGAGATGATCTCCTCCTGGATAGCCGCCTACTTATTCCATATAATGTTTTGACATCTCTTCTATCTACCACGCGCTTTACTGCAATTGTTACTGACTCAGAGAATCATCCTTCTTCTAATTTCCAACATTCTGCTGTACTCGTTTGTTCAGCCTGACACAGATTAAATTGAGCTTCTCCTCTCCTTGTTCATCTGTTCACTGGTTCGTCGTCTGCTCCACCATCTCTATGTCCACTATCACATTCACAGCTATTGCTTCTCTTGCTTCTTTCCTTTGATGCCTATTTATCTTCCCTTCAAATTGTTGATTAAGACACCCTCACCTTTGTGTCTATGATATTTCGTGAATTAGTCCATATACGGTATGATATCTAAGTTTCATTTAATGCACAGCATATTATTTCCAACCTCATATTATTTTGCTTATTTTGCCTGATTTGCAGTGACATAACATACTTTTCTCCATTTCCTCCTGAAGCCTAAAAATTTTCCATTTGGAAATTCAGCTGGCGAAATCGCTTGCTACATACTATTGCGTAGTGAACATCAGTACCGTTATGAATAGCCGTCAAGTAAGCAGCGTGTCACTCACAATACTTGCTGAGTTGTCGACTTGAATATCGATTGATTTTATTCACATTTCCTCATTTCTATCCACCTCCGCTCATGATAGAAGAAATTCACTGATGATGGAATTTCGGGAGATTCAAATGTTAGACTACTGAAATATCCTAAATGCATGGAAGTAACTTCAAGAGTGTCATTGACTCTACTGAAAAAAATTTATCCTCAACACCGCCAAGCTGCTGATTAACCATTGTGAGAATGAACGCTCACCAATATCCGTTGATTCTCACTGAGTATATCAGTTAGACTTTGAGAATGCTTTCGACAGCGTTGACCGCGAAGTAATTTGGAAACTACTCAAGTACTACGGCGTACCCCAAATATTCATCAACCTTATTCAACAGCTCTACGACAACGCCACATGTCAAGTGATCAACAATGGAAAACTCAGCGAGGCGTTTGGAGTAAACACAGGAGTCAGACGAGGGTGCTTATTATCACCAATGATATTCCTAATTGTGGTGGACTGTATCATGCGTCAGACAGTGGGAAACGAGAAGACAGGGATATCCTGGACCGACGTGAAGAACCTAGAAGACCTGGATTTGTGTTCGATGTCACACAAAATAGAAGAATTACAAGCGAAAACCGGCAAACTGGTCGAAGAGGCTGGCAGCAAAGACAGGACTCCAGGTGAACATAGACAAGACGGAGGTTATGAAAATAACCAACCAACAACAACAACAAAAGCAGCAGCAGCAACATCCAGCGCCAATCACCATCAACAGAAGGGATTTGAAAGAGGTTAGTTCATTCACTTATCTAGGGAGCATTGTCTCGACTACAGGAGGAACGGACGAGGATGTCAAATCGATCGAGAATCGGGAAGGCGAGAAACACATTCATCAACCTGAAACCAATCTGGAAGTCTTCCGCTGTCACTCAGCCTGCATCAACAACAAAGTGATTCGGATTTTCAATACAAACGTCAAGTCAGTCAGTTCTTCTATACGGATCAGAAACTTGGCAGCGGGTCACAAAGAATATTTCCAACAGCCTGTTGCAGACCTTTATCAACAACAGCTGTCTTCGCTGGCTCTATACTGAAGATCAGATGGCCGGAAAGAATCACCAAGAAGAAACTATGGGAACAAACAAAACAAGAACCAATCGCCCAACAAATATGCAGGAGAAAGTGGAGATGGATTGGACACTCGCTGAGGAGGCCGTTGGGTGACATCGCGCGTCAGGCCAGTGCTCGAGTGGAACCCGAAAGGGAAGCGGCGAGTGGGACGTCGAAGGGTGACATGGAGGAGATTGTGTGAAGAGGAGTTGAAACAGTATGGATTAACATGGATGCAAGTGAAAAGTACAGCACAAGAAGCAAGTGGAGGCGTGCAGTTGAAGCCCTATGTTCCACTAGGAGTCCAAGGGAACAATAATAATAATATTAATAATATCAGTTAGGAGGTGTTTGTGGGAGAAAATACAAAGGTCGTTCAGAGCGTCGATTGTTCACTAAAACACATGAGATTCATGTCATGTGACTTAAAGTAAGTAAAATCCAACAAATCATATAGACCATCTGATTAACCGTGTGGATGATCACCACCTGATGATTGGAGGCCGTGTGAGTTGTATCAACTCTGCGTAATATTTCATCTGGTGAGAATTTTCATTGAAACACTATGGTAATTGTACGATGCATTTTGAAATCATCTCATTATTGCAGGTGATTAAAATGACGGAACCACATCAACTGTTACTGCTTCCTTGCACCCACTCTTCACACATCCACAACCAGTGAATTTACGAGTGGTGACTGATTTTTACTAAAGCATTAGGCAGCAGGAATAAACAGGATGAAATTCAGAGGATGCCTTCCAATAAGTTTGCTAAACAGGCTTTTGACTGAAAATATTGTCACCAAACAGAATGCGTATAAATACATATTTATGAAGTGACAGTGGTGTTGAGAAAAGTTGCACTAGTATTCCATGGAAGTTTATGCACATCGAATGTGACTTCCTCCTGTTTTCACAAGTATGAAATCCCTTGTTTGAACAATTTTATGCAAACGAAAACACGCTGAAATCTATCGTGAATATTTATTCCAATAAGAAATTGAGTCGAAGAGTAAGTGTATGAGCTCTTCAGCACCCTGAATTGAAGCAGTCAGGCTAAACACCGAAACGGAAAGAGGATTTTCGAAACGGCAACACAATACATCTCCACAAATGCTACTCTTTATGCTTTTTCAAACCTGACTAATGCTGAGGACCAGAATTCTTGCCAAATTCTGAAGGTGGATTCTGACAAAAAATTTTCAAAATCAGATTTCAGTCTCATTCACATTTCTGGAGATGGAATTCTCGTCTGTTTGAACAACGATACTTTTTGTGAATATAAAGTTATTCAATTAATCATTATATCAGTGACACTGAGAATATGACAGAAGCCTTCCAATTAATCAATCATGTCGACATTTGAGTGTGGAAACACAGTCAGTCATCCCAACAGTGAGAATATAAACAATGTTTTCATGTGCATACATCTGTACAATGCACAATGACTGCAGACGACCTATTTGACACAATCAACAACTACTTGGTGTTTGCAAACAAACTGGAATTTCGCATATGCACAAATAACTGCACAAATGAGAATATATCTTACTTTGAACTGAGGAATCGCGAGATATTTCATCCTTGGATGGATTATTTACTCTAATTTGTGCCCTGTAACTAGCTGAAGTCACTAGCACTGTAAGAAGTAGACTGCGAATCAGACCAGAATGAAACCCAAATACGACCATCAAATATTAAACACACACAAACACAAAGTCAACATTTTCACTGAATTCGAGTGAGACTTGTCCATGTTGGTGATACGTATGTGTTGAGAATGAGACACAAGATAATATAGACGTGGTTATGCTACTGAGGAAGAACAGGAGTTCCAATTGGTCGTCTAATGTGACCACTTCAAATATTCTGATATATACTAAGTATATGGCTAAATGCTTGAATGAGAACGTGAATGGATTGGAAGGTGGTGAATGAAGCCAAAATGTGGAAATTGAATGAATTTCTCAGTGTATGGTAATTCTTCAGGTGACATCATCAACGATGACTCTCCAGATGTTATTGTCAACATTTAACCAAATATTAACGTTTGTCTAACCAATAATGTGTAAGCAAATATGCTCAGTTTAGCGTGTTCCTTCCCCCTGAATACCTCTAAGGGTTGAATAAGAGTTTAGTTATCTAAAATAAGGCGTGTTTGACACGATAGGCTTCAATGACAAATGTTTCCCGAAAGGTTTCCCAACCGTTTTTCACTCCACATGGCG
Source organism: Trichobilharzia szidati (assembly GCA_944472155.2). Taxonomy (NCBI): domain Eukaryota; kingdom Metazoa; phylum Platyhelminthes; class Trematoda; order Strigeidida; family Schistosomatidae; genus Trichobilharzia; species Trichobilharzia szidati. The sequence continues at coordinate 30,988,744 of OX235271.1, read as the reverse complement.
GTTTGTCTGAAAGTCGGTCTACCTATTCTTCCATCTACATATTGCATCAGATTTGTCGTGTTACATTTTAGCTTATTGAAATATGATGTCATATAGTGTCGCATGTTCTAAAGAGTTCATAAAACTTTTAAAACCAAATGACTTTCAAGGATTTAAGAAAGCTACGAAAAAGCATCATGGCGGATAGCAGCGTTCTCTAAAACGGACACCATTATACCGAACTGCTGTTCCTCTTACTGTAAGTACAAACTGCCGTTCTCTTCCCAACAACACTGTGCATCTGCAGTCTTTCCTATAATCTGATACTTATCACAGCACGGCTATAACTGCACTATAATAACGATGGCTTCACGAGCTCTATGATGATAATCTGCTCTCACTAAATGGTTTCACACTACTTAAACAATATCGACTTCGTTCCAAAAAGTAGCAACTTTTATTCATTCCCAGTGGTCAATCTCAAACAATGTGTGCTCTGTATTCGCGAGTGACTTTATCGCTTGTATTGCAGTGATATGTCGTCTCAAACACTCATCAAAGTATAAATACATTTTCGTCTCAAATATTTACGTTACACCTTGCTGTGCTGTCCCGGATCTATCTGATTTCGCCGATGATTTCACTCTGTTTGCTGCTACTCATCTTGATATCTCTTTCTGGTGACTTCAGTTCCTGTAACTGTTTCTTCTTTGAATCCCTTGACCATGTAAATATTATATACTTTGCAACTCGACTAGATAAAACACTGGATTCAGTGTTTACTAGTGATGTTGGAATATATGAAGCACACAAACGTCTTCCCACAATGAAGTCAGATCATTGAATTATTCGAACGTTGCCCAAAATATAAAGCGAGTCCCACTCAAGTGTCCTCTCACACCTTTCCAAGGGGACCCAAAAGAGATGTTACTCACGAGATAACAAACATAAACAGAGAGACATAATGAATGACAATAACTGGAAACCATTTACTGAGCACACACTGAATGACACAATCACTAATTTTACTGATTATCTTAAATTCTGCCTCGACGTATGCTGCCCTAAACAGATACTATTCAAAAGTCTTGACCCTTTCCTTTCTCCTCATCTCAAGGAGCTGCGAAGATAAACAAGAGCAGCTGTACAAGTCTAAAACCAAACATGCTTTGAAAAGGATAAACAGCTTGATTAAGTCAGCAGTCCGACGGCTGAACACTACTTCTAGCCAAAGACACTTATCATGTCAAACTCCCGGAAACATGTGGGAACTTTTCAATGAAATTATGGTTTGTGTTAAGCAAAATATTAATGTTTCTTCTGCCGATGTAAATACTCTCAACAAATCTTTCTTTCTCTCTCCTAATGATTCTTTTGTCGCCAATGTAACATACAACAAGGTCAGTGGTTTTTAATGGTTTTAATACTTTTGGTATCTTTAAGTGTTTGAAATCCCTCAAACCTTCACAGATCCTAGGATTTGACTTTGTACCTGCTGTTATCCCAAGCATATGTGCTGATATCTTATGCTACCCACTTACAAACATATTCAATGCTCCCTTCTCCAGTAATGTTGTGTCTGCTGCGTGGGAAGACATTAAATTATCCCTGTAACCAAATCAGGTTCTGGTATTATATATTAAATTCGGACCTACTGCACTCACCTCTCCTTTTTTGAGACTAATGCAAGAATCACTCCCACTCAAACTTAAACTCTCTTAAAAAGTTTTAATGATCTGAAACAGTTTGCTTATAGGAAAGACAGAAGCACCTTAGATGATGCTGTTGTCTTACATTACAACATTGTCTCCTGCTTAGACAAAGCGGCCAAATATGCACGTTGTACCTATCTCGACCACTCATCTGCTTTTGACTCAGTACCTAGATGCTTTTGATAAATGAGCTTTCCATTACACAAACTGAATCCTGGACTGTTAACTGGTTGCATTTTTATTTCTGGAATAGAATGCACTATACTGTGTATAAGGGTGAATCTTCCATCACCTTGCTTACTGAAGCTGGTGTTCCTCACGAAGCTGTTATCTCTTCTTTCCGTTTCTCATTCTTCTTACATGACTTAACTCTTTCGAATAAAATCAACTTCGTCAAATAAGCTGACGTTCTTACCGTCTCGCTTCCTGTCAATCCCCAATCAGACTGTTGCAAACTTAGATGTGTTTTTTCGGATACCAGTCAGTGTTCTAAGCTAAGTGGTCTTAAGGTAAATCCCCTAAAATTCCAGGCTATTGCCCTCTCCTTTAGACACAAATGTGGTCTACAACGACTGGTCAGTTGAATGATGCTTGTACCATAAAAGAGACTGTAAAAGAAAGTAGGTCTAACACAAAATACCTCGGTATATTTTTATCCACTGACCGTACTCGGTCATCCCATATTTCATCAATCTCTATGAAGGCGTTCCATCTATGCTACTACATTAAGAAGCTAAAACTGTGCGAAATCACTCAACCTCTGCTTCTACAATTTGTTAACTCTTGTATCTTACTTATTGTACGTTACTGGTCCCCTTTAGTCTTTCCTGCTCTACTGAAAAAGGACTAAGTCACTTTGAGGATAAAGGCTGTAAGCAGGGTCAGTGGTGTGCAACTTATTCAACTTCTTACTTACAACTCAAGCGAGAAGTGGTCTAAATGCATATTTTCTATGATCCCCAACACCCCCTCTATTCTAAACTCTCCCCACACTTTTAGCTCATCTGGTAGAACTAGAAGTCAGTAAAAAGATTATATGCTCGTACTACCAATGTAGGAACAGAACGATACCATATTTGGCCAGCCGGTGCTCTATGAGATAGTGACAATGCAAAAAGTAAAAATTATAAAATTACGATTTTTTTAGCTGAATAACTGGCAATTTTATTATCTCCTAGCTGTAATCGATGGTGACACCTGTAATTACTTTCCTTGCCAGTTGTTTTATTTTATTTGCTTTTGTTAGTTATGTCTTCGTAATATGTGTAATGTGTAAGGTAGAGAACATATTGTGTTTTCTTAATTAGATGTGATCCAAATAATAAGGCTGATTAGCTCTGAGCGACATTCAGGCACTGCATTACTAAGGGGTAGGATGGCGGCAGTTAAAGCCGGAGTCTATAGCAGAATTTACTGCAGTGCCTGAAGGTCACTCAAAGCTAATCAGCCTTATTGTTTAGGTCACATCTAATTAAGAAAACACAATATGTTCTCTACCTTACACATTACACATTTTACGAAGACATAACTAACAAAAGCAAATAAAATAAAACAACTGGCAAGGAAAGTAATTACAGGAATTTGTTGGCACGATTACAAACTTTGCAATGTGAGGTTACTACTATTTTTGCAGGTTTTATCATTTCTAAATTACTTACTCAAAAGTGGTGAACAATCGTCGAATACGTGTAGGCTGGAGATAGTTAGAAATTAGTGGACGTGGACACCTTATCATCTGGAAAAATTGAATACAAACTGATGCGTTGGTGTGACGTGTACCACTGATGAGATCTGATAGGTAGTGCTTTGTGTGCAGTGGAAGTAGTAGCAAAAGTATTAATGGCACTTCCCAGTTGAATTTTTCGTCCTCCCAACCTATATGTCATGAATTATCGCATTCGTACTCCTCTAATGATGTCTGCCTGTAGGCTAAGTTTTTCATCAGTGTGGGGTAGACGATTCCTAATAGACTAGAGTATATCATTTCAGTAGATGTAGCATTATCCTTGGATATTTTGAATTTTTGAATGAATCCGTTCAACAGATAAATAAAGTCAGTCTAACAGATTGTTTGTGAGGTAGCAAGTGACGTGTTTTGTCGAATTGTGAGTGTATCGTTCAAAGTCTATTGACAATATGTACAATGTTGTTTCTCAGCTGATTTGCATGAAACTGTCTAACGGTTTTATGTTGTTGTTTTTTTGTATTTATTCTGGTTTTATATTTCCTGGTGTTTATCTTTTGTGGGCTTTCATTTTTATCCTTTGTTTGAGGCTTAATTGAAATGATATCCCTTGAATCGATTTATTACCTCTTTTGTTCATTATTTTTATCATAAGCAGATGCGGACGAAATCCATATTCATGCGTACTCAGTACGCTGCCATCGTATTACGAGGATAATATTAATATCCTATTTTTTCATCGTTTCTACGTATATTGGGCGTTGGACGACTCTGTATTATGACTTTGGTGGGCATTTCAACAGGGCGAGAATTGGATTTCTAGTTGAATGATTATTACGATGCATTTTAACGTATATACTGCTAAGGTTAATAGGGATCTACAGACTCAGTGGATTTTCATAGTCCTAGTAACCCTTCATATTTGTCTAGTCAAATTGACCTACTCGTGAGTAGTATATTATAAGTTTAGAATATTTCTTGAGATATTCCAAAGATTAATGCCAGCAGTTCTTTGTTGAAGAAGAAATATCTCATTCATATTTTTGCAAAATCTTAGAATTAAGTAGTTGGTAATTGAACTCATACTATCTACTTCAATGTCCAACATTTTGGGATATTTAACGTAAGACCACTTAGCTTAGAACACTGACTGGTGTCCGAAAAAACACATCTAAGTTTGCAACAGTCTGATTGGGGATTGACAGGAAGCGAGACGGTAAGAACGTCAGCTTATTTGACGAAGTTGATTTTATTCGAAAGAGTTAAGTCATGTAAGAAGAATGAGAAACGGAAAGAAGAGATAACAGCTTCGTGAGGAACACCAGCTTCAGTAAGCAAGGTGATGGAAGATTCACCCTTATACACAGTATAGTGCATTCTATTCCAGAAATAAAAATGCAACCAGTTAACAGTCCAGGATTCAGTTTGTGTAATGGAAAGCTCATTTATCAAAAGCATCTAGGTACTGAGTCAAAAGCAGATGAGTGGTCGAGATAGGTACAACGTGCATATTTGGCCGCTTTGTCTAAGCAGGAGACAATGTTGTAATGTAAGACAACAGCATCATCTAAGGTGCTTCTGTCTTTCCTATAAGCAAACTGTTTCAGATCATTAAAACTTTTTAAGAGAGTTTAAGTTTGAGTGGGAGTGATTCTTGCATTAGTCTCAAAAAAGGAGAGGTGAGTGCAGTAGGTCCGAATTTAATATATAATACCAGAACCTGATTTGGTTACAGGGATAATTTAATGTCTTCCCACGCAGCAGACACAACATTACTGGAGAAGGGAGCATTGAATATGTTTGTAAGTGGGTAGCATAAGATATCAGCACATATGCTTGGGATAACAGCAGGTACAAAGTCAAATCCTAGGATCTGTGAAGGTCTTAGGGAATTCAAACAGTTAAGGATGTCAAAAGTGTTAAAACCATGAATGTCACTGACCTTGTAATTTGTTACACTGGGGACAAAAGCATCATTAGGAGAGTGAACGAGAGATTTATTGAGAGTTTTTACATTAGCAGAAGGGACATTAATACTTTGCTTAACACAACCCATAATTTCATTGAAAAGTTTCCACGTGTCTACGGGAGTTTTTCAATACAGTTTTCTTTGGTTATAAATGGTGTTAAACTTCTGGATTTTTGATTTAATCAAGCTGTTTATCCTTATCGGAGCATGTTTGGTTTTATACTTGTACAGACGCTATTCTTCTCTACGCAGCCTTTTGAGATGAGGAGAGGGAAAAGTGTGAAACTTTTTGGAAAGTGTCTGTTTAGGGTAGCATACGTCGAGGCAGAATTTAAGATAATCAGTAAAATTAGTGATTGTGTCATTCAGTGTGTGCTCAGTAAATGGTTTCCAGTTATTGTCATTCATTATGTCTCTCTGTTTACGTTTGTCATCCTGTGAGTAACATCTCTTTTGGGTCCCCTTGGAAAGGTGTGAGAGGACACTTGAGTGGGACTCGCTTTATATTTTGGGCAACACTCGAATAATACAATGATCTGAGTTCATTGTGGGAAGACTTTTGTGTGCTTCATATATTCCAACATTTGTGAACATCGAATACAGTGTTTCTTCACGTCAAGTTGCAAAGTTGACAATATTTACATGTCAAGGGATTCAGGAACGGAACTGAGTAGTAGCAAACAGAGTGAAATCATCGGTGAAATCAGATAGATCCGAGACAGCACAGCAAGGTGTAACGTAAATATTTGAGACGAAAATGTATTTATACTTTGATGAGTGTTTGAGACGACATATCACTGCAATAAAAGCGATAAAGTCACTTGAGAATGCAGAGCATGCACTGTTTGAAATCGCTTTTAAATACACGTCGTTTTAACTAAAGGGAGATAAATTATTGGAGGAATTGACTACTACAGTATAAGCTTTCCTGTGACAGAGACATTATTTTACACGAATTGGAGAAACATCAGTCATCAGGCGAATATCCAGTCTTCAAGTTATTCGAACTCGGCACTTTTAGTATCAAAATCAATAAGACCTAAAATCATCAAGGTAATAAAAGAGAACAGGTTGTTGGGGTAAATTTTTCTGTCATTATATATGTATGTATATGTATAAGTACGAAATATTGCCATATTGAGAAAAGAAAAGAAAAAGACGCAAGTACCGTAGAAAATTTTTTTCGACGATTCATTTTCATAAGCTGTACAATCGTAATTATTTTGTCCCTATACACAGAAAAAGGAATCTAATCCGTTCTCTCTCGACACGGGTGCGGAGAGTTTGTAGTGAAGATAGTGTCGATGATGAACTCAAACAGCTAAAAGAAACCTTCATAGAGAACGGGTATCCACTACGCTTCGTAGAGGCCAATAGCAAAGTAGGTACGAGAAATACAGAGATTGACAAGGTAGCTAAAAAAAGTGTTGCACCTAAACTTAGAATTTAAGGCTGACACTGCGAGTGAAATGCTTAAAAATCGTCTGACGAGATCATTGAGAAAAACGTTCTTTGCTGCCACTTTACGAATAACCTACTCTAGCCGTCCACTGCTGCACCTTAATGTCAAGAAAATGTTACCTCGATTGTCTAGTTCCATGTGTAATTATATGTTCACCTGCTCTTGTGGAGTTAGGTACATAGGACGTTCATCGAGAAACATATCCCACCGCGTTCGAGAGCACCTCCCAGTTTGACTGATCAAAGGAGAACGTAGAGGTATTAATTCATCCATACTGTAACATATTGTAGACACTGACCACGCAGCATCTGACACATCGTTTAATATAGTCTAGAAAGTACGACAAAATTTGCCGAGAAGGACACGACTGCATTTGCTTTGTATAGCAGAGGCTTTGGCAATACATAACATAAAGCCAGAACTTTGTATACAAAAAGAATTTGTACGATCTCTTTCGTTATCATTGTCTTGATTTTACTATGTAATTTGCATAACAACTTTGTTATCCTTCTTTATTCCGTGTCCCATTTTTGTTTTCTTTCATTTTACTTTATGTTATCATATTCTAACACTTTATCTAGTCTACTACTTTAACAACATTTCACTCATTCTATGTTTCCATTATATTCATATATTCACATTTCCGAATGTACTTTATTTTCCGATCATCTATTTCACACTTGTCTATTGAACTTTAGGTTGACCTCTATCTATTTAGTTATTCATTCATATATCTATTCAATGGTGACTCATAATCCTATACAACAATATTATCGCACCTTAGTATTTCCACTCACTGTCAAACTTTAACACGGACATACACACACAAGAAAACTGATTGTTATTGTCTGCTGCCTTGTTACCGGATGGTCCTGGGTTCGAATTCCAGTGGGTGCGTACTGCCGATGATTCCCAAAGTAGGACGAAACAGCAGCTGTCCAGTACTCCCTGGTTTTCAATGGTTCTCTGACTGATATCAATCTGTGATGAACTCGTAAAAGGAAAAATGATCCTTACAAACCAACTATAGAAAATCTATATATATATATATATATACGACTGTACAGCTATGATAATGAAATCGTCGAAAAGAGAATTTTCTTCCCTGAATTCGTTGTTTTTATGTCTTAACAGGTATTATTAATTTAGTTGACAAAAAACTCTTATGACCAGTCAGATACTGGTAAAATGTGTCCTCGAAAAACGTACTTGAGTAATGTAAGGTGTATTCTTGTTTACGATCTCTTTCGCACGTTAGGTGGCATAATAAGGTAGGTAATGTAAAGAGGGAAAAACAATCGAAGAGGCTATAAAGTTACGTAGATTGAGATGGTTAGGTCACGTGCTGCGCATGCCTAACCATCACCTCCCCCGACGGGCATTGCTAGCTGATATAGGTGCAGGTTGAAAAAGAGTAAGTGGTGGCCAAACAAAAATATGGCATCATCAATCCATGAAATCCCTGACAATTAGAGTGAGTCAGGTAGGGAGATGTAGACTTCCGGGTTGAGGCCCTCGGGACTCTAAGAATTAATGGCTGGAGACAGTAGGTGACATGGCTCAAAATCGTTGTCAGTGGCGCAGATGTATTCAGTCTCTGTAATCTTTCATATTCCTTTCTACCATTAATCATTCTGCTTCACTCTTATACTTATCTAAATTCTATTGATTCTCTTCACTCATTTTCTTGTCTACCTTTGTGTGCTATTTGGAACGCGGCAACTGGAACTGCTGCACTTCGGTGCCAAGTTCTGTGTTGAATCCAGCAAGCCAGCAAGGTGTATTCTAGAGGCGGTGACTAATTGGGAGTTAGAAAAATGGCAGACGTTGGAATGACGTAATAAATGTGAGAAAATAATCAGTCAATATGGCTGTGTAGAATGGACAGGAACTAGCAGAAAGGCGATAAAGTGTTTTTATTTAAAATCTGTATGAAAACGCGATGTTATTAATAAACAGTAGTCCAGTAATAATAAAATATGGATAATGAGAATAATAATGATAATAAAATAATGGTAACAATAATAATAGTAAACTTACATAATAAATAAGAAGAAGCAAAATTATAGTAAGAACGTTACTCTGGCCACGGTAGGGCAAGTGAACATATACGTAGTACTCTTGAATGCAGAGGTCCGGTCTCAGATCCCGAATAGGCAATGATTCAGCTATGTACAGATGGTCTATGCGAAGCCCCTTTGCACGATATTGAGGGTTTCTGTGTAATACTGTGCGGGGGTGCTCGATTTTCAGATTTGACAAGGTGTTCGAGGATGGAGCTGCTACTATTCTTCTTTTCTCCTCTGGCTGGCTAGCCAAACTGGATTGTGTTCCAGAATACGTTTGTGGACTTGACGTTGCGTACGGCCGATATACTTTGCTCCACACGAGCAAGTAAACTGATAAACACACATTGAGGTGTCCTTAACGTAAGACTGAATTAACTGTCTGCTGGAGAATGTGATACATATGGTGGCTGCTTGAAATGTCTTCTTCAGACGTTTAGAAAGGCGGTTTCTAAGAATTTCTGCTGCGATATCACCTTTGAATTCCAGGTTCATGAAGAGAGTTTTCTTAGGAACAGTTGTGATTTTTGGTGACGGAGGCTTTTCTTTCATGTTTTTGTCTATGAATCCTGGTGGATCCCCATTCCCTAGTAGGGCTTGACGTAATAAATTTAATTCTTTGTCTATCGTGTCTTCTAAACAGATTTTTCTAATGCTTGAGCTTAATGTAAGTATTAAGTCTTGCTTTCGTATCAGTGGGACTAAGCTCCGGAAGTTGATAAACTGTCCCGTCTATGTTGGCTTGCAATATATTGATCTCTGGATCTTACAGTCTTGTCTTCTTATTAGTAGTACATCGAGGAATGGAAATGCAACTTTCTAAGGTGAATTTTATTGATGGGTGTGCTGCGTTGAATGTTTTGAGTAGATACCCACCACAAATTATGAACGTATCATCTGCATATCTCCTTTATATATGTTTTGACTTTAAGGAATTAAATACATCAAGAACCACTTAGCACAATAGCGTTGCAGTCTGTGGTGGAACAGTAAGAAAGTAAGTGGCGAGAACAGATAATTTGAATGTTAGAAATAAGTAAGTTTGATAAGAATTAGGACACCTAAAAATCTCATCACGTTTTTATAGGCTTTGCTTTACTTTACTATACACCTTTTAGCGTTTCACCTGTTGGTTTTTTCAAAGAATAGAGAGGCATCAACGTGTAAATATCCAAGCATATGTTCAGCGCAATCACGACCAATTGCTTCCATAACATCACAATAATCTCTATCAGATAAATAGAAATTTAGTAATTTATATCTGTTATGTGATTTGAATCATTAGCTCTTAGGTTGAAGCTCAATTAACCCAAAGATCAGATCCTGTTTTAGGTTCAGTATTTCTCTATGCAACTCTACGCATCATCATCGAACAAAGCATGGAATGGCAATCAAACCTCCACCTCAACTTCATAGACTTTGAGAAGGCCTTCGACAGCGTTGACCGCGAAGTAATTTGGAAACTACTCGAGTACTACGGCGTACCCCAAATATTCATCAACCTTATTCAACAACTGTACGACAACGGCACATGTCAAGTGATCCACAACGGAAAACTCAGCGAGGCGTTTGGAGTAAACACAGGAGTCAGACAAGGGTGCTTATTATCACCAATGATATTCCTAATTGTGGTGGACTGGATTATGCGTCAGACGGTGGGAAACGAGAAGATAGGGATATCCTGGACGGACGTGAAGGACCTAGAAGACCTGGATTTCGCGCGTGGATGATTTATGTTTGATGTCACACAAAATCGAAGACTTACAAGCGAAAACCGACAAACTGGTCGAAGAAGCAGGCAGTGAAGACAGGACTCCAGGTGAACATAGACAAGACCGAGGTTATGAAAATAACCAAACAACAACAACAGCAGCAGCAACATCCAGCGCCAATCACCATCAACGGGAGGGATTTGAAAGAGGTTACTTCATTCATTCACTTATCATCTAGGGGGCATTATCTCCACTACAGGAGGAACGGACGAGGATGTCAAATCGAGCGAGAGTCAGGAAGGCGAGGAACACATTCATCAACCTGAAACCAATCTGGAAATCTCCGTCACTCAACTCAGCATCAACAACGAATTTCGGATTTTCAATACAAACGTTGAGTGAGTCAGTTCTTCTATACGGATCAGAAACTTGGCAGCGGGTCACAAAGAATATTTCGAACAGCCTGTTGCAGATCTTTATCAACAGGAGTCTTCGTTCTATACTCAAGATCAGATGTCCGGAAAGAATCACAAACAAGAAACTATGGGAACAAACAAAACAAGAACCAATCGCTCAACAAATATGCAGGAGAAAGTGGGGATGGATTGGACACTCGCTGAGGAGGCCGCTGGGTGACATCGCGCGTCAGGCCAGTGCTCGAGTGGAACGTGAAAGGGAAGCGGCGAGTGGGACGTCCGAGGGTGACATGGAGGAGATCGTGTGAAGAGGAGTTGAAACAGTATGGATTAACATGGATGCAAGTGAAAAATACAGCAGAAGACAGATGCAAGTGGAGACGTGCAGTTGAAGCCCTATGTTCCACTAGGAACCCAAGAGAACAATAATAAATAAGAATAAAATTTCTCTATGCTGACAGTTTACTGTTGTTTCTAAGTAATTTAAATATTCCTATGATGATAATTATTTAAAAAAAGGATTTAAGGCAATATGTATTTTCGGCAAATTCTCATCAGGCTTTACATTTACAGAATAGTGAAATATTATTCATAGGCATTTGAATTAACATGGTTAATAAAATATAGGATATTTGTCAACCTCATTCAACGGCTGCCTATATGACAATGCCACGTTTCAGGTGATCCACAAGGGAAAACTCACCGAGGCGTCCTAAGTGCGAACAGGAGTAAGACAGGGCTGTCTATTATTTTTTTATTCCTTCACGTTCCCAATGGAACATAGGGCTTCAAGCTAGAGGCTTGAAGTTTCTGTAGCAGTGTTTATTTTTACAGGATGGGGTTGCTAGCCACATGCCGAACCTTTCCTCTTCACCAGCTATTTAGTTCTGGCTTAGCGAGTTCAAGGAGTGCTCCGGCGGGGGATCGAACCCCGAACAATGTGCATGGTCGGTGAGCGTCCTAACCGCTATGCCACCGACGCACTAGGGCTGTCTATTATCACCGATGATATTCTTAATTGTGGTGGACTGACTGGATTATACGCCAGACTGTGCATGGTAGTGAGGAGACAGGAGTACGTTGGACCACTGATATGAAGACTCTAAGAGATCTGAATTTCGCGAATGGATGATTTATGTTTACTGTCACACAAACTCGATGACTTACAGGCGAAAACCAACAACCTGCCTAAAGAGGCAGACAGAGAAGACAGCACTGCGGGTGAACATAGATAAGACGGAGGGGGTGAAGATAACCAACGAACCGCAAACACAACAACAACCAGCACTAATCACCATCATAGGGAGAGATTTAGTAAAGATCACTTCCTTCACTTATCTAGGAATCATCTTTTCAACTACAGGTGGAACGGATGAAGACGTCATAGTCAGAATTGGAAAGGTAAGATACGCCTTCATCAACCTGGAACCAGTTTGCAAATCTTCTGCACTCTGTCTCAGCATGAATAACAAGATTCTCATTTTCAACACAAATGTGAAGTCGGTCCCTCCATACTGGTCAGAAACTTGGCGAGTAACGAAGAGGATTTCCAACAGGACATTGCAGATTTTCATCACCAGCTGCCTTCACCAGCTCCATATTGAAGATGAAATAGCTGGCCAGCAAGAATTAGTGACAAGACATTCTAGTAACAAACCAACCAAAAGCCTATCGCTCAACAAATATGTAAGAGAAAATGGAGCTAGATTGGGCATATATTGAAGAGGTCATTGAATGACATCGCGCCCAATACAGGCCATCTCTCGAGTGGAATCCCAGTGGGAAGCGACGAGTGGGTTGTCGGTGTGAGGGTGACATGTAGGAGATCGTGTGACGAGGAGGAGATGAGAGATTGTGGGCAATCGTAGTCCAGGCTAAAGACGACGGCAGAAGATGGGACAAAGTGGAGTTGTGTTGTTGAAACCCTCTGCTCCACCCCGAACTCAAGGGAATAATAATAATAATTCACACCTCTGATTCTATATTTTATTAACCACATTGAGTTAAATAACTATGACTAATATTTCATTATGATGAGAATTTAGCGAAAATACGTATTTGCTTGCTTATTATTATTATTGTTTCCTTTAATTCCTAGAGGAACATAGGGCTTCAGCCGTGCGTCTCCATTGCGTTTGGCTCTCCCCTAGAGTCTTCACCTGGCTCCATGTCTTCCCACACGTTTTCATCTCCTCTTCACATCACCTCCTCCAAGTCACTCTTGCACTGACGACCAACTCACCACTTCCCTTTCGAGTTCCACTCAAGGGCTTGTCTAGTGATGTCCCTTGATGGTTTGTTTCCTCAGAGTATGGCCAGCCAATCCATCTCCATTTCTTCCTGCCTATTTGTTTCACAATCGGCGGTTCCTGCCGTGTTGGTTCGATGATTGCCAGAGATCTCTGTTGCTGATCTGTTCTGGCCGGTCATCTGATCTTGAGTGGTATTGAGCGAAGACAACTGTTAATGAAGGTTTGTAGTTTGTTTGAGATGCTCTTTATGACGCGCAGTGCAAGTCTCTCATCCGTTTGTTAAGTAGCACTGACTTCACATTGGAGTTGAAAATCCAGATCTTATTTCGATGCTGAGTGCTGTTGACCTCCACACAGACTTGAGAGTAGTGAAAGCTTGTCTTGCTTTTCGGATTCTAGCTTTGATATCCTCGTCAGTTCCGTCTTCCTGTAGTTGAAACGATGCTTTCCAGGTAGGTAAGTGAGGTTGTTTCTTTCAGGTTCCTCCCATTCATGCTGGCTGATTGTTGTCTGTTGTTGTTTTACTTGCTTAAATCGTGTTTTTCAAGTTATCAAAGTGTAAATGTTGTTTTTCTCCACACTAACTATTCAGCCTTTTGGGGTCATATGGAGATTTAATACTGTTGCTAGTAATACTGATGATTACTTTTAAGCTTGTTGACACAGTCTCTAGGTGAAAAATAGTTATTTTTCTTCAAAACTAACATCTTCGGTTGAAATTTTCTTTTCTTAGATAGAGTGAGCACTATATTCAAACAGATTTACTTTAATGATCATAAATCTTAAATTAATCTTAATTGTCAACTGTTATTGCTAAACTGTCTTTGTGTTTTTATTATCTACCATGACAACAAAAACCTGCTCTAACACTTACTCAAACGTTTTAACACCATGTAATCTAAGAAATTATGTAAATATTGATTCTTTTGATTATCAACAGATATTTATATGTATTTGTGTGTGTGTGGTGTGTGTACGTGCATATGATGCAGCATATGTCGAATAAATTACGATTAATGCTCAGAATTCGATAATAAAAAAATTTCCCCACAGCCTTCGCTGTTTTCCCTTTCTCTCTCTCTCTCTGTCTTTGTTCATTTGTTAATTTGAATGGTCACGTGATAAATTGATCAATAAATGAGTGGGGGAAAAAGATTTAAGGAGAATGAAGCTAGCTGCACATAGAGACTGAGTGGGAGGAGAGCATGGAAAGAGCATATTTTCTTTTTAAGTGTAATTTGAGGCGAAATATTTCTATGATGTGGTTTTTTAATTTAACCCCCACTTAATCTTCATCTCTCTTGGTTACTGGGCTAAAAATTGTTCTTTTATGAAAAAAGAGTGAATATTGATGAGAGTGTGGTGTTTGTTGAAGATAACGAATAATTTAAACATTCATCATCACTTAATTTAATGGAGAGAAGTGCAGTAAAATCTCTTCAATGAATTTTATTTTTAATAAAGACTGTTAAATGAGCAATAATTCACCTTTCAGTTGGACTCATTCCCACATGGATTATTTTCACCATAAAATGGACAAAACTTGATAATTGCATAAAATTCATGGATCACTTGGAAAGGAATTTTGTCTTTGTCTTTAGATCATTTTAAGGATGGTTTCGACTGATTTGGTTCTCTAAGCTAAGTCAGATAGGCGAGAGGACTGATGAGCTCGGTCGGTCACAAGCGAGCGAAACGGCTGTCCGGTGTTTAGATCACCTCCATGTAGCTGGTTCACAAGCACTATTGGTTGTTATGATTGGCATCCAACTACTCATATCAATTAGTCAGTAGTATATAGTGTCGTTCATACACTTTTTTCAAACGGGATGAAAATTAAAAACTTGTGAAGTTTACGTAATAATGAGAAGAAAGTAATAAGACATCTGTATTTACCAACTGGTTTGAATAAACTGGTGACAGAAATGAATGAATGAGTGATTTAAAAACACGCCACATCTCCATCTTATCTTGTTTTCTGTATTCTTTTTCAGCTTAACTGAATGTTTGGTTTCCATTTATGTATGGATGAGGGTTATTCTTAATTTTTTCAGCCAGCTCCACACTTGCCCATAATCTCTTATCTCCACCTCAAACTCTTTCCTCCATGTCATCCATTGGATAGCCAACTGGTCGTTTCCAAATCGGTTTCCAGTCGACAGCCCGGTGCGCAATGTCTCTCTGAAATCCTCTTGGAATGTGTCTGATCCATCTTCATTCTCTACATCATATTTGTTGGGTTCTTGAATGGTTTGTCGCTAAAGTTCTTTGAATAGCTTATGGATTTCGAATATTTAGTAGTCAGCATGTATTTCCTGAAGTCTATATGAAAACTCATGACAATCTTGGTCCAAAATATTTGGTGTTATAACAGTTACTCACTGACTAAATTAGATGGTATTAGCAATATATGAGTAAATGATGGCAGCTGGAAATCACAGGCTGTTGGCGAGATGACGTGTTTCACTTGGCAACTTGAAGGATATTGCCTGGAATCTTTGTGGAGATATCGACTGTATCTGTTGATGAATTCCAAGCTGGAAGGAAGTGTCTTTCTAATGTCCCACTACTTTTCTAAATACTCCTTCAGCTTAAGCTGTTATAAAATGAAACCTCACCCGTCGATAAATACTTGGGTTTTTGTACAGTTGGTGAAATCAGTGATACAAAGACTACTGTGAAAACTCCATCCTAATAATTCTCAATAGAATCTTTGGTACACTGGAGTTCCAGACAACTGTTTCTTTCTTCCGTATTACGTACTATGATCCCAAGAAAGCTCTATCCCGGAAACATCAGGTCAGAAGACGATCACGTTGTCAGTCAATCACTTAGATGGAACCCAATAACCCATGAATTTCAATTCCTGTTACTTCATGATGTAACGCCGCCAGTAGCTAGCTAGTATGGTTGCCACACTCCCGACTACTTAGATCCCACTTGTAATGACTTCAGGTAGTACAACTGGTTGTTAATTCGTAGTAAAATCTACCCTGAGGTCAATCAAATCTCCTTTAACCAACATCTGTAAAATATTCATGTAGTAATCAATTATTTCGGCATTTTAATTCCAATACACATTCGGTTAAATTCATAGTAAAGAAAGATGACTGTCCCACTCAGCTGTAAGCTTTCACTTACTACATTTTAATGCGATCTATAATTATGCAATATTTCCAGAGTTGTGCAACAGATGTTAAAAATTAGAAAAATTGCCCTTGTGAGACAACATATTATTGATCAGGGATAAGAACAGCTGGAGTTGAAGTTATGAAATGTGGTGATAAAGTAATAATTTAGATGAGTTCTCCTTAAATGAATAGCATTCATGCAATTTTAAAACATTTGGTTACTCTAGATTGGTATTTTTCAAGAAATACATTATATCTCTGAATAAGCGACAATTAAATACCGACAGAGAGCATCAGACTAAAATGAGGTCAAATATTAGTGACATTAGAATTACATAATTGCGTATCACGACAAGAAATTATCAGCTCGTGTAGTTACATTCTACTCAGTTAACAACTTTAATATGTGCTCAGTTAGCAAGAGTGATTAAATAGTTTTACACAATAAACTGGTAAATCACATTCAGTACAAAGCGTGGTTTTGAAATTATGGATAGCTAGTGCCTCACCTGTTCCTAAATGCCTTGATTTCAATCCCTGTGAGAGCTTTGATCGGATCTTGTATGTGACTTTGAAGGAATTTTCAAATGTAGCGAAATGTCCTGAATTCACCAGATCTCCTGTTACTGAACCATATACACCCTTGCATTCTCCATTCGCTAACCATGCTGGGTAGTGTTCCCGAAAGTGTTTCACAAGCCGAAGCATGGTACATCCAATGTACTCAGTTCCACATGAGCAAGTGGACTGGTATATGCATGTAGAGGTGGTGTTGGCTCAATGTTTTATTAAAATTCTAACTGATATCAGTCCGTGATCAACTCGTAAAACATAACTAATCCTTACAAATCAAACTATAGAAAATATATAAATGCAATTGTACAGCTAAGTGAATGAATTCGCCTCCGAAAAGAGACTCTTCGCTGAACATTGTTGTTCTTAAATTCATGTCTGAATGGGTATTTTCCGTGAATCTGAATATCTGCCAACAAACTTCCTAATGGATTCTTCATAGCAACGGCATCCACTTATTCAAAGCACTTATCTTCAAGTGTGAAATGGACGTTGTCAGTAAGTAGTAGTAATAAATCTTTCAAATAAGTTAAAAGAATATAGAATGTGAAAAGCAATCAGAAGATATATAGTCACAAATAATATCAACGGTCCCAATCAATAATAATACAATTAGTAAACAAGGAATTAACAATAGCACTTAGAGAATCACTAAAAACTAAGGAGTCCTAGATAGCTGTCATATCCTAGTTCTCAAATGTTCGTCACATCAAACTCACATTTCCATCTAAAACTGAACCCGGCACACACTCAAAAGCACATTTACCGCTTAAACATTAAGAGTAAGAATTCTACTGACCCTTAGTTTCTAACTACGTTTTTCATTCACCCCAGTGTTAGTCAATATCAGCGGTAAGTTTTTGTTATCACACTCAATATTCAGAGGTTAGTATCCCATGGTTTTTCACAGGATTTCATCGTGAGCTGACATTGGTTACAGAACCATTGGAAAACAAGCAGGGAATACTGGATAGCCAGCGGTTCCTTCATCAGTGCTCAACCATTGAAGCGCGAAACCAAAACCTTTCGGTTAAATGGTGAGTCATTGAAACCCTATCCAATGGCCATCCAGCCTATGAATTCCAACTTCTGGCAGTAATTTACGATATAGCGTGACTGGCACTAACCAGTATCGGAGGCGGCGAGTATTTGCCTTCACACCCGACTTTCTGT
This sequence comes from Trichobilharzia szidati, assembly GCA_944472155.2. NCBI lineage: Eukaryota > Metazoa > Platyhelminthes > Trematoda > Strigeidida > Schistosomatidae > Trichobilharzia > Trichobilharzia szidati. The sequence continues at coordinate 30,970,615 of OX235271.1, read as the reverse complement.
ACCCTATTGGTCACAACTTTCTTCCAGAACCTAAGGTAGCTATCTATGTGAGTAGGGCTTTATTAACAGTTTCCTTTACTGACAAAATCTACCGTAGTCGGATAGCGACAGACTCAAAGGTCACTGAGAAGAGATATTGAATAATCGACACGGATTATTCCCTTTTAAATCATTAAAATTAAACATGTCAATTGTGAATGTCCAATTTTTTTTCAAATTTTTAATTATTTCTTTTTAAAAACATAAGAAAAAGAGACTGAAGGGAAAAATTCATTCTTTTTTGTCTCATTAGAAATTCTTTTCATACAATTCTTTTCTACAATATTAATTTCTATCAGAGTGATGAAAAATGGCCATTTCATAGTTGCTATGGTAACATTCACTTGTTCATCTATTGTTTCACCTATTCACATTTAGGATATGATATGTATGTATAATAAATTCTATTTTTTTATTTATTTAAAAATGTGAGTGATGAAGAACACGTGAACTTGATGTGATGAATTAATATCCGTTTTGTTTTGTCACTAGTAATTTTCTATATATTATTATTAGTAGTAGTAGTATTATTCAACATTATTAAATAAGCATATGAATAGTTGAATGTGAAGAGGTTGTGTGCTTTAATGCACTAATTAATATTGAAAGCGATGACTGTCTAGTGATTACTCAATATTACTCAAGGTTGAATGATCAATAAGGCCGTGTAGAACACTGAGGAGTATTCACACACACATACACACACGCAAACACACAACGCACATACATATACACATACACATACATACAAAGACGTAGGGAAACAATAATGAATGGAAAGTAAAGCGTGACAAAAGATAGTTGGAGGTTAAATGAACACATGAAAACACGAGACCAGTTACATAGACAATTTTCTTTCTTTTTCAAAATATCTAACTGAAAATAAAACAAAACAGCACTGATCACTAGGCTCCTTTCGTGTATTATAGTTTAAAATTTTTTACAAAAGTGATTTGTATTGACGGAAATGAGAGAGGGTCATATTATTGAGACTGTATTCCGATATAATAATAATAATAATTCACATTACTTTCATTATTGAAGATTAAATTACATATCTCTATGGAATTGAGCTACAACAATAGAAGTAAATTCATGACAGTATACAACAGTGTTATGAATTTTTGTTTATTTGAAGAAAGTTACAAATCAGTGAATATTTGCATGGTAAACAGCCTTTATTTCAAAACCTTGTTAGTTCATGTGTACAGTGTAGTAGGAGAAAAGGATCGTTTGCTACACCTGAATTGACTTGATTCCGATGGCTATATGTTCTTATTCGATTTTGGTTAGATCCACCTTAAAGTACAAAGGAATTTCATGAGTACTTTTCACCTGTCATATATGGTGTGAGTTAGAAATCACTGATCAATGGACTTCAACCTAGCATACTCACAGACTTATAGGGTTAAAACTGATTCCACACAGGATCATGAATTGTCACTGTCAAAACATCCTTAACTAGATAGAGTAGGTCGACTGTCTAATGTTTCCTTGTCCGAATATCGGTTTGCAGGGATTTGACTGATGATAGGATTTCATCATGAGCTGAAATCGGTTGGAGAACTATTGAAAAACCACTGGGAAGTGCTGGATAGCTAGCTGTCTCGTCCTACCCTGGGGCTCTTCGGCAGTCCTCACCTACCGGGATTCGAACCCAGGACTTTCCAGTTACAAGGCGAGCTCCGGGGTTCGAACCCCGGTGGGTGCGTACTGATGAAGAGTCCCTTAGTTCACCATCAAAATCCTTCTTAAACACATATCAATTCCTTGCAAACTTAACGTTTTAGGTGTAGGCTATACCACTAACTATGTATATTGTGCAAAACATTCAAAATACAGTATTATCTGACAAAACCGGTGGTAGTGACACTGATAAACTTCTTCAACCTTAAGAAATACTGAAATGTTAAATTTCTGATGAATACACAACCTGAGATCAGATAACTTACTAAGCTTAAATACTGCTTAAAAATTGGTAGACAATAATATCAGTGATAATGGCAAAACACCTTCTACCTAAACAGTGAACTAACTGAGATAATAAGGGATTTGGGCTAATTTGATTTTGGTTTTTAGGTTTCATCAAGGATCGACATCATTGGGGAAGATCAGTGAGAACCAGGGGGCGCTGGACAGTTGTTTCATCCTACTCTGGGACTCTTCAGAAACCCACCAGAGATCGAAATTGGGACCTATGAATGACAAAGTCAAGGTCGTTGATCATTCAGCTACTCGGGCCAGAATTCAGTCACCCATAAATCTTAACTTTGTCAAATTTTGATATATCCTCACCCCTCACCAATGCTTTTCAAGTGCATTAACTCCCCCTTGATATGATAGGCCCTGTTGGTCACTACTTCTCACTACAGCTCCAGAGCATCCATCCAGTAGCTATTGATAGGTTGGAAGGTGATATTTATACTACAAGATTTATGGGGATTTATTATTATTATATTATTGTTTCCTTTAATTCCTAGAGGAATATAGGGCTTCAGCCGTGCGTCTCCATTGCGTTCGGTTCTCTGCTACAGTCTTCACCTGGCTCCAAGTCTGCCCACACGTTTTCATCTCCTCTTCACATGACCTCCTCCAAGTCACCCTCACCCTTGCACTGACGACCAACTCGCCGCTTCCCTTTCGGGTTCCACTCGAGCAATGGCTTGTCTAGTGATGTCACTTGATGGATTGTTTCCTCAGAGTATGTCCAATCCATCTCCATTTCTTCCTGCCTATTTGTTTCACAATCGGTTCCTTCTGTGTTGGTTCGCTCATTGCCAGAGATCCCTGTTGCTGATCTTTTCTGGCCGGCTGGCCATCTGATCTTGAGTATTGACCGAATACAACTGTTAATGAAGGTCTGTAGTTTGTTTGAGATGCTCTTTATGACGCGCAGTGCAAGTCTCTGATCCGTATAGTAGCAACTGACTTCACATTCGAGTTGAAAATCCGGATCTTATTTTTGATGCTGATGTGCTGTTGACCTCCACACAGACTTGAGAGTAGTGAAAGCTTGTCTTGCTTTTCGGATTCTTGCTTTGATATCCTCGTCAGTTCCGTTCGCCTGTAGTTGAGACGATGCTTCCCAGGTAGGTAAAAGAGGTTGTTTCTTTCAGGTTCCTCCCATTTATGCTGATTGTTGTCTGTTGTTGTTCTTGCCCAGGAATCTTTATTATCTCTGTTTTCTCTATGTTCACCTGAAGGAAGTCCTATCTTTGATGCTTCTTCTGCCAACTTGTTGCTTTTCGCTTCCATATCTTCCAGTTTGTGGGAAATCAGACATATATCATCGGCGAAGTCTAGATCCTCCAAGTTTTTTGTGTGAGTCCATTTTATGCCTGTTTCCTCATTGCCCACTGTTTCTCGCATTATCGAATCTACTGCAATCAGGAAAATCATTGGTGATAGTAGGCAGCCAGCTTGTCTTACTCCTGTCCTCACTTCGAAGGATTCCGTAAGTTTCCCGTTGTGGATTACTTGGCATGCAGCATTGTCGTACAGCTGTTGGATGAGATGTATAACTGTCGGTGGTGATTTGAATCAATTTAATTTCAGATGTTAGATTTCATTTCGATAAAAACAATACCTTGAAAAACAGGAGCGAGGAAATATTCAACAGCTAAATGATAACAGTTCAGTGAATGGACTTCTGTGATAGCTATAGTCGTGATAAAAATACAAACAAGCTTGGCACAGATAGATTCTCTTCCAACCAAAATAGGACGAAATAAATATAATTTCTAGCTGCTATCAAATGTAAGACAGAGAACATGACGACTATTTTGAGAAGTGAATTTTCTGATATTTTGAAAAAAAGAAGACCTAACTTGTAGGATTGATGAGGCTAGAAGTGAATGACTTTGGAAAATAAATCCTTAGGTGGAGACTGATTCATTTTGAAGAACTTTAACTGCATATACAACTGAAGTAAAAATGCTTTATTAAGCATGATTAGAAAACAGTCCAGTTAGTCTCCTTCCATTCATCTTATTACTTTTTTTCTTCCTTCACGTTCCCAGCGGAATATAGGGATTCAAGCTAGAGGCTTGAAGTTTCTGTAGCAGTGGTGATTATTTTAACAGGATGGGGTTGCTAGCCTCAAGCCGAATTTTTCCTCTTTACCAGCCATATTTCTGCTTTAGCGAGGTAAAGGAGTGCGTCGGCCAGGGATTGAACCCCAGACCATGTGCATGGTTGGCGAGCGTCCTAACCGCTGTGCCACCGATGCACAAAAGGTCGTTCCTACACCTGAACTGATTTGATTCTGATGGCTATTTTTTTTATTATAGCTTGACTCCTCACCGTATTTTGGTACGTGTATGGGATTTTCAGCATGTGATATCGGTAGCCAAAATCTTGCAGGCCGACCACTGATATCAGGTGTGCATTGACAGGGGATCGAACACCGGACCATGTGCATGGTTGGCGTGAGTCCTAACCGCTGTGCCACCGACGCTTTTCATCTGTTTACTATTATGAAGTATTCCTGAAGGATTTCACAGATACACGGTAGAATATAAGAGTTCAAATGACAATGGGTGAAAGTAATTTATTCAATTCATTAGATATAATGGAGAAAATTTGTAGCTCAGATGGATGATTTTGATATTGTTGTGTCCTTTGAGCTGGATGGTTTATTTGTGGGTTCTTCCTTTGCCAGTTAGTAGGATGACGATGTATTTCCTATTTTTAAGCTTTTTGAGGGCCTTTAGTTCTTGAGAGTTGGGTTGTGTGTGTGTTGTTTTTCTGTTTGCCCATTGGTACGATTGTTTGGCGTATTTCTTCTTGTTTCCTTGTTTAAGTGTGATGATTCAAGGGCAGTGAAAAAGTCAGTTTTTGAACTCTCAAGGACCAAATACCTTCAAAAAGCTGCGAAATAGGAAAGAAATCATCATACTACTAGCTGATAAAGGAGGAACGCGCAAATAAACCATTCAGCTCAGAGAACACAACTACATCAAATTCATTGCATTATTCAGACATATATTCCTTTAAGAAGAAAGATGTACAGGTACGACTGCATCACGAATCGATGGTTAGTAAGAATAATAATAATAATTTGTTTTATTCCAGAAACAGTACTAGTGGTACAGTGTGGAATTTTCAGCACATATCTACAATATTTGCATCTAATTTTATCAAACATTTAAAAGGAGTATTTCAAAAAAAATAAATATAAAGACACCAACAGCAAAAAGAAACAGGAAATACACAAAAAAATTTTTTTAATGCGAAAAAAACCAAGAAGTAGAAAGGAAAATAAACAGCATATAATAATCACTCAGTATTGGGTAGTGGAAGCTATGATATGATTATGCATGGTGACAGTAAAGCTATAGTCATACAAGAAGTTATGAAATGATATTTAAGAATGTTTATCGCCAAGATGATCAGTTAATTTGGTTGAAACAACTCTAAACACTAATAAAATAACATTCCAGAGTTGTTTTGTTTTTTGTTGTCAGGTCTAATGCAGTGTTTGTAGTGGTAGTGTGAGTAATCCTGTATAATACAAAATTTTAAGGTGGGGATAATGGCTTTCACAACCAAGATTGTCAGTTAATATTTCCGAACAAAAAACAACAACAACCACAAAACTAATAATTACATGATGGTTAATAACAGGACAATTTTGTAGTACTCATAGTGCTAATATAGTCGGAACTAGTAGATACACAAAAGAAGGAATAGAATAAAGTACAAGAAAGTAAGCCAATGTTAATAATTTAGGTAGCTAAGTATGTTTAAGAAGGAGTTCACTATAGAATACAAAATAAGAGAGAAATAAAAGAGCCTAAAATTATGTTATTAACAACAAAGCAAGTCATAGGTTTCGCGCTTAACATTGTCTCTGTCACTTAGAACACGGGCCAAATATGGTATCGTTGAGTTCCTGTACTTGGTTGTACGAGCATAGATTATTTTATACTGATTTCTGGTTCTACTTGATGAGATACAAGTCGAGAGTTGGGAATAGAGGGGTGTTGGGGGTCGGAGAGTATGGTTTTAGACCATTTTTCGCAAACTAGTGATAATTAAGACGCCCTTCATAAATAGTTTACTTCAGCCTAGGATTTCCTAGCTTACGAAACCATCAACCTAAGCTGAACGCAGACAGCATCTTAACATTCAACCTCATAGTTTTCAAGTACTGTCGGTCGTCAATACAGCATTTAAAGGTAGTTAATTAGTTTTATTTAGAAACTAATACGCTGAGGAGACTAACTCGTTAAAAATGTCGTGATAACAAGTCATTTTGAATCACAGAAAATGACTGACTATGAGCAGTTATTTGAGCAGAAATGTTTACTAACTAGAGAGTTTCAAGGATGCATGAACTGATTACGGAATGAAAACAGCCATACCTACCTAGGCGTAAAAGTACTAGTCAGAATCTACTGGTCACTTGTGCAAGATGATCACATATCGAGCTAAAATGACCAGCTGTGTACTCCAGAACAGATTTATTCTAATTGCAAATGCTGAAAGTAAATCCCTCGTAGGTTTCGTTTTGTCTGAAACTAAAATCCATGCTATCACTGTGACTTAAGCACGCCAAACCAGGACAAACATCAATGATTTTATGGATGAGCTTTTCAATTTACGGTTGACTCGCTGTTCACCAGTTCTGTGAATTCCTTGAATTGCTGACTGAACGAATAGGTCTAAATCTAACAGGAAACGTGAATTTTGCTAATGAGTGTCAACAAAATGGCAGTTTCTATTCAGGGCTTCCTATCAACTGACGCCTAAATAGTTTATGTAGGAATATGTAATTACTAATAGTGACAGTAAGATTATATCTCACATAAGGTGTACTTTAAAAAACGTTATACCGGATAAAACTGTTTGAGCTGAACAACTAACTGTCATGTATATCAAAATATCTACAGGTGTTATACTTTCCACGATATTTATTACAGCTCACATTATCTAATTATAATTAATGTGACAATTCATCGATTTTGCCGGCTGCTTTCATTACTAATGAGAGAGATAACAATAGAAAAACCTTCAAATTACTGACATATTATCACTCAGCGCACTTTCCAATTACCAATGACAGTCACCTCGTATGCTCTAGAAAAGGCTCAAACACTCAATACACGGATCATATTCATAATGGCTACAAAAACACAAGCAGAAAAAAAGAAGAAGAAGAGAAACATTCACACGTGTGACGAAACAACGAGGAGAATGACGATAACAACAAGATGATGGCGCTCATTTAACAGGCTTCATTGTTTCCGGCTTTCAGCCAAAATCAATGATAAGTCAATGCCTTTTGTTCTCTTCATCTCTTCTCTGTGAAATAAACAAGTGTTAACTTCAAACTGTCAAAATCACAAACTATGTGCATATCTACATGTAAACACCTTGGTAACATCGACCGAAGAAAGGACAGACAATTGAGTTCTGGAGAGACGATCAATTAATTAGTGAATTGTGAGTAGAATTTTGATATGGTGTGAGGTTATTGAGATGGAAAGTGAGAACCCGCATCCATACATGCATGCATCAATGGGAGAATTGATTTGTAGGCATATTCTAATCCAACCCTTTGGGCTGTATTTACTTCACGACTGAATATTAGTCAATCTGTCTGTTTCCATTTATCAACAATTAATACAAAGGTTTATGATAACTAACATCTAATTGCTCTAGAGGATAGTAACCTTGTTTAAACTTTGAAGTAACGATCGATATCACGATGGTCATTTGTTTACATGCAGAGTTTAGTAGAGATTTCGATAGTTCTTTCACCACGGATGAGGCTTATACCGACAAAGCAATCAATCAAAAGCAAGTTTGTGACTATTCAACAGATTTTATATGTGACGTCTTGAAACTCGGCGTTTGTGAACGGTTGATTCCAATCCCAATAGCTAGCACTTTTTTAACCTCACTTGAAGTTGAAGTGTTTCAACATCACATATTTCCTTTCAACCTGACTCACAGAATAATTGTCTCCATGTTGTGTTTACTCAGGAAACAGATGTCCATGTAGTAAGAACTGAAGAATTGGTCTAGCTTGTAACGCACTAAATGGTTGTTATCCGTATACTGAATTAAAACTTGTCTCTACTATTCAAATGTATGTAAATATTGTTATAATTACATGTCTGTGACAGTATCTTGAGCAAACAAGTAATGGCAGATTCGAGGAATTTTAAGTTTGCTTTCTGTTGTAAACCTAGATTATCTTTATTCTCAGAATACTGTGCTTGATTCCGCTAGGATACACAACTGAGCTGTCAGTAAATGTGTTACTCAGTGGCACTCATTTTCGTCATCTCCTAACGAAGTGGGAATGAACAGTAGATAAATGTCGAAGTGTATTGATGGGCTATATCTTGGGGAAAGTGCACCTGAATACATCATTTGTGAGAAACAACGAACAAATTTGACTCACATTCACAGAGCATTTACAATGGATCATGAATGTGGCAAACAGTTCCACTTCCTAGATCTCAACATAAAAAGAAGAGACGATGAAACGATTGAAAAATCCATGTTTAAGAAAGAAACCTAGACTGACAAATATTTGAACTTTCACTGCTTTTCGTCAATCGACTACAAACGAAGCCTGGTGAATACGCTCTTCAACAGAGCTACGGAATTGTTTTCGAAAGCTAAGATCTCAGAGGAACATGCAGTCATCGAAAAATATCTTATCGAAAACCGATACCCTCGAAAGTTCATTTCAAAATATGGGAAGAAAAACCACCTAGATCGAAACTCGAAACAGTTAAAACGAAACTGGCTTTCATCTGTTTAGCATCAAAACGGTAATGAGAATCCACAAGAACGGAAAACAGAATTAAAGCTACATGGAAACGAACATTTCGCGCCGCTAGACTCACTCCGCTCTACAACACAGTATGCTCGTCAACCCAGTCGAAAGTAGATAAGTACCCTGCTCACATGTCAAATACAACTGTGTTTACCAATTAACCTGCAAATGCGACAGCAAGTAAACAGGAAGGAATAAGTGGAGAGAGTGTACTAGATTTCCTGAGCACATCCCTAAAAGTCTCCGTTCGAAAGGCGGCAAAGCGTACTCAAGTGCAATCGCCAGACAGCTGATTGACACGGGACACATACACAGTGGAAACTAGTGAGACTTTCAAAACAATCAATACCCAAAGAAAAGCATATTTACTTCGATTCGCAGAAGCCATTGCTATCAAAAGACTGCGACCAGCCTTCTGCATACAGAAAGTTGGTGTGATTAATCTCTCACTGCCCTATAGTCTGGTAATCGTAATTATTTTGTTAGTGTGCTTTTATTTTTTTATCTCGTTGCATAGCTTTCCAGTCAATCTTGATTTGATTGAAGTGCTTAAACATTACGTAGATTTCCTGAGGATCACTTTCAACCTGACTTACAGAATAACTGTCTCCATGATGTGTTTACTTAGAAAAAAGATATCCAAGTAGTAAGACCTGGCGAAGTTGCCTAGCTTGTAAAACACTAAACGGTTGTCATCCGTATACTGAACTAAAACCTGTCTCTACTATTCAGATGTATGAAAATATTGTTATAATTACATGTCTATGACAGTATCTTGACCAAACAAGTAATGGAACAGCAGATATGCAAATCCGAGGATTTTCAAGTTTGCCTTCTGTTGTAAACCTAGATTATTTATATTCTCAGAATACTGCGCTTAATTTGGCTCAGGTATAGAGCTCAGGTGTCATTAGGTGTGTTATTCAATGCCAATCAATTTCGTCATCTCCTAACGAAGTGGGCATGAACAGTGGATAAATGTTGAAATATAGTGGAGCGGTATATTCTGAAGATAATCCACCTGATTACATCACTAACCAGAAATTTTATACAGCTGGTTCCCTTTACTGGTCTGAATAAAGGAAGAATGAACACATCTGATTTACACTCACATAGCATTAACAGTAAACTATGGTCATAACAAATAGTTCTACTTCCTAGATCTCAACATAAAAAGAAGAAGTGATGGGGAGATTGAAAAGTCCATCTTTAAGAAAGAAACCCAGACTGGCCAACACTTGAATGATCGCAGCTTTTCACCAGTCGACTACAAACGGAGCCTGGTGAAAACGCTCTTCAGCAGAGCTACGGAATTGTTTTCGAAAGATAAGATCGAAGAGGAGAATGAAACAACTGGTTTAATAATCTCATCTCTATTTTCAGTGTTAGGTCATTTTATCTATTGAATAAATCGATGCAAATATCTGCATTAAGTTTGGGAAAATCCACCATGAAATTGTGTTAACAGACTGAACAGGTGACTGACTCTCCAGTACAACAATCCAGGAAGTAATTTCAAATTTCTCAGTATCCGCAGATTTACATTCCGTTGAGACTGCCAATGTGAACCACTACAAATATTTAGCTTCCATTTGCAATTAAAAGTAATTAAAAGTGTTACCTGATGTCTGAATGAGTAGTGTGAAATGAGCAAAGATGCTCTAACGACAAACTGGTGAATTTCTACAAATACAAAACATGAATAAATCTAGGATTGCAAATAAAGAGCCTGAAATAATATTTATTGGTTAGTCTTAAAGTTACAGACTTATCTCTGTTAATTTATAGGGAATATGTACTGTTCAGAATTTTAGAAGTTGGTTCATATACAAATAAATCGCAGATGATGAAGATAACCAACTAACAGCAACAGCAACAACAACCAGCGCCAGTCACCATCAAAGGGAGAGATTTGACAGAGGCTTTTTTCTTCACTTATCCGGCTAGGAAGTACGGTTTCAACCACAGGCAAAAAGAATGAAGATGTCAAAGGCAAGGCAAGATACGCATTCATAAACCTAAAATCTGTTCGAAAATCCTCTGCAATCAGCCAACATAAAGAACGAAATTCAAACTTTCAACACAAATCTGCAGTTAGTCAGTCACTTCTTCTATATGAGTCAGAAACGTGACCAGTGCGTCATGTAAAGGATTTCCAACAAGTCACAGAATTTTATCAACAGCTGCCATCGCTGGCTCCATATTCAGGATCAGATGGCCGGTGGAAAGAATTAGCAACAAGAAACTCTGCCAACAAGCCAACTAAGAGCTGATCGTTCAACAGATACGTGGAAGAAAATGGAGATGGATCGGGTATACGTTCAGGAGGCCGTCGAATAACATCGCGTCTAATGCAGACTTTCACTTAAGTGGAACGCCAATGGTTAGCGACGAGTTGGACGTCGGTCAGAGTGTGACAAGGAGGAGATGAGAAATTATGGGCAATCGTGGACTCAACTGCAGGGGACAGAAGAAAATGGAACAAAGTGGAGATGTGTTGTTGGTGCCTATGTTCCGCTTGGATCCCAAAGGTAATAACAATGATAATAACCTGAAGTGTAACTGAAACTTAATCAACAGGTATTATCCGTTGTGTAAATTGGATTGACTGTAATATTTTAAGCTGACTGATTGTGCTACATTGTCCCTGAGCTCATGGTTTACGTCCATACACTTGATTAGTCACACACACACTGATATTCAGCACCACTGTTAATCAGTAAAAAACATGATCTACACAATCTATTTCATTTTTATACATATCTTAAATTGACACATTAAAGTGTGTATTAACATTTGAAAATCCTGTTTATTCATACTCATTCAAATTCATTTAGCAATAAAATGTTCGTCTTCTCCTTCCATATTAAACAGCCATAAAATGACCAGTCTTCACAGTCTCCTTTTCTTCTTCTTCTCCTCTTATTTTTCTTGTTTCAACTCCAAACTCATCAGATCATCAGCTTATTTACCCATTTATTTATTTACTTGTTTATTCATTCATTCTTCGAATACCCTTCAAAATTGTTTACTTTATTTCCCTTATCCAACTGAAGGGAAGAAACATACCATTATACGGCTTATTCCAATGAGATAGAGACAGAGAGGAAGATGGAGAAAGGGAAATAATCAGACGATCAATTGAAATAAACAAACAACAGATGTGTGCAGAGATCACCTCTTCAAATATTCTCTGTCATTCTCTTCTGATGAATAACAATTGAGAAAATGAAGCGTATCTCATTTAACACAAAAATGTTTACTTCGGTTTTATGATCCCGATTTCGCATATTATAACTAACAATAATCTTAATGGTGATAAATAATAATAACACCAACAATAGTAGTGACAGTATAAACTGGAATAAACTTTTAAATTATGTTAAATTTCGTCGAGTAGTTTGAAGAACTTTAGTAAAGGAGGATTTAATGAACAACCTGTCGCTTTCTATCCCTTAGTAGTGTCTGTTATTTGAAGTGTGATCACGGATTGATACCGATTAGAGAACCACCAGAAAACTAGCAGAGAGTACTGGAAAGTTGTTACATCGTAGTTTGGAGCTCACTTACGGTACGCACCCACTGCCAGGGTTCAAACACAAGACCTTCCCGTTACAAGACAACCTCGTAGACTATTCAGCCACTGCAATCTGATTCAATAACCAATGGATTCTAACTTCCACCATTTCCTGAGTTGTTCTGTTTACTTTTCGCCCAGTTGAGTTTCCTACATTTGCCATCACTAGTGAGCTCATTCGCCTGTAGTGCTAACTTAGAATAACCTGCTACCTAGTTGTGACTAGTGTTTGACTGGTATTTGTATCCTGGAGGGGTAAAGTAGAAAATAACAATCCACTGATTCTTAGTGTTTTATGCAATGTCACATAATGATACATTTACTGAAATAAAATTATTTACATACCTGTTACCTAGTGTATCTCATCATACTGTCTATGAGTTTTACTGCTTATAACAAGATGATTTCACCAGACAGTGAATAATATCAGTGGATTTATGATAAATGCATAAGGCATGAGGAGTCCATCAAGATGCGAGATTTCCTGAATGTGGATGTCCGTATAAAACACTTTGTGTACACACCCATCCCAGAGTGAATGGCGTTTATAAACACATAATTATATACAAGATCAACTGATGTAATTATTTGAATAACTTGAGGATTATCAGCATTACAGACTGGAATTCGTTGAATAACTGTTGGAATTCGAAAAATGTTAGGCGGTTGATAGTTCCTCTTTTTAGGAACTATGTGCTACTATAAAAGTCTCAGTAAAGAGAACACCAATACTTGATGTTCTTGTTGTTTATTGTATTTATTCCTCGTAAATATGATTATGAGCATTATTCCCTTGGGCTTAAAGTTTTTTAGCTTTTTATTGTCAACGGACTTTCAGTGTTGATTCTGTAAATATATCCTCGTTACACTGAAATCTGATACGTTACTCACACCAGTGTTTAAGACGATGTTAGTACATTTCATTTGTACCTACTTATGGAAACTTATGAATTTCTTCTTGATTATTTACTCTAAGTTCAAATGATGAGACCCAGTTGATATATCCTCTTCTAGTATCCACGCTAAGACAATACTTTAGATTCAAACTTGAGGTAACTTAATACTTACATTTCTTCTCTGAATGGTCCCATATAGGATGAAACACCAATCGTAGGCTTACTGCTAGTCAAGTAGTTTCTTAGTAGTCAGTGGGTTTAATTTTTCCGGTTAACTAAGTACCACCTATTATATGTATACACAGATGAAGTAATATACATGAGTTATTTAATTCAACTTTGGCCTGCCCGTTGATTGATTGAACCGAAGTGCTCGATCTCAGGTTGACATGTCGGCTCCTTCTGCAGATGCTTCGAGAATGTCTGCTCATGTAACCTGAAGCCAATTGTAGAATGGTGACTAGCAACTGAATGCATTTCGTCCTATTTGGGACTCGTCATCCGACGTTTGAAACCAGGGACACTTGGTTCTAACCTCGGTGGGTTTACCATCACTCACTGCAGAATGCGGACACATGCAGCTGACGAGCTAATCTGAAATAGGACGAAATGTGAGTTATCCTGGATTCCACTGCTAGTCACCATCCACCAATTAATATACATAAGCGTCAGATATCAAGTACAACAAAAATTATACTTCAAACAGTTTCTGTAGTTACCATGTGGTAAAGACGTACAATTCCAGCTTAATAACAACATTTACTGAATGGTGAGCAAATGTTAAAATTTAGAAAAATGGGATTTAGCCATAAAAATTATTGTATCTCATGCTACATTTATTTGCTTAAAATATCAGCTAGGAGGAATACAGTTATATAAACTATCCTCTATAACTGTTCGGGTAACACAACTACTACTGTACAAGGAACACAATTTTTGTTTTTTGTTTTATTTAGTCACGAAGTTTCTCTGGAACGAGATGTTTCTAAACAATATTTTTTTGCTTAGTAAACTGCCAACATTTATTGAAGTCTATAAAACAAGACAATTGGTTTACATTTTATCGTAAAACGGATGCATTAACTGTTCGATTCATAGGTGACTTGCTGTGAAAATTCTGATCTCATCTTCACTGATACAGACTCCTTCATTATCTTTGTGGTTGGAGGATTCGATCATGAGCTGACATCAGTTACAGAACCATTGAAAAACTACCAGGGAGTACTGCACAGCTGTCTCGTCCTAGGTCCGAACTCAGGGACTTCTGGTTACAAGATGAGCTCGTAGATCGGGTCCCAGCGGCTTAATGGTCTATGAGCTCGTCTTGTAACCAGAAGGTCCTGTGTTCGAACCCTGAGGGTGGGTGCATGCTGATGAAGAGTCCTAAACTTGGACAAAACAGCTGTACAGTACTCCTAGGTTTTCCAATGTTTCTCTAACCGATGTCAACTCCTAATGAAATCCCCCAACCAATCAAATAAAATCCCTAAAAAACCAATACTTGAAAATTATCTTTTTGTCCTGAAATTTCCCGTCACCGATTCCATCAACTGCATGTTGAAAACTGTTTTATTACTATTTTTTGTCGCATTATACTCATGTTTAAGTCTATAAATACAGAAGGAATCAAAACTCAGACGGACAAGTACTAACAAGTAATGGCAAAGTAGAAATTATACCTTGTTAAATAAACAATTCATATTCATCATTTTTTTATTGACTTTTCTTATCATTTATGATAAGGAATTAGTACTGGAAATGATTTCGATAGTGTTTATCTTCAATGTCGTATATTCACCACCCCCACCACCACTACCAACACAAATCCCCATTTATCTCCCTATTCGGCCGTCTATCAGATCATCTAATCATTTACCGTATTACTATAATTATTAAAATAAACATCCAATGGACACATGGACAAACAGATATGTGTCAAATAGCAAAGACGATCATAAATTCCCTTATGACTACAGTTATCATCTGCAGATAAAGAATTTCTGTATTCAATGACCATCTCGCTTTGTTCTAAACACCCCACCCATCCCTAAATGATCCCCATCTCCTCCTCCCGCTTCAGTTTATCTGTCTCCGAACAATTTTGTTTATTTTCATATTTCACAGCCCTCAGAGGGATCATGTGAAGAAAACAGTATTCACGAGTGAGCTAAATCACTGATTATACCGGGGTAGGGGGGGGGGCGGAAGGTGTTCAAATTGTCTTCTGATATCTGCATAGTAGTGATTCAAGTTAACAAGTAAACTCCTTCATTCCGTTAGAGAGAATGTGAAGGGAAGGAAACAATATGGGAGGAAAATGGCATGAGAAACGGAGAAATATATTTCAAGAATTCAGTTCACATCTGTTGTAGAGTACAAATGTCATTGAATGCAAATGAGTAAAATATTGAAGAAATAAAACCTGCACAAAGTAAACTGGTGAATGTAAAAACACAAAGTGCATTGAAACAAGTGAAAATGAAGAAGAAGAAGGTAGGAAGACAAGAATCCAGTAATTAGTTCACACGTGTATATCTTGGAGGCAATAAAACATATGCGAATGATGATTTATCCTTAAATGAGTGTATTTATCCTGACCTCTTGTTATTATTATGATTATTATTATTGATGTTCGTGATGATGGGGAATAGATGATAGAAAAATGTTTATTCAAAGACTCCCCAAAACTGATTTGTAACCGAATTTCATCGAATCTTATCAATTTCGAATAGTTTGTTTCTCCCCTCCCCCCTCACTTCATATTGTTACACAACCGAATATTCAAGGATAGAAGTGAACAAAGACGAAAAGTCCTCATAACCAAACCAGCCAAAATTAAAAACAAACCAGACAATGCACCAGTTGACTACGTAGTCAACCTATCAAAATAACCACTGTCAAGAATGGAACGACAACTGATACAAAAATAATTAAACTACAACACTGAAAACATCTCAGAAAATACTTTCTTCGCTGACCTTGAATCACTGCCTAAATTGTCAAAGTTAAGTGAGGAAAGACAAGCGGAGATACGCCAAACAGTCGTATCGATGGTTGAAAAAAACAACACACAACTCAACTCTCTCAAGAAATGAAGGCTGTCGAGAAACTGACTAGTAGGAAAGACATTATCATACTACTAGCTGACAAGGGAAGAACCGCAGTACTCATGGACAGAGAAGAATACACCAAGAAAGCTGAAGAGCTACTCAAGGATGAAGGTGTATACCAACAGCTTACAACAAGTCCCATCAGAACTTTGGACAACTGCATCCAAAGAAAACCAAACAAGCTCACCAAAACAGATCAGATAAAAAAATAAGATGGATAGCGAATGAAATCCAATGAACCAGTTCTGCCCCGATTCTATGGCAGACACAAAATGCACAAACCAAGCATTCCATTACTACCAATCTTATCTTTCCCAGGAACCTCAACATACAATTTATCCAAAGAACTATACAGAAAATTGAAACACCTGACGGAATCCTGAGATCACTCCACTAAATCTGCAACCAAATTTCTGGTGAAAACCAAACAGATGACCAAGAAATAATAATACTCTTTGTTATCACAGCAGGGTGTGCTTCAGTTGAACAGAAACTAGCAAAAGAAACCATCGGGTAGTCACTCAACGACGACGGTCACCAACCACAACACTGAAAAATGTAACACACAAGTTGAAAGGAATACATAAACCAAATGTGACAATGTGTTTTCAACAGAACGACTAAATATATGGAAAAATTAACAGGGCACCTATGAGATCACCCGTGTCAAGTCTAACTGCAGAAGCTTTGAGACTTGAAAACGTAATCCTACCGAAGATCAAACCCAAACTTTGGATACTTTACGTGAATGACACATTCGTGATAATTAAAAGAAATGAATTAAACAAAACTCACAACCTAATAAACAACATACTCGACGGCATCAAATTCACAAGATAAGAAAATTCAAGAACAAAGTCTTATTTCTGAACGTCTTTGTCAAACGAGCAGCCACAGGAAGATTAGAAACTCAAGTTTACAGGAAATCAACCCACACCGATCAAATACTCAATTACAACAGCAACAACCCAATAAATGGCACACAAAAAGAGTTGCATACAAACATTGTTCAAGGGAGCCAAGACTCATTTCATCATTCCCACCTTAAGGAAAATTAAAGAAAAATATCTCATGGACGTCTTGCAAAAAGGTGGATATTCACGGAACTTCATCAAAAGACATCTACTCCCAATCAGCCAGCCAACCAAATCAAAGGCCCCAAGGAAAGCACAAGGAAAATTGCCCTACCATATATAAAAGATATCTCAGAAATCACTGCAAGACTCTTCAAACCTTTAGGAATCGATGTGGCACACAAACCAACAAAGTCACTTCATTCAGTCTTCGCATCCATGAAAACAAACTAACCGTCAAAAGACATGATATCCACTCCCTCGCTCATATCACTGCATACAGACAACCACGGACATCAATTCGATTGGGACAACGTCCAAATATTAGACAGAGGAAACACACAAGAACGCTAGGGAATTTTTCGAAGCATTTTACGCCAGTGAATCGGCAGATGATAGGCCCATTGACTTAGATAAAATTTACCAATTCATAAGAAGAAAATTTCATGCACACAAAGTGAAACTTCAGGTCAAGGAAATAATCACTACACCAATATCACAAGTAGACTATAGGACGTGGAAACAGACAAAAGCAGTGAATCACGACGTCCCAGTTCACCAGATGGCATGATTAATAAACTCGTGGAGAAACTTAAAATCTCACTCCAACAAGTTGAAGTACGGGTTGAAGAGGTTGCCTAGTGATGAGGCAATGAAATCTTCGTAAGTAAACCATCCAGCTCAGAGAACACAACTACATCAAAATCATCCACCTTACATGTAAATCTTCTCCACTATATCTGAACATGTAACTATTTTTATCCGAATCCGGTTAGAGTGGAAGTATTATCAATTTGAAGAGTAGTGCTGTATGAAAATTATTCCATCTTACAGTCCTTAATTGTATTGAGTAATGAATGTGGGGAAGTGAATTAGTGGTCTCTGGATTGACTAGCCTGGCGCTCTATCAACCAATCTAGAAGTCCGAAAGCTAACCACTGCAATTATCATTGCGTCTGATCAGTTCTTTTATACATGAATGACCTAGCTGGCAATTTGGTTTCACTGTTCACTCAACACGGTACTGAGCTAGTAATCCAGAAGACACTGTATGAGATTTTGCCATAATCATGTAGTTCAGTTCGCCTTCACTTATCACTGATTACATCATTATCATTTTACCTATCTTGGAATATTTTAAACAAAGTTTTTTTTAAAATTCCTTTACCTTCCCAGTGGAACAAAGGGCTTCAAGCTAGAGCTTAAGTTTCAGTAGCAGTGGTGTTTGTTTTTACACAATGGGGTTGCTATTCTCATGCCCAACCTTCCTTCTTCACCAGTCTTATTACTGGCTTAGCGGGGTAAAGTATTACGTCAGTGGCTGGGGATCGAACTCCGGACCACATGAGGTGTGGCTGGCGAGCATTCTACCGCTGTGCCACCGACGCACGTTTTACGCAAAGTCACTTACTATTCTGAAACAACTTGCATATTTAAATCGCCAGACAGTATCTGGCGTTAATTTACAAGATGAGAAGGTATAAAGAGCTGAATTTTCAATCAAAAGGATAGCAAGAATGATGGAGAAAATCGATGAGCACCCAAGAGACTAGTATTACATCATAAGGTGTACCGTACTATACTATGATTATTATTATTATATCTTCGACGGGCAATGTTAGCTGATATAGGGCCAGGCTGGAAAAGAGCTAGTGGTGGTCAAACGAAAACATGGCACCAGTCAATGAAATCCACAACAGTTAGTCTAAGCCACGTAGGAAGATGTAGACTTCCTGGTTGGGGTCCTCGGGACGGTAAAAACCAATGGTCGCAAACAATTGGTGACATGGCTCAAAATCGTTCTCAGTGGCGCAGATGCATCCACTCCCTGTGACTTATGATTTCCAATTAAACTGTTTTGTTCTTCGTTATTACTATTCCTTTGTCTCCCACCTCTGTTTACTGTCTATGTTATGCATTTCTTCTACTTTCTTCTCTTGCTTTGCGTGCTACATGGAGTGTGGCGACTTGAACTGCCGCACATATGTGCAAAGTTCTATGTCGAAAACCGACCGACCGAATAGTAGTAGTATCATTATTAGGTAATATTTAAGTACAGTCGTATACACCAACACAATGAATATCTACTTTAAGAGAAATGTAGGAGAAAATCCTGTTTTTATTTAAATATTCAACCTTCAATATAATGTAACAAAATTTACAAATAAAAAGCATCTTTATGAACAAAATTCAATTAGAATTTTAAAAAATATTCAATAGCTTATGTGTATTTGTACTTGTCGACTTATGTACACGTGTATTCAATGTAGCGGGAATTTTAAATAATTCATATGAATTTAAACAAAAGTGAAAATAAGTTTAAAGACAAAATATACATTAAAGATAAGAATTATATATATATATATATATACTATTGTACAGATTGAAATTAATTTTAGCGCTCTGCGTTTGAATCACATAGTGTTCAATAAGAAATTGACTCAACATTTAATGTGTAGACACTTCGAATTTTTCCTCTGAAAAGTAAATAAATAAGAAATGCAAATTTTAGGCGTTTGATTCAATTCAACAAATGAACAAAAGAAAAGGTGTTCAGCGAAGAGTTACTCTTTTCAGCGATTTTTATTCGCAAGCTGTACAATCGCATATATATATATATATATAAACTCATCTATAGAAAGCCGACATAAAGCGAACAACTCACTAGCTTTCATAGTTGGGTGCCTCTGTATATACAAAACGAGACCTGATTCGTTCAGTGAGGCACAGAATCAGTAGAATTAGCATTTCTGACACTGTAGAAGACGAGCTGAACATTCTGAAAAGAATGCTTTTGGAAAATGCCTACCACTTCAAATTGAAAGGGCTGCCTAGAACGTTTCATCATGAGATCCATGAAACCTAAACCACTAAAACCGCACACACTTTCTGCTAACCCCTCCCCTTCAAAAAAGAACTTCTCTACTTTAGTCTATAATTCTTTGGAGAGTCATAAGCAGAAATAGTGAGAAACCGCCTGTCCTGCTCACTGAGGAAAACCTTCTTCGCTGCTGAACTTCGAATAACTTTCTCTACGAAATTATTAATTGGCATGAACTCGAAGGATAAGCTACCACTGTTCGCCTCACCAATGGGCTTCTACCAATTCATCTGGTTGTGTGTAGCTAGATATATCGGCTGTATCCAGCGTTTGCTATCCAAACGTATCACCGAACACTTATCCTCATGATTTAATAAAGCAGAAAAAATATACCCCCGCAGCTCTATTCTGGGACACCTGATCGAATCTGAATACCACAAAGGAACTTCAGAGTTATCTACAGAATATGTGGTAATCTCGCAAAAACAGTACGAATCAAACTTCTTCAAATTGCATAAGCAATCGAAACCCATATGTTTAATCCTGAACTTTGTACATATAAGAAGTTGGTGTAGTCATTAAATCTACAATGGACCTGATCTACCTTAACACAAGACACGTGACTTTTGTTTTTTAATTTTATTATTTTCTACCCCGCCCCAATCCCCTATTAAATCTCTACTCCTTATTACCACTGTTGTTAACTTGACACTTGTTCAATTTTAACTGAATTCTACTCAATCCCGTCAGTTATATAAGGTCACTCAGTTTACTTATTTAATTTGATCTTAGTTTCTACCCGTTTGACGCCTTTTACATTACGTAATTTGCTATCTAACATTTATAATTCTAATGACTCATCTTGAGAAATATTCCTTTTGTTGCTAAGATGAGAATAACATCACCAAAAAGGAGTAACTTTTCTCTGAACGTCTTTTCTTTCAAGTCAACCGAAGTAAATTATTTACATATTAATTTGTTTATTAGATATATTACACAGTGAAACAGTATTATTTACTGGATGACAAGTTTCTAACAAAATTTATTGTTCATAATCATATCAATTATGATCACACGACTTCGAACCTTGAGTTTTATAGTTTTCTTTGTCCTCTCCTATTTGTCGTAGGGGTAGCAGAATTTTCCAGATATCTGCCTGGACAGGTGTCGGATCATCCCTATTACACGTGTTTGCAGTTTATTCGATAGATAAAGCTTCTGTTATCAATCTCTCCTTCCACCCTCTGTGACATTAGATTTTAAAACTATCATCTTATGCCATCCCATTTTATGGTTGTGTGCAATTGCATGTAGTACTACCTACGACTGAACTATTCTCCAGATTTCTTATCTTATTCGGGTCAACTAATCTAGATTTTGCTAGGATTTTGTACTCTGAAGTCTGACTGACCCCGTTCTACTACTCTGACCTATGTATTTTACCTGACAGCCATTGTGTACGAAATGTCATCCAGTAAATAATAATACTGTTTCACTGTGTAAAATATCCCGGCTGGGCCCCCAGTGTGCGTCGATGGCATAGCGGTTAAGACGCTTGCCGACCATGCACATGGTCCGGGGTTCGATCCCCGGCCGGTGCACTTCTTTTCCTCGCTAAGCCAGAAATAATGCTGGTGAAGAGGGAAGGTTGGGCATGAGGCTAGCAACCCCATCCTGTAAAATAAAAGAAACACTGCTACGGAAACTTCAAGCCACTAGCTTGAAGCCCTATGTTCCACTGGGGAAAGTGAAGGAAAAAAAATAGTGTGAAATATCTAATAAACAAATGAATATGGAATTACATACTATCACAGTGTTTAAGTTTTACACACATATTACAAGTAAATTATTATTATTCAAGGAGGAAATTTTTCTGTTCTATCAAAAAGAATTATCTTTCCTTGAAACCTGGTTATGTAAATTACGTAGATTTAGGGCATATTTGGATGAATTATATACAACTGGAATGAAGGAAATCACAGCCATTTGGGAACCGTGGATAAAATGGAGGTGTGCCGTTAAAGCTCTATGTTCCAATAGAGACCTAAGAGAATAACAGTTGTACTACTACTAATAATAAGGAATATTGTGTAGTTGTGTCTCATACATACCAAGAAGCATAAACTTGTAGTCTAATCGTCAGACACCTAATTGAAATGTGACACACATACTGTCAAAATTAGTCAGGCTTTGAAAATAATCAATACCCAAAGAAAGGTACGGTTACTTCGGTTCACAGACTTTTACCCAACCTATACAGCATACGGAAAAAGAGTGTCACTCATCTCTCACTATCCAATATTGATTTTGATTTTCACTCACTGAGTTCAACTCACTATTAAGTTTCCAAATCTAATAAATTAAATTATTTTATCTGTCTTATAATTTTACTTCACTGTTCACACCCACCCTCCTGAACTCTGTCTCTCTCCATCATAATATGTATAAATTCACTGTGTTATTCTATCTTGTATTTTGTCTCTAATCCATGCTTGTTTCCAAGAGAAATATGAAATCTACCTCCCTCATCTAATTATTATATGAATAGTTACTCTTTTAACACTGAATAATTAGTCTACTTATATCACCTTTAGAATTCTGTTGCCAATACTTTCTATCTATAACTTGAAGTCATTGTGAAAAAAAGTGTCTTCAGAAATTTTGAGATCTGTTATAATTGATTTACTTATTTAGGATGTGCGTAGTTGAAGAGAATCCACGAAATAAAACGAGCTCATATTATCCTGCAAATATGTTCATTCTTTACACGATTTTCATCATGAGCTGACATTAGTTAGAGAACCATTGGAAAACATGGGAGCACTGGACAGCTGTTTCGTCCTAGTTTGGGGCTCTTCATCAGTACGCACCCACCGGGATTCGAACCCAGGACCTTCTTGTTTACAAGGCGAGCTCGTATACCATTAAGCCACTGGGACCCAGAAGGTCCTGGGTTCGAATCCCGGTGGGTGCGTACTGTGAAGAGTCCCAAACTAGGACGAAACAGCTTTCCAGTACTCCCAGGTTTTCCAATGGTTCTCTAACTAATGTCAGCTCATGGTGAAAATCCTGTAACCAATCAAATCCCTACAAACCAAGACTTGAATGTTCATTCTTTCTTTATTCAAAAAATGATATTGATGCAAAATGAACACTGCTGAGGTTTATATGTGGATTTATTCATTCCACAAATGGGCTTGCATCCAGGAGGTTACAGTATTTTATTTCCTCCAGCTAACAAGACAGTGGTGTTAGACACTGAATAGCCACGGGATATCTTGCATCCCTTTAAATGGTATCAAAATCAAATGAAACACTGATCAATATATTAGTTCAATAGTATTAATCTACTATTCGAACAGATTGCTAGTTATTTGTTGAATCTCGTTGTATAATGGCATTTGTTTAGTCACCAAAGTGACTCACTTATAAGATAGTGCTAATCATAATAGTTTGTAAGCATCCAATGCCTAAAAGTCGTGTGCGTCGGTGACACAGCAGTATAATGCTCGCCAGTCATACCTCATGTGGTTCGGCTTTTGAACCTTGGCCACAGACGCACTCCTTACCCCGTTAAGTCAGTAATAAGACCGGCAAAGAGGGAAGGTTGGGCATGAGAATAGCGACCCCATCCCGTAAAAATAAACACCACTGATACCGAAACTCTAGCTTGAAACCCTATGTTCCACTGCCAACATAAAGGAAAAAAATAATTATATTAAAACGATTGCTGAACTTTTCTAGCCGTTTTTTCCATTCACGTTGGAAGTGGAACATAGGGTTTGAAGCTAGAGTTTCGGTAATGGTGGTGTTTATTTTTACACGATGGGGTTGATATCCTCATGCCCAACCTTCCCTCTTACCAGTCTTATTACTGAATTAGCGGGGCAAAGGAGTGCGTCTATGACCAAGGATCGAAAGCCGAACCACATGAGGTATGGTTGGCGAGCATTATTCTGCTGTGTCACCGACGCACCAACAATCGCTTCATGTACAACAAATTATAAAAATCAAGGAATAGAATTAATAACATATAGCTATTGTGAAATATTCTATATTAAACACTGTTTGAAACGACTAAACATTTGTTTTGCTTTTTTTTCTTATTCACATAATTCTATCAGAAGTCAGTAATTCAACAATAACAAGTGAAACTTAATAGGAAAAAAACAACACCTGTCTATACATTCACTTAATCAGCTTAACTTCTAAATGGCAATCACCAATTAATTCTACCCTATGACAAATTTCATTTTCACTCAACAACCGACAACAACAACAACCGACTATGCAGGCTGACTCAAACGCACACGCTTGACCTCAACAAGTAACCTTACATGTAATGGGGAAAGGAATTTGACCTAATTGATTACACATTTGATAACAACGCCTAACAATATGTTACACAGATAACAGAAACTACAATGTAATTTCAAACATCCCTTACTCATACCTACATTACATTGAAGCCTCATTCATAGAATAATTAATGACTACTTATTTACTAGGTGTTGACTGCAGGCTGTACAAAAGCATATGTCATCATATGAACCAACAGACGAATGTACACCTCCAATCCTATTTCAGCTAGCGTCCTAATGGTTAAAAACTAATACTGCCATCACTTAGAGCATTCAACTGATAATTGTGTAGTTGCAGGGAGTTCATTGGGATGCGATAATACTTAGGTTCTGGCGAGGTCACGTGTTTGAACCACATGGAATAAACTAGTGCGTGTATGTGTATGATCGAGTACAGTAACAAATATACATATATGATGAGTGTGCATACACAGAGTGACTATTATATGACTGAAATTGTCACGCTGAATCTCCGAGCTACCCTCACCCCACCCCCAATTCCATTCAGTTACTGTCTCACAATTTCCCAGCATTTCATTATAGTAAACACAAAGAGAACAACCGTATAGTACTTACCATTGTGTTTCAGTTGGAGATTTCGAAGCAGTTGATTTCAAGTCATCCATATTATTTGTAGAGCGACTCCGTCGAGTATTGTTGTCAAATATCGTAGGAATCGTTGACTGTTTCTGTCTACATGTGACTTTTTGACATAAGGAGTCACGCCCCAACTGGTATTTACTTTCCTTAACATCAGCCAATTGGAGATCATTACAACAATAAAATTCACTGGATTTGTTTCTATCAAGACAATCAGTTGCCCCGACACTAACTGAACTACGAGGATAATTATCCAGACTTCGAGAACGACAACATAACCCATAGAACTTTCCCGGATCTCTCTTCATTGCTTTACTTGATTCTACTGCTTGATATTTATTTGAAACTACAGACTTTGCACGTTGAATTTTCGGTTTCCATAGTGTGAACAAAGTGCATGGATGACTCTTAGATCCTGTGTGTTTGATCTCATTACTTAATGAAATACTCCGTTTATCCTTCATGCAGTTCGATTCCACAATATTCCATTCTTCATGACACTTGATTGAGTGATTCACAGATGAACTGCCTACTGTTTGTTTCCTGTGAGAATTCAGCGCCCCATCGGATCGATAACACCGCGGGTGATAAAACGAAGGTACATATTCCTCTCTCAAGTCAATTATTTCCCACTTCCAAACACATTGTTCACTCTTCACTGGATTCAAGTTGTTCAGTTGATTCAAGTCAATACAGTACTTGTCTTGAATTCTTCTCATACTCTGCAGACACGCATGATAAGCTTGCATTTCGGGTGTTTCACATCCCACTGGTCTATTCAACATTTTGTTTGCAAAGAGTTTACGTGCGACAGTGTTTTCAGACGACCGATTATCAGTTAGCATATTTCTTTTGTCAAGAAACACCATGATGTTATTGTATTCTTGTTGTGTATGGAAAGCTGTCGCGTGTCTGATTCAAAAATGTGATTAAAATGAATTGATGGCACATGTCTGTTGACTGACCAATCAACGGGAAGCATGTGACTGGTTGCCATTGTGTTGTGTTGGGGATAGCAAATTGTCCAGCAAATTCTTCCGATTAACTGACCAATCAGTGAATTTGTGAGGGAAGGGAAAAGAGACTTTGTAAACTATGGAAGAAATATTCCCATATTGAGTCGTAAGAAAAACACACAAATAGCAAAAAAATTTTCTTTTCCATGATTCATTTTCATGAGCTGTACGGTCGTAATTATATTAAAGAAATTGTTCAAAAACTTTTGACCAATCAGATACTGGGAAACTTTGGCCTCGAAAAATGTATTACAAAATGTAAGGTTGAAGATGTGATGACTAATTGTAGGTTAGAAAAGTTGGTATGACGTAATAAGGTCAGATAATCACTAATCAATAAGCTAGTGTATAATAGACTGGAACTAGTGGAAAGACGATAGTGTTTTTAATATAAAATCTGTATGTCCTCTCCTTCAACAATTAATTTGAATAGAAATACGGCATCATCCATTGCAAAACACTTATTAATGTCAGGTCACAAAATCAATATAATGACTGTTTCACAATTATTTCACATAACTCTAAGTCAAGGTTACTGAAGGTGATGGAAGCCTTTTGGATTAATCATATACAGCCTAAACTGTGTGTACAAAAAGAATAGACTTCAACCTTCATCTACTATGGTCTACTTGACCTATTTAAATATGATTGGTCATGAGTAATTGCCATGACCGTAATTTTATTTTATTATTGTTAACCATGTTATTTGTAAAGTGGTTGTAAAGAAACTACGAAATGAGGATATCATCTCGCGAAATTTGTCTTCTAAATGCCTAATACAAATTTATCAATGGGACAAATTGTTATTAATAAAATAATAATTATAATTATAATAAGCTTACTTAAGAAAAAAGAAGAACAAGCACAATTATATTAAGAACTTTACTCTGGCCACGGTAGGGAGAGAGAATGTATGTATCGCTTTTGAATGCAGAGGTCCGGTTTCAGATCTCGAATAGCTAATACTTCAGCTGTGTACAGATGGCGCATATGAAGTCCTTTTGTACGTTATTGAGGGACTCTGTGTAGCACTGTAAAGCATTCATGCAAGTGGGGGTGCTTGATGTATAGAGATGACAAGGTGTTCGAGGATAGAGCTGCTGCTGTTTTTCTTTTCTCCTCTGGCTAAGCAAGCTGGACAGTTTTCCAGAACACGTTTGTGGACCTTGACGTTGCGTACGGCCGATATACTTTGCTCCACACGAGCAAGTAAATTGACAAATACACAGTGAAGTGGCCAAAAGCGGTATCTTATCCTTAACGTTAGGCTGGATTAACTGTCTGCTGGAGAATCTGATACGTAAAGTGGATGTTGGAAACTATATTTAAACAACTGCATTCAAACTATATTCAAACAATCTTCAAGAGGGAATATTTGTTACATGTTGGGAGAAGGTGCTCGTATGAAAATAAGAGACAAGATTGGCTGAAATAACCGGAGATAACTAGACAGAATGATCCCTCTCGACATTTTGAAATTTGGAGAAAAACTGTCGATATTGATGTCACAGTTCGCTTGTGATTTTCAGTGAGGTTGGGGACAGAGTACGTGATAATTGGAGGTGAAATGAACACCCATGTCACACTGCGATTCGAACTAGTGATCTTTAAATTGCTCACATGGAAACAATGATTTGCAACATAGCGGTCTCATATTATACGAGGTCACATGATGAATCGGTTCTTCATATATGTCAAATAAATGATTATCTGGTCACTATCATTTTTAGAAACATCACAGATAGCAATTGTGATTCACGTGAAAATTAGTAAATTCGTAGTTGGCTTCCAGCATCAGTTGATGCCTCATTCACATATATTTTCAATGAAAGCATTTGGTACTTGCATTAGTTGTCATCCAGTGAATTATTTGTCTACGTAATCCGGTGTTAGAGGATGTCAGTTATGACTCATTTCGAACTCCTATTCAGACATCTCCAAGCAGTATTCAATAGTCTTATGAATACCTTGATTGGATACCAGATAGTAACTAGTGTCATGCGTCTAGTCCTTTGTTTGCTACAGACTGAATTCTGTCATTCAAGTTTGCAATGTGGCCACCGTACAAGGGCAAATTTCCGTTACAGTGCACCCTGAACGTTATTGTTATTAGGTAGGTAAAGGCAGTCACTGAGTTGTCTTGCACCCAGGTTTCCTGTTTGTTGGCACTCGTCAGCAAGGTGTGTCTGCAATCTTGAAGGAATTCATGTCCTTTCTGAGATTGGTACCCACGTCACCCAGTTCTGTATTCCGGGACACCAACACCGAGCTATTCGTTCGGTTCTCGCGATTAAACTAGACGCATGACACTAATTAAAATCTACTGTCCCATCAAAGTATCCGATAGAGTCCTACAGGACGTCAATTAAACAACCACAATAAATCATACAAAAATGATTATTTCCCTACCCCTTGTGGTGACTTGAACAAAATTATACAATATTGACTGATTAAGATGAGTAGATTTAGACCACTCAGCTGATAGAACTGAATCACATCAAACCATAACGGATTTCTAGCTAGCCACTTGGGCAAACTAGTGACATCATAAATTAGATTCATAATTTGCAGATCAGTTAACAGTTTGCAAACTATATAGTTCAAATCACACCACACCACCCCTAATGAGCTCGGTGGTCGTATCACCTCGATCTGTCTAGCAAGCACTACCAGTTGTTATGAATGGTTCACACCTACTCATTTCGATCAATCAGTAGTATATAGTTTTATACAAATATGCTTACTTTTCTGATTACCATACATAGTATCAAGCAGATCATCTGCTGTGATCTTAATAATTTGATTTCCAAACAGAAATTGTAGTGAAAATTTCACCATTACTCTTACTGTGCAGACTGCAAATTGTTAACTAACTTGCACATTGGTTACAGGATTTCATCATGAGCTGATATTGGTTAGAGAACCATTGGAAAACCTGGGAGTACTGGACAGCTGTTTCGTCCTAGTTCGCGACTCTTCAGTAGTACACACCCACCGGGGTTCGAACCCAGGACCATTGGATCGGGTCCCAGAGGCTTAATGGTATATGAGCTCGCCTTGTAACCAAAATGTCCTGGGTTCGAACCCCGGTGTGTGCGTACTACTGAAGAGTCGCGAACTAGGGCGAAACAGCTGTCCAGTACTCCCAGGTTTTCCAATGGTTCTCTAACCAATGTCAGCTCATGATGAAATCCTGTAACTAGTCAACCAAATCCCTACAAACCAATACTTGAATAACTTGCACATTATTAATTTGATTTGTGACTGTTGTGATTTGATTGGTTTCATGTCAACACTAGTAAGATGAACCACTAAATGCCAGGGAGGCAGTGTGGATAATTATTTCGCTAAGGTCTATGATTCTTCACAGGTGTCTATTCATTTTCTTAACAGAGACTGAATGTATAACTGTTATATTTTACGGTGTAAATCCATAGTCATTCCGCTCACAGCTAAGTGTTTCTTTTGAGACTTTGAAATACACAGAAGTTGTACAAACCAAATTAAATGCGGTGTTCATTTTGGAATGCTTTTGTCACGGACTTATATAAGTCGTACTGAGAAGCTGTTACTGGTGGAGCCCTCGAAGTCGGTTGTAAGGATAGATACTGACTAATATCAGAGAATGTCAGGGACGCTAAGTTGGAAACTGAGAGAAACAAAAATTTTATAAATCTTCGACCCCAGCATAATGGTTATATTGTTCAACTGATAATATTTTAACGGATTACTGGCGTATCGAAAATGAGCATGGAAACAAATTGGAATAATAATTTTAACTTGAAATGGAAGTTAGGAGGTGTGAATATAGATTACAAGAGCCTTAGAAACAAAAATTACACAGGATTAGGATATAATTGTAAAACAGTTATTTTAAACGAATTATAAATGTGAGCAGGAAAAGCATGTAAACAAACATAAAATAACTGTTTTCATAACTGAAAAATGGAGTGAATTGAATGAAAACAGAGGGAGTAAGAATCATACACACAGCGAACGATAAAAGATCACAAAAAAGAACGAAAGAAAAAAAACGGAAGCTAAGGGAACATACCGAAATAGGTCCATGGTATTTGTAGAGCTTGAACTAATTTCTTTTGAACACACATCTCCGGCTTTTCGATGCACATTGCGAGGGCTTCTGCAGTACAGAGAAGCCTGAGACATACTGCATTTGGTAGGTTTCTGTTGACTTTGTAAATTACTTTGAAAGAGTCAGTTGAGATGTTGTGGGAGGTGTTGATCATATGTTCAATAATGGCACTTCTGTTTGAACCGGTGCCTCCTCTTTGCAGCCACGCTGGGTAATGTTCTCTAACACGTTTTGAAAGGACGCGCATATAACCACCTATGTACCTGGCTCCACACGAGCAGCTAAACTGGTATATGCACTTTGAATTGGCCATATGCGAGAGTTTGTCCTTAGCGTTGTTTCGAAGTAATGGACGGTTAGAGAATGTCACTCTCAGTGTTACTGCAGGATATCGGCTGTCACATATCCCCTGAAATTTAGATTCAGATATAGCGTTTTCTTTGGTGCTGAATCGCATTCTTCTCTTTTTGGTTCAGGTTTCTTTTCTTTTCGACAAAACGTGTCGGGTAACCATTTTGAGTCATGATATTTTTGAGGAATAGGAGCTCCTCTTCTACACAGTCGCTGCTCCAGATTTTTCCAATGCGGTGGATTAGTGCGATGATGAGAGCTCGTTTTCGGCTCATTTTCCATACACCTGTAATTCGCTATAATCCCATGTAAATTTTGTTTCTAAGGCTCTTGTAATCCATATTTTTGCCTCCCAACTCCCATATCAAGTTGAAAATTATTAGTCCAATTTTGATAATATTTTAAGCTGAAAGTCTTAAGTTTAGTTCATTTCGAAGTCTCCTGGTGGCAAACTAGACAATAACAATCGCTCACATCTACCTGATAATCAATTCCTGCATTCATATTTCATTATCACACAAACCATGGATTATGTGACTATCTATTTTAACTGTCACAATTTTATTGTATATTTATTTCTGTTATTTAGATGTTGGTTTATATTTTTCAGTCATTAATGACTTCCTTGACATGTTGATGTGCATTAATTATTGTTCAACAGATTATCACAATAAGGTTAATAAATTATATTTTCATCAATTTGTTGCTAGGTATATTTTTGAAGTCTGGTCACGGACTGATGTCAGTTAGAGAACCATTGGAAAACCACCGTGGAGAACTAGACAGCTGTTTCATCAGCTTAGTTTAGGAATGTTTGGCATTCGATTCGCTCCCGCCAAATGTAAGATGATGCTACTGGACTGGACTACCCCGTTGACCACTTCACTTATTTGGGAAGTTGCATCAACTCCAATGGGTTGATCACTGACGAAATCTCAGCACGAATACAGAAGACTAGCTTCGCATATGCCATTTTACGCCGTCTCTGGCTTAGACGTGATATTCGGCTTGCTATTGACCAAAGGGTGGGTGTACTGCTCAGCAATCTGCTCCGTCCTCCTCCATGTCTGTGAGAGTGGAAGACATGAAAAGGCTAGCTGCCTTTGATCGTAAGTGCCTGCGTTCTATCTCCCGTGTGAAGTGGTAGGTGTAATAGGGTGAGCAATATTGAGGTTAGACATCGAGTGCTAGGTAAGGAGGGGAGGCCATGAAGTTGCATCGATTGAGATGGTTAGGGCATGTAATACGCATGCATCTCTAGCCATCGCCTTCCTCGACAACGGGCAATGTTATCTGACATAGTGTCAAGCTGGAAAAGAGCTAGCGGTGGTCAAACCAAAACATGGCTTCATCAATCAATGAAATCCACAACAGTTAGTTTAAGCCACGTAGGAAGATGTAGAGCTTCCTGGTTGGGATCCTCGGGACGGTAAACACCAATGGCTGGAGACAATTTGTGATATGACTCGTTATCAATGGCTGGCGCAGATGCATACACTCCTTGTGACTTATAATACCCAATAAAACATATATTGTTCTTCGTTATTACTATTCTCTTACCTCTTATCTTCTATCTCAAACTGTCTATATTTTGCATTTCTTCTACTTTCTTCTCTTGCTTTGTGTGCTACAAGGAGGGAGTGTAGCGACTTGAACTGCTGCACATCGGTGAGTTTCGCAAATAATGTGTGATTGTGTGGAGTGTCAAAAGCCGGCAACACCCGGCATACCCAGCCGGTCACTCATGCAAGTACTAACCGGGCCCAACGTTGCTTAACTTCAGTGATGGGACGAGAACCGGTGCTTTCAACGTGGTATGGTCGCTGACAATTGCACACCCCTGCAAATATCACTTCAACACACCACTGCGCAAAACATACGCACATTCACACACACACTATCATCAATCACAGATACACACATCAACAGCACAACACAACACAACACCAGTCAGTCACTCAGTCACGCATCCACCAACGGGATTCAAACCCAGAACCTTCCGGTTACGAGGCAAGTTCGTAGACCACTTAGCCACATAGGCCCGACCCAATGATCCATGAATTCTAACTTCTGCCAATTCGTGATATATATATATGTATGTATAGAGCAACCGCCAACCAATATCATGGGCGAGTAACTGTCTCCTTGCCTGATTCGGTTCACCCCGCTGGTTAATACTTCTCACCAGAACCTCAGGTACTTCCTGTATAGAGCTAGTGGCTATCGAACATCAGATTAATGACCAAATGTTGGTTTGCAGGGATTTGATTGGTTGCAGGATTGATCAAGAGCTGACATGAACTGGAGGAGTATTGGGAAACCTGGGACAGCTGTTTCGTCCCATTTTGGATTAGGTTCCAGTGGCTTAATGGCCTACGAGCTCGCCTCGTAACCGGAAGGTTCTGGGTGCGAACCCTAGAGATGGGTGTGTATTGATGAAGAGTTCAGAACTAGCCTGACGAAATAATTAGCTGTCCAATCCTTCCTGGTGGTTTACAAATAGTTCTCTAGCTGGCATCAGCTCGTGAACAATTCTGTAATTCCTAATTGTCCAGCAAATATTTTTTCCCACTCAGTTTATTGTTCTTCTAAATGTGTGAATACAGATCACAGTCTGTAGTGATAATTCTGTCTCCTAATCTTGACTTCAGTACTTGACTTTTTATGCATTTAATTTTTTTTGTCACTAAAGGCATGTTCTCTGACTTGTTTACTTTTTACACAAAAAATATCTTTATTTGATGATAGAAATCCATAATTATCCAGCTGTTACATGTAATCAGTTTTCATAATTATGATTATGTCAGATATTTTAATCAAAATGCATTCATCTACTCTCCCAACCTCTCTGTCTCTTTCTGTCGCTTCGTCTCTAAATAAGTAGGAGTTTACCTCACTGCTCAAACTAGAATGACATGAAAGTAATGAGGTGATACGGATTTAAACTGAAGCTCAGTTGTTAAACGCTTCAGCTTAAAATCAATATTGTATATCATTGAAAAAATAATAATAAAGCAAATTACTACTATTATTATCATCATTATTATTAACCGTTTAATTGGTTGTGAGATTTCATCATGAGCTGATATCCGTTAGTGAGCCATTGGATAACCACCAAGGAGTACTGGACGACTAGCTGTTTCGTTCTGGTGCTTGGAACTCTTCAGCAATACTCACCCACCGCCAGGGTTCGAACTCAGGACCTTCCGGTTACAAGGTGAGCTCGTAGACCATCAAGCCACAAGGACCCGATTCGATGGCCAGTCCATGAACTCTAACTTCTGCCAACTGATGACATGGCGTAACCACTTCGCAATGTCTTCTTTGATGAGTTGCTGCCTCATCTTCAACCTGATGCACCCAGTGGTCACGACTTCCCACTACAACCCCAGGTCACTGCGTGAATAAGGCCAGTCGCTAGTGAGCATCAGATTAATTTCCAAGTATTGGTTTTGTAGGGATTTTGTTTGATTGTTTGGAAGATTTCATCATTAGCTAACATCACTTCGGGGACCACTGGAAAACTTGGGAGTACTGGACAGCTGTTTTGTCATAGTTTGGGACTCTTCAGTAGTAGGCACTCACCGGGGTTCGAAGCAAACAAAATCCCTACAAAACCAATACTTGAAAATAATCATTTATATTACTTATCCTCTTCATTGTTTACAGTTAGATAAACATGCAATAGTCTATTCCACCGACCTAGAACACTTTAACACTTCAGTTTCTGAATATATCATATCCATATTGAATGGATAAATAAATTATGCTTCAAGTTAATTCTTGTTACTGTCGAATAAAAGTTCCTCCCCACAGCCCACCGTCTCTACACTGTTCTAGCCTTTCCAACTTTCTATTATTATTCTGAAGTGTATCATCTTGTTATATCAATCAAGTGTATAATTAATGATTATGCAGGTAACCGTTACACAATGAGTATAGCAACAATCATTCACCAATATTCAATTGATAACTATCCTTTTTTTCTTTCATGTTGTTGAACATGGATTACTTCGTTGTGGATTTTTCTTTTAAAAGAACATATTAAAAGGCTACCTAAATATGTTCCTATGTGTGTGTTTGTGTGTATGTGTGTGTGGGTGTATATCTCAAGTACATCTTATTAAATTTGTTTCCGGCATATAGGAGTAAGAACTTGTTTCATCTAGCCAACTTTTATCCACTTAAGTAAAATTGTCTTCTCATGAACCACGTCCACACTTAAAACGTTAAGTTTATCATTATTTTCATTACTATTATTATTAATATATGAGAAACAGTGATCAGTGAAATAGATAAGCGATGGATGTATAAAAGTGGTCATTTAAAAGAAAAATGGTTATAGAATTATTCCTTTCCTATGGTTCTTGAATTTATCTATCCCCTTAAAGAAATGTATTCAGCAAATCATTCAACCATATACTCATTTTCATTAATCTGTAATTATCATCAAATTTGAAATAGTCTACTCTATTCATTTCATTATTATTATTAATAAAATGATGGCTATAATCAACTTGATATTATTTAATAATTATATAACTATTCTCACAGAATAAATGCTAGACTCATTTTTGATACAAATATATTGAAAATTCAAGTGCTGGTTTGCAGGGACTTGATTTGATTGGTTACAGGATTTCATTATGAGTTGACAACGATTAGAGAACCATTGGATAACCACCAAGGAGTACTGGACAACTAGGTGTTTCGTTCTGGTGCTTGAAACTCTTCAGCAATACGCACCCACCGCCAGGGTTCGAACCCAGGACCTTCCGGGTACAAGGTGAGCTCGTAGATCATTCAGCCACTGAGATCTGACTCAACAATCAGCCGATGAATTCTAACTTCTACCAATTCATGGTTTTAACACTACCTTCAGCCTTGTAACCAGTGGGTCTTGGGTGCGAATCCCGTTGATGGGTGCTTACTTCCGGTCAGTCCTAAACTAGGCTGACGAAACAGCTAGTTGTCCATTACTCTCTAATGGTTTTCCAATGGTTCTCTAACCGATGTCAGCTCATGATGAAATTATGAAAATTATTTAATAAATTTAAAAAAAATTAATATCCACGTAAATCATGCGTTTATTGGTCTGCTTATCAAACCATAGATTGTTGGGATTTGATTGATTTCGAGGTTAATTTCAACACGAATCAGCAACACTTGGTGAACTACTGAAAACCAGAGAATACTGAACAGTTTTTTGTCCTAGTCTGCTTCTCCTCAGCATTACGGACCGATGATGTCAACAGGGTTAGCTCTGAGGACATCCAGATTGCGAGTTAAGCCCACTGAACATCCGATCGCCAGGTTGGATTCTATTGGCCTTTGAGTTCTAAACCCTGTCGTCCTGCGATAGAGCCTTATCACCATTTAATGCCAAGAGATGCCTACATCTTGAAGTCAATCAAGTCCCTACAGTCCAAGTTTTAATTTGAAGTTGCAACCAGTAGGATCCACCATATTGGATTTGAGGACAGATAGTCTCTGACCACATTGGGTGGTGGAATTGCTGTGTCATTGGATTTACAGATGTTAGAATTCAGGGGTCGTGGCTTAATGGACAAAGATATCGCCTAGTAATCTCGAGGTCCTGCGTTCGATCCATGCTGATTTTATGGGTCTGCAGTGCTAACGAGTCTCAAGCTAAGATGAAACAGCTGTTCAGTGCTCCATGGTTTCCAGTAACTCTTTAACTAATATCGCTTCGTGATGAACATTGTTTTGAAATATTTGTCAGCTTTTCCGTGTTCAAGTCAATTATAACAACTACTGAAATAACGATTTAACTCAATTTTTGTAGTGCTGTTGCATTCCATTGGAGAATTTTCTGACACCGAATAGGTTTGACACAGTTTTTACTATTAAATGACACTAGTCAGATAATTGGTGAATACGAAACTGAACGAAAATGTTATTTCACCTTATCTTGCAGCTATTAAGTTACTTTGTCCTACAAATTCACTACGGAATGAATACATTTTCTATAGTTTGGTTTGTAAGGATTAGTTATGTTTTACGAGTTGATCACGGACTGATATCAGTTAGAGAACCATTGAAAGCCAGGGAGTACTGGACAGCTGCTGTTTCATCCTAGTTTGGGAATCATCGGCAGTACGCACCCACTGGAATTCGATCCCAGGACCTTCCGGTTACAAGGCAAGCTCGTATACCATTCAGCCACTGGGACCCGATTCAATGGCTCTTGAATTCTAACTTCTACCAATTCGTGATTTTAGCGCGGCCCCAACCATTGTCGTTGGTGGGACATCCATCCACACACGTGACTTCTAATTGGACCTCACTGGTCACGACTTCTCACTAGAATTGCAGGAAGCTCCAACCTGTAGCAAGTCGCTAGCGAACATCGGGTCCCAGTGGCTGAATGGTATACGAGCTTGCCTTGTAACCGGAAGGTCCTGGGATCGAATTCCAGTGGGTGCGTACTGCCGATGATTCCCAAACTAGGATGAAACAGCAGCTGTCCAGTACTCCCTGGCTTTCAATGGTTCTCTAACTGATATCAGTCCGTGATCAACTCGTAAAAGAATACATTTTAGACAAATTTCACAGGGGTACCAACTAATAGGTGGTGAATTTCGGACGAAATATTTAATAAGTTAATTTTTATTATGTTCCTTAAAGTTCTGAGTGGAACACAGAGCTTCAAGGTAGAACTCTGAAGCTTCGGTAGCAGTGGTTTTATTTCTACAAGATGAGATTGCTAGCCTCACTTTCAACCTTCTATCTTTTCCGGTCTTGATACCAGATTAGTGAGGTCTAGGAGTATGTCGGCTGAGGATCGAAACCCGAACCACATGAGGTGTGGTTATCAAGCGTTCTACCGCTGAACCACCGACGCATCTCATACAATACTTGTGTCAATGATTATGAACATTGAACGTTAGTTTATTGGCATTGGTCTCCATTGGCGATTCGATCGTGTACAAATTATACGAAGACGAACGAATACGAATAAAAGTACAATAAATTCATTTGTAAAAACATTTATTTACAGATTTAATACAGAATATTGACTTTTAACAATGGAAAAATAAATTTCCCTAGCATTCATTGTGTTTTGGAACCAAAGTCGACTTCCGTGCCTAGTGATTTATCGATTCTCAGCGTGTCCGGAAATAATCGGATCTGAGGATTAAGTACCTTGACAACTTGTGTTTAATGAAAGCTGATAACTTTAAGATCACAGTACTATAATTTTCATGAAACAGATATTTCTAAAAATACTTATGATGAATAAAATAAAGCAACTATTTATTTATAATCTACTAAACCTTATCAAACGGAGAAGTTTTGAAGTGGATAGACCAACAGAATAATACAAGAAGGAATTCGAACATTTCTAAAAAACGGTTTCTAATGACAAGGACGTCTATTTTTTTGTCTCTCTAATAATAAAAATGACTATCAGCAAGAAATTCACGTTTTTCAAGCTGAACATTCACTGAAAATAATACGGACTTAGTTTTCATTTGCGAAATGATAACAATCAGGGAATACTAGAAAAAATAAATACACGTTTATTCCGAATAAGCGATGTTTACTGAAATAATCCTACTATTCCTACCACTATCTCATAATGTTCATATGAATGGAAAGGAATTCAGCGGAGATATATAATGACTCAGTTTCAGACCTCTTAAATCAATAAACAACATACCTTTAGTTTAATTGAAACATATCACATATATTTTAACGGTTTATAGCTAAAAATTAATTTGATAAATCGGTCAATGAAGACAAAACTTTTTAACGAATGCAGTGGAAAGACTATGTGTAGCACCTACTAGTACATTATATTGATCAATGAACCATGTCAGCTGAAGTAATATTACAGGACTTCATAATGAGCTGACATCAGTCAGAGGACCACTGGAAAACCTCCTAAAAGTAATGGACAACCAGTTGTTTCGTCAGCCTAGTTTGGGAATAACCGGAAGTACTGACTCACCGACAGGGTTTGAACCCAGGACCTTCTGGTTACACGACATGTCGGGTGTGAGGGCAAATACTTGCCTCCGCCGATGATATTGGCTAGTGCCATTCGCACTGTATTGTGGATTATTGAAGAAGTCAAAATTCGTGAGCAGGTAATTCAATCAAATTCCAGTGGTCTAGTGGTCTTGTAACTGAAACGCATTGAGTTCGAACCCTGCCGGAGGGTGAGTACTTCTAGTCAGTCCCAAAGTGTCTGACGAAACAGCTAGTTGTCCAGTACTCTTTGGGAAGTTTCCAAAGGTCCTGTGACTGATGTCAGCTCATGATGAAATCCAGTGTCAAATTATTTAAATCCCTGCAAACTAACACTTGAAGTAATATTAGAGTGGAGGAGTTTTTGAGGTGGTCATTACAATTCACGTCAACTCTGGTATGAGCGATGCAGACAAGTGTAGTTTATCTGACTAATATTTAACAATAGTTAATAATCAATGGCTGGGGACTGAGAGTGACTTAAGTCGAATAGTTGCCAGTAATGCATACATACTCAGTTCATTTCAATATCAGAATCCTAACACTCATCACTAATCCTCATTAGATCATTGTCTACAGAGAAACGATGATTATCTTTTGCCTTCTGTGATCTTATGAAGCGATGTAAAGTGATGAACTTTTACAAAGACTTCTTCATTAATTCATCACTATATTATTAACAACGACCAGTAAATCAATATAATGTAGAGCATTTGTTCTTCATATGTGCTCGAAAAATGCCCGATTTGAACATGGAAAGCATTCCCCGAAAACGAAATAGAAACATGATGTTCAGCTGCACTAGAATAAAGGAAATCACATCGATTGACCGATAAGATGCTGATCTAACGACGTTGTAGGCTGAAAGAGAACTGCACAGTGCAAATTTAATGTCAGCTGAGTAATAAAATTTCACATAATTACACCCGATTCACCCTTCTCACTCACTCACTCACTCACTCACTCACTCACTCACTCACTCGTTTATTCGCTCACTCGAATCATGTAAACCAGAATAAGGACAAATCGAAATTCACATTAAAAACACACATATGACACTCCAACACCAAACGTCAATTATCCATGTGCAAATATTTGTATTCAACTGGAGTAGTCCATAACTGTATCTTGTTGCCAAGTCGAAATCAATAAGGTGACACTTTTAACTCGACCTAACATGACCTCATTTAACCTGTCAATTAAAGGGGGAAAATACGCTTTCAACATTGCCCTTCCTCCTTCTCCATGTGTGGTTAGTAGAAATGGTCATTGTTTACTTAAATTATGCTACACACATAACACAATAAATTATCCTGCCTTCATTATTCTCATTATCAACATCCTATTGTATAACCAACCAACCAACAAACCAACCAACCAACCACTCAATAAGTCACATTAATATTCACTTTGTGTACGTGAATGAAAGCCGATAGGAAACAAATGCAACACCAATCAGCTGTCTTAACAACACCTCACCATCTGACATGAGAAACACTCGCCACACACTCACGCACGCACACACACACATCGCCGTGTTTCTTCCTTCCTTCGTTTGTTTGCCTGTTTGTCTCTTTGTTTGTTTGCTTCTCCACATACCCATCCATCCTGTTGGCTAGAATCACATGTCGTTAAATCAGCTCAATTCTCGAACACAATATCACTACTTCGACGAGCATGAGGAGAGATAACACCTGCTCAGCTGATGTCATGGCACAGTCGACATTTATCACTGCGGCTTAGTATGTTGCTTGGGATGGACAGGAGCATAATGCCGCGCCAGTACTTGCATTGACCTAAGTCCTCTTTCTTTGGCAGTTTGGCTAAGCAGCCTTTCTTCCAATCCGCAGGCACCTTGCCCTCTTTCCACACCTTCTCCAGTAGTAGTGTCATCAAGTCCGTTGATGTCTCTGGGTCTGAGATTAAAGTACATGACGTCAAATCAAGTAGGCTTGTAAAGCAATATTGCACTAATTTACTTGTAACTGACTATAGAATCAAGTATCATATAGTGTATGAAAGGTTTCAAAATATGACCATGCTAATAGAGACTGATTCATTTGTAAAAAATAAATTTAATTAACTACAGAGAAATTCTTTGCAAGATGTTATAAAGATATATTTCAGTGCTAAATTACCTCCCTGTTTCAGATGATTGAGGAGATGAAGATAACTGAAATCTTTCCTTCTGTTGATTTGTCGTGAGTAGTTTGAGTAAATAATTACTCAAAGGAATCTTTTCAGTTTACACGATTGGTGACATTAGGATAGCTGGATTGGTTGAAGTACATCTTCAGGATGCCAGTGATTATTTTCAAGTCTTTGGAAACACAAATATAAACTAAGGCCTTTGCATTGTGGGCAGATTCATTTTACATTGTTTATTTAAACGGCGAGTATAATTTTACTTTGCAACTGATTTCATGATATTGTGTATTCAGGTATCAAGTAATTTTTCTCTGATTTGAATATTAATCTTACACTCACTAGTGACTGGCTCTATTCAGGTTGGTAGTTACTTGGGTTCTAGTGGGATTCATCACCAGTGGGGTACAGCAGGTTGAGTGTGAGGACAAATACTCGCCACCACGGATGACATTGGCTAGTCCCAGTTGCGTTATATCATCACTTGGCAGAGGTTGGAATTCACAGGCTGACCATTGGATCGGGTCCCAATTGCTGTTTAATGGTCTACGAGCTCGCCTTATAATCGGAAGGTCCTAGGTTCCAACACTGGCTGTGTATGCGTACTGCCGGTGGGTCCTAAACTAGGAAGAAACAGCTAGTCATCCAGTACTCCCTGTTGGTTTTCCAATGGTTCTCCAACCGATGTTAGCTCCTGATGAAATCCTGTAACCAGTCAAATCCTCGCAAACAAACACTGGAATGTTTCTGCTTGCTTGATGGATGAAATCCGTCGGCATGTGATGGCATTTGCTAAACTGGCGATAGGATATTTTGTTCAGACTTATTCTATTAGAACAATGAATGTAATATAGATGACTAACTGCAAATGTTTTCAAAGGTATGCATATTATTATGAGATGTATTCACTCAGATCAACTCATTCATTATATTTCTAAGGTGAAATGTTTAACAAAGAAACTCAGCAGTATGACTTTTCTTATTATTAATACTGCTTCGTTTTGATTTCGAATCACTTCACTAACAAATGATGATGAATTCACTGGTAAAGTTGTAGCTATGCACTAATCTTATGTAATGAAGATTTGTAGCCCAGGTAGATACTTTCGATGTTATTTCATTTTCTGCACTTGATCGCTTAGCTAAAAAGTTGTCACTGCCTTTCTAGATAGAATCTTTACCTACAACTTCATTTTCAAAGTCATGTATCAGACAAACTACTGGATTAAATGAGTACCATACAGGAAAGACTATGGGGATTGAGAAGACAGGAATAGGCTGCACCACCAATAAGAAGACTCTAGAGAATCTGAATTTCCCAGATGACTTAAGTCTATCATCACTCAAACACAAAGCCTTGCAGGCGAAAACCAACAAACTGGCTAATGAAGCAAGCAGCGAAGATAGGACTCCAGATGAACGTAAAGAAGACAGAGGTGATGAAGATAATCAACCAACAGAGGCAAAAACAGTACCAATCACTATAACAGAAATGTGAAAGAGGTTACTCACTTCACTTATCCGACTGGGAAGCACGGTTTCAACCACAGGCGGGACGAATGAAGGTGTCAAAGCTAGCCAGAATCGGAAAGGCGAAATACACCTTCATCATTGTGAAATCAGTTTGGAAATCTTCTGATATCCACCTCAGAATAAAGAACAAGATTCAGATTCTCAACATTAATGTCAAGTCACTCAGCTATTATCTATGGATCAGAAATATGGCCAGTACGCCATGGAAAGCATTTCCAACAGACTATCGCTGACATTTATCAACAGTTGCCAACTTCGCTGGCTCCATACTGAAGATCAAATGGCCAGTGGAAAGAATTATCAACAGGAAACTATGTGAACAAACTAACCAAGAACCTTTCGTTTAACATGTCTGCAGGAGAAAGTGGAGATAGATTGGGCATATGCTGAGGAGACCGTCGAATGACATAGCACTCAATGCAGGCCATCGCTCGAGTGGAATCCAAATGGGAAACGATGAGTTGCTGAGGCCCTTTGCTCCACTAGGAACCCAAGGGATCAGTTATAAAAATAATGAACAATAAAGCGGTATTTTCCCCAAAACAGCCGCAGAAATATTTTGTGAGTTAAATGTGTGTGTGATGTGTGAGTAATGCATCTCATTTATGGTAGTAAAAATACCAAACTCAGAGTAACGCATTAAAATTCGGCTACACATTCATTGACTTAAATATTTACTGACAGTTAAGTGAACTAGACCCTATCTTTTGAACAGTTACGTATGTACTAGGAGTTATAAGTTTTCCTTAGCAGAACGCTTTGGAAGAATCTACTAGATGGATGTGAGTTATTCCTGTATTACTTATTTCTATCCATTGCCATCAACTCATTGTTTGTCTTTGTTAATATAAATCACAATTTACTAGCAATGAACGAAGATACGATGTGTATTTTTGATGCCTATTCGATTTGTCTTTTAGCTACAGTCCAGTAAAGACTGGTGTCGGTTACTAAATCATCTCAATGTAAACTTCGTCACAAATCACTGAAAAACAAGGGAACACTGGGCAGCTGTTCCCTCTGTGTTTGGTGTTCTTCAACAGTGCGAAATCTACATTGAAACTAACCCCCGATCCATACAAAAACATAATTCAAATATTGATCTCTAGCCCATTGGCAGCTACTGGCTGGTTGTCCTGAAGATAAAATGAGAGGTCAAGATGAAATGGATGAGCATCTGTGCCACTGGCTGGCACTAGCGCTACATCACTGATTGACAAAGTAAGAAATTAGGAGTCGCTGAATTCTGGTCCAAATATATGAATGGTCTTGCCTCATAACCTGAAACTCGGTAGTAGGCAGTTTTGAAGAGTGCCACTCCAGGAGAAAATACCTGTCCAGTTATCCTTGGTCTTTCATTGGTCCTCCAAATGATGTTACTTCATGAAGAAAACATTCCAAATCCCTAAAAGAATCCATGACCTACATTAAATTATCATTATTAGCCATCATTGGGTCACGTTTAACAAATCACTTGTATTATAAATCTTACAATATTCACCATTCACTAAGTGAAATTCGATAGTCATATTATCGTTTCACGGTACAGAATTCTGAGGTACTGAGAAATTAGACTGACTGATGGGTACAATTTACTTTAAGAATCATTGGTAATCACGGTGTTTTCACTATATAGTCGAAGTCAGTAGACGACGCAAATGTGAATGTAAACTGAGTGATTTGCTGTACATAATTTCTCACGTGAATTACTATTATATTATTATTACTGTTTCCTTTAATTCCTACAGGAACATAGGGCTTCAGCCTTGCGTCTCCATTGCGTTCGGTTCTCTCCTACAGTCTTCACCTGGCTCCATGTCTGCCCACACGTTTTCATCTCCTCTTCACATCACCTCCTCCAAGTCACCCCACCTTTGCACTGACGACCGACTCGCCGCTTCCCTTTCGAGTTCCACTCGAGCAATGGCTTGTCTAGTGATGTCACTTGATGGTTTGTTTCCTCAGAGTATGGCCAGCCAATCCATCTCCATTTCTTCCTGCCTATTTGTTTCAAAATCGGTTCCTGCTGGGTTGGTTCACTCCCGGAGATCTCTGTTGCTGATCTTTTCTGGCCGGCCATCTGATGTTGAGTATTGAGCGAAGACAACTGTTAATGAAGGTCTGTAGTTTGTTTGAGATGCTCTTTATGACGCACAGTGCAAGTCTCTGATCCGTATAGTAGCACTGACTTCATATTGGAGTTGAAAATCCGGATGTTATTTTTGATGCTGAGTGCTGTTGACCTCCACACAGAGTTGAGAGTAGTGAAAGCTTGTCTTGCTTTTCCGATTCTTGCTTTGATATCCTGGTCAGTTCCGCCTGTAGTTGAAACGATGCTTCCCAGGTCGGTTGGTGAAGGAGGTTGTTTCTTTCCGGTTCCTCCCATTTATGCTGATTGTTGTCTGTTGTTGCTTTTCTTGTCCGGGAATCTTCATTACCTCTGTTTTCTCTATGTTCACCTGAATTATTATTATTTATAGAATATTCACTATATATGTATATATAGTGCG
Organism: Trichobilharzia szidati; assembly: GCA_944472155.2. Taxonomy (NCBI): domain Eukaryota; kingdom Metazoa; phylum Platyhelminthes; class Trematoda; order Strigeidida; family Schistosomatidae; genus Trichobilharzia; species Trichobilharzia szidati. The sequence goes on along the minus strand of OX235271.1, from coordinate 30,925,701 downwards.
TCGGCGGCTCGGCGGTTAGGACGCTCTCCGACCACGCACATGGTCCGGGGTTCGATCCCGGGTCGACTCATTCCTTTACCTTGCAAAGCCAGAAATAGAGCTGGTAAAGAGGAATGGTTGTGCATGAAGCTAGCAACCCCATCCTGTAAAAATAAACACTTCTACAGAAACTTCAAGCCTCTAACTTGAAGCTCTATGTTCCACTGGGAACGTAAAGGAATAATATATACATATATATAAATATCTTCCTTTGCTACTGTAATGGACAGTTTTCTTTGATACGTCAAATATTTGCATAACGACTCAACAGTTTTCGTCATTAAATCTTTTTTAAGTGTATTTGATAACAATGAAATTTAGAAAAATCGTTTTCTGTGTAGATTTCCACTCAATAACTAGATGTACATTTGTCTGAGTACTGATGTATGAATAAAGACCAACTACAAAACAGTGGTAGCTTTGATAGCTAAAGAGTTGCCTTCCAGACTGTTAAGTCACAAGGTTAATCAGAATCTCCTTTCAGCATTCAGGGAAAATGAACACAATGTCTACAACAAATACAAGTTTTTCATACCACCGGCTCCCTTGATTAGTTTGAACAAAGAAAGAACGAACAACACGGTATACTCATTAATTCAGTCAAAAGTATCCTGCTCATGTCAACTACAACTGCATTTACCAATCCACTAGCGCTTACGGTAGTAAGTGCATAAGAAAGAATGAGAGGACACCGTCTACTACATCTTCTGAGTAGATCCCTAAAAATCTCCATATAAAAGCTAACAAATCGTCCTTAGTCGAAATTTTCAAACACGTGATTAGCATTCAACATACAGTGGAAATTACTCTAGCTTTCAAAGTAATCGATATGCAAGGAGAACTCTTGTCGCTTCATTTCTCAGAAACCATTGCTATGAAAAAAATTTCTACCCAACGTTTGTTTACAGAAAGTTAGTGTAAATAATCTCTCACTGCCCTCGTAACTGTAATTGTTTTCTTCGTATGTGTTTTTTGTGTTCGGTTATGTGGCGTGTGCTACCAATAAGATTTATCAGTAGTATATAAAGAAGTTTTTATCAGGATGAAAACATCAAATATCAAGGAGATAGATTTGATGTTAGAGAAAGCAAATGATACAGCACTGTGGAGATACATGAAGACGTGAATGGAACAAAAAGAAACACAATATGAAGGCGAGAAGTAGCACAACACAAAAGATCTGTGCAGATGGTGCCTTGAAGATGAGGTGTAGATAATTTCGCTATATAGTGATATCATTACGATTCTACTTAATTCTGATTTAAACTCAATATAACGTCACCAAATTTACTTAATTGTCTGTCTGTCTGTTATAAGTTCACTTCTAATAGTCATTTCCACCATCTTGGACTAGTCATCCTATCACTGTGCAAATTCATTCTGTTGTTCGATTTTGTATTCTGTCTCTAATCAAACCTTGTTTGCATGATAAATTCAAACTGTGCTTCTCCTCTTGTCTAATTATGCTATAAATAGTTCGGCATTTTCACACTGAATCATTTGCCTACATACATCATTTCAGAATTATTTTGCTTGTAACGTATTTTAATATTGGTTTGGTTGTATGCAGTTGACAAGAATCTACCAAATAAAACAAGTTAGTACTATGCTGAATGATGATACAAGTTTACGGGCAATCATTCATTTGTATGGAGGGTTTCATCATGAGCTGACATCAGTTAGAGAACCACTGGAAAACCTGGGAGTACTGGACAGCTGTTTCGTCCTAGTTTTGGGGCTCTTCAGTAGTACGCGTCCACCGGGATTCGAACCCAGGACCTTCTGGTTACAAGGTGAGCTCGTAGACCATTGAGCCACTGGGACCCGATCCAATGGTCCTTGAATTCTAACTTCTGCCAATTCACGACATAGCGCGACCATTTATTTAACATATCCTCGTGATGTGTTTTTTCCTCTATAGGCACCTACCACAATAGGCAAGCGGTGTAAGACTATTATCTTAATGAAATATACTAAACTTATCTTTGCACTGATTAGTAAATCCAGCTATACGAAGTTTTGGAGATTCGGATGCGAGTATTCTTTAGTTAGCTATTTACACTAAATGGTAACTTTGCAAGAATATTCATGAAATCTGTAATGATGTCTGTGTTGTGGTAAAAACCGGAGGATTTTAACCAGCCAACTCAATAGACGATAATTAGAGAAATCTGACTGGTGGAAAAGAAGCACAAAACCAATCATTCATTCAAGAACAAATTGTCGACACTAAATTCGCATTCTTGTGACTTCTGTACTAAGTTATTTACTTGATCTGTGATATTAGGCTGTGGGGAAATATTTCCTGGAGAATAAATAAAATGAAATAACCTGTTCTCATCTGACACATATGGTTCACAATTTAGATTTACAATTGCAGCTGCAATGCTGTCTAGTGAAATCAGCCACATTACTCAGTTTATATAATTTATTTCAGCAGAACACTAATTATTTTCAATAGAATGTTTATCCAAAGTTTATCTTTTGATAGATATTGAATATTTTAACTGATTAAAAATGCCCATTAAAATTTTCAAAAGAATGGATACTGAACAAAGAGTACTCTTTTCGATAACTTCATCATCAGGCTCTACAGTTATATACACATTACAGTGAATGAATGAATTAGTGTTATGAACGACATTAGTGTTTAAATAAGATCAAATCAATAGTATTGATAGATTACAGCTCAATAGCATCAACATAAAATAAGCTGAATGTCAGAAAAATCAGGAAAGATAATATTACAATTAATGAGTTTATAGTTTCTACTGAAGGCCAGGGCAGTAGTAGGGGCTGGCTGGACTTGCTTCTTTTGAACACAGAGCATTGGTTGTTTGAGGCGAATTGCAATAGCCTCTGCTGTTTGGAGCATGCGGTGCCGAAATCATCGAAGTTTAGTGTACAACAGAATTATTTCTACTCTTGTGTTAAGTCTTGTATCCGCCTGGTTGACTGACACTTTCGTTTTAACCACTTCTGTAATTCCAGGCGATTATTACAAAAGCTTTTGTATTTCCCAGTGAATGAATGAAGAACAAAACGATATTTCTGTTTTACTGACGTTTCGCTATTTAGTTCTGCTAACAGCTTTATCAAAGTATTATTATCAGAAACGTTAGACGATATCAGAAGAGTCCTCAATAAACAAAAACCAGAGTTTTCTTCAAAACACCACACACACACACACACTATAAAGCAGCCTTATCCGTGTAAAAGACCAAAAATCCCTAAGTATTCTCAATCTGAGTGTGTCTAAAAAATAAAATGATTGGAATTTGAGGTGATATTCATCGGACAAACATCACGAGAAATCGAGATAAGAAGAAATGAACACAGCAAATTATCTCTTCGATCACTGAGAAATCCAGCCAACTTGTCAACAATATTAAAACAACCTCATGCTGAAAAATATTGTTTAAGCTGACGTGTATTGGCCGAGATTTGTAAATTCTGGTTTAATAATACTTTGACAAAGCTATCAGCACCATTAAGTAGCGAAATGTCAGTAAAAACAACAACGTCGATTTGTTTTTCATTCATTCATTTGGGAAATACAAACACTTTCATAACAATGAATATCAAATGCCCGATGTCCGAATTTTCTCAAACTGTTAAAAGTGAACTTGGTTTGGACGTATATAATTCCAGTTGATTACTTTGTTCCTCTGCAGTCTGTTTGTTAATTTAATTCTTGATGCTTTCGGAGTTTGCTTATTTTTAAATTATCCAGTGTGTTCACATTTTTACTGGTTGATATACGTCGGTTCTTGTGATTACAGTTTTGGGATTTATTCGAGCTTATTTCTGTTCTTCATGAATTCGCCTTTGTCTAGGTTAGATACAGTATCAAGACACGCATATATCTACTGGTCACCATTTGTTTTGACTACTATATTTATGAACCCGGACATAGGGTTGAGAAATCTTTATGACAACTGCCTCAACTATGTCCGCCAATCGAAGACGTATCAACCTAGTGAATGGAGTTGACGTGGCACCCTGTATAGAATTTTAAAGTCTGAATATTTGTCAATCTTGTACTCCGTATTCACTAGGTGTGTCAGTATGGAGCTTCTGACTGACTTTAAGACTCCTCTACCTGAGCAATTTCGAAAATGCTCCAGAAGGCAACGGTTAAGTGTATAAACGAACACTGAAGTGGCCAGACTTAGTAGCTAGCTTATCCTTCACCTGCGTTGGAATTACGCAATTAGTGGCGTTTTTCAAACACAATGTTGCTGCGAAGAATGTTTTATCTATTATTTTTCGGAGTTTCGATGAGAGCAATTCAATTGCTGCGTCTCCTTTGAACGGTAAAATCATGCATATGCTTTTCTTCAGCACAGTTTGCAGGCATTTCCCTCTATCTGTTCTAGAAATGGAGACTTTAACAAACTTTTGGGGGTATCCGTTCTCGTATAAAAAGTTTTCTGTTTTCTTATTTCATCGTCTAGAGTGTTGGTTGTGCAGATTTTCCTAGCAAGATACATCAGGGTACTGATAGGATTTCGTTTGCACGTAAAGGGAAAAAACGATCTGAAATGGGTGTATTTTTATTTTTTAATTTTTTAAAATTTATTTTGATAACAGCTTGATGCCACACCGTATTTTCATTACAAGTATGGAATTTTCAGCATGGATATCGGTAGTCCAAATTTCGCAGGCCGACCATGGATATCAGGCGTGCGTCGGCAGGGGATCGAACTCCGGACCATGTGCGTGGTCGGCGAGAATCCTAACCACTGTGCCACCGACGCTCAACCCATGATATCTTCCGATGAAATACTTCGCTTAATACTGCCATCTTGCCTTCTTGTTGGCAGGACTTCAAGAAATGTTAAGGTGTTGTCTGTCTCCTTTTCAAACGTGAACTCAGTTTTCAGATGAGCCATACTGAACTTTTGGAGAAGGACCTCGGTATCGATTTTGATATTATGCAACATAAAAGTATCATCGATATAGCCGATTCTTTAATTTAGTCATGAACATATCGGCTAAGAGATGGCCTAGAGGGGAGCTCATTGCTACGCCCTCCACTTGACGGTAAAATTGGTTGTCAAACTGGAACTGCACATTCAGTAGTTCCCGTAGTGTCTGAGGTGGTATACCTACATCCATATCATTTTCTATTAGCCACTCACAGATGAAGTCGATGGTCTCCAGGCATAGCTGAGGCAGCTGTCATAAAGATATCTCAACCCAATCTCTGTGTTCAGAAAAATTTTGTTCAATCTCTCTCCCTCCCTTGGCCTTCACCCCAAACCCAAGGTAGTTAGTTATCTCTCCAGGTGACACAGGGTAACTGTAAATGCTATGTTTACGAGGACTCCAATACTGACCTTCAACTTGCTTGGTCTACTATTCTGAACTCTTTCCAGTGAAGACTGTGATTGTGATTATCACAAGTGTACGAAAATCAGTTGATTCATGGCTGACTGCGGTCTTGTCCTCAAAGCTGTACTGTGTTTAGACGCAGATAAATTTCCCAAAAAAAGGATAGTTTATAGTTCGTATAGCTTATTCTACAAATGATATGTGAATTCTCACCTGGTTCGGATTACAAATTTTTTACTGAGGTCTTGAGTTTGTCAGCTACATTCATTTAAAAAGACTGTCAACAGTCTTGATGTTAATTGCGGCATATTCTTGATGTAAGGAACTGTAGTGTTTTTCTTCGTTCCCAGTTGGGTCGTTCTTTTCTGGCTGTTTAGGATTGCACCTTTTGATGAATTTATTTATCATCGTGATACCTAAGGGTATTAAGTTCAGTCTTGAATGGAGATATGAGTTCGCATTATTGAAAGGGTTCACTACTTATTGATTTAGAAGATTTACATCTAAGGTGGATGCTCTTGACGTACTTGTGTTCTCTTGGTTGAATGGTTTACTTGAGAAGCTTTTTTGCCTTACTAGGCAACATCTTCAGCGCATGCCTCATTTTGAAGTGAGACTCATCAGCGAAAGGAGATAAAGCCAACATCATCTACAAGCTAAATTGCAAGAAGCACCACATTGGTTTGGTACTCTTAAACAACGCACATCTGTGATCCCACAGGGCATCTAATCTAGGACATTCAGGTTACAGGGTGAATCCATCGGACATTCAGCCACTGGGATGGAATCGGCAGCATAATGGTCCGACCTAAAATCCATCAAACCCCTTGAAAATTAATTTAATGCTCGCTATTGATTGCTTGTAGGATGGAGTTCTGGTGAGAAGTTTCAAGCAGCAGGGCAAGCCAAGTTTGGTGCAAGAACGAATAGTCACCAGTGACACTGGAGAGTCGCTTAATATGTTGGGAGAAAATATACTTCACAGGCCACTGGATTCTGTCCCAATGACGAGATGGTCAGTGGCCTCGTCTCACAACTTGAATGTCCTGTGTTCCATCCCCGGTCTGATCACGAGTGCGTTCTGTAGAAGACTGTCAAATTGGGAGGAATAATCTATCCAGCACTGTCCATTTTTCAGTGTTTCTCTAAATGTTTTCAATCCGTAATCACACATGAAATCTGATGTATTAGAAAGCTGTGCTGCATTTCATCAATACACTACACATCTCACTAGTTATTTCGGATATCCCGTATTCGGAGTGGTGTGAAATTTCAATTGTGAAGTGAAAAAAAAGACAACAGCGTCACCAGTAAAAAAAAATTTACAAAATAAACCATTGGGATCAACGCTTTACTCACATAGAAGAATCGGAGTAGCATTCTCTCTTCGAAATTTCGTTTCTAGGTGCTTTATATTCATTCAGTTTAGGTAAGCATTGAACACATGTTGAATATCGTTCAGTCGTCTTATATTCTCCTCTCAAACACTCCACAGGTGAACACTTCAATAGACAACAATTGTCAACAACATTCCACTTATCGTCTTCTTAACCTCGTTTCAAGAAATCATTCTTAACTCATCTTCTAGTCATCGTCTTACATCATCAGTCATAAATTGACGTCTGCTCCACTTGACAACAATGGATTCCATCCAACCTGAGAAAGTGACTACAATACTCTGTGAGTGAGTGAACTGACACTGATAGTTCACACACTATTCATTCATTCATTCACTCTCATTTATTCATTTGCTGGGCGAAATCAGTCAAACAGTGTGCAAGTAATGGGCGAATTGAATGTATGAATTAATTGTTCAGTGATAAATGTCGATTGTGCCATGACATCAGCTGAGCAGGTGTTATCTCTCCTCATGCTCATAGAAGTAGTGATATTGTGTTCGACAATTGAGCTGATTTAACGACATGTGATTCTAGCCAACAGGATGGATGGGTATGTGGAGAAACAAACAAATAAACAAGCCAACAGGCAAACAAACGAAGGAAGGAAGGGAGAAACACGGTGATGTGTGTGTGTGTGCGTGAGTGTGTGACGAGTGTTTCTCATGTCAGGTGTTGTTAAGACAGCTGATTGGTGTTGCATTTGTTTCCTATCGGCTTTCATTCACGTACACAAAGTGAATATTAATGTGACTTATTGAGTGGTTGGTTCGTTGGTTTGTTGGTTGGTTGGTTATACAATAGGATGTTGATAATGAGAATAATGAAGGCAGGATAATTTATTGTGTTATGTGTGTAGCATAATTTAAGTAAACAATGACCATTTCTACTAACCACACACAGGGAATTAGTAACAAGAAGAAGAAGAATAAGGAGAATAGGAGAAGGAGGAAGGGCAATGTTGAAAGCGTATTTCCCCCCTTTAATTGACAGGTTAAATGAGGTCATGTTAGGTCGAGTTAAAAGTGTCACCTTATTGATTTCGACTTGGCAACAAGATACAGTTATGGACTACTCCAGTTGAATACAAATATTTGCACATGGATAATTGACGTTTGGCGTTGGAGTGTCGTATGTGTGTTTTTAATGTGAATTTCGATTTGTCCTTATTCTGGTTTATATGATTCGGTGAGTGAGTGAGTTAGCGAGTGATTGAGTGAGTGAGAAGGGTGAATCGGGTGTAATTATGTGGAATTTTATTACTCAGCTGACATTAAATTTGCACTGTGCAGTTCTCTTTCAGCCTACAACGTCGTTAGATCAGCATTTTATCGATCAATCAATGTGATTTCCTTTATTCTAGTGCAGTTGAACATCATGTTTCTATTTCGTTTTCGGGGAATACTTTCCATGTTCAAATCGGGCATTTTTCGAGCACATATGAAGAACAAATGCTCTACATTAGAATGATTTACTGGTCGTTGTTAATAGTACTAAGGCCGTGATGAATTAATGGAGAAGTCTTTGTAAAAGTTCATCACTTTACATCGCTTCGTAAGATCACAGAAGGCAGAAGATAATCATCGTTTCTCTGCAGACAATGATCTAATGAGGATTAGTGATGAGCGTTAAGATTCTGATATTGAACTGAACTGAATATATATGGATTATTGGCAACTATTCGACCTAAGTCACTCTCAGTCCCCAGCCATTGATTATTAACTATTGTTAAATATTAGTCATATAAACTACACCTATCTGCATCGGTGATACCAGAGTTGACGTGACTTGTAATGACCACCTCACAAACTCCTTCACTCTAATATTACTTCAAGTGTTAGTTTGCAGGGATTTAAATAATTTGACACTGGATTTCATCATGAGCTGACATCAGTCACAGGACCTATGGAAACTTCTCAAAGAATACTGGACAACTAGCTGTTTCGTCAGACACTTTGGGACTGACTAGAAGTACTCACCCACCGGCAGGGTTCAGACTCAATGGCTTTCCAGTTACAAGGTGAGCTTGTAGACCATTAAGCCATCCAATGGCCAGCCAATGTATTCTAATTTCCACCAATTCGTGATTTTTCCGAAACTGGCACCACCCAGTACCATCGGACTGGGTGACTGGATGAACCTCACTGGTTACGACTTCTCACTAGAACTCCAGGGAACTTCATCCTGTAGACAGTCACTAGCTGGCATCAGATTAATTTTCGGTAGTTGATTTGTAAGGATCTGAGTTGTTTTTCAAGTATTCGTTTGCAGGCATTTGATTGATTGGTTACAGGATTTCATCATGAGCTGACATCGGTTAGAGAAGCATTGGAATTTGTTTTTCAAGTTTGGCTACGGACTGATATCAGTTATAGAACCATTGAAGCTTTTAATGACTGGCTGTTATCAAGCTTAGTGATCAGAGTTCTTTGGAAATTTCTTAAAGTTACATCTATCGAGATGGAAATATTTTGATAAACTTTTATGAGTCAACTTATATAATAATAAAAATAAGCGTCTGCCTAGGGATGATATTAAAACTGTTATGTTTTGCATTTCAATCCTGCAAAATTAGTCACCTATCAATCATCTACATTTTTTCATCTGTTCGAATGATTAAATTTCATTTTTTTCTGTTTTGAATAAGGAAAGAACTAACATATTTGCAGGATAAGTTATAGATAGAAAGTTCAAGTATAGACTTCAAGTTTTAGATAAAAAGTATAGGCGAAATAACTGTAAGCAGACCAATATTTAGTGTTAAAAGAGTAATTATTTATATAGTAATTAGACAACGGGGTACAGTTCAGATTTGGCTTGGAAACAAGCATAGACTAGAGACAAAATAGAAGAAATTATTATCAGGAGGGTGGGTGTGAATAGTGAAGTAAAATTATAAGACAGATAAAATAATTTAATTTATTAGATTTGGAAACTTAATAATGAGTTGAACTCAATGAGTGAGAATGAAAATCAAGATTGAGTGGAATACTATGCAACAGGACAAAAGCACACGAACAAAACAATTACGATTACCAGGTAGTAGGGTAGTGAGAGATTAATCACACCATCTTTCTGTATATAGAGGTTGGGCCTCAGTCTTTCGATGGCAATGCCTTCTGCGAATCGAAGTAAGCATGCTTTTCTTTGCGTATTGATTATTTTGAAAGTCTGACTGATTTCAACTGTATGTGTGTCCCGTGTCAACTAGGTGTCCGGCGATGGTACTTGAGCACACTTTGCTGCCTTTCGAACGGAGACTTTTAGGGATGTACTCAGGAAATCTAGTAGACTTTCTCCACTCATTCCTTCCTGTGTACTTGCTGTCGCATGTGCAAATGAATTGGTGAATGGAGTTGTATTTGACATATGAGCAGGATACTTATCTGCTTCCGACTGGGTTAACGAGCATACGGCAGGAAATGTTATTTTTAATCCTCCCATAATTCTTGTTTTTGATCTTGTGGATACTTCTTTACCTTTGTATGCTGGAAAGATAAAAACTGGTTTCTTTTTAGCTATTTGGAGTTTCGGTCTCGGTGTTGTGTCTTTCCTATATTTCGAAATGAACTTGCGAGGGTATCTGTTTTCTATAAGGCTATTTTCGGTGACTGCGAGTTTCTCTTCGATCTTATCCTTCGAAAACAATACCCTAGCTCTGCTGAAGAGCTTTTCCACAAGGCTTCATTTGTAGTCGATTGGCCAAAAGCTGTGGTAATTCAAGTATTGGCAAGTCAAAAATTTTTCCTATGGATGGATTTTTCAATCGTTCCATCATCTCTTCTTTTTATTTTGAGATCTAGGAAGTGGAACTGTTCGCCACATTCATGATCCATTGTAAATGTTATGTGAGGGTGAGTCGCATTGAGTTTTTCAAATGTTGTAGATGCGTGGTCCATATTATTGCAAACCACAAACGTGTCGTCAACATAATTGCGGTAATAGTTGTCTCTCTGTATTTCCAGCTTCATTCGCGTATGTTAAAGATGAGCCATGAATATGTCTGCAAGAGCAGGACTAAAAAGTGAACCCATAGCCACCCCGTCAATTTGCCAGTGCAGCTAATTGTGGAATCGGAACTGAGCATTTTTTTTGTACAAAGAAATGGTAATTTTCGTAGATCCTCTTCAGGAAGAGGAAGTAGTTCAGATTGCAGGCATTAGATTCCCACTGTCTCTTCAATGGGTATGTTAGTAAACAGCGAACAAACATCGTGTAATACGAGAAGCTTGTCTGAAATGTTTAGCCGGCCTAATTCTTGTGAGAATCGGAAGGAACCCTTGATACTGTGGATGGCCAACTTTTGTCGAATTGGTTCTAACCTTAGTGCCAACCACCTAACCAGTTTATGGCATGGTGATTTCACCACTGATATTATATGTCTCAATGGCACATCAGGTTTGTGGGCCTTGGGTTGACCATGGATGAACGGTAGGCGTGAATCCCTTGCTTTTAGGTCGTTATAAGTGATGTCGTTGATTAGACCTTCTTCGAGAAGTTCCTTGAGATGTCTGTTAGCTTTATTTTCGAAGCCTGTTTTTGCGTCGTCTTTTGACCCTTCCACTTGGAATCTCATCCTATCACTGAGAAGTACTGTCATTTGAAGATGCAGTCTCGCCGGTTCATTATTGTGACGCCAGAACCCTTGTCTGGTTTAATAGTGACGATGTGGTTATTTTGGATGTACGCCGTTGAATAGAATCTACGAAATGGAACGAGGTCATATTATCCTGAAGATACGTTCGTTGTTTCTTTATTCAAACTAATAAGGGGAATCAGCTGTATGAGATTACATTTTGCTTTTGTGAGGAAATAGCTATCGGTCATTCAAGCATAATCTTAAAATGTCTACATGTCACTATGTATGGCCAGAACAGAGGAAATAACTGGATCTATTATGGACTTATTTCATTGAGCTTCAATCAATATAATATTAAAAAATTCATTTCACTTATAAGAAAACTCATCTCTATTTGCTGGAAGTGTAAGACACTGAGTTACATATATGTGACCCACTTTGAATCAACAAACTTTCTCAGATATTATTACTGAAACACACATAGTCTTATAAATAAGAGCATTCATAAGTACAGTGTAGTGAGGTGAATGAAATAGGAAGAGTCTTAAAGAGTATATTATTTGATAAGTATTGCCATCTCCTTATGAATGTCATTTGGTTAATTAGTAGTGTGTCACTGTGGAATGTATAGAATGATTAAATTAATGCAGAACTGCACACTACCAGTGTCTAGGTTTCACACATAGAATAAATTGATGTCATTGACGGTTTGGTAAGTTCATTAACAATAATGGAGATGATTTCGTAGCTGAGGTAAATGCTCTGTGTTGTTGTGATCTCCTAGCCGTATGGTTTAATCACCAAGCTCTTATTTTCCTTATAGACAACATCTTCACAGCTAACTTCAGTGTGAAGTAAGCACTTAGAATTCTCCATGGATGAAATATTTGTCTCTCCTGTTGATACTGATTGTAAATATTTCTTTTTTGATTGTATTTACTAATATTGATATTGATCGTCTCCTTGACCCAATACCTGGCCTTCGAATAGCGTGACTTATCCTTTATTAACTAATTCATTTCATCAGGATCAACATACCGATTAACCACGAGTATGTTGGGATACAAGGCTTCAAGGAATTCAGTGGGGTTCTTTATGTCTCTTCTGCCTGAGATTCTTAGATTAACCTAATTAAAATGATATCTGCTCACGTGAATCGATGTAAACAAATGCATATCATGTTCTTTGACTGTAAGTTCGTGATCATGGTACCAAAGATGAAAAGGATGTCAGATTTAGCCGAGATAGTATTTTGTGTAGCTGTCTTCTTTTGCTAATGGTTCTTTCAATTTACATAGTGTAGACTCAAGAGACAGTGTTGGTTTGCAAGCGTTGATTATGTGGTGAGAGCTGGCTGCGAAGAAGCCGAAACTGTAAGCAACAATTTACGACAGTGTTACGTCCGGAAGCAGGGTCATGAGAAAAAGGATAACAAACCTTAACCTTGAGGAACTTAGCAACCATTCACAGCGGACTCGATATGTGCAAACAGGATTTGCAGATATATATGCTCAGCTTTCTAAGAAACGGTCACAAGCAGTACAGAATAACCTTCAGCAAGGAAACAACCAATCAGAAGGCGGTGCTTCCATAAATATCTTTTGATTTTATCAATAAAAAATCTGTTGCCTGGCTGTTGTCTTCTGTCGTTACAACTATTCGAAAACGTTTCAATATTCTAACAGCCAAATCATGTAGTTCAGAGATCACTACAATATCGAAAAATATCCATTCATAAATTCATCATTGGTCGTCCGTGGAAATCATTTCCACTTAATGTCTATGATTTAAAGAGGTGAGACATTATCACGCATACATTCTTGGATAGTCGTGAGTTTTGTTTCTTACGTTCTCTACGTTTCACAGTTTAGGTGCTTAGGCTTAGTTTCTGAGGATGTTGTCTCACACAAAATAATCTCTTCTCGAGAATATACAGGAAGAGTGAGAAGGAATTCATTGAAGTAAACAGGACGTTGTGTTGCACGCGCCTGTTTGAACATCGAATAACATTTACAGTGTTGAAGTGGTTGTCAAGATTGATTTAAGTGATAAGAATGTTACGGTTTCTTCCAAACTTTCAACTATCCTATCCTAAGGGCTAACCGATTTTAATACTCGATTTCTTATGAATAGATTCGTTTCGTGGCAGGAGAGATTGAATCGTTTTGAACACAGACGAAATAATCTTGTTGAATGAAGGGAATAAACTTATTTTGGCTGAAAGTAAGATTTCAAAGAAATCTTGATGGAAGGAAATTTTAGGGACTCAAATTTTAAAATACTCCATAAGTAATAACTTATTTTAAAGTTAGTCAAGTAATAGGAACGAGGCTAGCTGGCTTTATTAACGAGTAGACTACCACAAAATTGTTCACCTATACAGATCAGCATATACGTAGGCGATCGGAAACGCCTCAGTAATGAGGTGAACACAGTCATTTTGCTGGTTATTAAAATAATCAAATAAGCACATGTATTAAGTGACTAATTATCACACATGGATCGCACATGTTGACCTTTCTAATCACTATTCAATGTTAACACGTATGCTCACACATACACACATGCATAACCACACACAAACGAGGGAAATCTTCAGCCTAAAAGTATGAATCATAGTACCAGTTCTATAATCCAAAGAGAATTAGTTCTTCAAGTGTTGGTTTACTGGAACTGATGAACTGATATCGGTTACAGAACCACTGGAAAACCACCACGGAGTACTGGACAGCTGTTTCATCAGCCTAGTTTAAGATTCACCGGCAGTACGCACACACAAAGGGTTCCGAACCCAGGAACTTCTGGTTACAAGGCGAGCTGGTAGGCCATTAAACAGCCATTGGGACCCGATCCAATGGCCAGCCAGTCCAGGAAATCCAACCTCTGCCAGCTGACAATGTAACGCGACTGGCACTTGCCAATGTCATCCGTGGTGGCGGCGAGTATTTTTCCTCACATCCGACCTGCTTTTTACCCCACTGGTCATGACTTCTTGCTGAAATCCAGGTTGCTGCTTATCGGAATAGGACCAGTCACTAATGAGCATCAGATTGATATTCTAGTGTTGGTTTGTAGGGATTTGATCGGTTACAGGATTTCATAGTTCACTCGTAACCCAGTATATTTAAAAGTAGCTGAGTAAAATATGATGTACCATCGATCATTTACTGACCTCAGAGACTAATCAAAATTACTAAAAATATGGCCGACTACAATTGCTATAATTATAAAAGCTCAGCCGCAAGATAATCTGCAAAGTAAGATAAAATAGGGATCGCTGTGATATAAAGTTTAACATTTCATTTCACTGGTATCAAAAGTGGTGATTACTAAAGAAATTCTCTTTATATCTTTCTTGCATTGATTTGTGCAAATTTTATTTAAAAGGTGATGTGAATGTAATATTCCCTAGTCGTAATCTAACCGGTTTTATGGTGAAATTTCCTAGCTGCAGATGCATATTCGCGGTCAATGTGGTTCATTAAGTCGGTAGATGGGAAAAAAGAAAGGAATGGGTTGAAATGGTGCTGCTTCGCGAAGTGATAAAGATTTTAATGTATAACACTCTCTATATTAATGCGTAACATCCGCGTCGTGAAACCTAAAGGTTGTGGGTTCTATCTCCTGTGAACATATACAGGCGACCTGTTTAACAATGCCAGACTATGCATGACGCTATGCAATACAGACTGATTGACGTCAGTCACAAACTAGTAAGAAATAGATGCCATGTACTCTCTGGTCTTTAGTGATCTGTAAACCCATGTTGATTCATGACGAAATTTTCATTAAATGAGCTTTATTGGGTAAACGGGCATTTGGATGTTTATCTATCATCCGTATTTCAGCAGAGAGGTACTGAGAAGGAAAGACTAAGAATATTTCTGTATTGTGTGCTAATGACAAGATTTTTGACGTAGTATATTGCGTGATCTACTCTGTAAGAATATGAATAACGTGGCGGAGAGTTGCAGAGAGGAGAAATGAACCATCGATATGAAAAAAACATATGGAAAGCAGGAAAGAAAGACAAATGAAGCACAATGCGACGAGCATGTGCAAACGGAGATTTCAATATGAGATCACTGCATTATGCCATAATTGTACACCATTTTGTCAAAGAAACAGTTCTGCTATCAGAGGCTACTTTTTTCAACCGTTATATTATCTACTGAATGATTATGTACTTCAAACAAAGGTGTGGATGGCAATAGAATAAATAAGTTATTCAGTAAGAAAATCATTTTTAAGTACCATTCCGAAGTTGATCCAAAAATATTTGAGTGAACAGATGTTTTCACTAACTTCCTCATGAAGCAGTATACGGGTAAGAAAGATCCAGAATTACTTCAGATCAAGGGTAGGATTAATAGAATTGCAAATAGGGAACAAGATGTAGTAATAAATGTAATAATAAACCACACACTTAACCCTGGATTCGATTCCCAGCTGGCTTATCGCGTCCATGGTTCAACAGACAAACGTAGAGACTTGCTGAATTCCTCCACCATCGATGGGTCCTTGCTATTCTTTGAATCTCATAATATACAGATTAGATCATGGGAATTACTAAAAAGACGGTTGCAGCGAAGAGAATTTTCTTTTATTGATGAAGTCATCAACTACTAAATAGGTGAGAAAGCTCTAGAATCATTTCCAGTCAAACATCAAATATGTTTTACTCGTTTTTCATTTGATATCCTGGATGAAATTACAGAATCTGATTCTCCATGTGGTGTTAAAATCTCTTACAATTTTTATCCAAAGCATGAACAGAATCTCCCCCCCCCCTCAAAAAACGCTGGTGATTGAATACCTTGAAATAATAGAGAAGATTTGTAGCTCAGGTGGATGATTTGCAATTAACAGTGTTCTCTGAGCTGGTTGGTTTAGTTGCGAAGCTTTCGTCGTCCTTCTGGACAACATCTTCAGCGCCATATGCCATATAACTGCAGATAACGAGATAGATGAAACGTGCGTTCACGGCTTCCTGTCGATAGCTCTCAGGCATCTGGTAAATTTATAAGCCTCCCAAAAATCAATTTTAGCCTTAACTACTGGATGATGAATATATGCAGGTATTTCATCATTCACTAGTTAGAATTCATGGGTTGGCCACTGAATCGGGTCCCAGTGACTGAATGGTATACGAGCTTGCCTTGTAACCAGAAGGTCCTGCATTCGAAGCCTGTTGGTGGGCGAGTGCTGCTGATGATTCCCAAACGAGGATGAAACGGCTGTCCAGTACTTTCTGGGTTTTCAATGGTTCTCTAACTGATACCAATCCGTGGTCAAACTCGAGAAAACATTCACTATATGCCAACTTCTGAAATTTTAAGAGAAAATAATTAAAAAGGAATAATTTTCTTCTGTGAATTAATAATTGATCAGAAGGATGTGGAGTAATGCAACTGTGTTATCTTATTATCTGTCTAGTGAGTTAATTAAATATTCATCTAAAATAAATGTAATTAACAGCTGATAGTCGCCAGCTGATCAGAAGAAAAGCCATCGTTTTCCACTTACTGACTCCCATAAATAAAACATCATTGCTACATTCGGCAAAATCACTCCCCTCCAATGAATACAATGGGTATAAATCACTGGGCAAGTCAACTAATTTAACGTTGGTTTGTCTAGGTTATGACTGACGTCTCCTAACATAGGATTAAGTAGACGAATATTTCACTGGATGACAACTAATGCAAGTACCAAATGCTTTCATCGAAAATATATGTGAATGAGGCATCAGCTGATGTTGGAAGCCAACTACGAATTTACTAATTTTCACTTGAAACAGAATTGCTATTTATGGTGTTTCTAAAATGATAGTGACCAGATAATCATTTATTTGACATATATGAAGAACCGATTCATCATGTGACCTCATATAATATGAGACCGCGATGTTGCAAATCATTGTTTCCATGTTAGTAATTTAAAGATCACCGGTTTGAATCGTATTGTGACATGGGTGTTCATTTCACCTCTAATTATCATGTATTCTGTCCCCGCCTCACTCAAAGTCGAGCGAACTGTGATATCAATATCGACAGTTTTTCTCCAAATTTCAAAATGTCGAGAGGGATCATTTTGTCTAGCTATCTCCGTTTATTTCAACCTATCTCGTCTCTTATTCTCATGCCAGCCCCTATTTGACATGTAACAAATTTAACAAATATTTACCCTTGAAGATTGTTTAAATTTAGTTTACATTATCGCTTTTTCATACCCCCACAAATTCACTGATTGGTCAGCTAATCGGAAGAATTTGCTGGACAATTTGCTATCCCCAACACAACACAATGGCAACCAGTCACATGCTTCCCGTTGATTGGTCAGTCAACAGACATGTGCCATCAATTCATTTTAATCACATTTTTGAATCAGACACGCGACAGTTTTCCATACACAACAAGAATACAATAACATCATGGTGTTTCTTGACAAAAGAAATATGCTAACTGATAATCGGTCGTCTGAAAACACTGTCGCACGTAAACTCTTTGCAAACAAAATGTTGAATAGACCAGTGGCATCTGAAACACCCGAAATGCAAGCTTATCATGCATGTCTTCAGAGTATGAGAAGAATTCAAGACAAGTACTGTATTGACTTGAATCAACTGAACAACTTGAATCCAGTGAAGAGTGAACAGTGTGTTTGGAAGTGGGAATTAATTGACTTGAGAGAGGAATATGTACCTTCGTTTTATCACCCGCGGTGTTATCGATCCGATGGGGCACTGAATTCTCACAGCAAAAAAACAGTAGGCAGTTCATCTGTGAATCACTCAGTCAAGTGTTACGAAAGATGCAATATTGTGGAACCGAACTGCATGAAGGATAAACGGAGTATTTCATTAAGTAATGAGATCAAACACACAGGATCTAAGAGTCATACATGCACTTTATTCACACTATGGAAACCGAAAATTCAACGTGCAAAGTCTGTAGTTTCAAATAAATATCAAGCATTTGAATCAAGTAAAGCAATGAAGAGAGATCCGGGAAAGTTCGATGGGTCGGTTCATCGTTCTCGAAGTCTGGATAATTATCCCCGTAGTTCAGTTGGTGTCGGCGCAAGTGACTGTCCTGATAGAAACAAATCAAGGGAATTTTATTGTTCTGCTGATTTCCGATTGGCTGATGCTAAGGAAAGTAAATACCATTTGGGGCGTGACTCCTCAACTCAAAAAGTCACATGTAGACAGAAACAGTCAACGATTCCTACGATATTTGACAACAATACTCGACGGAGTCGCTCTACAAATAATGTGGATGACTTGAAATCAACTGCTTCGAAATCTCCAACTGAAACACAATGGTAAGTATTACACAGTTGTTCTCTTTGTGTTTACTATAATGAAATGCTGGGAAATTGTGAGACAGTGACTGAATGGAATTGGGTGGGTGAGGGTAGCTCGGAGATTCGGCGTGACAATTTCAGTCATATAATAGTCACTCTGTGTATGCACACTCATCATATATGTATATTTGTTACTGTACTCGATCATACACATACACGCACTAGTTTATTCCATGTAGTTCAAACACGCGACCTCGCCAGAACCTAAGTATTATCGTATCCCAATGAACTCCCTGCAACTACACAATTATCAGTTGAATGCTCTAAGTGATGGCAGTATTAGTTTTTAACCATTAGGACGCTAGCTGAAATAGGATTGGAGGTGTACATTCGTCTGTTGGTTCATATGATGACATATGCTTTTGTACAGCCTGAAGTCAACACCTAGTAAATAAGTAGTCATTAATTATTCTATGAATAAGACTTCAATGTAATGTAGGTATGAGTAAGGGATGTTTGAAATTACATTGTAGTTTCTGTTATCTGTGTAACATATTTTTAGGCGTTGTTATTAAATGCATAATCAATTAGGTCAAATTGCTTTCCCCATTACATGTAAGGTTACTTGTTGAGGTCAAGCGTGTGCGTTTGAGTCAGCCTGCATAGTCGGTTGTTGTTGTTGAGTGAAAATGAAATTTGCATAGGGTAGAATTAATTGTTGATTACCATTTAGAAGTTAAGTTGATTAAGTGAATGTATCGACAGGTGTTGGTTTTTTCCTATTGTGTTTCACTTGTTATTGTTGAATTTCTTGCTTCTGTTAGAACTATATGAATGAGGAAAAAAGTAAATGAATAGTATATTATCAGACATTTAACATAATCATTTAATGACATGAAATATTTCACAATAATTGAGTATATTTGAATACTGACCATACACTGAAGTTTATTGCGTAAACTTCCTTTAGATGCATCATGGATAAAAAATGGCTGTTGAGTAAATAAGGACTGACGGTTAGTTTGTAGATGTGTCAGATTATATGAATATTATGTAGTTGAATATAACATCTACATTACTTGTTCTGAAGCTTACTAGACTTGCTTGTTTAGTTGAGTGCTATATTCTTGTTAGTCAGTTAAGAATTTGACATCAGTGCTGATCTTAGCTATTCAGAAAATATTTGGTACATGACAAGCATGCCAGTGAAACCCCACTAGAATATCTTCAAAATAATTTCGCATGTATATTAACTTCATGTAATCTCTAAACTGTGCTTCGGTGGCATAATGGTTAGGACGCTCGTCGACTATGCACATGGTCCGGGGTTCGATCCCCAGCCAACACACTTCTTTACCTCGCTAAGCCAGAAATAATAGTGGTGAAGAGAAAAGACTGGACATAAGGCAAGCAACCCCATCCTGTAAAATAAACACTGCTACAGAAACTTCAGGCCACTAGCTTGAACCCCTATGTTCCACTGGGGAAAGTGAAGGAAATAAAAAAACCTCTAAACTTCCAGGCTATATAACCAGTCTTCATTGAATTATTTCTCAACGAATTACTGTTGGCTAGGATTAATTGTCATTTTATCCAATACTTCTTAGGGTTAAATGAATTCTGTAGATTAGGTTAACGGTATACACAGTGAAGTAATTGACTTCAGCTTATTGTTGTTTTGTCTTGCTCTGATTGGTTCGAACACATTGATCCTAGTTTCACAGATAGCTGTAATGTGATGTTAAGAAATGCTGTGGAAAGACTCACAACTATCTAGTTAAAAGGTTTATGAATCAGCTATATGTAATCTCTTCCAGAGCATATCCATCAAATGGACAGTATCCTATGCGATTTTCCTTAGTCATTTATTTCATCATTCTGTACTCAAAATGAATTTTTCCACTAAGAAGAACAATTTTTCCGCAAAATGTGAAGAGGAAGAGGGGCAAAGTTAAACTTTCAGCACCACTAACCACCACCAATCAGCGAACGACCTTCAGCGGACCAATCACATGGAAGAGGGATTTTTGATACAGGAAAACGTATATTTATGGAAAAAAAGCATAAAACTGTTACATAGGGCATGTTTATGTAACATGTGAGAGAAACATCTCCCAGTTAAGCATAGAACTGTCACACCACATATTCTGTACATAAATATTCATCCAAATAACTATAAATGAGATCCTTTTGAGATCCATTTATAGCTCTAATCCTATTTTTCAATCATCCCCAAAATCCTTCAATAGAATTTGTATGTATCCTCGTAATAGGATCGACAAAATCACTAGAATGGTTCACTCTATGATCCCTGTTTCACGAGTCTAGTGATAATAGGTATTAAAGTAGTTGAATTTCTGTCTGGTATTCTCTCCTCGAATCCCTTCTGCACCCAAATATTGTTGGCTCGCTGACGACTACGGTTGTATTTTTTCTTCACTAACACAGTTTCGTCCACGTGCACAACGATGCCTTCTCCGCCCAACAATGAAATAATTCTTTTCATTTTCCATGATGCAATGTCTCTGCTGTGCTGGTACCACTGAACTGTTGAGACGAGGCTATTCTCGGTTTCAGCAGCTGCGCCTGTCACAGGCTGTTTTAAAACCCAGTACTTGCAAATATACAAAATCTGCGTTAAGGAGAGACACGACCTAGCAAAAAATGTTCCTATGAAATATTAAAATTATCAGCTTACCTTCTCTAATGCTAACTTGTCTCAAAAACAAATTACACAACGATGTACATATCCATCAATCGACCTGCTAAAGCTTTTTAAACTCATGATACCACCACATGAACAAGTCTTCTCCTTCCTAAGCAACCCCAAATCCAGGCAATATTGCAAAAACATTATCCTCCTCGAACTGAAAGCGTAACTTCGTTAGAGCACGCATTTGAAACGAATCAAGCGCTGTACAACACTGAACTCACGTTCATGAATCTCTCATTGAACCATTCGACGTCGTTCGTTGATTGATGGTAGTCAGTGGTGCTTAAAGTTTAACTTGGCTGGAAGAGGAATTCGTAAAAACTAAATTAATCGAATGTTTAATCTGAAGTCAGGTATTCTCTGTGTGTGTGTGTGAATGATGAATCGCCGGTGACAGTAATTAATAGTTAAATTCCAGACCCCGTGTTTGTATAGCGACATTACATCTTAGATAGGAAAAAAAGGTTCAATCTGCTGAACACTTTCAAAAATGAACCATGTACAGCTGTCCAGTTTTGAGTGGTTCTCTAGATAATGTCAGTTGGTGAAGAAGCCCATCTGGATTAACACAAGATGAGCCAATTTACTGTAATTACCTTGGCTTCTTAGAAGTGTCATTTAAATATGACGGAGTTCCTGCATATGCTGTACAAACATCATTTTGGAATATGTGTTCTGTTAACGAATTTTGTGTATAATAACTACTATTGATTCATTTGTTTGTTCTTTCTCAGATATTCTCTGGTTACTGACTTATTACGCATTCAGTATCCAATATCAACGTCCATACAGATGTTTCTTTGTCTCAGCGGTGTCATGACCAACTCATAGTGATAATAATGACTTATTTCTGTGTATATATTGTTATTCATATTGTTAATATTCAAATTTAACTTGGAAATACTTTCATAAATCTTCCTTTATTTTTTTAAAAATTAGTCTAATTTACTTATAAATTTATCTATGCATGAAGTCTACTGTACATTGACAAGTGAAACATGCATCAAATTACAAAGGAAACGCTGTACAACTTGATAACTTGTTTTAATTTCCTCAACTTTCCATAATTAGTTATATTTCTTTTCTTTCATAGAAGTGTGAAGTATAAATCTTTCAATAAATACTAGTATTTCTTAATCAGTATTGAAGTTGAGGGAGATAACCGTGAATCTTATACTTCTCTGATCCACTTGTTATCTTAGTTACAAATGGAGGTGATAGCATAAATTAGTTAAGTGAAAGCTGCTCAAAGATGAAATTCTTATGTATCAGGTCAGAGAATGTTTCAACAAGGAAGGACGGTTCAAAAATAAAGCCAAATTTATTTAATACATAAATTTTTGATGGTGATATCGTGTGTGATAAACTTGGACTTGTAGATTACAAGTGATGTCCCAGAATGATTTCTGCTTACATTAGAGTTTCAGTTGAATAGACTGAAGTGGAAAGCATAAAGAAGATACATTTGATTTGCCCATCACTTAACGCATCTGGTAAGGAAAGGAACGACGGTACTTTTAGAATACTAAGGAATTGAAGCCTACCTTGCATGACTAATTATCACTTCGGGTAACCATAATCTCATTTAGTCTTGACATACTGAGAGAATTCAGCATACCCAAAGCAGTCTCGCAAATAAAGCAAGTGTGAATCCAACATGCTCAGATATATGTATTCACTGACATAGTTTCTATTTCGGTTCCCCTTACAAAAACAACAACTACAACAAGATTTTAATCAAATTACTCAACGCTTCTGTCCGAATAAACGACTGTTTAATACCCGATCAGTCGTGCATTCTAAAGCAGTTTTTAACTGGGTAATGTTATAATTAGTTCGAACAACTGAATGTAATTTTTTTCCGAAAATCTATTTTTGAGACATGAGATACTGGAGATGAATTTTCTGAAATAGACAACACAAACTGATTATAAAACAACAGTCTCACTTGGTCAAGTTTTAATAAGTGTGAACATTCCATTATTAGGTTTACAGAAGTATTCAGCGTTAAATTCATTTTGAAACCAGTTGAAAACTACACCACAACAGACGAATAGTTGATAATCCTGTAGGACTGTTTTGCGTTGTATATATAATCTTCTTCAGATATGATCTTTACTACCTCCCTGAGTAAGGGTATAGTCTTTTTTGTTGAAATTCATCAGTAAACTGTTGAACTACATTAGAACTAACCGCCTAAAAATATTCGCATATAATCCACGATAACTTGACAAGTGGATGACTCAGATATCTGTGAAAAGATAAATTTCTGTGATTAAGTGGAAATTCAAGTGTTGGATTACTGGGATTTGTTTGGTTACAGAATTCTCGTCAGGATCTGACATCAGTTAGAGGACCATTGGAAAATCAACAGGGAGTATTGGACATCTGTTTCATCCTAGTTTTCTGCAATTTACACCCACCGTTTAAGGTTCGAACCCAGGGCCTTCTGGCTATAGAGTGAGCTCGGAGATCATTATTAGTCGATTCGACCCAATCCAATGGCTAGCCAGCCCATGAATTCCAACTTCTGCCAACAATTCACGATGTGGCGTGACTGGCACTAGCCATTGTCCTCGGCGGTGGCAGCGAGCATTTGTCCTCACATCCGACCTGCTCTGCACCTCACTGGTCACGAACTCTGAAGTGGTTATCATTAGCATACTTAATGCTTCACAGTAGGTCGGTTTTTCTGAGTTGACGATTTGTCTTGATGATTGAAAGAAAGTCAGAGGCACTGGTGTGAACTGATCAGTTGCATTATTTCAAAATCCTGTAGTAGCAATTGATTAGTTGTTCTTCAGTAAGGTCTGATAATCTCTGCTTCTTTTCAAGATGTTTTCCCATAGGACGAAGCACATGAAGCACCTTGATTAAATTTAAAAAAGTGAAATATAAATAGCCAGATTAAAATGCATGTAATTGTGTCTTTCATATCAGAATCATTTTCGACAGCATAAAATGTTGTTACAAATCTTCGAATAGACAGTTTCCTATCAGTTACTCTCCTTCATCACCATCGTCAACTACAACAACGACAAGCCATTACCAATCTACTCATTCAGGAATAAACCGTCATCTGGATCGGTTCTATTACCTCGAAAAAATACACATGTGAACTAATTATTAGACTGTAACAAGTTGTATTACCTTCCTCGTTTCTTCTTCACTTATTTTGATTTACTTTTCTCTGCATTCACCAGTTTACTTTGTGCAGGTTTTATTTCTTCAATAATTTTTACTCATTTACATTCAATGACATTTGTCCTCTACAACAGATGTGAACTGATTTCTTGAAATATATTTCTCTGTTTCTCATGCCATTTTTCGCCATATTGTTTCCTTCCCTTCACATTCTCTCTAACGAAATGAAGGAGTTTACTTGTTAACTTGAATCACTACTATGCAGATATCAGAAGACAATTTGAACACCTTCCGCCTCCCCCTACCCCGGTATAATCAGTGATTTAGCTCACTATTATCTCTCTTCTTTTTTAAAAATACTGGTGAATACTGTTTTCTTCACATGATCCCTCTGAGGGCTGTGAAATATGAAAATAAACAAAATTGTTCGGAGACAGACAAACTGAAGTGGGAGGAGGGGGAGGGGATCATTTAGGGATGGGTGGGGTGTATAGGACAAAGCGAGATGGTCATTGAATACGGAGTTTTCTTTATCTGCAGATGATAACTGTAGTCATAAGGGAATTTATGATCGTCTTTGCTATTTGACACATATCTGTTTGTCCATGTGTCGATTGGATGTTTATTTTAATAATTATAATGAAATAGCGAAATATTATACACTGTGTAAGACTATTTAACACGAAGATAAATAGGCCAATGCATTAGTAAAAGGGAGGGAAACATTTCACATTGGAAATAAAGGCTACTGGGAATAATTCAGTCAAATTCCCATGATACAGAAGATAGGAGTTTTCAACAAGAAGAGGTAAACAAAAATTGTTTATTTATTTCATTTTCTTTAATGTAAGTTGGAATTTGTACTTTTGATTAATTTTTAAAAAATTCTTTTTTGCACTCACAGATAGAAGTTCAGATTGGTGAATTTGCTGACTTAATTCCTTCCCTTCAAAGTAGAACATTAGGTTTGGTTGATATATCTGCACCACAATCTATTATCTGTCATCGCTCTCACTTGGCTCCACATTATTATTATTGTTCTTTTGGGTTCCGAGTGGAACATAGCGCACCAACAATCCATCTCCACTTTCTTCTATTTTCTGCTGTGCTCTTCAGCAGGGTCTACAATTGTCCATAATCACTCATCTCCACCTTACACGTTCTCCTCCATCTTACAACCGGATCAACACGAAATTCGTCGTTTCCCATTCGGGTTCCACTGGAGAGATAGCCTGCATTAAATGTGATGTCAGTCGATTGCCTCCTCAACATGTGCCCAACCCATCTCCATTTTCTCCTACATATTTGTTGAACAGGTTGACTTTTTCCCATAGTTTCTTGTTGATAATTCTTTCTCGCATGCCATTCTATCTTCACTATGGAGCCAACGAAGTTGCAGCTGTTGATAAATGTCAGCGATAGCTTGTTGGAAGTGCTTTTCGTGACGCACTGGCTATGTTTCTGACCCATGTAGAAGAAGTGACTGACTGAATGACTTCACATTTGTGTTGAAAATCCGAATCTTGTTCTTCATGCTGAGGCGGATTACAGAAGATTTCCAAACCGGTTCGAGATTAATGAATGAGTATTTTGCCTTGCCTTTCCGATTCTGGCTGGCTTTGACATCTTCATCCGTTCGGTGTGCCTGTGGTTGAAACGATGCTTCCTACATAAGTGAAGGAAGTAACCTCTATCAAATCTCTCCTGTTGATGGCTATTGGTGCTGGCTGTTGTTGTTGCTGTTGGTTGGTTATCTTCATCATATCCGTCTTCTCTTTGTTCACCTGCAGTCCTGTCTTCACTGCCTATCTCTTTAGCCAGTTTGTTGGTCTTCGAGTTTGTGTAACACTAAACATAAATCATCCACGCGCGAAATCCTGATGTTCTGGAGTCTTCTTATTGGTGGTCCAGCGTACTCCTGTTTCCTCGCTTCCTGTGCACAGCCTTACACATGATTCAGTTCACCACAATTAGGAATATCATTGGTGATACTAGGCGGCCCCGTCTTACTCCTGTATTTACTTCGAACGCCTCACTGGGTTTCCCGTTGTGGACCACCTGACACATAGCATTATCACCTGGCTCCACATATGCCTACAAGCTCGAATTTCCTTATCATATGATCTCTTCGTCAAATGGCCAGAAATAATCAGCAACCAGAAATTATGGAAACCAACCAACCAAGAGCCGATCGCTCAACAAATATGTGGGAGAAAATAGAAATGAATCGGGCATACATTGAGGAGACCATCGAATGACATCGCGCACCAGGCCCTCGAGTTGAATCCAAATGGGAAGCGACGAGTGGGTCATCCTAGGGTGATATGGAGGAGATCGTGCGAAGAGGAGTTGGAGATGACGGCATAAAACAGAACAACTTGGAGATGTGTTGTTGAAGTCCTATGTTCCACTTGGAACGCAACAGAGTAATAATAATCTCTTCTGTGTAATCCTCGGAAGCACAACTCTTCTTTTCTCATTCTGACTCCCATTGAGGGCCTGCCTGGCATGTGATTTCCCCTATTGATCCCATCAGCTTATGTCCATTGCACCTCCACTCCCTTCAACATATTTGTTGGGCAGCAGGTTGTTGGCTGGTTCTCTGTCAGAGTTTCTTGTGAAGTTATCAATTTTAAGCTGAATCAGTCGTAAATTCTACAGAATGATATAAGCCACTTACGAACAAATTATATTGTGTACATTACCAAAGTCTGCAAGTTTCCTGGAATATAAAAGATTTAACCTCTATGTATCCACCCAAAACATTTAATAAGCGATACCTTAGGGGTCTGAACTAGAGGTCTCCAAGTTACCATTCTGGTGTTCTATCCACCGAGCTACGAGATCTACTTGTTATACAAGTTATCAGTTCACTGTAGTTAGAACGGATAATGCTCAGCTACCATGCTAAAAATGCATAAGATTTTTAATGGATATATATATATATATATATGACAGGAAACAAGTTGACGATTACTCCCTCAATATATTTCGCAGCTATCTAGGTGTTTCTACGGCATGCAGACAGCATGGTGATATTACATACCACTCAGTCTGTGAAAGTTAATAATGAACTATACTGAATTGTAGCTTCGTTTTATGTGAATTATGCACCTGTGACGATTTTCATCCAGGAAACGATGTGTAACAGACTATCATAAACTGATGCCAGGTTTTATTGATTACCTAATCGTAATGACCACTATTGTCACAGACAGACTAGTGTTCATGAGGAGTGAACATAATATTGTAACCTTTAGCAAATTGATAATGGAGGAGAGGACAACTAGTCATAAATTATAAATTACGTGATATACCTTTTGCATTGAACAAACAAACATACTGTAGATAAATTATCTGTATTCTATCTGATATTCCAGAATTAATCTACTGTTTATCAGTGACTGGTTTAAAGATAGTTTTCCTGAAGTTATAGTGAAAGATTAAGTGGGGTGCAAGATACAAGAAATCCAGTAGTAGAGTTGTTACTATAATAAATGCAGAAGTAAGAGTCACAAGTACAGTTACAGGTTTCATCACGAGCTGATATCAGTTAGAGAACCGTTGGAAAATCAAGGAGCACTAGAAAGTTGTTAGGTTTCTGTTTGGGAGCCTTCAGTGTCACTCACACACTGGGTTTCGAACCCAGGACATTCTAGTCAAAAGGCGAGCTCGTAAATCACTCAGGTAATGGGATTCAATCCAACAGCCTGTTAATTTCCATTTCAACCAATTAAATCTTTGCAAACCAACACTGGATAACAAATGGTAAAGCGACTCATAACTTAATAGTTTTGTAATATATCGCACAAGCTATATGCTGGAAAGTCATAGACTACAACAGAAAACTATAGTAGACTTTAATTCTCTATAAATGATATAAATTCAATAGAAAATCCATATTGAAGTTGATTCAATCCACAGAAGGACAGTATCTGAAAATAGTAAGATGTGCTTTAAAATAAGCCTATTTATTTGAAAAAATTGCTCTCACAATTTATTTATACGAGTTTGACCACGGATCGATATCGGTTAGAGAACCATTGAAAACCAGCGCTGGAGTACTGGACAGCTGTTAGATCTTAACTTGAGAATCATCGGCAGTAAGCACCCACCACAGGGCGTTCGAACCCAGGACCTCCCGGTTACAAGGCAAGTTCGTACACCATTCAGCCACACAATTTAATTTGAAAAAGAATTCAAAAAAGTCATTACCAAATCACCCAGTGAATTATCAATTCACAAATGAATCGAATTCACGTGAAAAAAGAAAATTCCAGAAAAATCAGGGAACATATTAGGCACATCATTGTGAATTTTATATTTGATACAAATACACATTCCAAGATATATATGTATATTTCAAGCAGATCATGTATTTCTTCACTGATAGTAACTCGCACGAATTAATTCATCTTCGAATGGATATGCTTACTGTAGGAGAAGAGAGAACTCTATATCGCAAAATATTTGCTAGTCACAGTATTGCAGTAAAACAACCTACCACACAGGATGAATCACTTTACAGAACCATCAGATACATTGTTGCAGTAGAACGGTGAGATATTTCAGCCAAGCCCAACGGTAACAACTAGTACAATGTCATCACAAACAAGTGCTCAAAATATAAATTTATAAGCCAGCTAAGATAAATAACACTAACTAAACAAAAATCTGCAACTTATACCAATTTCAATTATCTACAATATATATTACAACTCACGTTATATGATGACAATCAACCTGACAATTCATCAATTTCGCCAACTGGCTTCATTACTGACGACAGAGATTACAACAGGAAAGCCTTCCAATCATTGACACATTGTCACTCAGCACACCTCCAAATTACTGCTGACTGCCACCTCGTATTATCTAGAAAAGACTCAGTCACTCACTACACGGATCATATTCATAATGGCTACAAAAGACACAAGCGGAAGAAGAAGACGAAGAAGAGAAACATTCACACGTGTGACGAAACAACAAGAAGAATGACGATAACAACAAGATGATGGCGCTCATTCAACAGGCTTCATTGTTTCCAGCTTTCAGATAAAATCAATGACAAGTCAATGCCTTTTGTTCTCTTCATCTCTTCTCTGTGAAATAAACAAGTGTTAACTTCAAACTGTCAAAATCACAAACTATGTGCATATCTACATGTAAACACCTTGGTAACATCGACCGAAGAAAGGACAGACAATTGAGTTCTGGAGAGACGATCAATTAATTAGTGAATTGTGAGTAGAATTTTGATATGGTGTGAGGTTATTGAGATGGAAAGTGAGAACCCGCATCCATACATGCATGCATAAATGGGAGAATTGATTTGTGGACATATTCTGATTCAACCACATAGCCTATGTTCACTTTACGGCTGAATATCACCCTCTTCCTCCCTTCTCATTTATCGGTGGAGATGAGGTTCATTGACTGTAGGACTCGAATTCCACCAGCGTGTACCCAGTTTGAATCTCACTCCACCTATTCCGGCCTCGAGTACAATTGTGTTGTACCACCAGACCTCTCACTGTTGGTGTCACCCATAGGGCGATGGTACATGATAAATCAGTTCTAACCAACTGAGTAAATCCCCCTCTTTCAATCATGGACAATTACTCACGAGATTTACAATACTCATCATCGTGCTGTTTTAGAGGATGTGAACGTTTTCGAGACTATGATGTAACGAATAATGTCACGACGTTCGTTTATTTGAATACAGAATCATGTAGACTTTATTACATTTGTACCATTCCAGCTAAAATCTCAGTGAGGATCAAGTGATTTGTGTTTATTTATCAGTGATGAATACACGTGAAGTACCTCACCCTGAACAAGTGACTCCAATCCCAATATGTGGTATTTTTAAATTTATTTAACCTAAGATACAAACTAAAGTGCCGATGGTGACACTCGTATTTTCTGATCAACGCAATTTTTGACTTCCAACAATTATTCAATAAATTCTAGTCTGTAATCCCAATAGTCCTCAAGTTATTCAAATAATTACATCAATTGATCTTGTATATAATTATGTGTTTATAAACGCCATTCACTCTGGGATGGGTGTGTACACAAAGTGTTTTATACGGACATCCACATTCAGGAAATCTCGCATCTTGATGGACTCTTCATGCCTTATGCATTTATCATAAATCCACTGATATTATTCACTGTCTGGTGAAATCATCTTGTTATAAGCAGTAAAACTCATAGACAGTATGATGAGATACACTAGGTAACAGATATGTAAATAATTTTATTTCAGTAAACGTATCATTATGTGACATTACATAAAACACTAAGAATCAGTGGATTGTTATTTTGTACCTTACCCCTCCAGGATACAGATACCAGTCAAACAACAATCACATCTAGGTAGCAGGTTATTCTAAGTTAGCACTCCAGGCGAATGAGCTCACTAGTGATGGCAAATGTAGGGAACTCAACTGGGCGAAAAATCAACAGAACAACTCAGGAAATGGTGGAAGTTAGAATCCATTGGTTATTGAATCAGATTGCAGTGGCTGAATAGTCTACGAGGTTGTCTTGTAACAAGGAAGGTCATGTGTTTGAACCCTGGCAGTGGGTGCATACCGTAAGTGAGTTCCAAATTACGATGTAACAACTGTCCAGTACTCTCTGCTAGTTTTCTGGTGGTTCTCTAATCGATGTGAATCCGTGATCACACTTTAAGTAACAGACACTACTAAGGGATAGAAAGCGACAGATTGTTTATTAAATCCTCATTCATTAAAGTTCTTCAAACTACTCGACGAAATTTAACATAATTTAAAAGTTTATTCCAGTTTATACTGTCACTGCTATTGTTGGTGTTATTATTATTATTATCACCATTAAGTTTATTGTTAGTTATAATATGCGAAATCGGGATCATAAAACCGAAGTAAACATTTTTGTGTTAAATGAGATACGCTTCATTTTCTCAATTGTTATTCATCAGAAGAGAATGACAGAGAATATTTGAAGAGGTGATCTCTGCACACATCTGTTGTTTGTTTATTTCACTTGATCGTCTGATTATTTCCCTTCCTCCATCTCCCTCTCTCTATCTCATTGGAATAAGCCGTATAATGGTATGTTTGTTTCCTTCAGTTGGGTAAGGGAAATAAAGTAAACAATTTTGAAGGGTATTCGAAGAATGAATAAATAAACAAGTAAATAAATAAATGGGTAAATAAGCTGATGATCTGATGAGTTTGGAGTTCAAAACAAGAAAAATAAGGGAAAGAAGAAGGAGAAGAAGAAAAGGAGACTGTGAAGACTGGTCATTTTATGGCTGTTTAATATGGAAGGAGAAGACGAACATTTTATTGCTAAATGAATTTGAATGAGTATGAATAAATGGAATTTGCAAATGTTCATGCGTACTTTAATCTGTTAATATTAGCTATGTATAAATATGAAATAGATTGTGTAGATCATGTTTTTTACTGATTAACAGTGGTGCTGAATATCATTGTGTGTGACTAATCAAGTGTATGGACGTAAACCATGAGCTCAGGGACAATGTAGCACTATCTGTCAGCTTAAAAAGTTACAGTCAATCCAATTTACACAACGGATAATACCTGTTGATTAAGTTTCAGTTACACTTCAGGTTATTGTCATTATTATTGCCTTGGATTCCGCGCAGAACATCGGGTTTCAACAACACATCGCCTTGTTCTATTTTAATGCTGTCCTCTCCATCTGCGTCCACGATCACTTACAATCTCTCATCTCCTTCTCGTACGATCTCGTCCATGTCACACTCGTTCCCACTCCCAACTCGTCGTTTCCCATTGGAATTCCACTCTACGGCCTGGGGTGCGATGTCGTCAGACGGTCTTCTCAATGTCTGGCCAACCCATCTCCATTTTCTCCTACACATTTGTTGAACGGGAGGTTATTGGTTGGTTTGTTCCCATAGTTTCCTGTTGATAATTCTTTCTGGTCTGCCATTCTATCTTCAATATGGAGCCATCGAAGTTGCAGCTGTTGATAATGTCAGCGATAGCTTGTTGGAAATGCTTTTCGTGACACGCTAGTCAAGTTTCTGACCCGTGTAGAAGAACCGACTTCACATTTGTGTTGAAAATCCGAATCTTGTTCATTATGCTGGCTGACTGCAGAAGATTTCCAAACTGATTTTAAACTGATGAAGGCGTATCTAGCCTTGCCTTTCTGATTCTGGCTAGCTTTGACATCTTCATCCGTTCAGTGTGCCTGTGGTTGAAACAGTGCTTCCTAGCCGGAAAAGTGAAGGAAGTAACCTGTGTCAAGTCTCTCTCGTTGATGGCTATTGGTGCTGGCTGTTGTTGTTACTGTTGCTGTTGGTTGGTTATCTTCATCACCTGCGATTTATTTGTATGTGAACCAACTTTTAAAATTCTGAACAGTACATATTCCCTATAAATTAACAAAGATAAGTCTGTAATTTTCAGACTAAACAATAAAGATTATTTTAGGCTCTTTATTTCCAGTCCCAGATTAATTCATGTTTTATACTCGTAGAAATTCACCAGTTTGTCGTTAGAGCATCTTTACTCATTTCACACTACTCATTCAGATATCAGGTAACACTTTTAATTACTTTTAATTGCAAATGGAAGCTAAATATTTGTAGTGGTTCACATTGACAGTCTCAACGGAATGTAAAGCTGCGGATACTGAGAAATTTGAAATTACTTCCTGGATTGTTGTACTGGAGAGTCAGTCACCTGTTCAGTCTGTTAACACAATTTCATGGTGGATTTCCCAAAACTTAGTGTAGATATGACAATGACAGAAGCTATACATTTTCTTTGTGACTTCATTCAATCTCACACAACTGATGTTGGCACACCGATGCGCCTTTCACCTCTAGTTCGGAATCAAAACCGAGATCTACAGGCAAATAGATGGCGTAGGAATGGGTTCTCCTCTAGGACCCACCTCAGTCAACCGTTCATTGGCTAGCCTGGGAAACAATTTCTTATCACCAGTTATCAACGAGGTTCATCTATACAATAGATAAATCGATGATACTTTCATTATTTCTGATGAGAATTTCGACCTCAGAAACGTAGTTTAAACCTCCCTTAGTACCCACCTAAACACTGAATTCACCCTAGAAGTTGAAACTGATGTATTGTTCCAATTCCCCTATGTCCAACTGAGAAGAAATGCTGACAGCTCTCTGAGGTGGTCCATATAAAAAAGATCACATGGAATGGACAGTTCATCAATTTTCAGAGTTGTGTTCCTCTAAGTGGAAAGAGAAACCTCATATACTCTATTTCCCCGAGGATGCGGAAAATCTGCACTGGGGAACCAATGGATGAGGAATTATGAAATCTCCAACGAAACTAGACAGAAAATGGTTTCCCACACACATTCATACACAAGAATCGACAACCAAAGAAAGTGTCGTAAAAGGTTTGAGTCGCCCACGAAATGATTCTGATGCTTAACTCTGAGTTTAAAAGTGATAGTGAAGCGGAATTTCTCCGTAGACGGCTTTCGAAATCTCTCAGGAAACTTACTTCGCCGCCAGCCTACGAGTGACATTCTCCTGCAGGAAACTATTCAACCAGCATGTGAAATACAAGCTGTCACATTGAGCCACCACCACCTCTACATGCATATACCAGTTCACTTGCTTGTGTGGAACTGAGTACATTGGATGTACCATTCCTCGGCTTGTAAAATGCCTTCAGGAACACTTTCCAGAATGGTTAGCGACTTTAGAACACAAGGGTGTATCTAAATCAGTAATGGGAGATCTGGTGAATTCAGGACATTTCGCTACATTTGAAAATTCCTTCAAAATCATGTACAAGATCCAATCGAATCTCTTCAAGGGAATGAGATCAAGGCAACTGGGTATCAGTGAGGCACTAGATATCCATAATTTCAAGCCCACGCTACGTAAGCAAAGGGGACATCTAACCTTTGTCCCTTCCACGGTCATAATAAAAGGTCCGTGGTATCAATAATGGCTATTTTATTGCCTTTTTTACCCAACCTTCCTGCCTGTTTTTCACAAATATTCGATTTTTTCAGTAATCATGGTCCCACTATATCTTTTCTACCCTATCATCCTGTTAATTGTGCTTCGTAGCTTTATTAATTTGACCTTTGACCAGGAATAGTTCTGGAACGTTCCCACCTATTTGGCATAAATACACGAATGTACAGTTATCTAGTTCATAAATTCATCGAAAAGAAAATTCTTTCCGCTGCAGCCGTCTTTTCACTAATTCATATGATCCAATGCGTATATTCCGTGATTAGTTAAGGGCCTTGTTTCAAATATGATTTATTCAGTCAGTCTTTAAATGATAAATCTTTCAAGCCTTTTAATAACTTGTTGAAATCTAGAGGCTCTGCCTCCTGAAATAAACCCCTATTGTTTATTACAACAATTCAAAGATATCTAAAAGTCAGTCATTGAAAATATTTAAATTAACAATCATTTTAGCGAATCCAAATTGCCGACTAAACTAAGCAAGCCAGATTCACGAAAAAGGATTAAGTGAAGCATTCGACAACAGAAATGTGCTTGAAATTGTCTGTATGACTCAGTTAAATTACTCATAAGTTTCAATGAAGAAAGAATATAATTGTAGGGTAATGTTAGCTCGTTTTATTTCGAGGGGATTCTCTACAACTACGTACATCTTAAGTAAACCAATTATAATAGATTTCAAAATTTCTGAACATAATTTTCACAATGACTTCAAGTTATAGATAGTATGTGCAATATAACTGTAAGTAGACAAATATTTAGTGTTAAAAGAGTAACCATTTACATAGTTATTAGGCAAGGGGGTAGAGTTCAGATTTCTTGTGGGTACAAGCATGGACAAGAGACAGAATACAAGGTAGAATAGCACAGTGAATTTATGATGATATTGGATGGTTGGAGGCAATCGGCAGGAAGCGTTGGACCTAGGTTTCGTGCTAGTTGGCACTCGTCAGGAAGGCGTATCTGCAACCTTGAAGGAACTCATGTCCCTTCTGAGGTTCGAACCCGTGTCACCCAGTGCTGCAGTCAGAGACGTTACCACTGAGCTATTCGGGCTGGCGATTGACCTCGTGTAGGACTGTAATGGATATTTTGATTTGACACTAGTAACTAGTGTGATGCATCTAGTCCTCTCTTTGGTGCAGACTGAATTCTATCAGTCAGGTTGTAATGTGGCCACCATTCTAGGTAGCTCGCCATCTGACTGCAGCACTGGGTGACACGGGTTCGAACCTCAGAAGGGACATGAGTTCCTTCAAAATTGCAGATACGCCTTCCTGACGAGTGCCAACTAGCACGAAACCTAGGTCCAAGGCTTCCTGCCGATTGCCTCCAACCATCCAATATCATCACAAACAATGTACACCGTGATGGCGAGCTACCTAGAATGGTGGCCACATTACAACCTGACTGATAGAATTCAGTCTGCACCAAAGAGAGGACTAGATGCATCACACTAGTTACTAGTGTCAAATCAAAATACAGTGAATTTATACATATTATGGTGAGAGAGAATTCAGGAGGGTGGGTGTGAATAGTGAAGTACAATAAGGTAAACAAAATAATTAAATCAAGATTGACTGGAAAGCTATGCAACGAGATAAAACATAAAAGCACACTAACAAAATAATTACGATTACCAGGCTATAAGGTAGTGAGAGATAAGTCACACCAACTTTCTGTATGCAGAAGGCGGATCACAGTCTTTTGATGGCAATGGCTTCTGCGAATCGAAGTAAACATGCTTTTCTTTGCGTATTGAATGTTTTGAAAGTCTCACTAGTTTCCACTGTGTATGTGTCCCGTGTCATTTAGGTGTCTGGCGATTGCACTTGAGTACGCTTTGCCGCCTTTCGAACGGAGACTTTTAGGGATGTACTCAGGAAATCTAGTAGATGCTCTCCACTCATTCGTTCCTGTGTGCTTACTGTCGCATGTGCAAATGAATTGGTGAATGGAGTTGTATTTGACATGTGAGCAGGATACTTATCTAATTCCGACTGGGTTGACGAGCTCACTGTGTTGTAGAGCGGAGTGTGTCTAGCGGCGCGAAATGTTCGTTTCAATGTAGCTTTAATTCTGTTTTCCGTTCTTGTGGATTCTCATTACCGTTTTGATGCTAAACAGATGAAAGCCGGTTTCGTTTTAACTATTTCGAGTTTCGATCTAGGTGGTTTTTCTTCCCATATTTTGAAATAAACTTTCGAGGGTATCGGTTTCCGATAAGATATTTTTCGATGACTGCATGTTCCTCTGAGATCTTAGCTTTCGAAAACAATTCCGTAGCTCTGTTGAAGAGTGTTTTCACCAGGCTTCGTTTGTAGTTGATTGACGAAAAGCGTTGAGAGTTCAAATATTGATCAGTCTAGGTTTCTTTCCTATACATGGATTTTTCAATCGTTTCATCGTCTCTTCTTTTTATGTTGAGATCTAGGAAGTGGAACTGTTTGCCACATTCATGATCCATTGTAAATGCTCTGTGAATGTGAGTCAAATTTGTTCGTTGTTTCTCACAAATGATGTATTCAGGTGCACTTTCCTCAAGATATAGCCCATCAGTACACTTCGACATTTATCTACTGTTCATTCCCACTTCGTTAGGAGATGACGAAAATGAGTGCCACTGAGTAACACATTTATTGACAGCTCAGTTGTGTATCCGAGCGGAATCAAGCACAGTATTCTGAGAATAAAGATAATCTAGGTTTACAACAGAAAGCAAACTTAAAATTCCTCGAATCTGCCATTACTTGTTTGCTCAAGATGGTGTCACAGACATGTAATTATAACAATATTTACATACATCTGAATAGTAGAAACAAGTTTTAATTCAGTATACGGATGACAACCGTTTAGTGCTTTACAAGCCAGGCAACTTCGCCAGATCTTTTTTCTGAATAAACACAACGTGAAGACAATTATTCTGTAAGTCAGGTTGAAAGTGATACCCAGGTAATATACATTATGTTTTAACACTTCAAT
Source organism: Trichobilharzia szidati (assembly GCA_944472155.2). NCBI lineage: Eukaryota > Metazoa > Platyhelminthes > Trematoda > Strigeidida > Schistosomatidae > Trichobilharzia > Trichobilharzia szidati. Next base: position 30,888,184 of record OX235271.1, on the reverse strand, counting down.
TTCAAGTGAAGTTTAAAAAAGTACTATCTATTGGGATCGCAATCAACCGTTCACAAACGCCGAGTTTCAAGATGCCACATATAAAATCTGTTGAATAGTCACAAACTTGCTTTTGATTGATTGCTTTGTCGGTATAAGCCTCATCCGTGGTGACAGGAATATCGAAATCTCTACTAAACTCTGCATGTAAACAAATGACCATCGTGATATCGATCGTTACTTTAAAGTTGAAAAAAGGTTTCGATCCTCTAGAGCAATTAGATGTTAGTTATCATAAAGCTTTGTATTAATTGTTGACAAATGGAAACAGACAGATTGACTAATATTCAGTCGTGAAGTAAATACAGCCTAAAGGGTTGGATTAGAATATGTCCACAAATCAATTCTCCCATTTATGCATGCATGTATGGATGCGGGTTCTCACTTTCCATCTCAATAACCTCACACCATATCAAAATTCTACTCACAATTCACTAATTAATTGATCGCCTCTACAAAACTCAATTGTCCGTCCCTTCTTCGGTCGATGTTACCAAGGTGTTTACATGTAGATATGCATATAGTTTGTGATTTTGACAGTTTGAAATTAACACTTGTTTATTTCAGAGAGAAGAGATGAAGAGAACAAAAGGCATTGACTTGTCATTGATTTTATCTGAAAGCTGGAAACAATGAAGCCTGTTAAATGAGCGCCATCATATTGTTGTCATCGTCAGTCTCCACGTTGTTTCGTCACACGCGTGAATGTTTCTCTTCTTCGTCTTCTTCTTCCGCTTGTGTCTTTTGTAGCCATTATGAATATGATTTGTGTAGTGAGTGACTGAATCTTTTGTAGATGATACGAGGTGGCAGTCAGCAGTAATTTGAAGGAGTGACAATGTATCAATGATTGGAAGGCTTTCCTGTTGTAATCTATGTCGTCAGTAATGAAGCTAGTTGACGAAATTGATGAATTGTCAGGTTGATTGTCATCATATAACGTGAGTTGTAATAGATATGGTGGAAAATTTAATAGTGTTTTGAATGGAAATTCGGAATGTCTGCCTTCACCGAATATGCAGATTACGATGCTGTTCTTAATGTTTTGGGAAATGTTTCTCAATTAACTTGTCGCCTGATTTCTATCCGCTTGTGGATTTGGAATCACCTGAATGATTTGAAAATGAGTTTGTGAATTCATTTCTGAATTAAATTGATAACGCATTTTAGTGAGGAATCAACAAGTTGTATTTGGATCTCAGTACTTCTGTTCAGTTGAATCTCGTTAGTTTTTCCAAATGAACGATTTTGAGCGGATTTATGGGGCAACAATTTAAGGCTGAAAATGCTGCATAAGTATTTTGTTGACTGGCCCATATTTCCTTGTTGCACTCACTTCACCGTGACTAATAAATCTATGCGGGAACTGAGATGGATTGGCCTGGGATTTCACTTGATATTGGAGGATTCTACTGTCATGTAACTAGAGAGTGCAGCCATGTTCTGACTCTTATTGCTAACCGGAATTATACCTCTCTTCAGGGTTATATCTCTATGATCTAATAGATCAGTCGTTATGGTTACTAATAATATGAAACTTAATTACTATGTTAGTAATTAGGTATCAATGAACACTAGTCATAGTCGCCGCTATCTAGATGAATTTGATTCTGCTGCTGGATGAAAAATTCTTTTGATATTTCGTTTTCTGGAACACTTGGAATTCGGATTTTGTGGACCTTAGATCTTTGGACATCACACCTGATGACATCCACAAATGTTAGTTCATTACCAGCAAATCATCTTCACCTTGTCCCGGGAATACAACAATAGCGGAGAAATGGCATCCTGTCTATTGTCTCAAAACCTGCCTCACTTGTGTGATGAATAACTGTCTCCATGCCATTTTATTGTGTTAATTTTCTGTCTCACTATTCCACTCTGCTAATTCAGTTGTGATATAATACATAATTGTTGAGTAATTATCAGACCGTAAATGAAGTAGAACTGTAGGTCTTCTTTTATCTTATTGTTCATGCGACATCATCATTACTGCACTGTTAGTCTTTTTGTAATTACGGGTAAGTGGAAGTGATGAAATGAACTAACACAAAGCTCACGTGTGTTAGTTCATATCTCTGCTATTTTTTAAATCATGGAAAATTCCCATTGTAACATATAGAAAATCAAAACAAATGATTCAGCGAAGAGACTCTTTTCAACGAATTTATCATCAAGCTGTACAATCGTATATATATGGTTTTTAAGAAGTTATATCCGGTGAGGGAATTGAAACATAGGTGTGAATGCATGAAATAATAATAATATGAAGTGCAATTAAAACTAAAATGTTTGTGATTATAATCGTAGTTAAAGGTCAAGTGGCAAAGCAAATTAATGTCATATATAGAATAATTCATAGGATGGATAGAACTTGAAAAAGGTGTGCAATTATAAGATTAGTAGACAAATCGAAAAAATAAAAACGTTACGTAATATTGTGTGAAATTTAATAGCATAGAATTTAATGTTGCATGAAGGAATTGATTTAGAATGACAAGTGGAACAAGTGAAATAATACCGGGGACAATTAAAAATGAGAGTAGTAATAGTAACAATTGACTTAATAAGGAGGAGTATACAAATTGAATAGACAAAAATGAAAAAATGAAAAAATGGAGAGTTGGTAGAGCTAAAGTATGATTGGGGATTACCATACTTTAGCATAGAGGGATTAAGACCATGAAAGTTGGAGGGGTTGAACGAACTTCTTCTGTACACAGAGATCTGGCTTTTCTGTTTCGATAGCCAAAGCTTCAGCAATACAGATGAGTCGGGTACGTAGGGATTTGGGTAGATTACTCTTTGCCTTGTAGATGACTTTGAAGGCGGAGGCTATAGAGATAGGGTGATCATTCTCGACCAGATGTTCAATGATCGCGCTTCTTATTGCTCCACTACCACCTTTTCGTAACCATGCAGGATAGTGTTCTTGCACCCTCTTGGACAAAACTCGTGTCGAACGACCGATATACCTAGCTCCACAAGAGCAGGTGAATTGATAAACACACATAGAGTTGGTCAACAGCGGGATTTTGTCCTTCAGGTTATTGAACAATAATGGTCGACTAGAAAAGGCTATTCTCAGGGATGCAGCAGGGAATGTTCTTTTCAGGGATTGTGATATCCTCCGTTTCATGATATCGGAAGCTAAGTCCCCTTTGAATTCCAAGCTCATGTAAAGTGTCTTCTTGGGTACGGTTGATAACTCACGTTTTTTAGGATTTGAATGAATATTCTTATCTATAAAACGTGGTGGAAATCCATTTTCTATTAGGACTTTCCTCAAGATGTATAGCTCATCTTCCACAGTATCAGGGCTACATATGCGCCGAATACGAGTGGCAAGCGACCGTATCAGGTTTCGTTTTCGACCAATGGGTACCCAACTGTAGAAATTTGTCAGTTGACCATTCCATGACAGCTTGCGATAAATCGATCTTTTCAGGGTTCCATCGGTCCTTCTTGATAAGTTCACATCGAGGAAATGCATGCTAGACTCGTTCTCCATTTCGAGTGTGAATTTTATCGCCGGATGGCAACCATTAAATACATCTAATATATTATTTAAGTTACAATCACTATTACAAATAATAAAGGTGTCATCTACGTACCTTTTATACATTTGAAAACTTTGGATTATAGGCTTCAGCTGATCATTTTCTAGACTGGACATAAAACAGTCTGCAAGGAGAGGACCCAAGGGAGAACCCATTGCAATACCATCCTTCTGTCTGTAGATAGCTTCATTAAAAGTAAACTGTACATTCAATGTACATCTCAGAAGTAGTTCTTTCAGATCTGTAGTGGGTATTCCTATATTCAATTTGTTGTCTTCTATATATTTGCATATAAAACATATAGTTTCTGTCAGTGGAACGTTCGTAAATAGGGATTCTACGTCCAAAGACAACATATGTTTATTCGACGCATTTATATCCTGTATACATTCAACAAATTGGAAGGTGTCCCGGAGAGAATGATTAGATAGCTGTTCCCTGACAGGTTCAAGGATTTCAGCTAGCCATCCAGCTACTGGATGATAGGGCGATCCAGACATATCCAAGATAGGGCGGAGTGGAAGGCCAGCTTTGTGTATTTTCGGTAGACCGTAGAGTCTTGGTATTAGAGATCCTGTTGGTCTGATCTTTTCGTATAATTCTTCACGAATGAGATGATTGTTCTTCATTCTTTTTAAAGCTTCTGTAAGTTCTTTTTCAATTAAATCCGTCTTATTTTTCTCGTTCGGTTTCGAGAATTTACTGCTGTCTGAAAGTAGACCTGACATTTTGTCGATATAATCCTTACGATCCATAATAACAACACCTGCACCCTTGTCAGGGCGTGTTAGTAATATATCGTTGTTATGCGTCAAAAGTTTAAGTTCTTCTTTGTGCTGTTTGGTCAAGAGACTTTGCATTTTTGATCTTGCATTAAGGTATTGATTGCAAGAGTCAGTGATTGTAGATTTGAAGCATTGGAAGTCCTGTTCTGACGATGGTGTGAGATCATAAGTTTGACTGAGTAGATTCTCAAACTGGACATGTGTATTTAGCTTGTTGATATTGAGATTAACATCGCAAAACTTCGAACCCATTGACAAGGCTTCCATTTGCAATTTTGATAGGGATATGGAAGAGTGATTGAACACGTATCTCTCACAATTTTCAGGAAATTTTCGAAGACATTCGATAGATTTTAGGCTATTAGATAGCTTAGAATTAAAAGACATTGTTTGTTGGTTGGTGACCACGTTGACATATTCATTAAACGTTTGACGTTCTTCAATCGATAAGTCATATAGAGCAGAAGATCTTTATGCAACATTAAATTCTATGCTATTAAATTTCACACAATATTACGTAACGTTTTTATTTTTTCGATTTGTCTACTAATCTTATAATTGCACACCTTTTTCAAGTTCTATCCATCCTATGAATTATTCTATATATGACATTAATTTGCTTTGCCACTTGACCTTTAACTACGATTATAATCACAAACATTTTAGTTTTAATTGCACTTCATATTATTATTATTTCATGCATTCACACCTATGTTTCAATTCCCTCACCGGATATAACTTCTTAAAAACCATATATATACGATTGTACAGCTTGATGATAAATTCGTTGAAAAGAGTCTCTTCGCTGAATCATTTGTTTTGATTTTCTATAAGTTCATATCTCAGCATATATAGAATATGATATTCGTTATGTGGCTGCTTCTTTATCAATAAGTGGTTAAGCCAGAGAACAAGTGAGTGTTACCATGGTAAGTAAGATATCGCCTCTTATCGCCGTTTATATTGCTCTCACCTATTCAGTTATAATGGTCAATGAGAAGAGGGAAATTAACGGAGAACAACAATATTGAAACAAAGTGACTAACTGAATATAAATAACTGAATGAATGAATAATTTTCAAGTGTTTATATTCTTATGTCCACCACTTGCATAAATTCGATCCTCCAATTTTGTGATAGGCATGTTAATAATGGACATAGGAGATTTATACTAGTTTAGGAGGATACAGTCAATCGGATACTCTGAATGTGGATTTCGTGCTGATTGGAGGGAAGGCTTTAGGCGAATTCATGTTCCGAACGAGATTCATTCATTCATTCACAAAGCTATTGAAATCATAATTGAATGTGCAAAAAAGACATTTTCTTACCTGTAACCGAGTTCACTTTGAGTGATTAATATTTGTGTATATTTATGCTTGCTAAACAAATTCGAATTATTGACTAGTCACTAGAGTCTAATCATTGTCGCGTGTTTAGTGTGTAGTGCTGGTGCTAATTGAATTCTACAAGCCAAGTCAGCAGTATGTCCACCAAGATAGTACACTGGCCATTTCAGTGCACTCTGAATTGCTATTGTTATTATTATGATTAGATGTCAATTTTGTCTCGAAATGAAATCCCACCACGATCAAACATGAAACCAGTCAAATTCCTACAAACCGACACTAAGATGTGTGGAGGTGGTTAGGAGGGAGTTGTTGATCTGTGTTTTGAAATAGTAGGCGCCCATCAGCAAGTGGTATCTACAACCTAGGTGGAATTTGCGCCCCTGCATCATTCGAATCCACGTCACTCAGTGCTGCAACCGTAGTCGTCATCATGAGGCTATTAGGACCTGTGATTGATCCTTTGTTTACATTAACTGGTCAGTTGGATGTTGTGGGGAGAAATACTCGACAAATTCTGATGCTATGTATGTTTTTTGGCATTCATTTTGATGTTAGAGAAGTAGTAGTACAGTAATCTGCTACAGATAGTTGAAAATTGTACCACATCAATGTACACAGAACTGACAAACACTCTTATTCATTTTACCATAATAGCCCCCATGATACTTATTCTCTTGTTGTTTCTTTTAATGTGAGATGAAATATTGTTAGATACCGGGGTCGAACGATTGATTGGAAATATCTCTACGGCAACAGTTATAGCACAGGGGTCGATTGGTTAAACGTCTCTGGGATTTTACAGTAAACCCTCACTACTAACAGAATCCGGTCATGCAGCCACGATACTCTTCATCACACTTGTACGACAGAGATTGTGAAGGAAGTGAAAACATGATGAAAAGGATAAAGTATATCTTCAGTTGAGACTGATAACGGCAAAGACCCGATAGACAAGATCATACGACACAGTGCAACAATTTGAATGAAATTATTAAAATCCACTACATAATTCTTGTCCACGGTAAGTGAATTCAGGAAATAAACCACTGTGCTACCTGGTAGAAAATCATTTACGGCATTACAGGTCAACTTTTAGGGGTAGGAAGAAGGGAAATATTTATTTATCTACCTTCCTTCTCACCAAAGTTCACAGGATGCAATGAGAATCCGGTGCGTGGTGGTTCAGTGGTAGAACACTTACAAGTCACGTGAGTGGTCCAGGGTTTCACTCTCAGCCGGCGAATTATTAAGCTTTGCTTAGATGGTAATAAGACGGCTTAACAGGGAGCAGTGGGAGCTAGGCCAGCAACCCCACCCCGTGAAGAGATGCATCACTATTATTGAAACATAAAACCCATGTTCCACTCAAAACACAAAAGAATACAATAAAATACATATAAATGAGAATCAGGTTGTAATGCACAAATTGTTTGGAAAATCACTCCTGGACGATTTATCGATAATCTTTATACTTATTTAGACGTCTCAACTAACTCTTGTGACTATTACACGTTTTCCCCTAGACTGTGTATCATTAGTTTGACATTTGTATATCACATGTTGACTTTGACCCTTATTATTTTATTTGTCTTTTCATTGTTCAATCTCCAATTGTAATAATTCTCTCTGTGGTTGTGTGTACACCGATAATGTGTTGTTTACCGATATGAGTTTGTTTGAGTGAATGAAGGTGATTCTGACCCGGGACTGTCTGCGGAAAGCCTTGGCGTGTGTGTGTATGTGATTCCTGTGAACAGAGATTTTGATCCCACCACGTGGGGAGTGTTCTCCGCGATTCTAAAGCACCATTTAACAGTTAAAATTTAGTTAACCAACTTCGTTTTACAGCACTTGTCTTGAATGTAGAAACCTATATTACCCGTATAGCTGCCTCAAGGCAAATTTGAGTTTTGTTGTTGTTATTGTTTGACAGAACAGCTAAAATGCTGAAGAACAATTGTCTTTTCCCTGCTTTCGGAACATTTCGTAATAGCGCCAGTATCAATGAAGCTCTCTCGGCTGTACCCGAATAGATTTAGTCACTATACAGATAGTAATAGTAATAATAAAAAAAAACATAATAGTCGATTTCAAGTGTTGCTTCGCTGGGATTTGATCAGTATTAAGTTTGACCACGCGTTCCCATCAGTCGGAGAATTATTGAATACCAGGGAGTACACGGGAGTTGTTTCCTTCTGACTCGAAACTCTTCATCACTACATACGCATGACCTCACCGAAGGTCGAAATCGGGACCTTCAGGTTGTGAGGAGAGCACATTGACCATTCAGATGCTGAGATGGAATGCAATGGCCAATGAATGTTAACTTCTGTCGACTCGGAATTTATAGTGCCAAAACCAACCTCTGTTGTGGGAGAGGATTTGTCGTCACACCCAACTTGATGGACGCCACTCATCACGACATCTCAATAGAACTCCAGACAAATTCCTTCTGTAGTCAGGCAACAGTCAACAATAATAACAATAATGAAGCGCGTTGATCAAATGATAGACAAAATTTGTGCCTGACATGAATGAATTTGGTGTCACAATAGTTCCACACGGAAACAGAGACTAAATATAAAACACTGGAGTTGACTCCTGAGTGAAACGAAAAACATGCACTGAAAGTCTAAAAATGCTACCATTAGTACTGAGGAAAAGTAACAGTAATCGAGAGTAGTGTGAGCAAGTCTCGATAGAGAACGAAATCGCCAACTCACTCACTCACTCCACTTCAGGACACTGCACTCCACTGAATTGCACTGAACTGGAGTGAACTCAACTCAACTCAAATCAAGTGCATAACATTGCATTAGACTACACAACACAACACAACACAAATCTACACTGAACTACACTCACATAGATAACCTGGCCTAACAGTAACACTAACACACTCGACCCACACTCAATTCAAGTGACTCTTCCACACATCTTTGTATGAGGGTCAAGGAGTCGACCAACACAACCATCGCTCTCACGTAAACAAATCATACTACTAGTATTCTCAAATACACAATCATTCAAATCACACTCATCTCCACGACCACCTACACACACAGAAACACTCTCCGTCTCTCTACCTCTCTCTCTCTCAATCTTACAGACATGCACACACACACACACTGAGAATTCTCATTTACTCAGTATTTCACGATCGACCAGTGTCCTCACATCACACTCACTCTCCTCTCCTACCCTCCGCATATAAACACGCAAATCCACACGACTACGTGAACAATCGACACATCTTATCTCACACAAACACATACACACGTGCGCACCCGACACTCAGGATACACAGATCAATCGAGATGCACGCCATCTTCGTTTCTGCATTAGTCTCCGCACTAATCGTTCGTCTTGCCAATTGCAATCGCATCTCCAACTTCGACAACGAAGGTGAAAATGCTGGAGACGACGTAGCTGGAAGACTACTTCTGCAATTGGAGTGAGACTGATTCACTCGACAATATTGAAGAGATTGCTGTGTTTCAGTGATAAGTTGTTGGTCGTGTGGTGGTTTTGGTGTTGTGTGAGTAAGTGGGTACCTGGCTGTCTGACTGACTGACTGACTCAGTGAGTGATTGACTGACTGAGGGAGTGGATGGGTACGTGAGTGGATTGCACTCATTTAGGTGTTGGTGTTGTGCATACCGGTGTGTTGACTATGCTCCTCAATATACAATGAAATTTTATGTCAACGAAACCGTCAGGACGACATGAGAGTGGAATTTGGCCAATGTGGAAGATAATCCCACCTAATACAAAACCCACTAATAGTGTCCTGATAAGTGAATGAAGCTTCGAGCACAGTTGACTGCTGGTGGTAATGTCAGTGAATGACAGAATTATGAGGCATACATTGTGCTCGAAAAGGCATACAGGTAATACTACTGTATCACTGTGTGCGTGTGTGTGTGTAATAAAATTGACCTTACCTGACGTGTGTGAAGAGAACACGTGTCAGTGCCACTGACACTGTGGACTTTGATTCCCCAAAACTCTGCTGCATGTGACAGGAGTGTGATACACAATTTCCTCCACACACTGTCGTTCCGCGTCTTCACACTGCTTTTTTGCAGACTGAAATGACCTGTCACCAACTGGTCACCTCTCCTTCCCACAAAACAGATACCGCCTCTGTGACATACACTTGGTGACAGTGATCACTCTCATTGCTCTCACATTGCACCATCTCTCCCCTCTCATTGATTCACCGAATATGTATCACCCTAACTCTTTCAGATCTGGAGAAAGCACTTTCGAAGGCAAAACAGCATGATGGGTGCAGTCAATCAGGAACATGCGACAAATGCTTTGTCAATATTCTGGGACAACTTGTGAGTATACTTGGCCGTCATTATGGCCAATACATATTATTCATTGACATCGTTTCTTCTGATTATCCCCACACTCATGAAATATTTGTAGATACAAGCAACGTGTTATGAGTACTTGATAAAATGCTCGTACATCTACGTGTTTAGATGACTGGTGACAGTGACACCTGTTGTCACACAGCTTTAATTTCATTCCAATTCACAATGTATTTGATGTGAAGTGTTGAGTATTTTCGCTTTTGCGTCACTTGTATCAAGTGGGAAGTACTGCATTCCAACTGAGCGATATTTCTGCGAATCTGTCTTACCGACCGATCTGGAGACTCCGACAACTCCGAGTAGACGACTACAATGTTATCGATATATGTTTGACCTCACACACGACTTGGTGGACACCACCCACCACGACCTCTCACTAGAACTCCAGGTATATTCGTTCCGTAGTCAGTAGTCACTGGTGAGCAGTGATAACAATATTAAAGACTCTTGTTGAAACAATAGTCAAAATATGTAGCTGAGATGAAGGATTTCGGTGTAGTTGTGCTCTGTCGGCTGAATACTTTAATTGTGTACCTTTCATCACCTACCATCTAGTTGACTTATTCATATGTAAGTTCCCATTGAATTTGATGTTGAAGAAGAAGGAGAAAAAGCCCAAGGTATCAATACGAAGGGTTTCCCTTAGAAAAATGGAATTCCGTTAGCTTACATGTTTAATCCATAGTTAACTATATTTGAGTATCGCTCTACCCTTGGTGTAGTATGTGAAACTGGTTGTCGTCACAAGTTTTAAATAGTCAAGTAATCACTTAAACCTTAAAGCATAACTAAATACCCGACTTACTCTCAGGTGTGTAGCAAGTTGAAATGTATCACTGATCGATATGGCCAGTTGAGAGTTATCAAAGCGAGGCAGTACAGCTTGCTAGCTGGATCGAAATAATCGACTCACAGGATGGCCGTTTCACTCGTTTCACGCCATCATCATTATGCTGAGTGATAATCTGCTCAAACAGCCATTCTGTTTCTGTTCACTAGCTTTATCGTTTCTAGAAATGTTGGCAGTATTACATGTGTGTCGTGTGTATGAGAAGTAATGTTACTGGATGAATTTCCGCTGTTAAATACCGGGATAAGATAGACTTCTGCACTGCTGAACATTTCACGACGACTTTGAGAGCATACGAGGTGCGACAGAGTATCATTCGTGGCCCGACTAGTCCTTGAATTCAGTATTGATGAATGGAGCAGGATTGAAATTGCAAGGGACTTGCTCACTCGAATGAGTCCCCAAACACGTGGATACGATCTCAGATCGTCTATGAATTTATCGTTCATTCCAGGGCTTTCAAATTCGGCTCAGTAAAACTGAGGTTGATCTGCTCCAGGAATTATAAAACATATTCATCACTTATAAACAGTGACACTGATTACTGTTCTGTAAACAATTCAAGCATATGTGAAGATGCCCCCAACAAGAGGATTGTTATCAACGCCTTATTTTCGGGCAGAAAAACAGTGTGAATGTCGGAATTGCTCAGTTAGATTCGCAATGAGGCGACCGAGTCAGATGACATTATACCACAATATTCTGCAACATGTTAGTATTTGATGACAAAGTAGTGTGAATCATTGGGAGATTATGTCAGCGTCACATTTGAGGATGGCAGTATCTGAAGACCATTAAGATGAAGAGATATTTCGACCTAGTGGTGAATGAAATGTGAGAAAACAGCATCCATCGGTAGCAATAATGATCTCATTCAGCTTATAACGCACATAGATTATGACTGAGCATTGACAGTTTGAGAATTCATTTTGGTATCAGCGTTCATATTAAAAATGAAGCTCCCAGTCGATCACTGGCGATCAATGAACAGTCTCAGCTTCAGTGATACAACGTGCAGATTCACTTCTCAAATTTACAACCTCTTACATGCATTATTTGTCAGTGGATTTAGTGTAGTGATTAATGTCAATGAAACACATGAGGGAAATGTGAGAATTATCAATTTTCTGAAATTCGATAGGTGATTACTGACGATGACGACATTCAAACATCAGTGACCTCAGAACTACACTGACTAATTGATCAGACTCAGTCAGCTGTATATAGTTCACTCCATTATCAATTATTCCAGTGACTACCTGAAAACCTCAGGTTATCTTGACAACGATTCAGGCCATTGATTGGCATAATGTAATACTCTCTGTCTCTCTCTCTCTTGTGTTTGAAAAGTTATTTGATACATTGGCAAGATTGACATGAACCAGATTTGAGACGAACTTGTTTTAAGCCATTTCACTGTTCTCTCTTTGAATAGGTGAGTAAACACACGCTAAATTCGATACTCTCAAAATATATCACCTTCCTAACTTCAGGCAAATTTATTTGATTTCCTGCTGTGAGTGTGTTGAATGTGGCCATGTTTATTTCAAACAGCCACACAATTTTATCAGCAAACATTTCTCCCCATGAATATAAACTTGAGTGATATTCAAACCTATGAATTGTGAACTCCATCAACTTGCTGTAGCACTGGAACTTCCCGGATGATGCAACCGACAAGTTATCTGATCGATGAAAGTAGACAGAATTCGACAGATATTGATGTACCCTCAGTTCAAATTCATTGATATGAAGGCCGATTGATGTGTGACGACGAGAATCTCCTCATTCATACAAACTCCCACTGGACTAATATCCGAATACATAACAGCTATGCATCAGTACATTGCTTATACAGCCCTTCTTTTGCATAGCTGATAAACTGAACTTTAAATAAACAGTGACATGACCTGCTTAGTGTGGGTGGCTCAGTGAAGCACGAAGTGCTACGTATAGGTAAGGGATTGCATTTGTGTCCTACACGAAACATTCTCTGTACTTCGTTTAACAATAAGTGTAGGCACTCCAGGTTTACCTATTCATATATGATTCCCATTTCCAAAGGAGTCAATGATTCACAAATATTTCATACAGAAATGACTCGAAAGTTAGCGACACTCTAATGTTTCTCAAGCATCAACGAGGAGGCGGGGTGAGATCTCATATGTCCTCACTGATTGGATGTATTAAATGGCGAATATTCTTCACAATTGCTTCTCTCGAATTGATACTGAATACCTCTTGATGGAATCCCAACATTTGTTTGAATAGTGCCATAAATCTCCTAAGACTAACAGTGCTCTTGCAGAACTGATGAAGCTTTTGACGAAATACTTCACTCCTTGATAGATTCTCAGTGTCCTTAATGTCCTCTCGCAATGTAGTATCACAACGTGTGTATGAAGACAGTGCTACAGTCGCCAGTTCATCTAAACTATTCACTCTCTTAGGATCGGATAAGAAGCTGTAGAACTTTGTGAGGCAGAACATTCATTCGCTGATCGATTTACTTCCTATCACAATGCTGCAAATATAACAGTAATCAAGGGAATGAATCAGTTCACTCAAGCCATTTTCACATCTGAAAATGAAATAAACACTACGACATTAGATGGGTTTAGTTTAAGACCATTTAGGTGAGACCAGTTGTAAAATTCAGACAAGAATCTATTAATAAAAGAGCAATCCAATACCGGAACTACTGGGACAGAAACGGTTAGATATTTTCGAGTTAAAAGAAGATCTCGGTCGGTTTTCGACACAGAACTTTGCACTTATGTGCTGCAGTTCAAGTCGCAAGTTCAAGCCCAAGAAGATCTAAAATAACCCGACCAAATGCCTTAGAAATCTTAAAATACAGCAGTACAAATTCGTGCCTGTTACTACCAACAGGTATGAAGTTAAGGAATCCCAACTGAACGGACATTATAATATAAATGCTGACCGTGTACAATGGTATGCCATTCTTCACTATTATCCTCATGATTCTACACACTGCAAGTATAATATTTATCCACCGCTATTTTCAATCCTGATTCACACATAGACTGCACAAATAATATTTTCCAACATATCGAGATAGGTTGGAGTTTGTGGAATAATCACGGCTGACATATTTTCGGAAATATGAGAGTGTTTGTGCTTTGCCAGTGGTACTGTAGAAATTAAAGGCTAATGTGGATGTGTGTAGACCCAACGATGGTAACTGTGTCACTCATTGTAAGTGGAGATTAGTGCTTCACACTATGCAAGCAGACTTCATATCATGGAATAGGTTTAAGGTTGAAAGCTAGCTAGCCACCTACCTATGAATATTTTATTGAATATTTTAAGAATATCCATCAGATTACTGCCAAATTTACAGTCATCGATGAGCGAATGAATGTTCTGCCTCATAAAGTTCTACAGCTTCTTATCCGATCCTTAGAGAGTGAATAGTTTAGATGAACTGGCGACTGTAGCACTGTCTTCATACACATGTCGTGATACTACACTGTGAGAGGACACTAAGGACACTGAGAATCTATCAAGGAGTGAAGTATTTCGTCAAAAGCTTCACCAGTTCTGCAAGAGCACTGTTAGTCCCAGGAGATTTATGGCACTATTCAAACAAATGTTGGGATTCCATCAGAAGGTACTCAGTGTCAATTCGAGAGAAGCAATTGTGAAGAATATTCGCCATTTAATACATCCAATCAGTGAGGACGTATGAGATCTCACCCCGCCTCCTCGTTGATGTTTGAGAAACATTGGAGTGTTGCTAACTTTCGAGTCATTTCTGTACGAAATATTTGTGAATCATTGACTCCTTTGGAAATGGGAATGAAACATGAATAGGTAAACCTGGAGTGCCTACACTTATTGTTTAACGAAGCACAGAGAATGTTTCGTGTAGGACACAGATGCAATCCCCTACTTATCCGTAGCACTTCATGCTTCACTGAACCACCCACACTATCTAGGTCATGTCACTGTATATTTATAGTTCAGTTTATCAGCTATGCAAAAGAAGGGCTGCATAAGCAATGTACTGATGCATAGCTGTTATGTATTCGGATATTAGTCCAGTGGGAGTTTGTATGAATGAGACGGTTCTCGTCATCACACATCAATCGGTTTTCATATGAATGAATGTGAACTGAGGGTACATCAGCATCTGTCCAATTCTGTCTACTTTCATCGATCAGATAACTTGTCGGTTGCATCATCAGGGAAGTTCCAGTGCTACAGCGAGTTGATGAAGTTCACAATTCATAGGTTTGAATATCACTCAAGTATATATTGATGGGGAGAAATGTTTGCTGATAAAATTGTGTGGCTGTTTGAAATAAACATGGCCACATTCAACACACTCACAGCAGGAAATCAAATAAATTTGCCTGAAGTTAGGAAGGTGATATATTTTGAGAGTATCGAATTTAGCGTGTGTTCACTCACCTATTCAAAGAGGGAACAGTGAAATGGCTTAAAACAAGTTCGTCTGAAATCTGGTTCATGTCAATCTTGCCAATGTATCAAATAACTTTTCAAACAGAGAGAGAGACAGAGAGTATTACATTATGCCAATCAATGGCCTGAATCGTTGTCAAGATAACCTGAGGTTTTCAGGTAGTCACTGGAATAATTGATAATGGAGTGAACTATATACAGCTGACTGAGTCTGATCAATTAGTCAGTGTAGTTCTGAGGTCACTGATGTTTGAATGTCGTCATCGTCAGTAATCACCTATCGAATTTCAGAAAATTGATAATTCTCACATTTCCCTCATGTGTTTCATTGACATTAATCACTACACTAAATCCACTGACAAATAATGCATGTAAGAGGTTGTAAATTTGAGAAGTGAATCTGCACGTTGTATCTCTGAAGCTGAAACAGTTCATTGATCGTGAGTGATGGACGGGGAGCCTCATTCTGAATATGAACGCTGATAGCAAAAAGAATTCTCAAACTGTCAATGCTCAGTCATAATCTATATGCGTTATAAGCTGATGCTGTTTTCTCACATTTCATTCACCACTAGGTCGACATATCTCTTCATCTTAATGGTCTTCAGATACTGTCATCCTCAACTGTGACGTTGACATAATCTCTGAATGATTCACACTTCTTTCTCATCGAATACTAACATGTTGCAGAACATCGTGGTATAATGTCATCTGACTCGGTCGCCTCATTGCGAATCTAACTGAGTAACTTTAATTAGACCAGCAATTCCGACAATCACACTGATTTTCTGCCCGAAAATAAGGCGTTGATAACAATCCTCCTGTTGGAGACATCTTCACATATGCTTGAATTGTTTACAGAACAGCAATCAGTGCCACTGTTTATAAGTGATGAATATGTTTTATAATTCCTGGAGCAGATCCACCTGAGTTTTACTAAGCCGAATGCGAAAGCATTGCTATGCACTGGAATGAACGATGAATTCATAGACGATCTGAGAGCTTATCCACGTGTTTGGGGATTCATTCGAGTAAGCAAGCCCCTTGCAATTTCAATCCTGCTCCATTCATCAGTACTAAAGTCAAAGGCTAGTCGAGCCACGAATGATACTCTGTCGCACCTCGTATGCTCTCAAACTCGTCGTGAAATGTTCAGCAGTGCAGAAGTCTATCTTATCTCGGTATTTAGTGGCGGAAATTGATCCAGTAACATTACTTCTCATACACACGACACACATGTAATACTGCCAACATTTCTACAAACGATAAAGCTAGTGAACAGAAACAGAATGGCTGTTTGAACAGATTATCACTCAGCATAATGATGATGGCGTGAAACGAGTGAAACGGCCATCCTGTGAGTAGATTATTTCGATCCAGCTAGCAAGCTGTACTGCCTCGCTTTGATAACTCTCAACTGGCCATATCGATCAGTGATACATTTCAACTTGCTACACACCTGAGAGTAAGTGGGGTATTTGTTATGCTTTAAGGTTTAAGTGATTACTTGACTATTTACAACTTGTGACGACAACCAGTTTCACATACTACACCAAGGGTAGAGCGATACTCAACTATAGTTAACTATGGATTAAACGTGTAAGCTAACGGAATTCCATTTTTCTAAGGGAAACCCTTCGTATTGATACCTTGGGCTTTTTCTCCTTCTTCTTCTTCAACATCAAATTCAATGTGAATTTACATACGAATATGTCAACTGGATATTAGATATTACAGGCTACACAACTAAAGCATTCAGCCGACAGAGCACAACTACACCGAAATCCTTCATCTCAGCTACACATTTTGACTATTGTTTCAACAAGAGCCTTTAACATTGTTATCACTGCTCACCAGTGACTACTGACTACGGAACAAATATACCTGGAGTTCTAGTGAGAGGTCGTGGTGGATGGTGTCCACCAAGTCGTGTGTGAGGGCAAACATATATCGATAACATTGTAGTCGTCTACTCGGAGTTGTCGGAATCTCCAGATCGGTCGGTAAGACAGATTCGCAGAAATATCGCTCAGTTGGAATGCAGTACTTCCGACTTGATACAAGTGATGCAAAGGCGAAAATACTCAACACTTCACATCAAATACACTGTGAATTGGAATGAAATTAAAGCTGTGTGACAACAGGTGTCACTGTCACCAGTCGTGTAAACACGTAGATGTACGAGCATTTTATCAAGTACTCATAACACGTTGCTTGTATCTACAAATATTTCATGAGTGTGAGGATAATCAGAAGAAACGATGTCAATGAAGAATATGTATTGGCCATAATGACGGCCAAGTATACTCACAAGTTGTCCCAGAATATTGACAAAGCGTTTGTCGCATGTTCCTGATTGACTGCACTAATCATGCTGTTTTGCCTTCGAAAGTGCTTTCTCCAGATCTGAACGAGTGAGGGTGTTACATATTCGGTGAATCAATGAGAGGGGAGAGATCGTGCAATGTGAGAACAATGAGAGTGATCACTGTCACCAAGTGTATGTCACAGAGGCGGTATCTGTTTTGTGGGAAGGAGAGGTGACCAGTTGGTGACAGGTCATTTCAGTGTGCAAAAAAGCAGTGTGAAGACGCGGAACGACAGTATGTGAAGGAAATTGTGTATCACACTCCTGTCACATGCGACAGAGTTGTGGGTAATCAAAGTCCACAGTGTCAGTGGCACCGACACGTGTTCTCTTCACACACGTCAGGTAAGTTCATTTGTATGACACACACACGCACACAGTGATACAGTATTATTACCTGTATGCCTTTTCGAGCACAATGTATGCCTCATAATTCTGTCATTCACTGACATTACCACCAGCAGTCAACTGTGCTCGAAGCTTCATTCACTTATCGAGAAACTATTAGTGGGTTTTGTATTAGATGGGATTATCTTCCACATTGGCCAAATTCCACTCTCATGTCGTCCTGATGGTTTTGTTGACATAAAATTTCATTGTATATTGAGGAGCATAGTCAACACACCAGTATGCACAACACCAACACCTATATGAGTGCAATCCACTCACGTACCCATCCACTCCCTCAGTCAGTCAATCACTCACTGAGTCAGTTAGTCAGTCAGTCAGACAGCCAGGTACCCACTTACTCACACAACACCAAAACCACCACACGACCAACAACTTCTCACTGAAACACAGCAATCTCTTCAATATTGTCAAATGAATCAGTCTCACTCACCTTACAGAAGTAGTCTTCCAGCTACGTCGCCTCCAGCATTTTCACCTTTGTTGTCGGAGTTGGAGATGCGATTGCAATTGGCAAGACGAACGATTAGTGCGGAGACTAATGCAGAAACGAAGATGGCGTGCATCTCGATTGATCTGTGTATCCGGATTGTTGGGTGCGCGTGTGTGTGTTTGTGTGAGATAAGATGTGTCGATTGTTCACGTAGTCGTGTGGATTTGCGTGTTTATATGCGGAGTGTAGGAGAGGAGAGTGAGTGTGATGTGAGGACACTGGTCGATTGTGAAATACTGAGTAAATGAGAATTCTCAGTGTGTGTGTATGTCTGTAAGATTGAGAGAGAGAAAGAGATAGAGAGACGGAGAGTGTTTCTGTGTGTGTAGGTGGTCGTGGAGATGAGTGTGATTTGAATGATTGTGTATTTGAGAATACTAGTAGTATGATTTGTTTACGTGAGAGCGATGGTTGTGTTGGTCGACTCCTTGACCCTCATACAAAGATGTGTGGAAGAGTCACGTGAATTGAGTGTGGGTCGAGTGTGTTAGTGTTACTGTTAGGCCAGGTTATCTATGTGAGTGTAGTTCAGTGTAGATTTGTGTTCTGTTGTGTTGTGTAGTCTAATGCAATGTTATGCACTTGATTTGAGTTGAGTTGAGTTCACTCCAGTTCAGTGCAATTCAGTGGAGTGCAGTGTCCTGAAGTGGAGTGAGTGAGTTGGCGATTTCGTTCTCTATCGAGACTTGCTCACCCTACTCTCGATTACTGTTACTTTTCCTCCGTATTTATTGTAGTCATTTTTAGACTTTCAGTGCATGTTTTTCGTTTCACTCAGGAGTCAACTCCAGTGTTTTATATTTAGTGTCTGTTTCCGTGTGGAACTATTGGGACACCAAATTCATTCATGTCAGGCACAAATTTTGTCTATCATTTGATCAACGCGCTTCATTATTGTTATTATTGCTGACTGTTGCCTGACTACAGAAGGAATTTGTCTGGAGTTCTATTGAGATGTCGTGATGAGTGGCGTCCATCAAGTTGGGTGTGACGACAAATCATCTCCCACAACAGAGGTTGGTGTTGGCACTATAAATTCCGAGTCGACAGAAGTTAACATTCATTGGCCATTGCATTCCATCTCAGCGTCTGAATGGTCAATGTGCTCTCCTCACAACCTGAAGGTCCCGATTTCGACCTTCGGTGAGGTCATGCGTATGTGGTGATGAAGAGTTTCGAGTCAGAAGGAAACAACTCCCGTGTACTCCCTGGTATTCAATAATTCTCCGACTGATGGGAACGCGTGGTCAAACTTAATACTGATCAAATCCCAGCGAAGCAACACTTGAAATTCACTGTTATGTTTCCTGTATTATTATTATTTTTACTATCTGTATGGTGACTAAATCTATTCGGGTACAGCCGAAAAACAATTCATTGATACTGGCGCTATTACGAAATGTTCCAAAAGCAGGGAAAAGACAATTGTTCTTCAGCATTTGAGCTGTTCCGTCAAACAATAACTACAACAATACTCAAATTTACCCCAACAGTGCCATGAGGCAGCTATACAGGTAATATAGCTTTCTAAATTCAAGACAAGTGCTGTAAGACGAAGTTGGTTAACTAAATTTTAACTGTTAAAGGGTGCTTTAGAATCGCGGAGAACACTCTTCATGTTGTGGGATCAAAATCTCTGTTCACAGGAGTCACATACACATACACGCCAATGCTTTCCGCAGATAGTTGCGGGTCACAATCACCTTCATTCACTCAAACAAACTCATATCGGTAAACAACACATTATCGGTGTACACAACCAGAGACAGAATTATTACAATTGGAGATTGAACAATGACAAAGACAAATAAAATAATAAGGGTCAAAGTCAACATGTGATATGCAAATGTCAAGCTAATGATACACAGTCTAGGGGAAAACGTGTAATAGTCACAGAGTTAGTTGAGACGTCTAATTAAATATGGAGATTATAGATAAATCGTCCAGGAGTGATTTTCCAAACAATTTGTCCATTACAACCTGATTCTCATTTATATGTATTTTATTGTATTCCTTTGCGTTTTCAGTGGGACATGGGTTTTATGTTTCAATAATAGTAATGCATCTCTTCACGGGGTGGGGTTGCTGGCCTAGCGCCCACTGCTCCCTGTTAAGCCATCGTATCACCATCTAAGGAAAGCTTAATAATTCGCTGGCTGAGAGTGAAACCCTGGACCACTCACGTGACTTGTATGTGTTCTACCTGTGAACTACCACGCACCGGATTCTCATTGCATCCTGTGAACTTTGGTGAGAAGGAAGGTAGGTGAGTAAATATTTCCCTTCTTCCTATCCCTAAAAGTTGACCTGTAATGCCATAAATGATTTTCTACCAGGTAGCACAGTGGTTTATTTCCTGAATTCACTTACCATGGACAAGAATTATGTAGTGGATTTTAATAATTTCATTCAAATTGTTGCACTGTGTCGTATGATCTTGTCTATCGAGTCTTTGCCGTTATCAGTCTCAACTGAAGATATACTTTATCCTTTTCATCATGTTTTCACTTCCTTCACAATCTCTGTCGTATGTATGCTCGCGGTGAGATTTCATTTCGAGACAAAATTGACATCTTATCATAATAATAACAATAGTAATTTAGAGTGCACTGAAATGGCCAGTGTACTATCTTGGTGGACATACTGCTGACTTGGCTTGTAGAATTCAATTAGCACCAGCACTACACACTAAACACGCGACAATGATTAGACTCTAGTGACTAGTCAATAATTCGAATTTATTTTGCAAGCATAAATATACACAAATATTAATCACTCAAAGTGAACTCGGTTACAGGTAAGAAAATGCCTTTTCTGCACATTCAATTATGATTTCAATAGCTTTGTGAATGAATGAATGAATCTCGTTCGGAACATGAATTCGCCTAAAGCCTTCCCTCCAATCAGCACGAAATCCACATTCAGAGTATCCGATTGACTGTATCCTCCTCCTAAAGTTGAATAAACTTATAAAAACTCCTATGTCCATTATTAACATGCCTATCACAAAAATGGAGGATCGAATTTATGCAAGTGGTGGACATAAGAATATAAACACTTGAAAATTATTCATTCATTCAGTTATTTATATTCAGTTAGTCACTTTGTTTCAATATTTTTGTTCTCCGTTAATTTCCCTCTTCTCATTCGCCATTATAACTGAATAGGTGGGAGCAATATAAACGGCGATAAGAGGCGATATCTTACTTACCATGGTAACACTCACTTGTTCTCTGGCTTAACCACTTATTGATAAAGAAGCAGCCACATAACGAATATCATATTCTATATATGCTGAGATATGAACCAACACACGTGAGCTTTGTGTTAGTTCATTTCATCACTTCCACTTACCCGTAATTACAAAAAGACTAACAGTGCAGTAATGATGATGTCGCATGAACAATAAGATAAAAGAGGACCTACAGTTCTACTTCATTCACGGTCTGATAATTACTCAACAATTATGTATTATATCACAACTGAATTAGCAGAGTGGAATAGTGAGACAGAAAATTAACACAATAAAATGGCATGGAGACAGTTATTCATTACACAAGTGGAACAGGTTTTGAGACAATAGACAGGATGCCATTTCTCCGCTATTGTTGTATTCCCGGGACAAGGTGAAGATGATTTGCTGGTAATGAACTAACATTTGTGGATGTCATCAGGTGTGATGTCCAAAGATCTAAGCTCCACAAAATCCGAATTCTAAGTGTTTCAGAAAAGGAAATATCAAAAGAATTTTTCATCCAGCAGCAGAATCAAATTCACCTAGACAGCGGTGACTATGACTAGTGTTCAGTGATTCCTAACTACTCACATTGTAAAGTTAGTTTCATCTCATTAGTAACCATAACGACTGATCCATTAGCTCATAGAGATATAACCCTGAAGAGAGGTATAATTCCGGTTAGCAATAACAGTCAGAACATGGCTGCACTCTCTAGTTACATGACAGTAGAATCCTCCAATATCAACTGAAATTCCAGGCCCATCTATCTCAGTTCCCGCATAGATTTATTAGTCACGGTGAAGTGAGTGCAACAAGGAAACAATTCCAGTCAACAAAATACTTATGCAGCATTTTCAGCCTTAAATTGTTGCCCCACAAATCCCCTCGAAATCGTTAATTTGGGAAAACTAACGAGATTCAATTGAACAGAAGTACTGAGATCCAAACACAACTTGTTGATAACTCACAAAAATGCGTTATCAGTTTAATTCAGAAATGAATTCACAAACTCATTTTCAAATCACTTAGGGGATTCCAAATCCACAAGCGGATGGATATCAGGCGACAAGTTAACTGAGAAACAACATCGTTATCTGCATATTCGGTGAAAGCAGACATTCCGAATTTCCATTCAAAACATTATTAAATTTTCCACCATATCTATTACAACTCACGTTATATGATGACAATCAACCTGACAATTCATCAATTTCGCCAACTGACTTCATTACTAACGACAGAGATTAAAAAAGGAAAGTCTTCCAATCATTGATACATTGTCAATCAGCACACCTCCTAATTACCACTGACTGTCACCTCGTATCATCTAGAAAAGACTTAGTCACTCACCACATGGATCATATTCATAATGGCTACAAAAGACACAAGCTGAAAAAGAAGACGAAGAAGAGAAACATTCACATGTGTGATGAAACAACGAGGAGGATGACGATAACAACAAGATGATGGCGCTCATTCAACAGGCTTCATTGTTTCCGGCTTTCAGCCAAAATCAATGGCAAGTCAATGCCTTTTGTTCTCTTCATCTCTTCTCTGTGAAATAAACAAGTATTAACTTCAAACTGTCAAAATCACAAACTATATGCGTATCTACATGTAAACACCTTGATAACATTGAACGAAGAAAGGACAGACAATTGAGTTCTGGAGAGACGATCAATTAATTAGTGAATTGTGAGTAGAATTTTGATATGGTGTGAAGTTATTGAAATGGAAAGTGAGAACCCGCATCCATACATGCATGCATAAATGGGAGAATTGATTTGTGGACATATTAATAATAATAATTTACTTTATTCCAAAGACAGTACTCATAATACAGAATGGAATTCTCAGTATTTGTCACAATATTGCATCTGATTTACTCAAAATGTATATAAAATTAATGTTTAAAACAAAATTAATCGGAAAAATTTGTTCACATTTACGACATAATTATTAGATATGATAATAATAATAAATAATAATAACAGTGAGTTTGTTTCATAGGGTATTGTCGATTCAGTTTGGAAAATTTAGCATGTTATAGATTATTGGGTCTAATGTTCTGTTGATATGGTATAGTGAGGTGAAATAAAAAGTTGACAGTCATAATACAGCTTAAAATTATGTCCACAGTTATGAAAAATAAAATAAACAAAGCGAAAAATTGAGAGGATTATAAATATAAGAAATACAATAACAATAAAGTATGATGCTTTAAGGGTGAAGGAAATGGTTTATTTAGTGGTGCTAAGAAGGTTAGTTAGTTCATTTCTGACACTATTTTCATCACATAAAGTAGGTGCTAAATATGGTATAGTGGAATTTTTATACTTAGACGTACGTGCATAAAGTCTTCTGAAAAGACTTTTTGTTCTACCTGAGGAGACACAAGGTTGGAGCTGTGGTTAAGTAGAGTGGATGGCCACAGTCTGACAAAATTCCTCTAGCGAATTTGTTGCATGATATCAAGTGCCTATCAGTGACAATGTCAACGATATGGCCCAATGGGATACCACTCGTCCTACTGACAGTCTTCAGAGTTCTACGAAGTATGACATAGTCCTTTTTAAGCAATCCAGGAAAGAATAAACAAGGGTGAACAGTAAAGAAGAATAGGTAAAATAAACGAGTTGATAAACTGTAAGAGGAGTGGTTGAGTTATGCCTGAGTGCCTTAACTTCTTAATGTAAAAAGTCAAACGAAATATTCTTTTAGAAATCGCTAAGACATGAGAGGACCAGGATAGGTCAGAAGAGAGAACTAATCCAAGATATTTAACTTCAGACTTGGTTTCTATATCAGTATCATCGATTTTGCAAGGGTCATAGGAACCAACGGCTTCATTTAACTTTCGTTCACATCGGAAACTGAAATTAACAGTCTGACATTTGGAAGGATTAAGTTTAAGGCCGTTAGACGAAGACCATTTGCTAATTTCTGATAGAAAGTTGTTAATCTTAATACAGTCAAGTTGAGAGTTAACAGACATTGAAATAGTAAGATCATCGGCATACTTAACAAAGTTCATTTCCTCGGAATGAGGCAAGTCATGCAAGAAGAAAGAAAACAGAAAAGGAGAAAGGACAGCGCCTTGAGGGACACCAGCCTCAGTAAGCAATGAAGTGGACGACTTCCCCTTACATAGAGTGTACTGCTTTCTTCCTGAGAAATAAGAATGGAGCCATTTGACAACCCAACAGTCAGTTTGAGTTTCAGCAAGCTTGTTTAGTAAAATGTCCCTAGGTACTGAGTCGAAAGCAGATGTATAATCTAGAAAGGTAAAGCGAACAAATTTAGCCCATTTGTCTAAGCTGGAGAAAATGTTATGATACAAGACTGCAGCTGCGTCCAAAGTACTTCTACTGTGTTTGTAGGCGAATTGTTTGGGATCGTTAAAGGCTCTAAGTGAAGGTTGAGGATTAAGTAAGAGCAACTTTTCTGATTCAACCACATAACCTATGTTCACTTTACGGCTGAATATCACCCTCTTCCTCCCTTCTCATTTATCACTTGAGATGAGGTTCATTGACTGTAGGACTCGAATTCCACCAGTGTGTACCCAGTTCGAATCTCACTCCACCTATTCAGGCCTCGACTACAACTTTGTTGTATCACCAGACCTCTCACAGTTAGTGTCGCCCATAGGCCGATGGTACATGATAAATCAGTTCTAACCAACTGAGTAAATCCCCCTCTTTCAATCATGGACAATTACTCACGAGATTTACAATACTCATCATCGTGCTGTTTTCGAGAATGTGAACCTTTTCGAGACTATGATGTAATAAAATAACGTCATGACGTTCGTTTATTTGAATACAGAATCTGGTAGACTTCCTCACAGTTGTACTATTTCAGCTAAAATCTCAGTGAGAATCAAGTGATTTGTGATTACTTATCGGTGATGAACACATGTGAAATCCTAAAATTAGAATTTCGTTAGTAGTGCATCACGTTGAACAGTTAACATTACTAGAATGTTTGCAAATTCTTACTGCTGCAACCAGTTTCCACCTGATCACCATTTACATGCATATCATTCGACGAATGTGATTTTTATGAAGAGAAAGGAAAGCGAGGATGACATGTGCGAAATTGAAGTAGTTATTGTGAAAAATATTCGGTGACATACAAATATATGGTAACACTGCATTATAACTTTTTTCATTAGATAATATAAGTTGTACGCAGTTGACATGATCCGAAGAAATAAAAAGGATCTATATCATTTTGCACCAATGTATGTTCCGTCTACATCTGAACATTATTCCCCCACAATATTTACCAGCTTCACTGATGAGGCTAACAGCCAGTTAGTTTGATGCCATACCAAATTTAATTCATCATCATACATCCTGTCTGTCTTTATGTGGCTTTTCACAGATGGATATCAAACGTGACAGTTGGAAATACATGACGATGAAAAATGCAGTATGTCTGTGTATACATGATGCCGTGTGTAGCCTCCAGTGACATCAGTTCTATCATGGATATCATTTCAGGTTTATCAACAGGATGGTTGATATGAAAAACTGTTTTCTCATAATCAGTAATTCGGTTATATTTATAAGTCACCTTGACATATGATATCTGCTGCCTGACTCATCATTAGTGAATTTCTCAGTGATTTTACCTATCAGCTAGGCTGACAAAATCGAACAGTAGGAATTGAATTAATCCAAATTCGCAATACTCCCATAATCTAAGCTACTGATTATTCAATTTAATAATTCCCACTGTAACATAAACAGCACCATATTCAGTGAAGAGACTCCTTTACCCGAACCGATTTATCGACAAAACACGAAATATTAGCAGTCCAAACTGGCCGCCGACTCGATTCCAAAGGAAACCATATTCATGAATTTGGAATACAGAGCTGATCAGGCTTCAAATATGCTCGAAAACTGTCTCTCCGAATCAGTCAGTAAGACCTTCTTTGATGCAAAATTACAAATGACGCTCACCAGCCGTAAGTTGTTCTTTATCTCTATAAGAGATGAGCTCCTCCGTCTGGCCACCTTCATGTGCATCTATCACAGTCCACTTGCTCCTGTGGAGCAAGGTATATTAGCCGTGGTCAGAGAACGCTTTCTACACAGATATGAGTACATATTGCAGCATGCTTTTACAAGGGAAAAAGGAAGGATGTGAGAATCTCTATTCTAGAACACTTGGTCAACTCCTGTCACTCTACCAACCCTGACCATTATTTTAAGATCATCATCTATCGAATTCATGATAACTTGTTGGCCGCATTTTCTTCGTCATAAACTTCCCAGGACAGTGGAGGCCATGGGCGTTCACGAATTCAAGCTATTCAGACCTTTGTGCATAAAAGAAGTATGTATAATGTCTAATTCTTCCTTGACCGTATAGAGATAGACATTTATTTATTTTATTTATTTTGTTCATTTAGTTAATCCATGTACCTTTCGCTCATTACTGCTATTATCATCATCATTATTATGATTACTATTGCCATTGCCATTCTCACTCTGAACTATTTCCACTTGTCCCACTTGTCATTCTTAATCCCAAAAATGTTTTTTACAATGTTGAATTGTATCTTATCAAATTTCACATCATTTTATGTAACGCTTTATATTCGCCAACTAACATCCTAACTAGACACCCCTTTACAACGTCTGTACATCCTGTGAATTATTCCACATATGACATTGTTTTGCCACTTGCCACTTGACATTTAACTTTGTTTATAATCACAAATATTTTAATTTTGTAGAAATTATATTTGTGAAATCTCAGCGAAACTGAAATGAATAATTCCAAGGTTTTGTTCGGCAAACTTTTCCGAATTCCGCTGAGATTTTATAAATATTATTTTTACATCTGCCTACTTCTTCTCACTCAGCGCCAAATTATTTTGCAACCATTCGGTCAAATGTTAATCACACTTCATGTGAATTACGTTGATTTCAATTGCTTTTCATACTATTATTCTTATTTCATGTATTCACACATTGTATTTAATTCCCTCATCGCGTATGATTTCTTAAAAGCCATTTATACACGACTGTACAGCTTGATAATTAATTCGTTGTTGAAAAGAGTCCCTTGGTTGAATATCGTGTTCATACTGATTATTTTCCATGGTTTTCAACTACTTTTATCGGCTAGTAGTATACGTCGAATAGTTCTCATTTCTCAAACAGTTAGTCACTTTCAAGCAGATTACAAGGTGTAGACTAAAGATTTAGCTAGAACCGCCATCCACTTGTTATTAGGGTAACATTTTGTGTGTTTTATCAGCCTTCAATAGAACTGTCCATCAATATAACAGTACACATCAGTGTTGAAGTTACACTTCAAAAGACCTTGTGGGATACTTTCAGTCACATCAACTGAAATAACAATGAATACCGTAAGATTCAGAATGAAGTAAGTTTCAAAATCTTTTCCTACACTGAATGCAGATTGTCATACCATAGTTTATAAAAGGTGTTTTTGGAAGAAATTGACAGGCGTTCCTTTGAATAGATTTCATGGATGGTCAACAACATGTTTCGACAATGAGATAAATCATGTCGTTAGCTGCAATGCTGCCTCTCCTCATTCATGGTGTATAGTTCGTCCAGGTAATCAAAAAATGGAAGGATTCCACATGTGTCAGTACTGATGTCCTATACCGAGAATAAAGCTGCTTTGAATAGCATCAGTATTCATCTTCGAAGGTAACAAAGAAAATTTGTTGCTTAAGGTCGATAGTTTTGGTGTGGCCGCGTTCTCGGGTCTGCGTAGCTTTCACTTTCCGTGGATGGATGATGAAAGCTTCGTAGTTTAAATATCCAGCTTTGAAAGGGCAACCACCATCATAAAAACATTCAACTAAGCTACAAATCTTCTACATTATTTCATGGTGACAATAATTCTTTTACGAGATGACTAGTAAATATGATTGTGAGCAGTCTTTACTGACACTTGTCTTCTTCTCATACATCACCATATAAAAATGATCCCTTTTATCCTGCTCCGTGTGGTGTTGTTGTTGTTATTGCCTGGTCTATGAAGTTCAGCCTGTTAGTCGTTTCATAATGAAACCGACAGGTGCTTAAAATCACCGAGTACTGGATGAGATTACAGTTATGGACATTCAAATTTCAGGTGGAACAAGAAACAGACTGCGGTTCCGTGGACAGGATTTTGTCTTTAACAGGAGACAGTGATTTTCCGGTGACTTACTTACCTATCTAAACCGTGATAGACGCAGAGAAAACATGAAGATACGAATGAATATATCAACAAAGGCATTAGTTTCAATATGAGGAAGTCGTGAACGTGGCGTGATTAACAAACACGATATTGATTGTAAGCCGATTGGTTTGCTTATGTTAATGATGAATATCAACACAATGAGTCGTCGCAACGTACACTTCTGTGTCTCGAAATATCCACTGCTTCAAGTTCATGGCCATCAATGTTTGAAAAGGTGTGATATTATTGAAGCGTTCTGATAGAGGTAATCAAGTCATTCATTCAGGTTACGGCCTCAACATTTTGTACTACTTCACCATACAGTTCATGCAAAACTGACAGTCGTGTTTTGTGTAACTGAACGTCTCAACTCGAGTTTTTGTTAGGGTTAGTTTGTAGAGAGATTAGGACGCATGTTCTCACCTTTTCCATATTCTTTTTCCTATTTCTTCTGCTTTGCAAGACACTCTATATTGCCATTAACAGTTCAGTGTACTCACACAGTCTGTTTGATGTTATTCAATTATTGCGTTTTAATTGGCCTATTGATATTTCTTGATAAATTTGTCCAGTGTGTTAAACCTATCAGTTTTAGGATAACTCTCAGATGGTGATACGGAATATAGAATGATAAAAATAATGAAGTCTTGTTGGTGAAATTACACCTGAAATGAAACACTAGGGGTTGCGGAAAGAATAACTTGCATCCATTTTCGTTGACTGAGAGTCTTTAATGGTTCATTCGAAAATGTAATGCAAATAAAGTGAGTTTCATTTGTGAATCTGCTTATCCATTGTGAATATTGTATTCATATAGGCAATGAAGAGTTCATCGAATCGGGGACTAATTACTAGGCTTTATATCCATGAACACTCCATATACTTGATTTGTGTTAATTCACTGTCTTTAGATTGTTAAAGGATAACTGAGAGCCTACAAAACTAATATGAACAAATGTAGTATAACACTGAGTCTATAACTTTACAGCCACCTGATTAAATCACTCGGCTACCTAAATTTCCTATCCAACAAAGTGCATCGTTTTTACTCCGTTTCATATTGTTTTACTAATCTAAATACCACAAGACGACGCAATCTATACTAGATATGTGTTTATGAAAGGAAAGCTGCTGTTATCATTATCAATTACATTGCAGCTATTAGCACATGAAACACTGCACAGAAGCAATTATGTCTGTGTGAGACAAGTGGTTGGGTTATTCATGTGAACGGAGATTCAACACATATAGTGGTGTTGATTTGCTGTTCAAGTTCACCGGCCATTTGACGCTCTCAACTTTAAGATGTCACTGAGATAGATATTACCAGACTGCAGGGTGTCCTGGCATCTCAACTACATTACGTTCAACCATGAATCAATTCAAATGAAACGATGCGAAGCAATTTATCGCTACTGTAGTAAATATTGCACAGCATTCAGAAGGCTTCTATAACATCGGACGAGGGGAGAGGAATTAATTTGACATTTGTGTTCAAGTGTAAACCAGAGGAAAATATTGAGACTGGCTGAAAGAAATTAATATCCAGTCAGCATGACTCACATTGACTTCTGTTTAAACAAAGCGATTAAATTCCAGTGACAAATCTGACAGGTTAAGCCTAAATTAAAACATATTTCCTACTAGGAATTATTTCAGTTCATTTGGAACTCTATTAACACCGGCTGACAAGTATACTCAGTGTGTGAATACACACAGTTACTGTGGTCAATGTAATTTATTATGAATCCATAGTTCCAGTTAGTAGTAAACTTGTTCTCCAAGCATGATGAGCCAGCTATCGATCTCAATCAACTGACATTAACTTATTATTAAACGTTGGTCAGCATCTCAGTAAACCTGATATTTGATGCACGCAGTTAGCCAAAAAAATTATGTATACCATATTAACCCAGTGTCCCTATTTCTATGATATCTGAGTGTAATGGAATGCTCGTTTGGAAAATCACTCCTCGACGAAGTATTCACAATATTTACACCTACTTGGATGTTTCAAATAACTTTGAGATTATCATCCTTTATCTCCTAGAATGTATATCACTTTCCTGACAACTGTGTTCTGGATTTAGACTATTCGGAAGTGCGCACACTTCACCCCACAGGAGATCGAAGACAGAACCATCAGGTTAGGAGGCGATGTAGTCGATCATTCGAATAATGACACTGAATCGAATGGCCGATGAATTCTGACATCTGTCAATTGGCTATCAGCTGACTACACAGTGAAGGTGATGAGAATTCCAGTCACAAGTCGAAACCAGTTACGTGCACCAAGCGGAATGTGAAGAAGAATACATATGATGACAAAGACTATTGGCAGTGGTGGAATCCGGATACTGACAAAAGTTAGAAACAACAGTCCAGTCATTCAACTCTGTCCAACTGGTTGAATGATTAGTGGACACGTCACGTATCCTGAAGGTGCTGATTCCAATGGCTGCAGGCATGGTGAAGGATGCGTACTGCAGCAGTGTGTAAAACTAGGTGAAAATATCTGTCGTCGTCTTCAATGCTTCTCCCACTGATATCACTGAATGACTTTCAGAAGTCGCTATTTAATTACACCAATTTAGATAATATTTAGGCAGTAAGGCTAAGCCTTCTAATAAAGTTGTATCTATCTCTTTCAAATATGATTATTTAAAATGGATTAACTTTGAGTATTGTGTGGTGTGATTCACTGATTTGTAATTGTTCTACAAATACCTAATTGAACTGAGAAATGTACTCTTGCTAAATTTAGAAGAACATAACTACATCTTGTTTAGAAAGAAATATGAGAAAGAGAAAAGAAAATTTCACTGAATCTGGTGTACTGTGACTGATGTCATCAAAGGCGTGTGCACTCTGATTACTGATTGGCACGATGAAATATCTATAAATATAATGGTAAGCAGTTGTGAAATATTTATGTAATAAAATTTCACTTGTGTTTAGCATACTGCTAGTGCTCCTCATCTTTAGTAAGTTAACAGGTTAATTCTTTCTTTCATGAATATTGTTCATCATTTTATCTTGTGCTTAGAATATAATACAATTGATTAACGGACTATAAGACGAAGGTGAATTATGAAATTCATGTCCAGTCGTCAGTGGCATAGTGGTTAGGACGCTCGCCGACCATGCATATGGTCCGGGGTTCGATCCCCGGCCGGCGCACTCCTTTACCCCAATAAGCCAGAAATAATGCTGGTGAAGAGGAAAGGTTGGGCATGAGGCTAGCAACCCTATCCTGTAAAATAAATACTGCTACAGAAACTTCAAGACTCTAGCTTGAAGCCCTATGTTCCACTGGGAACGTGAAGGAATAAATAAAATAAAATAATGTTCAGTCTAAACAACTGAAAATCTATCTCTGTCTCAATCCAAATATAAAAGTGATAAGGAAAGCCGCACTGCTTTTTTGATGCGAATTTCTGCAAAGTGAAGAAGGGGTATGTTTAACGAAGAGTTTCCTGTTGTCAATAATGCCACTCTCAAGCTGTACAAGAATACATTGTCACAGCAATGAACAGGATGTTCGCTAAGATATACCCTGCAGAGTAGTACTTAGAGGGAATGCCTAGAGTATTAGAAAGCAAGTTACTTCGAGCGACAGAAGTCATAGCAATTCATATGTTAAATCCTGGGCTGTACTTACAGAAGATGAGTATTTCAGCTACTGAAATTACCATGTAGGCAGTTCCTTTAGTCATTTCACTCGTTCTTTCTATTTTCTTATTCATCTCAACACTACACCTCTACTCCTTATGACACTGACTGAGTTTAGCCACGCCTAACCTCGATTTTCTCTTTGAACCCTACTCACTCCTCTCCATTTAGTTGCATCACTCGATTGACTTACTTAATTTCGCCACACTCTCTGATGTATCAATGTTTCTGTGTTGTTCAGTAATCTTTAGAATTTCGTCGCTGTTATTTAGGCTGTTGGTTGGATGGTTGGTTGTTTCGTTTTCAGAGTTCCTTGTTGCTAATTATTTCTTCTTCTCATCTGATCTTCAACATGATGCTGGCGAAGGTGGCAGCTGTTAATTAAAGTCTGCAGTAGCCCATTCGAAATGCTTTTCGTGACATGCAGTGCAATTTTCTGATCCATATTGCAGAACTGACTGGTGCTTAGGATCCGAATCTTGTTCATTCTCCTTGTTCAGTGCAGTAGATTTCTGATCTACTTTCAGAATGATGAAGGTTTGTCTCTCTTTTGTTGATTCCGACTTAGACATTCTCATCCATCTGTCTTGCCTGTATTTTTCGCGGTGTTGTCCATATAAGTCAAGGAAGCGACCTCCTCTAAGTTCACTCTGCGTCTGACACTGAATTTTATCCAAGCATGAGAGATGGGAATATGATATTTCAATGCTCTCTGTCAAATAACATGATCAGAGTATAATTCATCCCTTCTTGAGAGAGCTGAAATTCTGTTGTCCAAAAGATATATGTACATATATATATACTCCACTTTACAAGCCTGATAGAGAAAATACTGGTGTTTGAAAGCTGTTACAACAATGTGACTGTCTACCTTTGTGTTTATTGCATTCCAAGATCATTTCCCAATAAACCTACTTGAATAGATAGTCTGTACCAATGTCTGAAGTGGTCGTCGATATTTTCTCCCAGTCCTATGCATCCTGAGTATAACATATGACTTCATGCTTGAGATTTGCAGTTTCAGTAGCAGTGATGCCTTTTCGGGAAGTGCTGTTGCTGTCTACCCGCCCAACCTTTCCTCTTCCCCAGTGTAGCTACTGGCTACGCGAAGTTCAGTTGAGTGGAATAAGGAGATTAAGGCATCTGTAGGGATTTGGATTGGCTTCAGTATGGACAACTTCACTAAATCTGCATTGAAAATAACCCGAATAACCGCAAAACCCGTAGTCTGAAATTCTACGGTGAGGCCATGACCAATGGGATCCACAACGTTAGGCTGGAACAGTTGCTTATCGATGGCTTCCAGTGTCGGTACCACCCTATAGTCAGCTAACAGAAGTTAGAATTGCCGGACCATTGAAGTCCAGTATAAGTGACTGAATGATGGTTGAGATGTCCTCGTAACCTGTAGGTGTTTGCTTCAATCCCAGATGGTTGGGTAATAGGTGTGTGTGGACTGCTGAAGAGTTCCAAACTATGACTAGACAACTGTCCAGCACTAGTTAGTTCAAATGATTCTCCAGTGTTGATTCGTGACGAAATCTATATTGGAGAGGAATAAGTGACTGTTTCAATAATCCTAGATGTAGGTCGTATTTCGTGATTATTTGATTTTCATAGATTTCAGGCGTTGAGAATTGATGTCGACAAAATGATCAATTCGGATGTAACTGGGCGTGAATATAGTAGTAGTAGTAGAGTAACCCAGCAAAAGTCAGCCGAACTGGCTACTCAACACAAGTGCAAATGAATATTTTGTATCTCTCATAGTTTGGCGACCTGTTCATTCAGCTATGACTGTCCTAGTTATATTTCGCATGAGAAACCAAAATCCACCTGTTTACTGAAATATCTTCTTTTCTACATTAAATAAAACTTTATTTTTCAGTTATCTATACAATGCTGGGTTCACGCAGAGTCAGTACTCTCAAAAGTCTTCAAATCTACCGTAATATCTTAACACTATGGATTGTTATCTGTGAGGCGAAAGGTGAAGTTTACCCATCTAGATGGAAGAATTCCGAGGCTGATATCGACTATAGACCTGTGAACAGAATGATGACAAATGCACCACTTGACAACACTGGTCATAACAATAAGAATAACAATAATAACGACATTCAAAGGATAGAAACAAGATCAGCGGGACTCAAACCTCCTATAAGGCCAAAAGAGTTTAAAACAGTGAAAGAACTAAACAGTTATTTAAAGAAATTGCGTGATTATTACTTCATTGTTGGTCGTCCGAGGTAAGTCCTCACTGTCCACAGAGTGAATTGTAATGTTTGTTTCCTATCAGCATTATTATCTTTTCTTATTTTAACTGTTTAGTATTTGTCAGAAAGACCGACATGTTTTCTTTTTCGTTTTGACAAATAATTCGTTAGAAATGGTTGTGGTTTTGCAACATCGAATGGGTTTGATGCAAGAAGGGATTACTCTCTTGGCTTATCAGCTAAACAGTTTGTCTAGATTAAATTCGTAAGGCAGCCTACGCCATAAAACCCTGAAAGACGATATGAATCACAGCTCTGATGCTTGATAATTACTGAGATTATACAAAATGCTTGTCAGCATGTTCCCAACAGTTTGTATTCGTGTAGTCATCCTACACTCCACATTGAAGATGAATTGTAGAATACATAAGAACTAGCAAGCTTTGAAATCTTAACAATCTACGACAGGAAGTGAGGCACGTAAGCGAACCTCTGGCACTCCGTAATTATCCTAATAAATTAATCAAGAAGTATCTGGGAGGTAATAGGAATAAAAATAATAGAAGCTATGAAAACATCTAAAAATGAGAAACATTCACAGGTGTTGGTAAGATAAAAGAGGGGGATGTAACACACCGGTAGTCCTGCCATACAAAAATGTGAGCTCTGAAAAACTTGAGTAGAATTGCTGACAGTGTAGTAATAAAAGCAAAGTCGACATCCGAAGCTCACTTTTTAAGAAACAATGTCATTTGGAGCTCATTAAACGCAATAATTTCGTTTATCTAATACTCTGTAGTGGTTGTGAGATGAAAGTATTAGGCGACGGTTAGTTAGATTAGCTGAAAGCGAAAAAGGATTAGAGAAATATGCACTTGTGGACTCTGACACAACCGCACAACAGCATAGGACAAGACGACAGCTCTGAAACCTAATCCAACAAGCCGGAGAGACAGATTTATTGAATCAGCTGAGAATAAGTGCAATAAGGGTGATTCAACTCCTGTTCTGGTCATCTGGATGACTCCATGATCCTTTTGGCATACCACGAAAAGGAAGAAGGAGAATTACAAAGATCAAGGTTCGAAGTTGTCTAGTTACAGTTTGTGATGTGATTGGGAAGAGTGAATTGTGCTCGGAAATCCGTCATCCAGGAAATATACTTCTGTTTCACTCTGTGTGTGATACATGCGATAAGAAAATTAACGCAGAATCACAGGCTATCAAAGTGTCACAAACTTAAACACTCACCAGGTATTTAGAACATCAAAATATTGTTAGCCAATTCAGTAAAAATCTTCAGTAGATGATGAAGCTACTTACTAAATTGTCTCCATCACACACACAAACGCACACACATACATACGTACATACATACACAACAACAGCAGCATTCAGTATCCAGCACCTCACTGACGTATCCACCAAGTACGTCAATGATAATTGTTTTCTGAATGCAAGTGCACAGATGATCTCCAGTTTATGAATAGCGTAGCTTGATAATGAATGTCAGTCTTAATAGGGTGAATCATTCAAATTTGGAACTTGACTTCCTCCATAAGTTATATAAGTGGGACTTGTGAACATTGTTTATTGACATGTGTCTCTTCTGAGTCCTGCAAGTATGACAAAAGACCATGCACATTTACATAATCAACTTCTAGGTTGTTAGCAGATGAAGAGAATCCGACGAATTAAGTCATAGCCTCATGTTATCCTGTGCAAACATTTACTTTTGCCTTGTTTTAAATTTACGTAGTTGTATGATATGCATCTTATGTAGAAATGATGGTGATTAGTAAGTAGAGCAAGTGGATGATGATGGTGGTGGTGGATGTTCTGATTCCGAAACTTTCATCATTATCTTCCTGGACGACATTTTCAGCCATTCTTCGTACGTTCATTCAACCTTTGAGAATTTCAATAAAAAGCCGGAAGAACAACGCCTTGTACAGAATAATATAATGCCATACTTTATTTCGTCAGCTTCTCATCACCTGCACACAGCCTGGATGATATTTAACATTATCACAATAAAAGTGGCATTGAAAGCCACAAACTGACTCACTCGCTAACAAATAATATCATTCAAATTATCCTTTAGAGTCAATGGAATAAATAACCCGGTTTATCTAATAACCTGCAATGATTGTGCAGAGGGATTCTAACGTACTTGCAAATGTGACATGATGTCAGTTCACAGTGCTCAGAAATTACACTTGTATATGGAATATTCGTGTTTAAGCACAAAATACCCTTGTGTTTACATTATTCACATTCTCAGCATTGACTTCAACAGGAAGTGAAGTGATTAGTTGTTGTTTTCTGGGAATTTCTCACCCTCTTGTCCATTTGTCTTCTGACTCAGAGGAGCTATCTGCCTCAGTAAAACCCCATGTTTAGGAGAAATAAAGTCAGATTTTCAGCATAAACTCTGTTCATTTTTATGCAGAATACTAAGCTAAACTACAGTGGAGAGTACTGATTAAACTTTGGTAATTCATTATCAAAATGACTCAGCATGTTTGACTTATTATCTACAACTGATTCAAATTCAGTTGAGCTATAGATCGTGCAAAGTAAATAACCTCATTTGTTCAAAGTATCTTATGTGAAACTTAGTATATGCGTAAAAATATTTAATAATAATAATTCACTTTATTCCACAACAATAACAATTTACAGCATGGAATTTTCAGCGTTGCTTTTACATATTGCAATGGTTTAGCTCTGTTTATAATTATATAAATGTATAAAATTTTAAAAATATTAATAGTTAATAGGAAAAATAAAAACCCCAACAAAATACACCATTTCTAGGTCATAGTGAATAATAAATAAATAATATAACAAATAACACATGCAATAATATGCATCATTACATTTTATAGTTTAGTTAATGATTTAAAAGTTGTAAAAGTTCTTTTCTGATATTTGTCTCTTCACACAATACACGTGCCAAATATGGTACGGTCGAATTTTTATATTTTGTAGTACGAGCATAAATGTTTATGAAATTTCTTCTGGTCTTACCCGAAGAGATGCAAGGAAACAATTGTGAATAAAGAGGATGTTCACTATCAGACAAGATAACTTTAGCTAAGTGTTTACAAGAATTCATATGCCTATTGACAACAGTGTCGGTTAGTTGAGTCAAAGGGATAGCACTGACCCTACTTACAGCCTTCAATGTTCTTCGTAGTATTATATGGTCTTTTTTGAGTAGCCCAGGGAAGAATAATGGAGAACAATAAAGAATAATGGGCAAAACACATGAATTAATAAATTGTATGAGAAGAGATTGGGTTATACCTGAGTGCCTCAACTTCTTTATATAATAAGTCAGACGGAAAACTTTCTTAGAAACTATAAGAATATGAGACGACCAGCTAAGGTTTGAAGAGAAACTAATGCCAAGATAAGAAACACTTGACTTACTCTCTATCATGGTACCATTAATATTACAACAATCATGAGATTGGATCAATCCATGCATAACTTTTTCACTTCTCAAGCTGAAATCAACAGTATTACATTGAGTTGGATTTATTTTAAGACCATTTGAGCCAGACCAATCCTTAACTTCAGCTAAGAAGCCATTCATATGGGAACAATCCGATGTGGAAACTACAGGGACAGAAACGGTCAGATCATCAGCATACTTAATGAAGTTAACTTTGGGTGAGTTCGGAAGGTCATGCAAAAAGAAAGAGAAAAGAAATGGAGAAAGTACTGCACCTGGAGGCACACCACTTTCAGTTAGCTGAGAAGTGGAGCGCTTTCCAGCCAAAACAGTATGCTGTTTCCTATCCTTAAAATAAGAAGACAGCCATCTAGTTGCCCAGGACTCTGTTTGTGCTGAAATCATCTTTCCTAATAAAAGTGTCCTAGGAACAGAGTGGAAAGCTGCAGTATAGTCTAAAAAAGCTGTTCGAACGAACTTAGCACCCTTATCAAGGCAGAAAACAGTATTGTGGTGTAGTACAACGGCTGCATCTAATGTACTTCTTCCACACCTATAAGCAAACTGCTTAGGGTCACTAAAAGCTTTTAAAGAAGGTGTAAGAATATTCAAAAGAAGTTTCTCCATAGTTTCCAAAAAAGGAGATGTTATAGCGACCGGTCTAAACTTTATACCTGCTCCAGAAGATGATTTCTGTACAGGTACAACTTTGATTTCTTTCCAGTCAACAGGTACCGTTTCCTTGTTAAATGATGCATTAAAGATTTGAGTAAGAGGATGACACAAGATGTCTGCACACTTTACTGCTGATTGATGGAGATGAGTGGTTAGATTCCATTCACGTCAATCAGTAGTATATGCCAGCCAGCCAGGGAGATCGGAACGATCTGAAGAGCGGACGGCTATTTCACTGATTTCAGGCCGAACTAACCAGTCATATACTCGCTCAAGCACTCGGCTCAGAGAACCGAATCATTATAACCACCCGAATTCTCTGTAGCTACTCGGGCGAAGCGGTACCACCTGAGATCGAATTCGTAGTGTGTAATGGACACAGTTTGCCTCTCCTAATTGTGAAATAGAAATTTGATGAAATTTCATACAATTCTCGATTACACATGGAAAATTTGTGTAGTATATGACTTGACTGTATTAGACAGTAGTTATTAGATGTGATGAAATAGTGGGAATGCAAACAACTGTATAAATCATGTTCACCAGAACACCTTCGATAAACTGATGTATGAAGGATGAAACACGTTAACTGAAAGGGTTATTGATATCTGTGACTGCGTTAACAGTTTTTGATCAAAAGAGTGTCTATAAAGACATCGTCACTCCGCTGATATGAAGTGAGGAAAACTAACTACTGATATTATTGTAATAGTGTTGAAGAATTTTTTGGGATTCCAGGCAGAATGTACAGCTTACAACATGATTTGTGAAGTTTCAGAAGTGATGGCGTTTTTCGCGGGCTAACGTCCCTAGTTTCAGTCGCAAACTTCCCTCTTTAGCGGGTTAAGGAGTGTATCTGTCAGGAGTCGGACACACACTGAAATGCTCTTCATCTTACACCTCCGAAGTCACCTTGAAAATGACTCATGAAGTTTGAATCAGTCTAGCCCACTGCCATAAATTTCATTAGAAGATCAAGTGCCTTCTATTAATAGAGTTAATTTATTTGATGAAATCTCACTAGTCTATAAAGTAAAATTTACTGCTTATGTATCAAGCACAATATACTGCTCATCTGATTATGAGCTTGATTGAACAGACTTTGTCTTACTGTTCAATGACCAAAGAAGGGCTTCCATCTTCCTTCATAATCACTCATCTGTGTTAGTGTAAGCAAGACAGTCTCTTACACTTTCTGCAGCGGAAATCAGTCAATCTAATCATCTATCTCAATACCATTTTAATCGCATCACTCACTTCATGCACATATTTTGCTACTACTGTTTCTTTTATTTCTGATTACAGATTCGGTCGTTGAAGATCATGCACTAACTAAGAAAAAGTCAAAACCGAAACCAATTGAATTCCATTTATCTTCTAATGTGTCGTTAACCTTCTCTGTAACACAAATTAATTCAGTAACGCAGTAACACACCTATACATATTGATACACATACACATAAATACCCACTCACTCACCTTCACACACACCTGTGTAAATATTAACATTTGGACTGTTACAGAAATGTCCATCTATATTTATGATAAATAGATAAATTCAAATATTAACGATGACTGGAAAACACACAATTGACTTCTGTATTCTTCATGTTTGGCAGTATTTCTGAGTTTATGCAAAATTATTAGGACGAATGACACCTTCATAAGAAATGTTGATTTAATTCACGATAGATTGTCTTGTGGAACAGCAACTGATCTGTTTGATTGAATGACACTAATGATAAGTGGTTAAGACTACCCCTTTCCTCTCGTTCCGAGTGCAACATATGACTTCATTGATGTTATTGCATTACACTCGGTTGTCTGAAATCAGTTTCCAACGGCTTCACTACTACTTGCAAATCTTTCAGTTCCCCTAAATTGATCTTGTTCAGGTTACCCTTGGAAATCGAATTCATTGCTTCCCATTCCCATTTCACTTGAGGTTGTGGCATGTTGTGTCACTCGACAGCCTCCTCGGAGTTCTTTCTTCCTATCCATCTCTATTTTCTTCGCCATATTTGTTAGACGATAGGTTAATGATTGCTTCATTGCCAGACTTCCTTCAGGTTAACCCTTTCTGGCTGGCTATCTGATCTTCAGTATAAAGCTAGCCTAGGTGACGGTTGTCGGTGAAGGCTGCAGTAGTCTGTTCGTAATGCTTACAATGTCACATAATCCTTTCACATAATATAATAATAAATTATGTGAAAGGATTATGATTCATCACGTCACGTAGCCTTATTTTGACTCGACCTCTTTCACTTGCAATAGAGATGCACATTTCGGTTTATATTTAGCATTGGCTTCGGAATAAAACAGCAGCACATTGACAAATTTCCGCAGTCCTCTGAAGCTGGGTCCCGATAGCTCATAAGCTTCCATTTCCTCCTCATAAGATCTTCTTCATGTTTCTCTCGGAAGCAAATCCAACTGGTTGATTTCCACTCAAGGGTGTAGCGCTTGATGTCACCCAACGGCCTTCCCACTATGTCCAATCCATCTCCATTCCCTTCGGTGTATTTCGCACCAAAAATTGTAATTGATTTCAACAGCAGTCACCAGTTAGCCGGTGAAAAACGTGTGACTGTAAAGGATGTTTTGTATACAAAGCTGCAGAACTATTTTCCAATGAATTTTTTGCTTCCGGATTTCGTCCTTCTCCTTCATTTTCTAGCCGTTTCAGTGATGGGAGAAGAAATAAGATGAGTAATTACGCTGCATGAAAAGCACAATTGTAAGACAGTTGAAACTTCCGTATAATGTTGATTGGTCTTAACCACAGCATCAGTTGTTCATTTCACTTGAGACAACACACACGTACACACATGTATACACCATTGGTTCACACAATCGTTTCATCTAGACGGAAATTATAAATGAATGTACGGGGCGTTTCCTGGTGTGTCAACTGCATGGACGTAATTTAAAGATTTCATCGTAGAATAAATTTATCTCATAAAATCACACATTGTTATTTATTCACTGATGAAGTTTCGAGCACAATTAATTCCTCGTAAGCATCATATGAATGCACTCACGTAACTTCTGCACTTCGTTGATACACATGAGTCACAAATTGAACAGACATGTGAATGAATAAACAAAGGTCAATGTAAAGTCCAACAGACATTCGTGAAATAGATGCTGGGACGATGAGGTGCATTTGGAGATGTGAATGTGTGACTACCATGATGTGATGGTGATGATGAGCAATAAATTTTACTCGAAACATCATCAGAAGATAACAGTGCATGTAACTATGTGACTTTATCAAATGCATTTACTCTTTCATGGATTATACCCTATCGGAATGCCCGAGTCGTGATACGATGGAGACAAAGAGAAGACACATATAACTATGTTTTGTCACACATATATTTCACATATAATACTGAAGCCATTTATCGTGTGATTCGTAGAACGCAATGGATGATAAACATTCCATTTACATTGACAATATGCTTCTGTGAAATGTCCGTAGTGGTGTGTCCTGCTTCGAATTTTATTGATTCTATTTATATTTGTATTCTGCCTATGTATCTCTCTCTCTCGCTCGTTCTCTTCGTGTATGGTTCGATCACATTTCAAAAGCATATATATTCATACTGAATAGGAATAATAGGATCCTCCCAGGTCTCACATTACTTCCGGATGTGATGATGTTATCAAAATGGTGACTTCGCAAACCGTTTCATTTAACTGTACCTTTGATCATAATGTGTAACAGCTTATCTCAATTACTGCTCCCACTTCTTACATTCTATTTTCATGGAATCTTCCAATTCCAGGACTATTGCAATCTTGTGAATGCATGAATGGACAACAACTTGTTAGATGGTTGAGACAATCGGAAAGAAGCTTTGGAACTAAGCTGTGTGCTTGTCGGCACTGAAAGAATTCAGTCTGCAGCAGACGACTGACTAGGCGCATGACGTTAGTGTCCAGTCTGAGGACAACAAACTGGACTCTGATGAGGTTCAAGCTGCCTATCATAATTGTCCATAAACTTTGCACATTCTTGATTCGAAAATACACGAAAATACTTGTATTGCTAACTGTGGCGGAAATGATAAATTGCAATATCCCTCCTGGACGAAGTAATCACAGTATTTACACCTATTTGGATGCTGCAAATAAAATTGAGATTATTAATCCTGATGACAAAGTCTGTTGGTGGCGGTAGACTCTTCAGATCGACAAAAGTTAGAAACAATAGTCCAGTCATTCAACTCTGTCCAACTGGTTGAATGATTAGTGGACACGTCACGTATCCTGAAGGTGCTGATTCCAATGGCTGCAGGCATGGTGAAGGATGGGTCCTGCAGCAGTGTGTAAAACTAGGTGAAAATATCTGTCGTCGTCTTCAATGCTTCTCCCACTGATATCACTGAATGACTTTCAGAAGTCGCTATTTAATTACACCAATTTAGATAATATTTAAGCAGTAAGGCTAAGCCTTCTAATAAAGTTGTATCTATCTCTTTCAAATATGATGATTGAAAATGGATTAACTTTGAGTATTGTGTGGTGTGATTCACTGATTTGTAATTGTTCTACAAATACCTAATTGAACTGAGAAATGTACTCTTGCTAAATTTAGAAGAACACAAATAGATCTTTTTTAGGAATGTGAGAAAGAGAAAACAAAATTTCACTGAATCTGGTGTACTGTGACTGATGTCATCAAAGCCGTGTGCACT
Source organism: Trichobilharzia szidati (assembly GCA_944472155.2). Classification (NCBI taxonomy): domain Eukaryota; kingdom Metazoa; phylum Platyhelminthes; class Trematoda; order Strigeidida; family Schistosomatidae; genus Trichobilharzia; species Trichobilharzia szidati. The sequence goes on along the minus strand of OX235271.1, from coordinate 30,844,307 downwards.
CTGATTACTAATTGGCATGATGAAATATCTATAAATATAATTGTAAGCAGTTGTGAAATGTTTATACAATAAAATTTCACTTGTCACTTGTGAATACCGTAGTGGTATTGATCTTCACGTGTAGGTTCACTTACACATGGATAAAGCCCTCTAATTTTGACCCATGTAACTAGCTGTTCAGAAGCAGTGGAACTCATAGATGCACACTGATGAGGCCATCACTGATTCCCATAGTTATAATGATAATAATGAAAGGCTGTATTGTTTTAATTGAGATTATCAGTAATTTTACAAATTAAACAGCATATGTCAACAATACCAAAGACTGGTAATCAGAGTTTTGCTCAATTTCTTATCAATATATCAATGTAAACAACACTTCAGTGACATGGATATATGCGGGGATGCGCTCTATTCTATTTCGATGGTCATCATAAAATGTGAAGACGATATGATCTCTCCTCATCGATTGTCTTAAGACGGCCACAGATGAAGCACATACTTCACTACATCTATTACTGATAATCTCAATTAAAAGAATACAGCCTTCCATTATTATCATTATAACTATGGGAATCAGTGATGGCCTCATCAGTGTGCATTTATGAGTTCCACTGCTTCTGAACAGCTAGTTACATGGGTCGAAATTAGAGGGCTTTATCCATGTGTAAGTGAACCTACACGTGAAGATCAATACCACTACGGTATTCACAAGTGACAAGTGAAATTTTATGGTATAAATATTTCACAACTATTATTATTGTATCATTTAATTTCCAGAGGAACATAGGGCTTCAGCCACACGTCTCCATTGCGTTCGGTTCTCTGCTACAGTCTTCACCTGGCTCCGTCTCTGCCCACACGTTTTCATCTCCTCTCCACATGACCTCCTCCAAGTCACCCTCGCCCTGACGACCAACTCGCCGCTTCCCTTTCGAGTTCCTTCCGAGAAATGGCTTGTCTAGTGATGTCACTTGATGGTTTCCTCAGGGTATGGCCAGCCAATCCATCTCCATTTCTTCCTGCAAATTTGTTTCACAATCGGTTCCTGCTGAGTTGGTTCGCTCCCAGAGATCTTTGTTGCTGATCTTTTCTGGCCATCTGACCTTGAGTATTGAGCGAAGACAACTGTAAATGAAGGTCTGTATTTTGTTTGAGATGCTCTTTATGACGCGCAGTGCAAGTCTCTGATCCGTATAGTGAGTAGCACTGACTTCACATTGGAGTTGAAAATCCGGATCTTATTTTTCATGTTGAGTAGTGCTGTTGACCTCCACACAGACTTGATAGTAGTGAAAGCTTGTCTTGCTTTTCCGATTCTTGCATTGATATCCTCGTCAGTTCCGCCTGTAGTTGAAACGATGCTTCCCAGGTAGGTAAAAGAGATTGCTTCTTTCAGGTTCCTCCCATTTATGCTGATTGTTGTCTGTTGTTGTTTTTGCTGTTTGTGGTGTTGGTGTTGCCCAGGAATCTACATCACCTCGGTTTTCTCTATGTTCACCTGAAGTCCTATCTTCTCTGGATGCTTCTTCTGCCAACGTGTTGCTTTTCGCTTGCATATCTTCCAGTTTGTGGGAAATCAGACATATATCATCAGCGAAGTCCAGATCCTCCAAGTTTTTGTGTGAGTCCATTTTATGCCTGTTTCCTGATTACCCACTGTTTGTCGCATTATCCAGTCTACTGCAATCAGGAAAATCATTGGCGATAGTAGGCAGCCAGCTTGTCTTACTCCTGTCCTCACTTCGAAGGATTCCGTGAGTTTCCCGTTTTGGATTACTTGGCATGCAGCATTGTCGTATAGCTGTTGGATGAGATGTATATTTGTCGGTGACACCCCTTAGTAGCGAAGTAGATGGCAAAGCACCTCTCGATCGACGCTGTCAAAGGCCTTTTCAAAGTCGATGAAGTTGAGATAGAGAGGTGACTGCCACTCCAAGCTCTGTTCAATGATGATCCGTAATGTGGCGATCTGATCAATGCATGACTTGTTTCTCCTAAATCCAGCCTGTTCCGGTCGAAGTTCTTCATCCAGGTTGGCATGTTTGATTCTCTCCAGGATGATGCGGCTTAGTATTTTGCTTGGGATGGACAGCAGCATAATTCTGCGCCAGTTCTTGCATTGACTTCGGTCTCCTTTCTTTGTTAGTTTGAATAAGTATCCTTTATTCCAATCCTCGGGTACTTTGCCTTCTTTCCACACCTTCTCCAGTAGTGGCGTCATCAAGTCCGCTGTTGTCTCTGGGTCCTTTTTCAATGCTTCTGTTGGGATTCCATCTGGTCCTGATGCTTTTCCAGCCTTAAGCATATTGATTGCCTTCAGGACTTGTGATTTCGTCGGTGGGTTGGTGTCCACTGGTAGCACTGTCTCCGTTGTTTGTATTGTTGCGCGTGTTGTCGGTGGTGGTCGATTTAGGAGTCTTTTGAAGTGTTCAGCGCAGTGTTTCCTTTGCTCCACTTCTTTGGTGAGTGACGTTCCGTTGTCATCTTTCACCGGCTTGATTTGTGTCAAACGTTTGCCCGATAGGTACCTAATTGTTTGGTAGAGTGTTGCGAGGTCTCCTTTGCCTGCAGCTTGTTCTGCTTCACTTGCCATGGTTTCATAATATTTTCTTTTGTCTTCTCTGGCATTCTTCTTTACTCTTTTGTTCAGTGTCTTGTAGTTTGCATTCAAATCCTGTTTTTGTTTACTCGTCAGTGCACTGGAGAATCTTTTGTTTCACCATCCTTCTCTCTTCTATTAGTCTCAAAGTGTCCGTGGTGAGCCACTGTTTGTCCTGTCTTTTCTTTCTGCCTAGAACTTCCATGCAGGTTTGACTCCACACTGTTTTCAAGTTGTTCCAGTGCTTTTCGACGCTGACCTCTTCGCCAGTGTTGATTTGTGTCTCGGCTTTGTCTTTTATGCTTGTAGTGAAGATGTCCTTTGTGTCCTGGTCCTTCAGTTTTCGAGTGTTGAACTTGGCTTGTGGTCTATCTGCAGCTCCTGTTTCTCTGAAAGCTTTCAATTTGATTTGGATTGTCCCTTGTACGAGATAGTGGTCTGAGACAACGTCTGCTACTCTTCTTACTTTTGTGTCCAGCAGGCTGCGCCTCCACTTCCTTGAGCAGTATTGGGATGAAGTCGATTTGGTTTTTGGTTCGCCCATCTGGTGACACCCGTGTAGCCTTGTGGATATCCTTGTGCTTATATACGCTGCCAACAATCACTAGTTCATTGAAGGCGCAGAAGTTAGCGAAGAGTCCTCCGTTTTCATTTATCTCTCCGACAACTTCTCTACCCATGGTGAGTTCCCTTCCTATGTTGTCTGGTCGAAGTTTGGCGTTCATTTCTCCCATTAGTATTTCAATGTCGCCGACTGGAGTATTGTCCATTGTTGCCTGTATTTGTCTGTAGAATTCTTCTTTCTTCTCAAGATCTGAGTTGTTTGTGGGTGCATAGCATTGTATAACTGACACTTTCCTTCCTCTGGAGTTGAATCTGGCGGTTATTATCCTGGGGGAGATCGCCTCCCATTGCATCAGGGCCTTCGTTGCCGTTGGTGACATCATGATAGCCACGCCCTCGGTGTGCGAGTGGTTATCTTCTGGGTGACCGGAGTAGATCACTGACTCACCCGTTGGCAATTTGGTGAGTCCATTCTCGTTCCATCTGCTTCCACATATTCCCAGTACTTGAATTCTGTATCTTTTCGTTTCGTTTGCGATCTGGGTAGCTTTGCCAATTTCGTACATGGTGCGGACATTCCATGTCCCCACACAGACTTTTTCTTTTGGCGCAAGGAGATTCATCGTGCTGAAGTTTCTGTAGCAGGTTTTTTACAGGGTGGGGTTGCTAGCCTCACGCCTGAGAAGGGGGATTGTTACATCAATTTATAATTTAGAGAGAAGCGACCTTGTGGGTTACTCCCCTTAAAAACCAGGAAAACAGGGAATAAACAAGCAGAAAATCACCAGCACGGGAAAATAATTCACAACAAGAAAGGTAACAAGCGACAACAACAATAATAATATCACAGTCAATTACAGTTAACCAAAATGATAACAAAATCATAGACTCACTGACTTGGGCCAACTTGAACGTGTAAATCCATCAATATACATACAATTATAGGTATTAGTTAGTGTTAATCAAGCACAGAGTGGCAAACAGATAGTTATAGGTGTTATTGATATACAGTATTATATCCAAAGATCCAGTGTTTCAAAGGTAAATAATTGTAATAGTTTTTTGCAACTTTTCGGCAAGATATTCCACAAAACTCAGAGTTTTAGGTAACTATGCAAATGTAGCGCATTAATCAAAGCTTACGCTTAAGATATTCACAACTGCTTACAATTATTTTTAAAGATAAATCATCATGCCAATTAGTAATCAGAGTGCACACGGCTGTGATGACATCAGTCACAGTACACCAGATTCAGTGAAATTTTGTTTTCTCTTTCTCACATTCCTAAGAGACATCTATTTGTGTTCTTCTAAATTTATCAAGAGTACATTTCTCAGTTCAACTAGGTATTTGTAGAACAATTACAAATCAGTGAATCACACCAAACAATACTCAAAGTTAATCCATTTTCAATCATCATATTTGAAGGAGATAGATACAACTTTATTAGAAGGCTTAGCCTTACTGCTTAAATATTATCTAAATTGGTGTAATTAAATAGCGACTTCTGAAAGTCATTCAGTGATATCAGTGGGAGAAGCATTGAAGACGACGACAGATATTTTCACCTAGTTTTACACACTGCTGCAGTACGCATCCTTCACCATACCTGCAGCCATTGGAATCAGCACCTTCAGGGTGCGTGACGTGTCCACTAATCATTCAACCAGTTGGACAGAGTTGAATGACTGGAGTGTTGTTTCTAACGTTTGTCAGTATGCGGATTGTACCACTGCCAATAGCCTTTCTCATCATATGTATTCTTCTTCACATTCCGCTTCTTGCACGTAACTGGTTTCGACTTGTGACTGGAATTCTCATCATCTTCACTGTGTAGTCAGCTGATAGCCAATTGACAGATGTCAGAATTCATCGGCCATTGGATTCAGTGTCAGTATACGAATGATCGACTACATCGCCTCCTAACCTGATGGTTCTGTCTTCGATCTCCTGTGGGATGAAGTGTGCGCACTTCCGAATACTTTGAAACCAGGACAACACAGTTGTCAGGAAAGTGATATACATTCTAGGAGATAAAGGATGATAATCTCAAAGTTATTTGAGACGTTCAAGTAGGTGAATACTTCGTCGAGGAGTGATTTTCCAAACGAGCATTCCATTACACTCAGATATCATGGAAATAGGGACACTGCATTAATATGGTATAAATAATTTTTTTGGCTAACTGCGTGCATCAAATATCAGGTTTACTGAGATGCTGACCAACGTTTAATAATAACTTAATGTCAGTTGATTGAGATCGGTAGCTGGCTCATCATGCTTGGAGAACAAATATACTACTAACTGGAACTATGGTTTCATGATAAATTATACTGACCACATTAACTGTGTGTATTCACACACTGAGTATACTTGTCAGCTGTTGGTAATATAGTTCCAAATGAACTGAAATAATTCCTAGTAGGAAATATGTTTTAATTTAGGCTTAACTTGTCAGATTTGTCACTGGAATTTAATCTCATTGTTAAAACAGAAGTCAATGTGAGTCATGCTAACTGGATATTAATTTCTTTCAGCCAGTCTCAATATTTTCCTCTGTTTTACATTTGAACACAAATGTCAGATTAATTCCTCTCCCCTTGTCCGATGTTATAGAAGCCTTCTGAATGCTGTGCAATATTTACTACAGTAGCGGTAAATTGCTTCGCATAGTTTCATTTGAATTGATTCATGGTTGAACGTAATGTAGTTGAGATGCCAGGACACCCTGCAGTCTGGTAGTATCTATCTCAGTGAGATCTTAAAGTTGAGAGCTTCAAATGGTTGGTGAACGTGAACAGCAAATAAACACCACTATATGTGTTGAATCTCTGTTCACATGAATAACCCAACCATTTGTCTCACACAGACATAATTGCTTCTGTGCAGTGTTTCATGTGCTAATACCTGCAATTTAATTGATTATAATAACAGTAGCTTTCCTTTCATAAACGCATTCCTAGTACAGATTGCGTCGTATTGTGGTATTTAGATTAGTAAAACAATATGAAACGGAGTAAAACCGATGCACTTTGTTAGATAGGACATTTAGGTAGCCGAGTGATTTAATCAGGTGGCTGTAAAGTTATAGACTCAGTGTTACACCGCATTTGTCCATATTAGTTTTGTAGCCTCTCAGTTATCCTTTAACAATCTAAAGACAATGAATTAACACAAATCAAGTATATGGAGTGTTCATGGAGATAAAGCCTAGTAATTAGTCATTGCCTATATAAATACAATATTCACGATGGATAAGCAGATTCACAAATGAAACTCATTTTACTTGCATTACATTTTCGAATGAACCATTAAGGACCCTCAGTCAACGAAAATGGATGCAAGTTATTCTTTCCGGAACCTCTAGTGTTTCATTTCAGGTGTAATATCACCAACAAGACTTCATTATTTTTATCATTCTATATTCCGTGTCACCATCTGAGAGTTATCCTGAAACTGATAGGTTTAACACACTGGACAAATTTATCGAGAAATATCAATAGGCCAATTAAAACGCAATAATTGAATAAAATCAAACAGACTGTGTGATGAGTACACTGAACTGTTAATGGCAATATAGAGTGTCTTGCAAAGCAGAAGAAATAGGAAAAAGGATATGGAAAAGGTGAGAACATGTTTACTAATATCTCCACAAACTAACCCCAGCAAAAAACTCGAGTTGAGACGTTCAGTTACACAAAACATGACTGTCAGTTTTGCATGAACTGTATGATGATGTAGTACAAAATGTTGAGGCCGTAACCTGAATGAATGAGTTGATTACCTCTCTCAGAAAGCTTCAATAATATCACACCTTTTCAAACATTGATGGCCATGAACTTGAAGCAGTGGATATTTCGAGACACGACGACGACTCATTGTGTTGATATTCATCATTACCATGGGTAAACCACTCAGCTCACAATTAATATCGTGTTTGTTTATCACGACACGTTAAAGACTTCCTCATATTGAAACTAATGCCTTTGTTGATATATTCAATCGTATCTTCATGTTTTCTCTGCGTCTTTCACGGTTTACATAGGTAAGTAAGTCACTGGAAAATCACTGTCTCCTGTTAAAGACAAAATCCTGTCCACGGAACCGCAGTCTGTTTTTTGTTCCACCTGAAATTTGAATGTCCATAACTGTAATCTCATCCAGTACTCGATGATTTTAAGCACCTGTCGGTTTCATTATTAAACGACTAACAGGCTGAACTTCAAAGACCAGGCAATAACAACAACAACAACACACGGGGCAGGATAGAAGGGATCATTTTTATGTGGTGATGTATGAGCAGAAGACAAGTGTCAGTAAAGACTGCTCACAATCTTATTTACTAGTCATCTCGTAAAACAATTATTGTCACCATGAAATAATGTAGAAGATTTGTAGCTTAGTTGAATGTTTTTATGATGGTGGTTGCGCTATCAAAGCTGGATATTTTAACTACGAAGCTTTCATCATCCATCCACGGAAAATGAAAGCTACGCAGATCCGAGAACGCGGCCACACCAAAGCCATCGACCTTAACCAACAAATTCTCTTCGTTACCTTCGAAGATGAATACTGATGCTATTCAAAGCAGCTTTATTCTCGGTATAGGACATCAGTACTGATACATGTGGAATCCTTCCGTTTTTTGATTACCTTGACGTACTATACACCATGAATGAGGAGAGGTAGCATTGCAGCTGACCAGATGATTTATCGCAGTGTCGAAACATGTTGTTGACCATCCATGAAATCTATTCAAAGGAACGCCTGTCAATTTCTTCCAAAAACACCTTTTATAAACTATGATATGACAATCTGCATTCAGTGTAGGAAAAGATTTTGAAACTTACTTCATTCTGAATCTTACGGTATTCATTGTTATTTCAGTTGATGTGACTGAAAGTATCCCACAAGGTCTTTTGAAGTGTAACTTCAACAATGATGTGTACTGTTATATTGATGGACAGTTCTATTGAAGGCTGATAAAACACACAAAGTGTTACCTTAATAACAAGTGGATGGCGGTTCTAGCAAAATCGTTTGTCTACACCTTGTAATCTGCTTGAAAATGACTAACTGTTTGAGAAATGAGAACTATTCGACGTATACTACTAACCGATAAAAGTAGTTGAAAACCATGGAAAATAATCAGTAAGAACACGATATTCAACCAAGGGACTCTTTTCAACAACGAATTAATTATCAAGCTGTACAGTCGAATATAAATGGCTTTTAAGAAATCATATGCGATGAGGGAATTAAATCAAAGGTGTGAATACATGAAATAAGAATAATAGTATGAAAAGCAATTGAAATCAACGTAATTCACATGAAGTGTGATCAACATTTGACCGAATGGTGCCAAAATCATTTGATGCCGATTGAGAAATAGACAGTATCATTGTGTTGCAAGTTGGTTTGTTTTTAAGATTGTTAAAAGTAAAGCCGGTGATTACTCTCTGACGCTACTCACTACAATCGTATGAGCACATCATTTTGACCTGTCACTCATTGCCTACTCAACAAGTATCGCTTTCACTCCATCAGCAGGTTGGCGAAATTCACGACCTACACACTTACATACTTCAGATGTTATAACAAACGAGTAATGTCTTTGTATGCGTTGACTTCTGTGTATTTCAGTCAATGCAAGCAGTAAGTCAAATCACTGATTACTGGTTATCAGTAAAATAAAAGACACCATGTTCATTGTAGTCGACGAAATGCTGTCAATACTATCCTTTCTCCTTGAACAGGTGTTAATCAACCCCCAGATTTCAAAGTTTGTGATAGCCTTCTGTCGATTAAACGCACTGGAGGTAATTCGAAACATGTCATTGCTTTGTGGAAGATTATTCCACCAGTTTTATCTTTTGTATTTCGCAGACAGATGCTTGTCGATTTATTTGACCGAATAATAATTGATAGTGATTGCCATATTACGTTTTTCGTGAGTGATGAAGCTATTCTCTGCAAAGAGAAGGTTTCCTTACTTAGAAACTCCCTAATCATTCCTCTTCCAGTACATTTCCCACTGACTAAATTTCTAAGACTGCATTTTGATAAATACTATGGTTCCTTTGGATTTCAAGTGGAGCAGACGGCTTCAACAGTACATCTCCACCTCGTCTTATTTTCTGCGGTCGTCTCCAACCAGGCCGAAGATTCCCCATAGGCTCTCATCCCCTCCTCACACGATCTCTTCAATGTCACCACCTTCAGACGCACGCTCAACTCGTCATTTCCCATTCCGGTTCCATTCGAGCAATGGCCTGCATTCAGCGCGATGTCAACTGATGATCTCCTCAGCGTGTGTCCGATCCATCTCCATTTTCCTCGGCATATTTGTTGATCCATAGGTTCTTGGTTGGCTTTTTCCCAGAATTTGTTGTTGCTAACTCTCTCCAGCCATTTAATTGATCTTCAATATGTAGCTAGCGAAATCAGCTGTTGATGGAAGTTATCTGCCTATAGGAAATGCTGTGACATGAATATGTGTGTATCTCATAATGCGTAGATGATTTTGGAGCTGATAAGTGGGATTTAATTGAGAATTAAACACTGTCCGATAAGTGTTTTGTCTTCCAAATTAGCAGTGTTTCTTTTCGTCCTCACCTGTCCACAAATCATCACGCCTATCCATGATATACTTTCATTATGTGTTGACACTTCACCTTCCTTTTTTTCAGAAATACATTAGCTGAGTGAACTGACAATGGAACTCAGTATTTTCAGTGTTGCTTCAGTGACAAATTCAGGTAAATTGAAACATGAGGAGTCAAATATATTGCAAGTCGTTTTCAACATTCTAATACGTCGTAAACGCTTAGTCGGAGATGAGATGGCATTTCACAGTCAGATGTTTTGCGTACTTTGCGGATACTTGTTTTGATGATTAGAAGCGTTAGATTTACAAGGTTATATCTGTTTTGTCGCATGAGTCTATTCAACTTTACATACCAAGTGAGCCTTTTTGACGACAAACTGCATCTTTTCATTACAGAAATCATATCAATTTATGGGAATGTTAAGAAGAATATGAAAGTGAGTTCGTGTACCAGAACCAATCCACACACCTTCCTATGACATACTTCCTTTTGCTTATGGTTTGTCCTCCACCGCCACATCTCATGTTCTAATGGATGATGTCGTGTTGGTGTTTACAGACAAGTAGATGAGATGTTCACTTCTAATGAATAACTAAACATCGTGTGATGAAAATTTCAGTAGTCGGTATTATAATTAGATGGGGAGCTTTGATTTCTTTCTTACTGATTGTTGTGGCAATTTACTGGCATGACGATTTCAACTGAGGTGCTCAATACACGTCTTGGCCACATTTGAATACATCAAGTATATGACCCAGCGTATCGACTGAAGCACAATTGATTTGAGCAATTTAAGACATTTGAAGCTGAAAATGTCGGAAATTGGTGGTTGATTCACTTGATGAAACGTTTTTGTTTCATTCAGTATCGTCCTCAATTTTATTGAAATACTCATTCATTCGTCATTTTTGAATTCTTTGTTCCGCTCTTGCAGAATGTAGACGACGCTCTGAGAAGACGTTTACCGCAATGATCCGTGTGAGATGAACGTATATATTCAAATGACTTCGCGAATCATTTGAAGACAACCTGCTTTTTCTGTTCTCTCCCACTTGATTAGACTTTTGTACTGATAGGTAGTTGCAGTAGTCATAATTATGAAAATAATAATAAAAGTTACAGGATTTTCATCATGAGCTGACATTAGTTAGAGAACCATTGGAAAACTTGGGAGTACTGGATAACTGTTTCGTCCTAGTTTGGGACTCTTCACAGTACGCACCCACCGGGATTCGAACCCAGGACCTTCTGGTTACGAGGCGAGCTCATATACCATTAAGCCACTGAGACCCGATCCAATGGTCCAATGGGTGCAGCAGGTCGGGCGTGAGGAAAAATACTCGCCGAAGACATTGGCTAGGGGTTGTGCTATGTCGTGAATTGGCAGAAGTTAGAATTCATGGGCCAATGGATCGGGTCCCAGTGGCTTAATGGTATACGAGCTCGCCTTGTAACCAGAAGGTCCTGGGTTCGAATCCTGGTGGGTGCGTACTGCTGAAGAGTCCCAAACTAGGACGAAACAGCTGTCCAGTACTCCCAAGTTTTCCAATGGTTCTCTAATTAATGTCAGCTCATGATGAAAATCCTATAACCAATCAAATACCTACAAACCAACACTTGAATAATAAAAGTAATAATATTTTGACTTCTCTTTGACTTCACCCTACAGTTTTCAGTGATGGCGGTGTATGTTAAATTTCATGGTCATATTGGAAGTGATTTTATAGGGAAATTCGCCTGTAATAATTGCAGTTTTCCTCTAGTTGTGACTCAGAACTATCTGACAATCAGTTTCCTTTGTTTGTTTGAGCAGAGAAACAGCGAACATATTTGCAGGATGATACGAGCTCATCTCACTTCACTGAATCTCTTCAAATGCGAACATACTGAACTAGATCAAATTATAAGTTACGAAATATTTGGACACACCTTTACTGGTAACTCCGAGTCATAGATGGAAAGTATAGCGAACATGATACCGAAAGCGATGTAGGTAGACAGATACTTCAGTGTTAGAAAGGCACTAACTACTTATTGCACAGTTAGACAAGTGAGGGCGGTAGAGTTCAAATTTCGCTTGGAAATAGGGATTGACTGGAGACAAACTGCAAGATGTAAGAACAGGGTGAATTGGTACATTTCATGATGGAGAGGTCAAGAGGGCGTGGATGAATAGTGGAGTCAAATAATGACAGAAAAACAATCAAGTGCACTTGGAAACTCAACGGTGATTTCAGGTGAGTGAGTGAAAGTCAAAATCAAGTGGAATTTTGCACAAGAGAGCAAAACACAAAGCCCTCGAACAAACAGATATCTATTCAACCGCTCGCATTCCTAGAACTAGAGAACGCAGTTTATTCAAATACATCTTTTCGATAACTGCCCATCAAGTCTGTGAACTAGTGGATAATAACCAAGGTGATTACACTATTGATAACATGATGACATACTAATAATAAGTAATATTAACTAGCAACGACAAGTTGGCCATTCACTTACCATGAATGTCTACGTTTGTAAGGGGAGTGGGATTCAGGAATTATTGTCTCATCACAATGTTTGGCTTGATAATAAATTGTGAAATTGAGGCGAAGTATGATAATGATTAAGAATACAAAGATAACGGTACACCTAAAGATAATATTTACAGAGGAAGAATAATAAGAGTGGAAGACTGTTTTTCAATGAATTCTTTTTCAGACCATACAATTATAAATGCAAGAATTCTAGCACACATCAGACAATAAGGACAAGTCAGGATTATATCAAACAGTGCATTGTGGTACAAGTGGAAGGTTGAATCATAGTCAGTGGAATTTGCTTGTCGTCTAAATGCATTTAGAGTGTATGATCAACGAGAGCTTGAGATAAGATGAAGTTAAGTAATCCAGTGATGTGTTTGTGTGCATACAATGAACGTATTTCATGAGGTGAGTGTAGTCAGACAGAGAGATAGTGAGTGATAGCACTATAGAGAGGAGAATCCAACAAGTAGCATACGCTGGACTCGATTTCAGTTTCGATAAACATCGACGTCTGTAGCTCTCACGACTTTTGAAACAACAGTTGATGGGTTTGACTCCCCTTCGAGAACACCAAGGTGACGAATTCCAAATAGGACGGAATGAGAATTATGGTTTCCACTGCCAGTCACCATCAACGAAACCAAATACACCTTATTTCTTAGATGTCTTCGAAATGTCCTGGGGAGGAGTCAGCATGTCAGCAGAGATCCAGCATTTTTGTTCAACATGATTACTCGAAGGGGAATACAACTTAACCGAAAAACGAATGACAATAATCGTGATTCGATAGTAACGACGGTGATCTCCGTAGTGTGTGGTCACTCAGTCTTCACTTCCTTCAGCATATTTGTTGGTCAATACGATCTTGGTTGGTTCGTTATCTGATCTTCAGCGAGGAGCGAAGGCTGTTGAAGAAGTGCTTCTTGATGACGGGCCAACTCTCTGAACTACATTGGATCACTGACAGATGGATCACTTGACATTACTGTTGGGAGTCCGGATCTAGTTTCCTACGCTGAGTACAGCAGACTCGCATACTGGTTTCAGAGTAACTAAGATCGGTCTTACCTTTCCCATCCCGCCTTTGATATCGTCATGCGTGCCACCTGCAGTTGAGACGATGCAGGCTTGCTTTGGATTTCCCCAACTGGTGGTCATTCATGTTTGTTGTTGTTGTTGTCTGTTGGTTAGGTATCTTCATCAATCCTGTCCTTTCTAGGTCTACTTGGAGTCCTGTCCTCACTGTCCTTCTTTACAACTTGTTAGTTGTTGCGTGACAAAAGACAGATCCTCCAGTGTAGTTTTCTTGGTCCAGTTTCAACACGTCTTCTGTTGCACGATGCGGTTTCGCAACAGTTTTAAAAGGCATTACGTGAACCAAGCGTAATGTCCATGATGAGAAGTGACATGAAATTGCTAAAGTTGTGAAATAAAAGTTTGTCAGTGAAACAAGTGGGGTAGGGCAGGGATGGGACGGCGATTCAATATGTTAATTGTCACTGTTTACCGAATATCCTATGAAAACATTTGACTTGCATGAAGTACACTAGAGGCCTCATTTCCCACCAGTGCGGACAGTCTTTCTGTCGACGAGGTGGATAATCACACATATACACAGTGACAAATGTTTCCTGTGTTTCGCTGCGAAAAGGTCTGCAATGAAACAACACAGATTGCTGTACATGATGCGACTACTGTGACTATAATACTCCGTTTCGGACCGCATTACATGAGTAAAAATAGGAAACTGCGGATACTATCCAACCATGGGCTACATCATCCAACTCGTTGAACCGGATCAATTGGAACTCCCACCAAGTGGTTGCGCACTTTATGCAGTATTAGAAGTATTGTATCAATGGCATCTAATTTTTCCTGAAGACGAAACAAATCGTTGGTAAACGTTTCGACACCTGCATCTTGTGAATAGCTCTTTTCTCGACGTCAGTTAGTTGATCAGCCGTATCAATGATGGAGACCGAATACCTCTAGGACCGTCAGAAAATTTGACATATTGCTTCATGCACACACACTACACTGTCAATAGTCTCATGTCTAAGAAGCCGCTTATTTTGTCTCACTTCTTTCGAGATAACTGTGACTATCAGCAGTAACCACTGAAATGCTAGCTATGACGGTTTCCATTCATCCTACAGATATTGTGGCAGGAGGTCTCTGCAACAAAAATTATGTCTGTTGTAGTGACATATCTCTCGATGTATGTTCATTGTTGAGGGATCGCAATATCCTCCTGTCACTTCTACCCATATGTATTTGTGAGCGATATGAGCTTTGGTGAAAAGCCTCTGTGCAGTTGAAGTGCTCAACAAGTTATCTGGAACTGACAGCGTACCCATACTGGTATGTACCAGTCTTCAGAAATCTGGACAACAGTTATAAAAGCGGAAGAACGAAACAGAATTACTGGTATTAAATTTCTTGCTTCTCTAATCAGTTCATCGAAGTCTTCACTAGTTTTGTATGGCGTACATCACAGTCTTTATCGACAAATGCTGACATTGCGTCATGTTGTACTCCTAAGGGCACTTCCACTGTGTCATTCTGCCTGACTGGAACTACATCTGTTCAATTCTCGGGTGAATGTTTGAGGATTGTTAAGTTTCGCCTATGTAACATATCCTTTTCAGTGGTCTTCGCCACCCAAAATTTCCTAAATAAGTTGAAACCAAACAATGTAAGTGCTTCAATCAATGTGACTGATGCATAAGCGGTGATGGATTTCAAATAGTACATTCACAAATGGTCAAATGAATCAAATAAATTTGTGAAGCAATCACATTTTAAAGCACACGGTAAAGGATAACTTCATACTGTGATTTGGTGGTTTGACGCGTTGGAGTTTCAGGTGTGATTCATTGTGTACATTGCAAGCAACTGTCATCGTTCCAACTCTTTCTGATTTCTGAAGTGGCTATTGTCAAATGGCATATATTCACTCAGGTTTTTGAATGTTCACCAAAGTCATATGTCGAGCGACATGCTATTTTAGTTGAAATGAAATTTGACTTTCTCATAAGTTGAACACATCAACAAATATCAACGTTGCATGGCATTGAATTTCCATCACGACTGAGTTGTTTTCAGTAAAAATAAATACTGAAAACGGTCGGTTTGATAATGCTTTAAAAAACTTCCTTTAAAATGAAAGTACACTCAGTCATCAAAATGAAACCCTGACAAGAGGTTTGTTTTCAATTTCGCCACCACTTATTGTTCAATGATTCCCCAAGCTCAGACGAATTACCAGACGAATGTAAATCAGCTATGAGACAGTTTCACAAGCAGCAGGTGTTGATGCTGAGACGCTATCAAGATACCTGGAGAATGAAACAAGGCATCACCGTTTGCACTCCATTCTAAATGAACTGCGTAGTCCTCATGTAAATGGAAATAATGTTGTATGTTGAAAGGGAGGCAAAACATCACTCATGCGGAATTATTCTTTGTCTTTTTCATTCTTCAACTTGAATGGATTGTTACAGATTGGTTTCTTGTGAAATTTGTATTCAGCTGGCAAGGCAACTGCTGTTTCGGATAAACGTTTCATATGCCAATATAAACACATATATGTATACGTATATGTATTGCAATTATTAATGCTATCTAAACTCAGATGTCTGTGAATATCAGGGCTTGTATTTTGTCATTCAGTCGATAAAGCACTTAAAAATTCCTTGGTGTTTACAACGAATACTTAACGAAGAGGCATTTATTGTGACTCATTTGCATTACAGGATTAATCTGCGTCAGTATCAATTTGTTGTGTGCTTACTTATCAGTTGCACTCAGCAACTTTGTTGATCACGAACATCACTATCAAAAATATTACTAGAGCACTACAACAACAACCATTGAAGGACCCACCACCTGTTAATTGTGATGAAGAAAATTGAGAAAGATTGGAAGTGCGCTGAGGAGAAATGAACGTGACACATCACAACACATATTCCACTGGAACCAGAATGTGGAGCGATGGGGGGTTCACCATTCGGTTGCACGTGGAGGGGGTGAAATGAGGAGTTAGTCACTCTAGAGAGTCGCTCAAGCCTGAGAAATGCACCTTGAGTGATTGGTGAGTGTTTGGCAGCAAATAATGGTCGTCTTGCTTTTCCATCTGGTAGACATCTGAACTAGTTGATAGTGTGAATTCTCTGATTTCACATCCTCATCACCACACAGCAAGATTGTTACGAGAGCGCATGAAGGAATTATAAGGCGACTGTGACTAGATGACGTGAAGAGAAGAGCTATATCGTACAAATGACGAAGTGTGTAGTGTACGTATGATAGACATCAAATGTAATAAACAAGAGCCACTGAAGCGTTTGCTCCTGGAAATTACATCATATATTATCACATTCACTTCTTCCGGCAAAGTGACTGCTGAATTGCGTCAATAAAAAACGCGTCGACACCTGTACATTTTGTGTGATAAATAGGAGTAAGTATCACAAACAGTAATTCAGAGAAACTAATCGAAGTCGACAGAAATGATGGGATATTGTGCATAAGATTTCTATGTATACAAACTTTGATGTTTTATTCGTGGAAAATTTTCAATTGGAATTACAGGAAATCAAAACAAGTGATTTGGCAAACACACTCGTATCAACGAACTTATCATCAAGCTGGACAATCGTATATTTACGCTGTTTCAGAAATTATATCCAGGGAGGGAATGGAATAATGGGTGTGAATGCATGAAATAATATTAATAATAGTATGAAATGCAATTAAAATGTTTGTGATTACAATCATAATTCAATGAGAAGCTGCAAAACAATCAATGTCATATATAGAATAATTCATAGAATGTTTAGAATTTGGAAGGAGTGTGCAATTATAGTATTAGTAGGCAAACAGAATAAGAATAATAACGATACGTAACAAAGTGTGAAATTCGACAACATAGAATTTAACTCTACAAAACAAAACCAATTCAGATTGACAAGTGGAACGAATGAAATAACACCGTGAACAGTTCAATGTGAGAATAGTAACAGTAACAATTGAGGTAACAAAGGAAGAGTATACAAATTGAATCAACAAGATGAAAAATAGGGAGAGCCAAAATATGATTAGCGATTGCCATACTGCAGCATAGGTGGATTAAGGCCATCACTGATTCTCGCAATCAATACCTTAATGCTAAACCAAAAATGATAAGTCTTCTGGCAAAACAGCACAAAGAAGAGCTTAAACTATTGACACACAATAAAGATATACTATTAACACACCCTGACACGGGTGCAGGTGTTTTTAATATGGGTCGTAGAATAATTCCATATTAGAGAAAGAAAGACCAGATTTGCAGTATAAAATGATATCATTCTATTTCACAGGTTCTCATCAGCTGCAAACTACCTGAAATTACAATGGTTATAAATAATAACATTTCATACTTCATTGTTTGAAAGGTAATACAGAAAGCATTATAAGATAAACGCATCCGGAATATAAGGATAAAATTTTGTAGTTTAAGTTACCATCAATTTATATACTATCAAACTATGAAAAAAGGAAGAGAAAGGGGGTGAGAGAAGACAGAAAACAGAAAAATCTAATAAACAGTGTCAACATGGCAACTCAACAAGGTCAAAGTTCATCAATTTGAAAACTTGCTTAGTGAGTTGAACTCACTAGTGTTTATGAGTAATCAGTGTAATGAAAGTGATATGGTTACCAAGGGAGTGAGAGATTGACTACACTCTCTTTCTGTGTGCATAAGTTTGGTCTGAGACGTTTGATTGCAATTGCTTCAGCAAATCGTAGTAGATTCACTGTCCTTTGTATGTTTAATATTTTGAAGGATTTGGAAATCTCAACAAAATGGCCCGTATCCACAAGGTGTCTGGTAATTGCACTTTGTGAATATTTGCTTCCTTTTAAGCATAAGTTTCTCGGAATATGCTCTGAAAACCGGATAGAAGCCCTTCTTTCTGTCCTTCCGATGTACTTGCTGCCGCAGGTGCACGTAAATTTATAAATGCAGTTGGAGGTAACATCAGCAGGGTACTTATCCAGTTTCGATTGGCTTATAGAGCATGTAGTACTGTATAGTGTCACTAGATTGGCTGCAGGGAAGCATCTCTTGATTGCTCCTTTCATCCTTTTTTCAATCTTTTGAGATACTGTTTCTCCTTTGTATGGGAGGCAAAGGAACACTTTCTTCTTTTCAACTGTTGGATACTTCTCTTTCTCATCTCTTTCTTTGCTGTACTTTAGGATAAATCCTTTTGGATACCCGTTTTCCTTAAGGCATTTTTCAACAAAGCTTAATTCTTCTTCTATCTTGTTGGGCGAACATAACTTCCTAGCCCTGTCGTACAGTGTCCTTACTAATCCCCGCTTATAGCTCATAGGGCAGAAGCTGTTGTAGTGAAGGTATTGTCCGGTCCAAGTTTCTTTTCTGTAGATGGACTTTTCGATCGTTCCATCGTCTCTTCTTTTTACATTTAGATCTAGGAAATTGAACTCATCGTTGTGTTCGTATTCCATGGTGAATTTAATGTTTGGGTGGACCTCATTTAGGCGGTCAAATAATACGGATGCCTGACTCATGTCGTTACAAACAACAAAAGTATCATCAACGTATCGACGGTAGTATGTTGTTTCATTGATAGCGTCACTCAGTCGCGTCTGTTCGAGATAGCCCATGAAGATGTCTGCTAGAATGGGTCCTAGAGGTGAACCCATGGCGACCCCATCGATTTGTCGGTAGAAATGGTTATTGAATCTAAATTGGATGTCTTTTGTGCAAAGAATTAGTAGTCGTTTCATCTCTGACTCCGGTAATGGCAATAGATCTGTTTGTTTACAAATGATATCTATTGTTTCCATCACTGGTACATTTGTAAATCAGGCAGTCACGTCGTATGATACCATTAGTTTATTGGATATGTCAACGTGATCGATTTCTTTAGAAAGTTGGAAGGTGTCATTCAAGTTATGATTTGAAAATTTTGTCGAATTGGCTTCAATGAATCAGCTAGCCATCGAGCTAGTTTGTGGCACGTTGAGTTTATCATTGATAGTATGGGTCTTAAGGGCACATTAGCCTTATGGATTTTTGGTAGACCGTACATAAATGGGAGTCGTCCACCCTTTGACTTGAGTTCATTGTAAGTTTTGTTGTCAATCAGTTTCTTGATGAGTAGTTTTTTGAGGCATTTATTCACTTTATTTTCGAATGACGTTGTTGCATCCTTCTTAGTTTTGTCCACCTGAAATTTTTCGGAGTCGTTAAGAATTGTCAACATTTTATGTACATAATCAGTTTTATTTATTATAACAACTCCAGAGCCTTTGTCGGGTCTAAACATGACGATGCATCATTTTCACATAGTCTCCTTAGTGCCACTCTATGCTCCTCAGTAGGCATATTTTGTTTTTCGGATGGTGATGTGTGGTATTGGTTGGCTATATCAACCAGTTTGGACTTTAGCCATCCTCGTTTGTCTTCGTCCACAGGTTGCAGGTCAGCAAGTTGATAGTATAAGTATTCAAACTGCGTTTCTGTATCTATACGGTTTATGTGCTTTTTAGAGACGTGAAACTTGAATCCCAAGGATAAAGCTTCTAATTCAATTTTGCTTCACCTCTAGGACCCATTCTAGCAGACATCTTCATGGGCTATCTCGAACAGACGCGACTGAGTGACGCTATCAATGAAACAACATACTACCGTCGATACGTTGATGACACTTTTGTTGTTTGTAACGACATGAGTCAGGCATCCGTATTATTTGACCGCCTAAATGAGGTCCACCCAAACATTAAATTCACCATGGAATACGAACACAACGATGAGTTCAATTTCCTGCTTATAACGTAATCAGACGGGACGCTTACTTATTTCTTCACTACTCATTCTTCCAAAATTATGCATTACATAATCCACTGGTTTGATTTTTGCAATTACTTGTACCTTTGAGCTGTTGTACTATTTCCTTCCTGGTCAACTAGTGGCCCCCTTGAAATGATGATACAGATTAATTATTGTTAACGAACTTATCACCGTTAAACCATTAGATCAATTTTTTCAAAAATACTCACTTTCTCCATTTACTGAATAAACAGTGGAAACTATACAGACGACAGCAAAATACACTGCGAGGAATTTCATAGTCTGTTTGTTGCTTCTTTGATCACGTAAAAAAATGAGGCAGTCAGAGGTATTCTTCCTTATATATATACATACATGTACACATATATGTACACTGTACTCTGAACTAATTAAACCTAATCGGTGTACAAGCTGTAAAAATAATTAATAACAATAAAGAATTAACAGATTTAAACACAACTTTGCCAAATAAAATAATATTTACTTTCTCCGTCTGTATATTTCATAGGGTTTGCACTGTACTCAGTAATTTGATAGGGAAGAAACATAAATTTGAATTCTTATGTCAACAATGAAAAATACTTTTTTCACATTCAGGGTTTACATTCTACTCATTTTCTATCATACAATCTACATGTTCTAATAGTGTTTTATAAAATCACGCCTAGTATCTCTGTCATCTTCAAATACCTCAGGAATAATAATAATAATAATATAGATAATAGCTTTATTCCGTACAAAAGCCTTCCGCAATATGTAGGAGTTTCAATGTGGTTTATTGCATCAGATTTTCTCTTCATCCAGGATCTTTAAGTAAAATAGGAACCCAATGGTATATTATGTGACGCAGTACTGTTCTTTCGTTGCCAAGAAATGCACAGAATTAGGTTGAAAGCCAATTAAAATTATGCCTGAATACATTTGATAACCCATGGACGTAACTGAATGGTCAAAATAAAACAAAATAGACAAACTGTCGTGTACTGTATGAGATGTGAATTCAAATATGTCACTGATTCAAGCAGGTCGTGGTCTATAATCAACTATAAGGTTGGAAGACAAACATGAAGACGTTTGATGCTAGGACATAATTGGCGTCATTCAACACTGATGTTAGAGTATGGCGTCTAAAAACTGTGTAGTATTTCATCTAGCTTGTCATCGACTATGCGTTAGTAGACAATCATTTTAAATTTCTCTGGGAACCAGGTTCTTGCTTCACTCTCAGTTAGCATCCTTTTATCGCATCATTATTCCCATACTGTCTGACAAAGTACTGTAGATATCTGATCATCGATCAAAGGACGTGTGTACTGAGCACCAGTTCGCCCCATTCTCCCTTATGGCTGAGACACAGTCATTGAAAGTGGAAAACATGAAAAGGGTTAGTTGTCTTTGATCATAGGTATCTGCGTTCCATATCCCATGTTAGGTGGCATACAAGGGTGAGTGAAACTGAGATTGGGCGTCAAGTGTAAGGTAAGGCGAGAAAGTCGTTCGATGAGACTGTGAAGCTACATAGGTTGAGAGGGCCAGGATATGTGTTACGCAGATCTTATTCGCTTTTACGGTTACTATACTCTCTGCCTCACATTTCTCTTTACTATCGTACTTTCAAATCCATTTCTTCCTTCTTTTGTCATGTGTTTTATGTGCTACATGGTTTGTGGTAACTCAAATTGCTGCTCTTCTGTGCAAAGTCCTATTCTGAAACTAGCCAGTTAGCCAGACTGTTGAAAATAGCTTCCAACTAACTTCACTGGCCACTAATGCTACATTTCAGCATGAAAAATAACTTTGTCTCGATTGAAATCAGAACGAAGTATTATTCCAGTTTAAGTTTAAGGATCTAAAGCAAGGTGTACTTGACAAACCATAAGGCTACCCAGATTTCATCAGTAAAGTCAAGTTTGAACATCAATTAGGCCGAAACTATTCTGAATGAAACAGTGTGCGTCAGTGGCACAGTGGTTAGGACTCTCGCTGACCACCATACACATGGTCCGGGGTTCGATCCTCTGCCGACGCACACCTGATATCTATGGTCGGCCTGCAAAATTTGGGCTACCGATATCACATGCTGAAAATTCCATACCTGTACCAAAAAATATGGTGTGGAATCAAGCTGTGATAAAAAATAAAATAAATAAACATCTTTTAGATGTTTGTAAAGCTGGAAAGATATTTGTTGCAAGCAAAGGCCCCTTTTTACTGGGTGTTAGCTCGAATGGAATTAAAAGAGTTTATTCATTAAAACTAACGAAAACGAATAATGTTAGTAATAGGAACAGCTTTATTCTGAAACAATGTAATGTATTGAAGTTTCAGCGGCCCTTATCGTATGGTATTTTCTTTTCGTTCATGATCTTCAAATAAAAGAATAATCGACAGTCAATCGTGTGACACAGTTCTGTCTGACCTGAAGCGCAAACCAATTCATTATGATGTCTGTTGTTTTTCTCCTTCGAGAAATACGCAACATTTGGCTGAATGACAATTATAAAAGGTTTAGGAGTACATTTTTTTTGCACCAAGGACACCATTCAAGAACTGTCATCTCGTGTATTAGGATAAGCTCTCATCGAGGATAATGCTTTTTCTCATGTTTAGTAGAAACCGGCATATCAGTAGGTCGTAAATGTTTACAACCTTTCCTATAGTAAACAATACTATTAGAGAGCATACTTTAATAGAGTACACAAACAGGACAGAAGAAACTATATGCAATATATTGATAGAGATTTTCGGTAGCCGATGCTTTAAGCAGGCCGCCATTTATTCAAATTACAGGATTTGTAGAGATTCGGGATTAAGTTCACTTGTTGGATTTTCGTCACGAACCAACATCAGTTAGAGGGATCGTTTAAAGTCAGGAAGTGTTGGACAGCTGTTTCGTCCTATTTTGGTACGAAGCCAAGCTCGTCTTTCAATTAGCCACTTGGGCTAGAATTTGATGACCTCTGAATTCGAACTTTTTCAGTTCGTCATATAGCACTGTCCTCACAAGCGCCTTCGACGAGCATCCAATTAACTTTGATATCATAGACTCCACTGATCATTGCTTGCTACTGCAGCTTCAGGGCATCCATACAGTAGCTATCAGTGTTGTGGACATCGATATTCAGATTATGGTAGAAATTATTAAAAATCAGGAAGCAATGGATGAAAGTTTTGTCTAAGTATCCAAATATCCGTCTCCATCTTACTGATAGCTACTGGATGGATGCCCTGCAGCTGCAGTATGAAACCGTGATCACTTGAATCCACCTTTTCAGGATGAAATGGAAGCTCATTTAAGACACTGATGACAGCAGTGCTATATGACGAATTGACACATTACGAATTCAGGGGGCCTTAAATTCCAGCTGAAGTGGTTGAATTATCGACGAGCTAAGTCTCTTAACCTAACGATTACGGTGCCGTGGTTGTGCACCGTTAAAGACTCCCAAAATAGGATGAAACAGCTGTTTAGTGCTCCCTGATTTTCAGTGATCTCTCTAACTGACGCTGATTCGTGACGAAGGACCAACAAATGAAAAATGAATTCATTCACACAACTCTCCGTGAATGGTTATGTAGCTAATTGTTGAAGCTCACAGCTACAGAGGTCATACATCTAAACTCAAAGCATATTAAGCCTAGTATGACAATGAAAGAGAACACAGCTACATCAAAAACAGAATTATTCCGAATAATTCTGTTGCAGAAGCTGCGGCTTACACAGAGAAAAACTCAGAGAAATTTTGTTTTAATTTCTTCTTAAACACTCTGTGATCATTTTAAATAATTTATAATGCTTAATTTTCTGATATCTACTAATGATTACAAAAAGTTACTCAAGAAAACATTGTTAGAATAATGATATAGTTGCTGATTTGAAAACCTCTAGTGTCTGCTGCTGTGGTGTAACTAATAATGAACGAATGTGATTCAACAGAATACATTCCTAAGTGGCAGTTAAAATCGTCTGACACACTGGAAACAGACGCCCAACGTCAACTATTGCATATTATATAACAAAGTCAGGTAATAGAGTTGATTTGAATAGTACCTTTAAATCCACATATGAAACATGCACATATACCTAAAATTTTGATGCCCTAGACATAAAATGATATAAATTTGACTCATTTCTTTGGAAATTACTTGTTATTACACTGAACCTGTCTTGGAAAACTGCTTTTCAAATCAAGGTTTATTTACATAATAATATTTCACTTCTTTGCCCCCAACTTCTTGTCGATAATTTTAATCCCTTTCACTAATCTTTCTAAATAGACCGGCTGAATTTCGACCCATCACGCTAAAGATAAATCTAATTCGCAATTTGCTCAGTTCAAGGTGAAATTTTACTAAAGTGTCCCTTCAAAGTCAGAATTCTTCAGATCATAATACGTCATCTTGATACCATTAACCATATTTAAAGAACCAAGCATACTTGTATAGAACTACATACTACTGATTGATGGAGATGAGTAGTTGTATACCACACATATCATCCAGAAGTTCTGGCCAACCAGATCGCAGGATCTAATCACCAATTGGTAGCTATCCAGAAAATAGGTGACTTGCACTAATTCGGCTATTTGATGAACTCCACCTTAGACCAGAGGAAAGGTCTGGTATCTGGTGTTTAGATCACTGCTAGTTGATCTGAGTGGTATACAACTACTTATCTCAATCAATCAGTAGTATCTAGCGTCACCATATTATACTTTGTTAACTTTTACATGAACATGTCTGACAAGTTTGTGGCCAGAATGTCCTAAATTTACCGTGCAAATACATTGCACTTGTTGTAGGAAATCTGTCTTCTTATTATATTTACGAGTTTGACCACGGATTGATGACAGTTAGAGAAACATTGAAAACCACCAGGGAGTACTAGACAGCCCTTTCATCCTAATTTAGGAATCATCAGCAGTACGCACCCACTGGGGTTCGAAACCAGGACGTTCCGGTTACAAGGCATGCTCGTATACCATTCAGCCACTGGGACCTGATTCAATGACTCATGAATTCTAACTTATACCAAGTCATGATTTAGCGTGACCACCAACCAGTGTCATCGGTTGGACATCCATCCTCACAGTTGACTGGATGGACCTCACTAGTCACGACTTCCCACTCGAACTTAAGGAAACTCCATCCTGTAACAAGTCAGTACCGAGCATCAGATTAATTTTCAAGAGTTGGTTTGTAAGAATTAAATTTAAGGGAATTAATCACTACACTAAGGTTTAGTTTTCGATAGATGGAAACATTCCAAGCAGAGTTCATCAGATTAGAAGTATATGAAAAGGCTAAATCTTCCATTTATCATCTGTCGAAAATGTCAGAAAAGATTTTACAGTCATTTGGTGTAAGTGTCGATGTATGCTACCTCATTAGATTAAAAGTGAAAAGTTATCTTGATTAATTTAACATATTTTTACACGTCTTCATCTGTTCGACTTAAAATTTTAATATTGACATTGTAAACTGATTCCTTTATTGCAAAATTTACACTCTACATCAGTGTAAATGTTTCAACGTTTCATTCTATTTTATTATGTTTACAATAAGCAAATATTGTTTAAATCCATTCCAACTTGTTATTTATATAAAATGTTCATAAAAGGGGGTGGCTTTTTTAAAAATAGTATTTGGAATTATTTCCGAAGACATAAATCATGAAAGCACTTTTCATCGGTGTAATTTGTATTTTAAGTGTCCTTATATCACATGGTAAGTTATACGATTCATAAAGATTTTCAAATGTTCTTACAATTTAACTGCCCTTGTGAGAAATGTATTCATAATTTCTAAATGAGATAAGATTTAGAAGTAAGCCGAAGAGTTTAGCCATTGAGACTTTCCGGTTTTTAAAATACACAGGAAGTGAATAATACACTTTGCAACATAAAAATAATAGATGAAATCAGCAGAAGCAAGAATGTTCCATTAACCCACATGTAGAAGTCGAGCACTTAGGTAAAACATAATTCTAGATCAGAAAGAATTATTTCATATAATACACGGAGAGGGAGAATCGATAACAGAGTAAGGTTTTGAGCACAAAATGTATTCCTGAAAATATTATCAATGTAATCACACGGATTCACAATTTCACTCATGTAATTTTTTTCTCTGACTCCTCGTTGTTTATTGCAATTCTCCACATCTAAAGAATTAATTCAGAAATGTATGAAGATCCATCAGGAAAATAAGTGTAGTGATGTAAATAATGAAAATAATGCAAATAGTGAGGAATTCAGAGCCTCGATAGTACTGTCACATCAAGAAGTGACATCAGAAGTCTTACGTGGGATTCGTGATGATTCTGGAATCAGGGTGGCAATTAAACCAACCAACCAACCAATTTACACCAAGACAGATCTTGTCGGCTTAATGATCCGATAGATCCAATTAAGGAAAATAATATAATTCACCAAATACAATGAAATGACTGTGAGGTCAATTACATAGATGAGTCAAACTAGTAGGTCAGGGTCAATTCGATTATCGGCACAGAGGAATGTAGCTAGAGATGGAATGACTGAATCTGATGAGTTGAATAACCTGGAGAGATGCACGGTCATTGCAATGCATTCACTTGCATATAATCGCACAGTAGAGTGTGACGGGGTGAAAGCATTAAGGAGTAGTGTAGTTGGGTGGCGAGAGTGGTTCACCATTGAATCTTTGTTCATTGAGTCAACACCAAACACGTGTTACAGGATTTCATCATGAGCTGACATTAGTTAGTGGCACTGGAAAATGGAGTACTGGACAGTGTTTCGTCCTAGTTTGACTCTTCACAGTAGACCACGGGATTCATGAGTCAACTCAAACACGTGTAGCTGAAATCGAGTCACGCCCATACTGGAGATGTGGAGAATTGCAATAAACAACGAGGGGCAGAGAGAAAAATTGCATGAGTGAAATTGTGAATCCGTGTGAATACACTAAAATGATAATCAGCAATAATCTATCACTGTGTTCGCGAAAATCAAATCAATATGCTTGAATATAGGACTTTTTGAATTCTGTGCCTACTGAATTGGTTAAGGAAGAGAGTATTGTTTATCCACTAAGTGGACTTTTTATATCGTCTACTGTGAAACTTTGATGTCTGTCAATATTTAATGAATTGAAGTCGAATATCTTTTTGAGAATCTGCTGGAAGTAGCGAAAAGTAGCAGGTTTTTTCTGTTTTCCTGATTGCTCTTTTTTTCATTATTTGTAAAAGTGTGGGGACCACAGGTTTTGTACACTCCTACACTGATCATAGTTTTAAATGAAGTAGGTCTATTAACCATCCATACTTCCCGGGAATCACTTTTTGAGACTTTTCATTTGTTTTCTGCAAAATATTCTAATTTTGACCCTTTTATAATGATTATGCTATTTAATTTTATGCAGGATACAGCACACCAAGTGAAAAGTGAGTTTATTTTGAAATATTTAACATAATAGAGCAATACTTAATGTAGTGACTTGATGACCATTTTCATCAATAGTATAATTAAATTAAATAATTTTAAAAAATCTGGAGGTTATTAATCTGTTAACTGGTTCAAATCCAAAAGATATTGCTGAAAAAGTGTCGATACCAAGTTTTACATTTATGAAGGAGCTTTCTCAACTGTTTCAAAGAGAAATCATGACTATAGAGGTGCCTAAAGCAAACTACCTTTGTGATATTGAACTTCTGGCTTCGAGAAAAAAGAACAAGAAGCTCAAGCTGGAAACTATTAGCACCTTTAATCCCTTTGCTTATCATGTAGAATTAAGTTAATAATTGTATCTGTCTAAACTTATTTATCTAAATGATACTGTGCAGCTGCTGTTGAGTATGAAATCGCCGTAAAGATATCTGCTTCCTGAGCTACTTATTCTTTCATCTCTAGGCCAGAATATAAATATCTCGAATGTAAATCATCAACAGCACGAAGCAAATTATCCGATTCAACCTTCCGTTTGTACAGGATACATAGAATGAAACAGATTTTTAAGAAATACATGTGACTATCTAAACTTAACACAGGTGGCATAGACGCATACCGTAAATATTCACACTGCCATAGATGCTGTGAATAATTGATATTTTTTTATTCCTTTATGTTCCCAGTGGAACATAGGGCTTGAATCTACAGGCTTGAAGTTTCTGTAGCAGTGGTGATTATTTTTACAGGATGGGGTAGCTTGCCTCATGCCCAACCTTCCTCCTTTACCAGTGTTACTATTGGCTTAGCAAGATAAAGGAGTGTGTCGGGCAGGGATCGAACCCTGGACCACCTGCGTAGTAGAGGAGCATTCTACTGATGTGCCACCGACGCACAAATAATTAATATTATTATTATTGTATCCTTTAATTCCTAAAGGAACATAGGGCTTCAGCCGTGCGTCTCCATTGCGTTCTGTTCTCTGCTAGAGTCTTCACCTGGCTCCAAGTTTGCCCACACGTTTTCATCTCCTCCTCACATGACCTCCTCCAAGTCACCCTTGCATTGACGACCAACTCGCCGCTTCCCTTTCGGGTTCCACTCGAGCAATGGCCTGTCTAGTGATGTCACTTGATGGATTGTTTCCTCAGAGTATGGCCAGCCAATCCATCTCCATTTCCTCCTGCCTATTTGTTTCACAATCGGTTCCTGGTTGGTTCGTTCCCAAAGATCCCTGTTGCTGATCTTTTCTGGCAGGCCATCTGATCTTGAGTATTGAGCGAAGACAACTGTTAATGAATGTGTGTAGTTTGTTTGAGATACTCTTTATGACGCGCTGTGCAATTCTCTGATCCGTATAGTAGCACTGACTGACTTCACATTGGAGTTGAAAATCCGGATCATATTTTTGATGCTGAGTGTTGTTGACCTCCACACAGACTTGAGAGTAATGAAAGCTTGTCTTGTTTTCCCGATTCTTGCTTTGATATCCTCGTCAGTTCCGTTGGCCTGTAGTTGAAACGATGCATCCAGGTAGGTAGGTAAAAGAGGTTGTTTCTTTCAGGTTCCTTCCATTTATGCTGATTGTTGTCAGTTGTTGTTGTTGCTGTTGATGGTGTTGCCCAGGAATCTTCATCACCTCTGTTTTGTCTATGTTCACCTGAAGTCCTATCTTTGATGCTTCTTCTGCCAATTTGTTGCTTTTCGCTTGCATATCTTCCAGTTTGTGGGAAATCAGACATATATCATCGGCGAAGTCCAGATCCTCCAAGCTTTTTGTGTGAGTCCATTTTATGCCTGTTTCCTCATTGCCCACTGTTTGTCGCATTATCCAGTCTACTGCAATCAGGAAAATCATTGGCGATAGTAGGCAGCCAGCTTGTCTTACTCCTGTCCTCACTTCGAAGGATTCCGTAAGTTTCCCGTTGTGGATTACTTGGCATGCAGCATTGTCGTATAGCTGTTGGATGAGATGTATAATTGTCGGTGGCACCCGGTAGTAGCGTAGTAGTTTCCAAATCACCTCTCGATCGACGCTGTCAAAGGCCTTTTCAAAGTCAATGAAGTTGAGATAGAGA
Organism: Trichobilharzia szidati; assembly: GCA_944472155.2. Classification (NCBI taxonomy): domain Eukaryota; kingdom Metazoa; phylum Platyhelminthes; class Trematoda; order Strigeidida; family Schistosomatidae; genus Trichobilharzia; species Trichobilharzia szidati. Next base: position 30,814,635 of record OX235271.1, on the reverse strand, counting down.
GGTGACTGCCATTCCAAGCTCTGTTCAATGATGATCCGTAATGTGGCGATCTGATCAATGCATGACCTGTTTCTCCTGAATCCAGCCTGTTCCGGTCGAAGTTTTTCATCCAGGTTGGCATGTTTGATTCTCTCCAGGATGATGCGGCTTAGTATTTTGCTTGGGATGGACAGGAGCATAATTCCGCGCCAGTTCTTGCATTGACTTAGGTCTCCTTTCTTTGGTAGTTTGAATAAGTATCCTTTCTTCCAATCCTCGGGTACTTTGCCTTCTTTCCACACCTTCTCCAGTAGTGGCGTCATCAAGTCCGCTGTTGTCTCTGGGTCCATTTTCAATGCTTCTGCTGAGATTCCATCTGGTCCTGCTGCTTTTCCAGCTTTTAGCATCTTGATTGCCTTCAGGACTTCTGATTTCGTCAGGGGGTTGGTGTTCACTGGTAGCTCTGTCTCCGTTGTTGGTATTGTTGGGTGCGTTGTAGGTGGTGGTCGATTTAGGAGTCTTTTGAAGTGTTCAGCCCAGTGTTTCCTTTGCTCCACTTCTTTGGTGAGTGACTTTCCGTTGTCATCCTTCACCGGCTTGATTTGTGTCAAACATTTGCCCGATAGGTACCTAGTTGTTTGGTAGAGTGTTGCGAGGTCTCCTTTGCCTGCATCTTGTTCTGCTTCACTTGCCATGGTTTCATAATATTTTCTTTTGTCTTCTCTGGCACTCTTCTTTACTCTTTTGTTCAGTGTCTTGTAGTTTGCATTCAAATCCTGTTTTTGTTTACTCGTCGGTGCACTGGAGAATCTTTTGTTTCACCATCCTTCTCTCTTCTATTAGTCTCAAAGTGTCCGTAGTGAGCCACTGTTTGTCCTGTCTCTTCTTTCTGCCTAGAACTTCCATGCAGGTTTGACTCCATACTGTTTTCAAGTTGTTCCAGTGCTTTTCGACGCTGACCTCTTCGCCAGTGTTGATTTGTGTCTTGTGCTTTGTCCTTTATGCTTGTAGTGAAGATGTCCTTTGTTTCCTGGTCCTTCAGCTTTTGAGTGTTGAACTTGGCTTGTGGTCTATCTGCAGCTCCTGCTTCTCTGAAAGCTTTTAATTTGATTTGGATTGTCCCTTGTACGAGATAGTGGTCTGAGCTGACGTCTGCTCCTCTTCTTAATTTCGTGTCCAGCAGGCTGCGCCTCCACTTCCTTGAGCAGTATTGAGATGAAGTCGATTTGGTTTTTGGTTCGCCCATCTGGTGACACCCATGTAGCCTAGTGGATATCCTTGTGTTTGTATACGCTGCCACCAATCACTAGTTCATTGAAGGAGCAGAAGTAGGCGAAGAATTCTCCGTTTTCATTCATTTCTCCGAGAGCTTCTCTACCCATGATGAGTTCCCTTCCTGTGTTGTCTGATCCCAGTTTGGCGTTCATGTCTCCTATTAGTATTTTGATGTCACCAGCTGGAGTATTGTCTATTGTTGTCTGCAGTTGTCTGTAGAATTCTTCTTTCGTTTCGAGGTCTGCGTTGTTTGTGGGTGCATAGCATTTTACAATTGACACTTTCCTTCCTCTGTAGTTGAATCTGGCGGTTATTATCCTGAGCGAGATCGCCTCCCATTGCATCAGGGCCTTCGTTGCCGTTGGTGACATCATGATAGCCACGCCCTCGGTGTGCGAGTGGTTATTTTCTGGGTGACCGGAGTAGATCACTGACTCACCCGTTGACAATTTGGTGAGTCCACTCCCGTTCCATCTGCTTTCACATATTCCCAGTACTTGAATTCTGTATCTTTTCATTTCCTTTGCGATCTGGGCAGCTTCGCCAATCTCGTACATGGTGCGGACTAACCATATCCCCACACAGACATTTTCTTTTGTCTCAAGGAGATTCATCGTGTTGAAGTTTCTGTAGCAGGTTTGTTTACAGGGTGGGGTTGCTAGCCTCACGCCTGAGAAGGGGGATTGTTACATCAATTTATAATTTAGAGAGAAGCGACCTTGTGGGTTGCTCCCCTTAAAACCAAGAAAACAGGGAATAAACCAGCAGAAAAACACCAGCACGGGAAAATAATTCACAACAAGAAGGGTAACAAGCTTCAACAACAATAATAATATCACAGTCAATTGCAGTTAACCAAAATGATACCAAAATCATAGACTCACTGACTTGAGCCAACTTGAACATGTAAATCGGTAAATATATATACAATAATAATGTCACAGTCAATTACAGTTAACCAAAATGATACTAAAATCATAGACTCAATGACTTGAGCCAACTTGAACATATAAATCCATCAATATATATACAATTACAGGTATTAGTTAGTGTTAATCAAGCACAGAGTGGCAATAGATAGTTATAGGTGTTATTGATATACAATATTATATCCAAAGATCCAGTGTTTCAAAGTCAAATAACTGTAAAAGTTTTTCGCAACTTTTTGATAAGATATTCCACGAAAATCAGAGTTTTATGTAACTAAGCCAATGTAGCGCAGTTTTCAAGATTGATTCATAATGGAAGATAATGTTTCCGAATTTTAATTTATAGGTCCTGTTAACATGAATATTTATACACTCATATTAGCCTGTGGTTATCATGAGACTGCACTCTTTACAAGTACTAACGTCTGTGTAAGCAACAAATTTCGTTAAAATGTATCAAATTGAAAATTATTTTGGGAATATGATGTAAGGAAACTACTTATTAGCGCTTTTTATGTAAACACAAAATAAAGCGCTAATTTCCCCCATCCACCATTTCGAAATTTAGAAGAAAAAACACTTGTACGAAGGGATATCTACTTTCAAGCTAGATCCTCATATATGGCTATACTGTGATATATATCATCATATTTATCCCCTTGGAATATAGGGCTTCAATAGCATATCTTCATTCCACTTCCTTCCCTGCAGTCCTCATTAGTTGGTCCCACAACTGGCCATAGGTTTTCACTTCCTCCTCACGTGATCTCTTCCATATCACCTTCTCAACCGCAATCAGCTTGTCGACTCCCATTCAGGTTACACTCCAGCGATTGCTTGTTGCGAGATACCACCCAACAGCCTTCTCAACATGTGTCCGATCCATCTTTCTTTGAAATGGTTATTGGTTGGTTTCCTTCAGTATGGAGCTAACGACCGCAGATGCTGATAGAAGTCTTCAATCTGCTGGAAGTACTTTTAATGACGCATAAGCCAATATTTTGACCCACACAGAAGAACTAACTGACTTGACATTGGTGCTGAAGGCCCGAATTTCGTTATTTATGCAGATTACAGAAAATTTTCAAACTAATTCCAGAGTAATGAAGGCTTTCCTTGCCTTCCTGATCCAGCCTGATATCGAGATGCTCATTCACGCTGTTGCCTGTATTTGAAATGATGCTGCTCAGATAAGTAAAGGAGGTGATATCTTTCAGACTTGTTTCTTTGATAGTGGTGATTGGCGCTTGTTGTTGTGGTTGGTTGGTAGTCTTCATCACTTCCGTCTCCCTTATGTTCACTTGATTTCAAGTCTTCTCCGCCTATCTCTTCTGACAACTTTTTTGGCTTTGTCGTGTAGATATTAAATATTGTGTGATGTAAGATTTACCTATCAGCTGAGTCCATATCTTCTAGTGTCGTGTTTGGTATTGGTCGAATGTATTTCTGTCTTCTCACTCACCATTAATCTAATTTGCCACAATTAGCAATATCATCGATGATAGTGAGTAGTTTTGTTTCACTTCCGCCCTCACTTCAAATGATCTGTTGATGAGTTTTGCATTTTGCATCTCCTGACATGTGGAGTTGTGCTATATCTGTTGCTTGCAGTTGATAGAGATTTGGAGTACTCCATATTTCTGAAGCAGTTTCAGAATTACTTCATGGTCAACTCTGTCAAAAGCCACATATGGATTTAAATAAATTGCGGTATTTTTAGGTCGAAACCGACAGTGTAAAGTTTTTAAAAATTATTGTTTTTCTAAGAGATATGACTAACATTAATATTATTTGTGACATTCAAGGAGACCTGAAATTCATCCAAAATACGAACGGTAAGTTGTGTATTGTTCATTGTATTGATTACTGTTGTATTTCATCATTAAATGCACAATATTTAAGGAAAACTACACCCATTAAATCAAATGGAGTAGATTAAACTTAAGGGTTCTAAAAAAACACCTATTTTGTCAACCAACATAAACATTCGTTTAAAAATAAAGAGCATTAACATTCTGACTGAGTGGGATCTTTCTATAATCCTGCAAACAATCAGCAACTTATGTCGACCACATATGAGATATTTCTCAGCTTTTCTTGATGACGTCCAATAATATTTGAACTAAATTTTTAGTGAATCAGTTATTATGCAATATATATCACAAAAATTGACTACACTCTATCATGCTACTCAAATTTTGCTCTTACATTGACAATAGACAACTAGAAGACAGCAGTATTATTAGCATTTTATGAATACGCCTTTGTATATACTCCAATACACCTAACAATAATAAGAAATTTTAAGATGTGCACATGAAAATCGTTTTAGGAAAATAACTGAAATACATAATGAGTATTTACAGACATTTTACAGAATTCACATTTAGAATACGAACTACCCAATAGAGAAGTCCATACATAAAAAACTAGAACTTTTCCAGTCTGAGAGAGATTAATTCCCTGTCAGTTGGTTTTATTTATTCACACACTCATTTTGAAGTGCCCTTTATCAAATGAATCAATTACATGAAAGTAGCAAAATATTTTCATGATGTGAAAATTAAGTCCCCTGATGTTCAATTTCAAAATACGAAACAAATAGATCTCAGTGTACTGATGTCTAAATCAAGTTAAAATTTAATGGTCTGGAGCCATTAAAAATGATATTCATTAATAAAACTATTAAATCTGCCTAACCACACTGAAATAGGACGAAATAGGAGTCTTAAATTCCCCTGCTACTCAGAATCCACTAAACAGTGGTCAGCACCGGAATCGACAATTCGCCTCTTATCTCCTTTGGTAATATCAAGACATACGTTCACAAAGTTCATATGCAAAAATGAGTCTGGAAACCTCAGTCCAGAATGTCAACGAAATATCAGAAATATGTATGAATAGTCACTTCATTGATTAAAGAATCTGCTGAATAGAGGTCTGCAGAAGTTACATGCTTTTATTATCTGAGGTAAATGATTTGCAATAGATTTATTCATTGGATTACACTGCGTTTCTGATCTTTTCAAATTATCGTCAAAGTGGATTCATTTAGAGGAATAAATAATATTTTCAAATTTCTCTAACTTTTATATTTAAAGAACGTATCTTGACCTGCTGCTGCCGTGAGTCGAATAAATAATGTATATTATTATTCATCTTATGCCGTCATATAAATAATAACGAAGTACGTAACCTTCACGAATATAAAACAAAAATTGATCCAAATAGTTTCAACAATTCAGCTAACATCATCAGTCAACTTTGGATTTGAATCCAACCGTGTAGTATTAGAATCCCTCACATAATAAGTGGGGTGCATGCGATGACTGCTCAGGGTAATTAAATACAAAATACAAAAGGCTTTTTTTATTGTGATGAATACGACAATAGTCTAATCTGTACGTACACCTTGAACATTCAGTAGGAATTACATTATTATTCCCTTAGTGAACAACCATTGTGTCCGCTACAGTCTTACAGTTTATTTGTGAGCATAAGTGGCTGAATGGCAGCGTCCCCAATTGCAGCAGTGGGTGATGTGAGATCCTTTCTTAGAGGTGACATGATCCTTTCTTTGCAGATAGGTCTCGCTGTCGAATGCCAACAGGCACAAAGCCTAGCTCCAGAAATGCCTCTCTACAGACTACCTCTAGCCACACAACATTATAACCATTATATTAGTAATTTTGGAAAACCATAGAACATATAAAAAATATCTGATTTCGGCAACTTTATTCAGATAAATTCGAACAGAATGCAAACATTCAGATGCGTTACTAGAGAGATTAGTTGTAAATCTATTAAGAAAATTATTCATTGAATCCCTCCTGGATAACTGTTTAGTTAGGAATTTCTTGCTTGGTTTCATTATCAACCAAAAAACATGGAAAAGCATGGAATATCCTTTTAAAATCGTAGTAATTATCAGTCTCAATTTCGAGCATTCTAATGGGGCTGATGAGATTCTGGAGTGGTGGGGGCGGTAGACTAATGTACTTAAGCTCTGGGCCCAGGATCAAGCCATCTCAATTACAGAACAGATTTGCTGAGAATTCCATTCCGAATCGTCGGAAAGCGAAAGCCTTGGCGATGTCACTAACAACCATTCCATATCGACCACAGAGCTTAAGTATATTTATCCTGTTACTGCACTTCTCCACAGTCTTGTAAGCCCCACCGGAACGCTTAAAACTGAGTTTGATAAATTCACTAAGAAACCATGTTTCGGAAGTTTGTAAGGTATTTTCGTGCGGTCATAAGTGACACAACTAACAGCGACAATTAGTGGCTAATGCGTCTTCATGAACAGTTGTGTTGGGATGGCTGAGGAGGCTGTGGAACACTGCGTTCTATTACCCCTGAGTTAGGCTACAAGAAAGCCTTTGGAATGTTATGCAGCCAGTCTGGCTAGCCCAACTCAGTTTTTGAAGGCTTCCTTTGTGAATTACTGTTTGGCCCACGACTGCACCCAGAAGATCTAGGTGGGTTGCAAAGGTTGGTAAGCCAGATGACACACTTCAAGATACATTCGACCCGAATAAACCACAGTGTCGACTTGGACTTTTTTATCAACCTTAAATTTGTTGTTCAACATCTACCTTGGCACCTATAATGGTGATGTCCTCAACTAGAAAAAGATAGTTAAAAATCTGAAATGCCGAATATTTCTCGACTCTCAGAATTCCTAAAATGGCAGTTATCACTGTCCATAAGTTGTTAGGGGCAAATAGCTAGTGGAAAAGTAGAGGCTAATGAGTATTCCAGAGTTATACACCACAATGTGTTACCGTCATGATATCACGAATCCAGAATTCACCTACAATTTGTTCTGAAGATTACGACTTATGTGAGGGTCGACGTTTTTTGTCGATGGGTCACACAGATAGACTTATATTGTTGGTGAACCATAAACTGTGCTTAAGCTGCCTGAAGTCTGATCGCCGAGGTGATACTTACCGTTAGGCAGGGAACTGTGATATCCCCAGGAACTGTTATATAATGAAGATAACGCAGTAGAGTAGACTTTCAACAATGCTAGTTCATAATTAGAGACTTCCCTCCTAGCATATGTGCCGATTCGTATCTTCAGTCACAAACGTCTTCTCGGTACATATTCATTTTTTGAGAAAGGTTCAGACACTATGTTGTTGCGGAGTTATCTTGCTCACCGAATTGGTCTGGAGGGGATTAATAAATCGTTGCAGGTGACATCCATCTTTGGGACTACATCTCAGGATTCAGTTATAGTTGATTTGGAAGTCAAATCGCTAAAATTGGATTACAATTTGAATATCAAGACTGCCTACACTGTTGAAAAGCCGCCTGTTAAAAGAGGTACTATTCCATCAGACGAGCAGCTGAAACGATGGCCTCAGCCAGGAGAAGTCCTTTATAAAGATGTTGAAGGTAAATGGGTCAGTTTACTGATTGTAACCAACGTACCTTTAGCACACTGAGTGCTTGAGTAGAGTGTAGGAAAACCCAGTCAAACATACTCATCCTTATCAGTCTTTGATTAAGTTTTGTTGGCTCCCGGAAACCATTATAAGGAGGCCACATATTTCTTCAACTTAGTGCAAGGTGAAACAGTAGAAAATAAGTTGTTGGGAACGTCCGAAGCTGAATCCCGGGATAGCTAAACATGCCAAAGGTCAAGTTCTGCAGTAGATACAGGATTTTCAGAGGTAACTGGTAAGGGTGTTATGAAAGCAGAGGCCCTCTTACATACTCTTTAGGAGTGTCAAGATGCCTTAGAACCTAGTAAATGCCATGATCTCAATCGTTTATCAGGCTCAGGAGCACGACGTATCAGTTTCTGAAGGTTCCGATAAATATATTTCATTGGGATCTTCTGTCCGATTTACACCTCTAGAAAATGATGACTAGTCGTCATCTGCTTCAAGTGAAGTGCTAATTTCAAGTTTATCAGATGATGGTGTATGTGAAAGAAATAAAGTGTGAACGATAGACTCGTCTTTTAATCCTCTGGTCAAAGATCAACTACCTGCATTGTTCATTTCGACTTGATGAACAAAAATCACAATCTGTTGATTGTTGTGATGAAGTGCCTTCATTAAATGGAATTAGATCTGGGCCACCGCCTATTCAAATACCGAACAGACCAATGAACATAGTTACGAACAGTTTCTGTCATCACACTGTTCAGTCTGCTGAACATTGAAATGGTAATTTAGGTAGAACTTCAATGTTGACAGCAACCCATTCATTTGAAGAGCTGGCTCCAGTAGCTAAAGCTCAATTAATCTGTAATAATTTAAGTGTTTCTGGAGGTCTTAATGCATCTATTATTGTTGCACGGGTTCATCAGATTCAAGTCACTTCTGCAGCTTACCAACCACCCACCTCAGTTAATTCACAACCGCCATAGATGACTCAAAATAGTTGAATTCCCATGCATTTGGAGGTGGCAGAGTTCTCCAATAATTCCAACGTTATTGGTGAGTCTACTGACAGTTCGGTGTGTACTAATCAGATTGAACAGGGCATGAATCCTGAACACGGAATAAATGTAATCAAAATAAGATAAATTTGAGCAGACAATTGGTTTCGATGACCTCTTCTTCAGACTCTACGTTTATAAATCCATCAATAATCGAATATAAAGTAGGCAGTGAAGAATAAATGGGTTTGAATAAACAATGCTCAACAGAGAAGGGTTAATAAAAACAGAATATACAGCACACACTGGCTAGTTATAACTAAATAATTACTATATATCATTTGGAGAGTTAGTACATTAACTGATTCAGAAATTTCAGTTTCAAACAGCATTCGTAGTAAATGAAAACAAGCAGATAAAGTTAATATTACGTCATGATTACTATTATTCTCTCGGGTTTCGAGTCGAATATGGGACTTGAACAGCACATCATCTCAATGATTTAAATGAATCGTAATGCATTTCACCATAATTTTATTCTTTCGTACTCCTTCCACCTTACTGAACATGACTTAGAAAACTGTCACATCTGTCGTTTTGCATGATCAATTCAATGTGGTTTATTTGCTTGTCAGTTTTATATCTCACAATCTATTTCTAATAGTATATATATATCCCTCTATGTAGAGTATTCAATTCTACCAAAATTTGATAAATTCATTAAATCCTGGTTTATTAACTTCTGTTGCTTGTTTTAAATTCGTATTGGGAAATAAATGTTTTCAACCCATGATAATAGAGTAATAAAATATGACGTATACTACTTCTCAGTGATAAGTAGTATAAAGTTGAACACAAAAAAAACAGTAACAAGAGACGTATAGTAGGGGAATTATCACATTCCCCTCTTAAAAACGGATTAAATATTTGAGATTTGTCCAATAACTGTTATGCCTGAAATTTGAAAAGAAAATTTAACAGGAAACAGTGAAATGCTGTTTGTCTGGATCTAGTTTGTTTCCATTTTTTCAAACAGGCATGATTAAAACATATTTGCTTCGTCCTAGTTTGGTACTGTGAAGAGTCCCAAACTAGGACGAAACAGCTCTCCAGTAGTCCCAGGTCAGCTTATAATCATTCCTGTAACCAATCAAATCCCTGCAAACCAACACTGGACAAAAAAGGAGATTTATTAGTGCCTGTAAACAGTTTCGCTTTGAACTTATATTTCCACAATGTTCAATTCAGAAAGAAATACTGGCTTTATCATGTGACATACTGATTTGGTGGATATAATGTCATCTGTCATTTTAGTGACCACTGTTACGTGGATTTTTATCTTAATCTTATGAATGTATATGCTCGTCAAGTGTTTATCGTGGTTGAGTGAAATATGAATGTGCGTATTCACTATAATTCTTTCTCATTACTAACAGTGAATATTTGAGGTTAGTTATGATATATTTTCTTTTTTGTCTCACGATTATGTATCTGATTTCATTCATATAGATTTACATATTACACTAATCAACCGACAAAGCGATTTTTATTGTTGAAATTAAAACTGTTCCTTATAAGACGATACCTCGTTTACTAGCGCGACTTCAATGTTGTGTTGATAGGGAACTAAGCTAATATTCTGGAGTCATTTTACTTGAATCCTCCCGTAACACAGATTTTAACTCTAAATGCAATCGCCACTCATTTCACTAATGTCAGTCCGTCAGTCCAAGAGTATTTCAGCAAGTCTAATCGGAAAGGACATTAAAGTGATTTCTGTAAGTTTATGAGCATGTCTGGTGGCCCATGCTCCACTGATTCACCAAATTTATGTTCAGGCATCTATGACTTCTGAAAAACATATGCTGCAAATATATATATGGCTGTTAAGTAAGTTATCCTATCGCCACTTTGATAATTGGACCCTGCTCACTTGCTCAAAATTGAAGAATTCTACTTTTATTAACTCTGTGAGTATCAATTTATGATAACAGAGTGTTATTAATTTGTGGTTGTAGTCTAACTTGACTCGACTGCGTCGATAGACTCGACACTATAACAAACTGATGACTTGAAAACATTCCCCCAAACTGAGTTAGACACAAACGTTGGATTTATCTGTGACAACAGCAAAAACGGCTCTATTTTTCGACATTCCGGGTATGTATAGCTAACAGATTCCCGGAAATTTAGAACATAAATAAATAACGAATATCTGATTGGTTGTATGACCTTAGAAGTCCTCAAAAATCTAATCCAAAAATAAACCAATCAAAAACTATCCATTCAAGTTATCACATCAGCGCATGCATTGATCGTGACTTCACGTCTGACAGTGACAGGTTGTTCGGCCTACCACACTTATCCAAGTATTGGTTTGTAGGGATTTGGTTGGTTGTTTACAGGAAATCATCATGAGCTGACATTGGTCAGAGAACCATCGGAAAACCTGGTAGTACTGAACAGCTGTTTCGTCCTAGTTTGGGTGTGAGGACAAATACTCGCTGAAGACATTGGCTATCTGTTGCGCTATATCGTGAATTGGCAGGAGTAACAATTCACAGGCTGGCCATTGAATCGGGTCCCAGTGGCTTAATGGTCGACGAGCTCACCTTGTAACCAGAAGGTCCTGGGTTCGAATTTCGGTGGGTGCGTACTGTGAAGAGTCCCAAACTGGGACGAAATAGCTGTCCAGTACTCCCAGGCTTTCCAATGGTTCTCGAACCAATGTCAGCTTATGATGAAATCCTGTAACCTACCACACATATGCTACTATGTTTATTTGTGTTAACAAAAGTTATCAAACTGTGCCTTTTTACCCAACAAAATATTAATAAACATAAAATAACTTGAAAAAAGAACAAACAAGTCCAAGCAATAAATTTAACAAAATTTAATGGTATGGTTATTTACCAGTTTCTCACGTGTTTTCCTGATCCTGAGAATAACCCTATTAAAAAATTCAGGACGATGTACCTCACTTATAAATAAAGCTAATGACTGATATTCGTCTTGAAACATCTATAACCATAGGATACGTACAGTTGATCCATCTCTTCCGAAACAAAGAAAACGGTCACTACTCATTTATATGTGGTGAAATCTTAATCGGTAATGCTTAATCACTTAAAAATCTAATTGTTAATATATGTATGCTATTAAAACAGACTACGGAAATTTGATTTTACGAATATGATATTGATAGTCATCATCGTTTACTATTCCAATTTGAAAGCAGTCGAATCTCGACAGATCATTGCTTGAAAATTAACCTAATGCCTATTAGTGACTGACCCCTGGATAAAGCAGACTGCAGTTCCAGTCAGAAGTAGTAATCAGAAGGATCGATAATTGGTAGGAGTTGGAAATCATAGGCCACTGGATTCCATCTCAGCAGCAAGATCGATGGCTAACAGCATACCACGTTATCTGAAGGTCTTGAGTACGTAGCGCAGAAATGCCTTAATCTATGGCGAAACAGCTAACCATTACTCGTTGGTTTGTAGCAGTTCTCTGACTGGTATCAGTTTTTTATTTAACTTGTAACCAGAGGACAACGGTCAAATGTATTAGTAAGATTTACGCACAAGCAATAAATTTTCTGAGATCATCTAATGGTTAAAATGAATCATCTATTATTGCAATATACCATTATTTCTTTACTTTTCTTGATTGGGGATCACTAATTACCCAGTCAGCTAAAATACTTCACTTGTAAGGAGAGAAAGTCCAAATTTACATTATGGAATGATATAATTCTATCTCACACATTCTCATTAAATGGAGACAACTAACTGAAATTACAACACTTATAAAAGAACCCATGAAAGCAACATACTTCAGAGTTTGAATGGTAGTAGTAAAAATGTTCTAAAATCAACGCATCTGAAATGTGAGCATCACAACTTCTAGTTCAAGTTGCCATCAATTATATGCTTTCAAAGTGAGAAACAAAAAGTGGAAGATGAGAAGACAGAAAGCAGAAAAGTTTAATAAACAAACAGTGTTAGCTTATAAGTTTAAATAGTAATTCAGTCTTCTCAGTGAGATGAAATCACTAATATGGATGACTGACCACTGTAATCAAAATGCAGTTACCAAGGCACTGCGAGATTTATCACAGTTTATTTTTATGTGCATAAGTTTGCCTTGAATCTTTTTATATCAACCTCTTGAGCAAGTGGTAGTAGATTTACTGTCCTTGGTGTATTTAGTATTTTAAAGGATTTAGAAATCTCTATGAAATGACCCGTATTTACAAGGTGTCTAGTAATTGCATTTCACGAATATCCGCTTCCTTCTAGGCATACATTCTTAGGATATTCTTAGACAACCAGATAGAAGCTCTTCTTTCTGTCCTTGCAATGTACTTACTCTTGCAAATGCATGTAGATGCATAAAAGCAGCTGAGGGTGACATCAGCAGGGTAGTTTTATGCAGTGAATTCATCTCGGAGAAAAAAAATCCAATCTTATGAACTATAACCTTCTTGATTTGCTGTGTTTACTTATAAGCTAACACTGTTTGTTAATTAAACTTTTCTGTTTTCTGTCTTCCCCTCTCCCCCATTCGTTTCTCACTTTGAAAGCATATAATTGATGGCAACTTGAACTAGAAGTTGTGATGCTCACATTTCAGATGCGTTGATTTTATAACAGTTTTACTACTATCATTCAAACACTGAAGTATGTTGCTTTCATTGGTTCTTTTATAAGTGTTGTAATTTCAGTTAGTTGTCTTCATTTAATGAGAACGTGTGAGATAGAACTATATCATTCTGTACTACAAATTGGGTCTTTACCAAGTGAACCAAACGTATGGAAAAGTTAATTGGCCTAATAAAGTACGCGAAATTTCATTACATCTCTGATTACTGCGTCTCAAAGAAATACTTAATCACAGTATTTTCAGAGTGATATGCCTTTACTTTTGAAAGTAATAAAAATTAGAATCTCACAATATTTACATTAATTTAGAGAAAATAATTTGACCTTCCCTAAAGGGTGAGTTTCTTGGTTCTTCTTCGGGTAAATAAAGCTACAACATTTTTCTGTTCTCAAATGTCACTTCCTTATTTTTTTTTGTTATTATAAATATCAGTAGTATTGTATCACTTTGACTGACAGTTGAAATGTTACAACACAAAATTACAAATTCAAAGAGAAATAAAATAAAAACAAATGGAAATAAACAAAATATCTAATGAAAACAAAAGGGTTAATATTTATCTTATTAGGAATAAAAATAGTTCGCAAAATAGTTCACACCAACAACATTAACTTCATACTTTGATCGGATACTAGATGGTAACTGGTGTCATGCATCTAGTCCTTTGTTTAGTGAAGGTTGAATTCCATCAGTCAAGTTTGCAATGTGGCCATCCTGCTGGATGGTTAGACATCACGGTTAACTTTGAGTTGTTGTTGTTGTTGTTAGACGATTGGAGGTAATCTCTAGGAAGCACCGTGATGATGAGCCATCTAGCATAGTGGCCACATTGCAAACTTGACTGATGGAATTCAGTCTGCATCAGATCAAGGACTAAACTGGTGACTAATTACTGTTCGGACAAAAGTATCCAATACAGTCCTATAGGAGGTCAATCGCCAGCCTGAATTGCTCAGTGGTAAAATCTCTAAATGCTGCACTGAGTAACATCAGTTCAAATCTCCTTCATGATTGCGGATACGCCTTGCTGGTGAGAGCCAACTAGCACGAAACCTAGGTGCAGGGTTTTATGCCAATCACCTCCAACTACCTAACAACTAAGCTAACTTCAACTGATGTTAGTATATTGCACACTGCGTTTTTACCGGTTTTCTTTTGAAAAAGCACGAATACATTGACCTAATTCTCACTTACAATATATAGTGTACTGTACTTCTATTTAAACTGTTTTTTAGATTTCCTAAGGTTACTATTTTTGAGTAAGTACATTGGTTAGCACAAATTATACTAGTATTATTTAATGTGTGTAATGTGCTGAACAATAATTCAAAGGAAGGTGAAATCCATAAGAGTTTATTTTTTAGTGGAAATCGCCTTCAGTGCATTGGAGATCAAACAAAATAATGATGCAGTTTAAATTATACAGGCTGTTTTGATACTACACCACCTATCAGATTAAACAGTACAAAGTTAAGTGGTTGGCGAAATAAGACATTTGAAGTCTGTGTACTGAATACCATCGAAATCTCTTAAGTACATATTGTTCTTTGCTTTAAGAATGTAAATCTGTACCCTCCATCTGTAAATAACCGCTGTTATCATCATTATTTTATTGCTTCGCTTTCCTAGTAGAACGCATGGCTTCAAGCTTTTCAGCCTTAACGTTTTGGTAGTAGTTGTATTATTCTTTCTTTTTTATGCGTTGAGATGTCTTACCTCACGCCAACCTTCCCTCTTTATCGATATTACTACCAGCTAAACGAGGTTTAGGAGTGCTTTGACAGGGGAGCGACATCCACACCACGTCGGCGGCTGATGAGCATTCTACCGCTGAACCTTCATTAACCTTTCAAAATAATGTAATTTCCAGGAATAGAACGCAAATTTTTTCGTGATCGCTTTTACGACAATTACTGCAACAGTCGACCTATTTCGCCTTCTTGATATATAACTCTCTGAGATTTGTCAAAAATGCAAAGCGTTTGTTAAATCATTTTGTCCATTTCTATGATGAAGAATAATGCTTTACGCAGCAGGAAGTGGTGTGTGGTTTACTCTAAAATGATCTACTTTTTGATCAGAAGAGCCATTTGAAAGTTTGTACTGTAGAAATCAAGAGCATTTGGCAAAGCCATATTTGCCAGCAGACTTGTTAATTGGTAACTCAGTATACGGATATAGGCAAAAACGTCCAGCATATATTACAGTCACAATATGAACATATCTTCCATACTGTGTTTCTTTGTCTTCCTTTTATATTTCACAGACATGTTTCTTTTCTACTCTACGCCGTTAAATCTATTTCTCCGCTATTTGATATTCCTTCAGACGATATACATATTTTTGTGTCTATATACTACTTGTATATCTTGTCAGTAGCGCACCCTTGATTTGTTGGTAAATGAACATCTGTCCGAAGGCACTAAGAAGATACATAACTCCTCATGAAAACCTTGTATTTAGTAACAAAAACTGGGTCATTTTCGAGATTATGATAACTGACAGAGATGCGAGCCAAAATTCGAAGCAATTGGATTTCTATTTGACATAGATATGGACAGTTACTCCATCATGCGTGTTTCACTGACTAAGGAAAATGCCTGAAATTTAGTCTAATTTAGTCTAATCTCTACATTTGTGACTAGCAACGATGTTCAACAATATTCAGATGTGTACTCACTACAGGAAATTCAAATTATATTAATGCTAAATGATGCATCCATCCAAGTTATATGCAATTAGAGATGAAAGACTTTCAGTTAAAGACTTTCTAATTTAGTCCTAGTTGGTAGATTATAATCCTGGATAAAATAATTTATACTGAATATTTGGTAGATGGAAAGAAGTAAAAATTATTCCTTATCAGTTGGACCTCAATGGTAGATGATAAATGAAGTGGCTAGTTGAATAGAAAGGCTTAATGCTGTAAATATCATGAGAAGTTTTACCCAGGTTAGATATCTCATCTCATATGAATTAAACATATCTGTCACAAACAGTAAGATATTTTCAAATCACTTTTGCATAAAGTAAACATGAGGAAACCGATAAGAAAAAGTGAGTCAAAATTTGTCGTTTTAAAAACCATGTAATCAGCAAAATGTGTATCTTGACACTTCGTGATGCATTTTTTGTGAATGAATGTGTAAAAACTGATATAGGAACAGCACAATGTGCATTGACACTCCAACAATAAGAAAAATTAAAGCCAAACTCGAACAAATCAGAAAGACTGGCTTTAGTGAATCGCCAGAAGCACGAAAAGAAAACATAAACATAATCATTGCAAAGGCTAATATGGCCATCTCAATAGTATTTGTGAACAAGTTGGACTATATGATGAAATTCAATGAACTCACGGAAGCCAGTCCAAAGCCTGTATATACATTAATAAATAAGATCAAAAAGTCTACAGTAAATCTAGTGCACTGAATGAAGCCATCAATAGGTGAATCCAAATAGTTTAACTGAATGCCTAAAACTAATGATGCCATAAGAATATAAGGTATGATAAAGATAAAAAAATTAGGTAATCCCATAAGAAGTATAACCAATTTCGAAAAAACACATAATTCGGAATTATCAAAAAAAGTATCACTAATATTGAGTCCCAATAGAAATTGTTTAAACTCAAAGTTGATGAATATATATATATATATTCGACGGCCTATTGACCCCGATCCCATGTCGTAATCCAGCCCGATTTCATGGAATAATGATGTTCCCACTGCTGACTGACAGACTATTCTGTCAGCTAAGCTCGTAAGCGTGGTTGATTCACTATGCAGACAGCACCGATGGTGCCAATTCACAAGGGAAACTACACCAAATCACCTATTGGTGTGTAAATCGTTTGAGGTTGCAGCAGTATGCAATCTTTTTCAATCGTACATTTCTCAGCTTGAGCAGTTCTTGTTTTCCGTAACAGGTTTCTGTGTATGTTGATGAAACAGTAATTTGTCTTGATATTCGCTTGCATTTCAGCAAAGCTGTTGAACACAATGCAAAAGAGTAGGTTGATAGCTTTTTATTCATTGCTCCACTATCTATCTTTCATGCTTGTTTCAGTCTGAATGCATTGCGTGTGAAGAATACATTTGACTGTTCTCTGCATGTCTGGAAACTGCTTCACACTGAAATCCACATCGACGTATACTCCAGTGAATCGTAGATCTTGTTGTTGATATCGTCCAAGAATATCAATATTGTCACAGGATGATGCACTATGAAATGTAATTGCTTATAGGATCATTCAAAGCTGCTGACTGTGATAACACCTCCTTAACGAACAGTGTACTATCTATGTGCACAAATGTACGAAACTGTAGACTTGTCCAGTTGAAATCCCATTTGAATGACTGAACATCACACTACAACTGAGTATTTGTGGTCAAAGATTTTCAGTATCTTCCTGTGAATGGAGCGTGATTGTAGCGATAACTGTTCGCCATGATGATCTTAATAAAGACTGTTATGTCATCTTATTTCGTAGGCATGTTTATTTCTCAAGAAGGCATCACTAGTTCAGTCGATTCACGGTTAGGAGAGCACTGTGTCGCTATCCATGTGAAAACCAGCTTGATTGCGTGACTGAAAAACCGAGCTATAACTCTAAATAGTAAATCCAATACGACTAAGTGGTGAAATGAAGCAATGAGATTAAGAATCGGTGATCAATAACCATTACAGACTATTTATTGAGAAGTACATGAAGCTCATACGGAAAGAGGAAAATGGTGTTGACAACATAAACGAAAATGAATTCAAAATATCTACAGATTTACAATATGAGAAATTAACATCTATAACCCTATGTAGAGTTCTTATTATATTATTATTATTGTATCCTTTAATTCCCAGAGGAACATAGGGCTTCAGCCGTGCGTCTCCATTGCGTTCTGTTCTCTGCTAGAGTCTTCACCTGGCTACAAGTCTGCCTACACCTTTTCATCTCCTCTTCACATGACCTCCTCCAAGTCACGCTTGCACTGACGACCAACTCGCCGGTTCCTTTTCGGGTTTCACTCGAGCAATGACTTGTCTAGTGATGTCACTTGATGGTTTGTTTTCTCAGAGTAAGGCCAGCCAATCCATCTCCAATTCTTCCTGGATATTTGTTTCACAATCGGTTCCTGCTGAGTTGATTCGCTCATTGCCAGAGATCCCTGTTGCTGATTTTTTCTGGCCGGTCATCTGATATTGAGTGGTATTGAGCGAAGACAACTGTTAATGAAGGTCTGTAGTTTGATTGAGATGCTCTTTATGACGCGCAGTGCAAGTCTCTGATCCGTAGAGTGAGTAGCACTGACTTCACATTGGAGTTGAAAATCCGGATCTTATTTTTGATGCTGAGTGTTGTTGACCTCCACACAGACTTGAGAGCAGTACTTGAATTCCGTATCTTTTCATTTCCTTTGCGATCTGGGCAGCTTTGCCAATCTCGTGCATAGTACGGACATTCCATGTCCCCACAAAGACTTTTTGTTTTGTCTCAAGGAGATTCATCGTGCTGGAGTTTCTGTAGCAGCTTTGTTTACAGGGTGGGGTTGCTAGCCCCACGCCTGAGAAGGGGGATTGTTACATCAATTTATAATGTAGAGAGAAGCGTCCTTGTGGGTTTCTCCCCTTAAAAACCAGGAAAACCGGGAATAAACCAGCAGAAAAACGGCAGCACGGGAAAATAATTCACAACAAGAAGGGTAACAAGCGACAACAACAATAATAATATCACAGTCAATTGCAGTTAACCAAAATGATACCAAAATCATAGACTCACTGACTTGAGCCAACTTGAACATGTAAATCCATCAATGTATACACAATTATAGGTATTAGTTAGTGTTAATCAAGCACAGAGTGGCAATAGATAGTTATAGGTATAATTGATATACAATATTATATCCAAAGATTCAGTGTTTCAAAGTCAAATAACTGCAAAAGTTTTTCGTAACTTTTTGATAAGATATTCCACGAAAATCAGAGTTTTATGTAACTAAGCCAATGAAGCGCAGTTTTCAAGATTGATTCATAATGGAAAATAATGTTTCCGAATTTTAATTTATAGATCCTGTTAACATGAATATTTATACACTCATATTAGCCTGTGGTTATCATGAGACTGAACTCTTTACAAGTACTAACGTCTGTGTAAGCAACAAATTTCGTTAAAATGTATCAAATTGAAAATTATTTTGGGAATATGATGTAAGGAAACTACTTATTAGCGCTTTTTATGTAAACACAAATAAAGCGCTAATTTCCCCCATCCACCATTTCGAAATTTAGAAGAAAAAACACTTGTACGAAGGGATATCTACTTTCAAGCTAGATCCTCATATATGACTATGCTGTAATATATATCATCATTTTTATCCCCTTGTAATATAGGGCTTCAATAGCATATCTTCATTCCACTTCCTTCCCTGCAGTCCTCATTAGTTGGTCCCACGACTGGCCATAGGTTCTCACTTCCTCCTCACGTGATCTCTTCCATATCACCTTCTCACCCGCAATCAGCTTGTCGATTCCCATTCAGGTTACACTCCAGCGATTGCCTGTTGCGAGATACCACCCAACAGCCTTCTCAACATGTGTCCGATCCATCTTTCTTTGAAATGGTTATTGGTTGGTTTCCTTCAGTATGGAGCTAACGACCGCAGATGCTGATAGAAGTCTTCAATCTGCTGGAAGTACTTTTAATGACGCATAAGCCAATATTTTGACCCACACAGAAGAAATAACTGACTTGACATTGGTGCTGAAAGCCCGAATTTCGTTATTTATGCAGAGTACAGAAAATTTTCAAACTAATTCCAGAGTGATGAAGGCTTTCCTTGCCTTCCTGATCCAGCCTGATATCGAGATGCTCATTCACGCTGTTGCCTGTATTTGAAATGATGCTGCTCAGATAAGTAAAGGAGGTGATATCTTTCAGACTTGTTTCTTTGATAGTGGTGATTGGCGCTTGTTGTTGTGGTTGGTTGGTAGTCTTCATCATTTCCGTCTCCCTTATGTTCACTTGATTTCAAGTCTTCTCCGCCTATCTCTTCTGACAACTTTTTTGGCTTTGTCGTGTAGATATTAAATATTGTGTGATATAAGATTTACCTATCAGCTGAGTCCATATCTTCTAGTGTGGTGTTTGTTATTGGTCGAATGTATTTCTGTCTTCTCACTCACCATTAATCTAATTTGCCACAATTAGCAATATCATCGATGATAGTAAGTAGTTTTGTTTCACTTCCGCCCTCACTTCAAATGCTTTGCTGAGTTTTCCATTTTGCATCTCCTGACATGTGGAGTTGTGATATATCTGTTGCTTGCAGTTGATAGAGATTTGGAGTACTCCATATTTCTGAAGCAGTTTCAGAATTACTTCGTGGTCAACTCTGTCAAAAGCTACATATGGATTTAAATAAATTGCGTTATTTTTAGGTCGAAACCGACAGTGTAAAGTTTTTAAAAATTATTGTTTTTCTAAGAGATATGACTAACATAAAATTAATATTATTTGTGACATTCAAGGGGACCTGAAATCCATCCAAAATACGATCGGTAAGTTGTGCATTGTTCATTTTATTGATTACTGTTGTATTTCATCATTAAATAAATGCACAATATTTAAGGAAAACTACACCCGTTAAATCAAATGGAGTAGATTAAACTTAGGGTTTTAACAAAAAACCTATTTTGTCAACCAACATAAACATTCGTTTAAAAGTAAAGAGCATTAACATTCTGACTGAGTGGGATCTTTCTATAATCCTGCAAACAATCAGCAACTTATGTCGACCACATATGAGATATTTCTCAGCTTTTCTTGATGGCGTTCAATAGTATTTGAACTAAATTTTTAGTGAATCAGTTATTATGCAATATATATCACATAAATTGACTACACTCTATCATGCTACTCAAATTTTGCTCTTACATTGACAACAGACAACTAGAAGACAGCAGTATTATTAGCATTTTATGAATACGCCTTTGTATACTCCAATACACCTAACAATAATAAGAAATTTTAAGATGTGTACATGAAAATCGTTTTAGGAAAATAACTGAAATACATAATGAGTATTTACAGAAATTTTACAGAATTCACATTTAGAATACGAACTACCCGACAGAGAAGTCCATGCATAAAAAAACTAGAACTTTTCCAGTCTGATAGAGATTAATTCCCTGTCAGTTGGTTTTATTTATTCACACACTCATTTTGAAGTGCCCTTTATCAAATGAATCAATTACATGAAAGTAGCAAAATATTTTCATGATGTGAAAATTAAGTCCGCTGATGTTCACTTTAAAAATACGAAACAAATAGATCTCAGTATAATGATGTCTAAATCAAGTTAAAATTTAATGATCTGGAGCCATTAAAAATGATATTCATTAATAAAACTATTAAATCTGCCTAACCACACTGAAATAGGACGAAATAGGAGTCTTAAATTCCCCTGCTACTCATAATCCACTAAACAGTGGTCAGCACCGGAATCGAGAATTCGCATCTTATCTGCTTTGGTAATATCAAGACATACGTTCACAAAGTTCATATGCAAAAATGAGTCTGGAAACCTCAGTCTAGAATGTCAACGAAATAACAGAAATATGTATGAATAGTCACTTCAGTGATTAAAGAATCTGCTGAATAGAGGTCTGTAGAAGTTACATGCTTTTATTATCTGAGGTAAATGATTTGCAGTAGATTTATTCATTGGATTACACTGCGTTTCTGATCTTTTCAAATTATCGTCAAAGTTGATTCATTTAGAGGTATAAATCATATTTTCAAATTTCTCAAACTTTTTGTATCTAAAGAACGTATCTTGACCTGTTGCTGCCGTGAGTCGAATAAATAATGTATATTATTATTCATCTTATGCCGTCATATAAATAATAACGAAGTACGTAACCTTCACGAATATAAAACAAAAATTGATCCAAATAGTTTCAACAATTCAGCTAACATCATCAGTCAACTTTGGATTTGAATCCAACCGGGTAGTATTAGAATCCCTCACAAAATAACTGGGGTGCATGCGATGACCGCTCAGGGTAATTAAATACAAAATACAAAAGGCTTTTTTCATTGTGATGAATACGTCAATAGTCTAATCTGTACACGTATGTACACCTTGAACATTCAGTAGGAATTACATTATTATTCCCTTAGTGAACAACCATTGTGTCCGGTACAGTCTTACAGTTTATTTGTGAGCATAAGAGGCTGAATGGCAGCGTCCCCAGTTGCAGCAGTGGGTGATGTGAGATCTTTTCTTAGAGGTGACATGAATCCCTTCTCTGCAGATAGGTCATGCTGACGAATTGCAACAGGCACAAAACCTAGCTCCAGAAATGCCTCTATGCAGACTACCTCTAACCATTCAACATTATTACACTTATATTAGTTATTTTGGAAAACCATAGAACATATGAAAAATATGTGATTTCGGCGACTTTATGCAGATAAATTAGAACAGAATGCAAACATTCAGATGCGTTACTGTTTGAGATTAGTTGTAAATCTATTAAGAAAATTATTCATTGAATCCTTCCTTAGTTAGGAATTTCTTGCTTGGTTTCATTATCAACCAAAAAACATGGAAAAGCATGGAATATCCTTTTAAAATCGTAGTAATTATCAGTCTAAATTTCGAGCATTCTAATGGGGCTGATAAGATTCTGGAGTGGTGGGGGCGGTAGACTAATGTACTTAAGCTCCGGGCCCAGGATCAAACCATCTCAGTTACAGAAGTGATTTGCTGAGAATTCCATTCCGAATCGTCGGAAAGCGAAAACCTTGGCGATGTCACTAACAACCATTCCATGTCGACCACAGAGCTTAAGTATATTGATCCTGTTGCTCCACTTCTCCAGAATCTTGTAAGCCCCACTGGAACGCTTAAAACTGAGTTTGATAAATTCACTAAGAAACCATGTTTCGGAAGTTTGTAAGGTATTTTCATTTGGTCATAAGTGACACAACTAACAGCGACAATTAGCGGTTAATGCGTCTTCATGCACAGTTGTGTTGGGATGGCTGAGGAGGCTGTAGAACACTGCGTTCTATTACCCCCTGGGTTAGGCTACAAGAAAGCCTTAGGAATGTTATACAGCCAGTATGGTTAGCCCAACTCAGTTTTTGAGGGCTTCGTTTGTGAATTACTGTTTGGCCCACGACTGCACCCAGAAGATCTAGATGGGTGGCAAAGGTTGGTAAGCCAGATGACAGATTTCAAGATACATTCGACCCAAATGAACCACAGTGTCGACTTGGACATTTTTATCAACCTTAAATTTGTTGTTCAACATCTACCTTGGCACCTATAATGGTGATGTCCTCAACTAGAAAAAGATAGTTAAAAATCTGAAATGCCGAATATTTCTCGACTCACAGAATTCCTAAAATGGCAGTTATCACCGTCCATAAGTTGTTAGGGGCAAATAGCTAGTGGAAAAGTAGAGGCTAATGAGTATTCCAGAGTTATGGCATCACAATGTGTTACCGTCATGATATCACGAATCCAGAATTCACCTACAATTTGCTCTGAAGATCACGACTTATATGAGGGTCAACGTTTTTTGTCGATGGGTCACAGAGATAGACTTATCTTGTTGGTGAACCATAAACTGTGCTTAAGCTGCCTGAAGTCAAATCGCCGAGGTGATACTTACCGTTCAGCAGGGAACTGTGATATCCCCAGGAACTGTTACATAATGAAGATAACCCAGTAGAGAAGACTTTCAACAATGCTAGTTCATAATTAGAGACTTCCTTCCTAGGATATGTGCCGATTCGTATCTTCAGTCGCAAACGTCTTCTCGGTACATATTCATTTTTTGAGAAAGGTTCAGACACTATACTGTTGCGGAGTTATCTTGCTCACCGAATTGGTCTGGAGGGGATAAATAAATCGTTGCAGGTGACATCCATCTTTGGGACTACATCTCAGGATTCAGTTATGGTTGATTTGGAAGTCAAATCGCTAAAATTGGATTACAATTTGAATATCAAGACTGCCTACACTGTTGAAAAGCCACCTGTTAAAAGAGGTACCATTCCATCAGACGAGCAGCTGAAACGATGGCCTCAGCCAGGAGAAGTCCTTTATAAAGATGTTGAAGGTAAATGGGTCAGTTTACTGATTGTAACCAACGTACCTGTAGCACACTGAGTGCTTGAGTAGAGTGTAGGAAAACCCAGTCAAACATACTCATCCTTATCAGTCTTTGATTAAGTTTCGTTGGTTCCCGGAAACCATTATAAGGAGGCCAGATATTTCTCCAACTTAGTGCAAGGTGAAACAGTAGAAAATAAGTTGTTGGGAACCTCCGAAGCTGAATCCCGCGATAGCTAAACATGCCAAAGGTCGAGTTCTGCAGTAGATACAGGATTTTCAGAGGTAACTGGTAAGGGTGTTATGAAAGCAGAGGCCCTCTTACATACTCTTTAGGAGTGTCAAGATGCCTTAGAACCTAGTAAATGCCATGATCTCAATCGTTTATCAGGCTCAGGAGCACGACGTATCAGTTTCTGAAGGTTCCGATAAATATATTTCATTGGGATCTTCTGTCCGATTTACACCTCTAGAAAATGATGACTAGTCGTCATCTGCTTTAAGTGAAGTGCTAATTTCAAGTTTATCAGATGATGGTGTATGTGAAAGAAATAAAGTGTGAACGATAGACTCGTCTTTTAATCCTCTGATCAAACATCAACTACCTGCATTGTTCATTTCGACTTGATGAACAAAAATCACAATCTGTTGATTGTTGTGATGAAGTGCCTTCATTAAATGGAATTAGATCTGGGCCACCGCCTATTCAAATACTGAACAGACCAATGAACATAGTTACGAACAGTTTCTGTTATCACGCTGTTCAGTCTGCTGAACATTGAAATGGTAATTTAGGTAGAACTTCAATGTTGACAGAAACCCATTCATTTGAAGAGCTGGCTCCAGTAGCTAAAGCTCACTTAATCTGTAATAATTTAAGTGTTCCTGGAGGTCTTAATGCATCTATTATTGTTGCACGGGTTCATCAGATTCAAGTCACTTCTGCAGCTTACCAACCACCCACCTCAGTTAATTCACAACCGCCATAGATGACTCAAAATAGTTAAATTCCCATGCATTTGGAGGTGGCAGAGTTCTCCAATAATTTCAACGTTATTGGTGAGTCTACTGACAGTTCGGTGTGTACTAATCACAATTTCATTCCATCCCCATTGGCATATGATCTTCAGCAGACTGAAAAAGGCCAATTCCACGCCGGTATGATGAAGATTTGTCCTAAAAAAATTCGGAGCGATAATCGAGTCGATTAGATCAACCATAGGTTGAGCGACGCTGAATCGGTCTCAACTACGGTACTATATCACAAATGAATTAATTAAATATAATATGGAAACCTCAAACTGTGAGGTGTCTGTAGCTGAACGCTTTGAACTGCACAGTCACTATGCTTCAATAAGAAAAACAACAAAGCTGTATCAACGGCGATCCACGATCAGATTGAACAGGGCATGAATCCTAAACACAGAATAAATGTTATCAGATTAAGATAATTTTGAGCAGACAATTGGTTTCGGTAACCACTTCCTCAGACTCTACGTTTATAAATCCATGAATATTCGAATATAAAATAGGCAGTGAAGAATAAATGGGTTTGAATAAACAATGCTCAACAGAGAAGGGTAAATAAAAACAGAGTATACAGCACACACTGGCTAGTTATAACTAAATAATTTACTATATATCATTTGGAGAGTTAGTACATTAACTGATCTAGAGATTTCAGTTTCAAACAGCATTCGTGGTAAATGAAAACAAGCAGATAAAGTTAATATTTACTTTTCAGTTAAATTCTCATCTATGACTCTCCGGTATTACGTCATGATTACTATTATTCTCTTGGGTTTCTAGTCGAATATGGGACTTGAACAGCACATCATCTCAATGATTTAAATGAATCATAATGCATTTCACCATAATTTTATTCTTTCGTACTCCTTCCCCCTTACTGAACATGACTTAGAAAACTTTCACATCTGTCGTTTTGCATGATCACTTCAATGTGGTTTATTTGCTTGTCAGTTTTATATCTCGCAATCTATTTCTAATAGTATATATGTATATCCCTCTATGTAGAGTATTCAGTTCTACCAAAATTTAATAAATTCATTAAATCCTGCTTTATTAACTTCTGTTGCTTGTTTTAAGTTCGTATTGGGAAATAAATGTTTTCAACTCACGATATCAGAGTAATAAAATATAACGTATACTACTTCTCAATGATAAGTAGTATAAAGTTGAACACAAAAGAAAACAATATCAAAAGATGAATAGGAGGGGAATATATTTAAGATTTGTCCAGTAACTTTTATGCCTAAAATTTGAAAAGAAAATTTAACAAGAAACAGTGAAATGCTGTTTGTCTGGATCTGGTTTATTTACATTTTTTCAAACAGGCATGATTAAAACATATTTGCTTCGTCCTAGTTTGGTACTGGGAAGAGTCCCAAACTAGGACGAAACAGCTCTCCAGTAGTCCCAGGTCAGCTTTTGATCATTCCTGTAACCAATCAAATCCCTGCAAACCAACACTGGATAAAAAGAGATTTATTAGTGCCTGTAAACAGTTTCGCTTTGAACTTATATTTCTACAGTGTTCAATTCAGAAAGAAATACTGGCTTTATCATGTGACATACTGATTTGGTGGATATAATGTCATCTGTCATTTTAGTGACCACTGTTACGTGGATTTTTATCTTAATCTTATGAATGTTTATGCACGTCAAGTGTTTATCGTGGTTGAGTGAAATATGAATGTGCGTATTCACTATAATTCTTTCTCATTACTAACAGTGAATATTTGAGGTTAGTTATGATATATTTTCTTTTTTGTCTCACGATTATGTATCTGATTTCATTCATATAGATTTACATATTACACTAATCAACCGACAAGGCGATTTTTTATTGTTGAAATTAAAACTGCTCCTTATAAGACGATACCTCGTTTACTAGATCGACTTCAATGTTGTGTTGATAGGACACTAAGCTAATATTCTGGAGTCATCTTACTTGAATCCTCCCGTAACCCAGATTTTAACTCTAATTGCAATCGCCACTCATTTCACTACTGTCAGTCCGTCAGTCCAAGAGTCTAATCGAAAAAAACACACATTAAAGTGATATCTTTAAGTTTATGAGCATGTCTGGTCGCCTATGCTCCACTAATTCACCAAATTTATGTGCAGGCATCTATGACTTCTGAAAAACATATGCTGCAAAAAGTATGTAGCTGTAAAGTAAGTAACCTTATCGCCACTTTGATAATTGGACCCTGCTCACTTGCTCAAAATTGAAGAATTCTACTTTGTGAGTATCAATTTATGATAACAGATTGTTATTAATTTGTGGTTGTAGTCTAACTTGACTCGACTGCGTCGGTAGACTCGACACTATAACAAACTGATGACTTGAAAACATTCCCCCAAACTGAGTTAGACGCAAACGTTGGATTTATCTGTGACAACAGCAACAACGATTCTATTTTTGGAAATTCCGGGTATGTATAGCTAACAGATTCCCGGAAATTTAGAACATAAATAAATAACGAATATCTGATTGGTTGTATGACCTTAGAAGTCCTCGGAAGTCCAGTCCAAAAATAAACCAATCAAATACTGTCCATTCTAGTTATCACATCAGCGCATGCATTGATCGTGACTTCACGTCTGACAGTGACAGGTTGTTCGGCCTACCACACTTATTCAAGTATTGGTTTGTAGGGATTTGGTTGATTGTTTACAGGATTTCATCATGAGCTGACATTGGTTAGAGAACCATTGGAAAACCTGGTAGTACTGGACAGCTGTTTCGTCCTAGTTTGGGTGTGAGGACAAATACTCGCCGAAGACATTGGCTATCTGTTGCGCTATATCGTGAACTGGCAGAAGTCAGAATGCACAAGCTGGTCATTTAATCGGGTCCCAGTGGCTTAATGGTCTACGAGCTCGCCTTGTAATCAGAAGGTTCAAGGTTCGAATCTCGGTGGACACGTACTGATGAAGAGTCCCAAACTGGGACGAAATAGCTGTCCAGTACTCCCAGGCTTTCCAATGGTTCTCTAACCAATGTCAGCTTATGATGAAATCCTGTAACCTACCACACATATGCAACTATGTTTATTTGTGTTAACAAAAGTTATCAAACTGTGCCTTTATACCCAACAAAATATTAATAAATATAAAATAACTTGAAAAAAAAGAACAAACAAGTCCATTATTAAATTTAACAAAATTTAATGGTGTGGTTATTTACCAGTTTCTCATGTGTTTTCCTTATCCTACGAATAACCCTATTAAAAAATTGAGAACGATATACCTCACATATAAATAAAGCTAATGACTGATATTCGTCTTGAAACATCTATAACCATAGGATACGTACAGTTGATCCATCTCTTCCGAAACAAAGAAAACGGTCACTACTCATTTATATGTGGTGAAATCTTAATCGGTAATGCTTAATGACTTAAAAATCTAATTGTTAATATATGTATGCTATTAAAACAGACTACGGAAATTTGATTTTATGAATATGATATTGATAGTCATCATCGTTTACTATTCCAATTTGAAAGCAGTCGAATCACTGGTTGAAAATTAACCTAATGCCTATTAGTGACTGCCCCCTGGATAAAGTAGACTGCAGTTCCAGTCAGAAGTAGTAATCAGAAGGATCCACACCAACCATTTGAAGATGCCATTGGCCGGTCGTAATGTTATATATATATCGATAATTGGTAGAAGTTGGAAATCATGGGACATTGGATTCCATCTCAAGGGCTAGATAGATGGCTAACAGCATATCACGTTATCTGAAGGTCTTGGTCTCGATCTCCGTGGGGGACATGAGTACGTAGTACAGAAGCGCCTTAATCTATGACGAAACAGCTAACCATTACTCCTTAGTTTGTAGCAGTTCTCTGACTGGTATCAGTTTTTGATTTAACTTGTAACCAGAGGACAACGGTCAAATGTATTAGTAAGATTTACGCACAAGCAATCAAAGTTTCTGAGATCATCTAATGGTTGAAATGAATCATCTATTATTGTAATATACCAATATTATTTTATTTTTCTGGATTGAGGATCACTAATTACCCAGTCAGCTAAAATACTTCACTTGTAAGGAGAGAAAGTCCAAATTTACATTATAGAATGATATATTTCTATCTCACACGTTTTCATCAAATGAAATTACAACACTTATAAAAGAACCAATGAAAGCAACATACTTCAGTGTTTGAATGGTAGTAGTAAAACTGTTATAAAATCAACGCATCTGAAATGTGAGCATCACAACTTCTAGTTCAAGTTGCCATCAATTATATGCTTTCAAAGTGAGAAACGAAAGGGGGAGAGGAGAAGACAGAAAACAGAAAAGTTTAATAAACAAACAGTGTTAGCTTATAAGTTCAAATAGTAATTCAGTCTTCTCAGTGAGATGAAATCACTAATATGGATGACTGACCACTGTAATCAAAATGCAGTTACCAAGGCAGTGTGAGATTTATCACAGTTTATTTTTATGTGCATAAGTTTGCCTTGAAACTTTTTATTTCAACCTCTTGAGCAAGTGGTAGTAAATTTGCTGTCCTTGGTGTATTTAGTATTTTAAAGGATTTGGAAATCTCTATGAAATGACCCGTATTTACAAGGTGTCTAGTAATTGCATTTCGCGAATATCCGCTTCCGTCTAGGCATACATTTTTAGGATATTCTTAGAAAACCAGATAGAAGCTCTTCTTTCTGTCCTTGCAATGTACTTACTCTTGCAAATGCATGTAGATGTATAAAAGCAGTTGAAGGTGACATAAGCAGGGTAGTTTTATGCAGTGATTTCGTCTCAGCGGAAAAATTTAAATCTTATGAACTATAACCTTCTTGATTTGCTGTGTGAACTTAGAAGCTAATACTTTCTGTTTATTAAACTTTTCTGTTTTCTGTCTTCTCCTCTCCCCCTTTCGTTTCTCACTTTGAAAGCATATAATTGATGGCAACTTGAACTAGAAGTTGTGATGCTCACATTTCAGATGCGTTGATTTTATAACAGTTTTACTACTACCATTCAAACACTGAAGTATGTTGCTTTCATTGGTTCTTTTATAAGTGTTGTAATTTCAGTTAGTTGTCTTCATTTAATGAGAACGTGTGAGATAGAACTATATCATTCTGTACTACAAATTGGGTCTTTACCAAGTGAACCAAACGTATGAAATAGTTCATTGGCCTAATAAAATACGCAAAATTTCATTACATCTCTGATCACTGAGTCTTAAAGAAATACTTAATCACAGTATTTTCAGAGTGATATGCCTTTACTTTTGAAAGTAATAAAAATTAGAATCTCACAATATTTACATTAATTTAGAGAAAATAATTTGACCTTCCCTAAAGGGTGAGTTTCTTGGTTCTTCTTCGGGTAAATAAAGCTACAACTTTTTTCTGTTCTCAAATGTCACTTCCTTATTTTTTTTTGTTATTATAAATATCAGGAGTATTGTATCACTTTGACTGACAGTTGAAATGTTACAACACCAAATTACAAATTCAAAGAGAAATAAAATAAAAACAAATGGAAATAAACAAAAATATCTAATGAAAACAAAAGGGTTAATATTTATCTTATTAGGAATAAAAGTAGTTCGCCAAATAGTTCACACCAACAACATTAACTTCATACTTTGATCGGATACTAGATGGTAACTGGTGTCATGCATCTAGTCCTTTGTTTAGTGAAGGTTGAATTCCATCAGTCAAGTTTGCAATGTGGCCGTCCTGCTGGATGGCTAGACATCACGGTTAACTTTGAGTTGTTGTTGTTGTTGTTAGACGATTGGAGGTAATCTCTAGGAAGCACCGTGATGATGAGCCATCTAGCATAGTGGCCACATTGCAAACTTGACTGATGGAATTCAGTCTGCATCAGATCAAGGACTAAACTGGTGACTAACTACTGTTCGGACAAAAGTATCCAATACAGTCCTATAGGAGGTCAATCGCCAACCTGAATTGCTCAGTGGTAAAATCTCTAAATGCTGCACTGAGTAACATCAGTTCAAATCTCCTTCATGATTGCGGATACGCCTTGCTGGTGAGAGCCAACTAGCACGAAACCTAGGTGCAGGGTTTTATGCCAATCACCTCCAACTACCTAACAACTAAACTAACTTCAACTGATCTTACTAGATTACACACTGCGTTTTTACCGGTTTTCTTTTGAAAAAGCACGAATACATTGACCTAATTCTAACTTACTATATATGGTGTACTGTACTTCTATTTAAACCGTTTTTTAGAGTTCCTAAGGTTACTATTTTTGAGTAAGTACATTGGTTAGCACAAATTATACTAGTATAATTTAATGTGTGTAATGTGCTGAACAATATTTCAAAGGAAGGTGAAATCCATAAGAGTTTATTTTTTAGTGGAAATCGCCTTCAGTGTATTGGAGATCAAACAAAATAATGATGCAGTTTAAATTACACAGGCTCTTTTGATTAGTAAGTTGATACTACACCCCCTATCAGACTAAAGAGCAGAAAGTTAAGTGGTTGGCGAAATAAGACATTTGAAGTCTGTGTACTGAATACCATCGAAATCCCTTAAGTACATATTGTTCTTTGCTTTAAGAATGTAAATCTGTACCCTCCATCTGTAAATAACCGCTGTTATCATCATTATTCTATTGCTTCGCTTTCCTAGTAGAACGCATGGCTTCAAGCTTTTCAGCCTTAACGTTTTGGTAGTAGTTGTATTATTCTTTCTTTTTTATGAGCTGAGATGTCTTACCTCACGCCAACCTTCCCTCTTTATCGAGATTACTACCAGCTAAACGAGGTTTAGGAGTGCTTTGACAGAGGACCGACATCCACACCACGTCGGCGGTTGACGAACATTCTACCGCTGAACCTTCATTAACCTTTCAAAATAATGTAGTTTCCAGGAATAGAACTCAAGTTTTTTTCGTGATCGCTTTTACGACAATTACTGCAACAGTCGACCTATTTCGCCTTCTTGATATATAACTCTCTGAGATTTGTCAAAAATGCAAAGCGTTTGTGAAATCATTTTGTCCATTTCTATGATGAAGAATAATGCTTTACGCAGCAAGAAGTGGTGTGTGGTTTACTCTAAAATGATCTACTTTTCGATCAGAAGAGCCATTTGGAAGTTTGTACTGTAGAAATCAAGAGCATTTGGCAAAGCCATATTTGGCAGCAGATTTGTTAATTGGTAACTCAGTATACGGATATAGGCAAAAACGTCCAGCATATATTACAGTCACAATATGAACATATCTTCCATACTGTGTTTCTTTGTCTTCCTTTTATATTTCACAGACATGTTTCTTTTCTACTCTACGCCGTTAAATCTATTTCTCCGCTATTTGATATTCCTTCAGACGATATACATATTTTTGTGTTTATATACTACTTGTATGTCTTGTCAGTAGCGCACCCTTGATTTGTTGGTAAATGAACATCTGTCCGAAGGCACTAAGAAGATAGACAACTCCTCATGAACACCTTGTATTTAGTAACAAAAACTGGGTCATTTTCGAGATTATGATAACTGACAGAGATGCGAGCCAAAATTCAAAGCAATTGGATTTCTATTTGACATAGATATGGACAGTTACTCCATCAAGCGTTTTTCACTGACTAAGGAAAATGCCTGAAATTTAGTCTAATTTAGTCTAATCTCTACATTTGTGACTAGCAACGATGTTCAACAATATTCAGATGTGTACTCACTACAGGAAATTCAAATTATATTAATGCTAAATGATGCATCCATCCAAGTTATATGCAATTAGAGATGAAAGACTTTCAGTTAAAGACTTTCTAATTTAGTCCTAGTTGGTAGATTATTATCCTGGACAAAATAATTTATCTTGAGTAGTAGATAGGTTGAAAGAAGTAAAAATTATTCCTCATCAGTTGGACCTCAATGGTAGATGATAAATGAAGTGGCTAGTTGAATAGAAAGGCTTAATGCTGTAAATATCATGAGAAGTTTTACCCAGGTTAGATATCTCATCTCATATGAATTAAACATATCTGTCACAAACAGTAAGATATTTTCAAATCATTTTTGCATAAAGTAAACATGAGGAAACCGATAAGAAAAAGTGAGTCAAAATTTTTCGTTTAAAAAACCATGTAATCAGCAAAATGTGTATCTTGACACTTCGTGATGCATTTTTTGTGAATGAATGTGTAAAAACTGATATAGGAACAGCACAATGTGCACTGACACTTAAAAATAAGAGAAACCAAATCCGAATTCGAATAATTCAGAAAAATTGGCTTTAATGAATCTCAAAACTCACGAGAAAAACATAGTCATTGCATAGGCTAATAAGGCTATCTCAATATTAGTTATGAACAAGTTGGACCATATAACGAAAGTAAATGAACTCACTGAAGCTAGTCCAAAGCCTATGGATACAATAATGTATAAGATTAGGAATTTACAGCAGATCTACTACACCTAATGAAGACATTCCTGGGTGAATACAAATGGCTCAATTTAATGCCTAATACAAATGATGCCAGTAGAATATACATATTATTATGATATACAGACTAGGTCATCCTATCAGACCAGTCGTTGATTTCAGAAATAGAACTACTTACGAATTATCAAAAGCTTACTGCTAATATTGACTTCCACTAGAAAGAGTTTAAACTCTAACTAATTTATATGAAGTGAAAAAAAACTACATGAAAAATTGGTTTGTTTTCATATAACTACTCTTTTTACTGAGAAATCAAAGATTATGGTTTTGGAAGCAGTTACACAATAATTATTCACTCATCATCATTAGATAGAGCATCCGGTTGAGGAATTTATTCTGGGACTTCCACTGTGTCTCATGATTGTCTTCGAATTCCAATGAAAAATGCTAGGACAGACAGAAGGTGTAGCAACTGGATCACCAATATTCCCAATAATAGTGGATTTCTAAATGCATAGAAGGGAAAACATGACTTAAAAATTAAGAAACACCAAAAAGCATAAGTGAAAAATTTGTCAAAACAGAACATAACTTCAGGTATTCCACATATATTAAATCAAACGAAGAAGAATGTTGAACTAATTTGAGTCAGAAAGTGAACAAGCAGTTACCAAGGTAAATTAAACCAAATAAAATATTGGTGTGCAAATCGTTTGAGGTTGCAGCAGTATGCAATCTTTTTCAATCGTACATTTCTCAGCTTGAGCAGTTCTTGTTTTCCGTAACAGGTTTCTGTGTATGTTGATGAAACAGTAATTTGTCTTGATATTCGCTTGCATTTCAGCAAAGCTGTTGAACACAATGCAAAAGAGTAGGTTGATAGCTTTTAATTCATTGCTCCACTATCTATCTTTCATGCTTGTTTCAGTCTGAATGCATTGCGTGTGAAGAATACATTTGACTGTTCTCTGCAGGTCTGGAAACAGCTTCACGCTGAAATCCACATCGGCGTATACTCCAGTGAATCGTAGATCTTGTTGTTGATATCGTCCAAGAATATCAATATTGTCACGGGATGATGCACTATCAAATGTAACTGCTTATAGGATCATTCAAAGCTGCTGACTGTGATAACACCTCCTTAACGAACACTGTACTATCTATGTGCACAAATGTAAGAAACTGTAGACTTGTCCAGTTGAAATCCCATTTCAATGACTGAACATCACACTACAACTGAGTATTTGTGGTCAAAGATTTTCAGTATCTTCCTATGAATGGAGCGTGATTGTAGCGATAACTGTTCGCCATGATGATCTTAATAAAGACTGTTATGTCATCTTATTTCGTAGGCATGTTTTATTTTTCAAGAAGGCATCACTAGTTCAGTCGATTCACGGTTAGGAGAGCACTGTGTCGCTATCAATGTGAAAACTGGCTTGATTGCGTGGCTGAAAAACCGAGGAATAACTCTATGTAGTAAATCCGAAACGCCTAAGTGGTGAAATGAAACAATAAGAGTAAGAATCGGTTATCAATAACCATTACAAACTATTTATTGAGAAGTTCATGAAGCTCATACGAAAAGAGGAAAATGGTGTTGACAACATAAACGAAAATGAATTCAAAATATCTACAGATTTACAAAATGAGGAAGCAACATCTACAACCCTATGTAGTCTGCTAGATAAACAGAAAATTATCGAAGGATTGAAAACTACAGACTCACTCAGGTAAATGCTCTGTAGGCTGGAGGACTCTGCTGATTCAGTTTCACAAAATATTACCAATCTACAGCATTTCACGCAATGACAATGGGCCAAACCAGGAGATCGGGGATAGCGAGATTATCAGAAGATAAGCATTTAGTCAAATGTAGAATGATTGAACTGAAGAAGATGAGCAGAGTGGAGAAAATCTCGACAATCGCAATGCATCCACTGACATGAAGTCGCACAATAGATTGGACGAGAACTTCAGCCACGAAATGCAGTGTAGGTGAACGGAAGAAAAGTCTGATCACTAAATCTTTGTCAATCGAATCTGTATCCAACAAGTGCAGAAGGAATGACGCAACACCAATATCACAGATAAAGAAAATATCGTTGCCAATAAAATCAAAGAATACAAAAAATAGCGGAATAGCATGAACGAAATTTGAAAGTCATACGAATGCTCTGATATGAGGAATAAATTGTGCCTGAAAAATCATCACTAAAATAAGTGATTCTGTTTCACTGTGTGTTTGTTTTATTGAAATACAGTATTCTCTGATGGGAGGTGAGAGAGGTCAGCATCAGTGGCAAATTTATAAACACAGTACAATTAAAATGATCTGTTCAGCAATTAAGAAACTATTAACACTGCACTGCACATTTACAGCAAGCCATTCTCAACGCTTTCGAGCATCTCGTTTGAATGTAGTTCACTACAAGCACGTCTCTTCCTCCTCAGTCATTATCCTCATCACTTCACTTTTCTTCTTTCCCTACTCTAGAAACAGTGATCAATGCAAGTAAGTGTGCGATGTTAGCTTACGTGTGGTGAACTGATTTCCTGAATCATTCACTGATTCCAGCATATTTCGTAACACACCATTTCTCGTGAAATAATAATAATTTCGTGACTTCCATCGAAAATGCACAATCTCTGGAGTATTTCCTTTGAAGTTTCACAGAATTTCTGTGGATCACCGTCGTTGTCAAGTGAATGCGGAATTGTCCACTTCAAGCACCTCTCAATTTGTTAATAACTGTTGTTGACTAGTTGTGGTATTACAGCAACTTTCCTTTTCCACCATCTGTATTCCAGAGGAGGTGATAAATGTGAAATGAGAAAGTGAGTGGCTACTGTGATCTTATTCACACTGAATTAATGTCGTGAATGATTTATTAGTTGCAGACTGTTTGTTTTTGTATTAGATATTTGAGGACTTCTTTGGTGGAGAATAATATCAGAATGTGTGTGTGTGTGAAGCAGCAAAGTAGCACCTTGCTCACTGAATTCAGACAGAAACAAAGTCTACGATGAGGCTATCGACAACATCATTCAATGCGCGGATGATTATTTGTGGAATGTAGAGTGACTGAGAGTGAAAAACAAAACAGAGAAGTTGAAATGCTATGAGAAATCGTGGCCAAATTACCTCGAGCTATTTAGACATATTGTTCATCATTATCATGAATCCTTTGCATAATCTTCATTGGAAGTTTCGCTTTTATTCATGGTTGGGATTAGCGTGGGATTCAAATAGGGTAGGGGTTAAGTTTAAGGTAATAAGGAAATTTGAAACGAAGATCATAGAGACACATCCATTTGAATAACTGAACGATGTGACTATTATCATCAGGTTATATTAATCATAGAGTGAATCGCTCAATAAAATTACTTCATTGTATAATCGGTAGTCACATGAACTCTGTTGGTGGACTGGTTGGCATATCTAAAAGAACAGATTGGAATGCTATTTGTCTATGGCCACACTTATGAAAGACTCGAACCTGTATTTGTGGCATATCAGACATATACCCTATATCATTTATTTCTACTGTGTACATATGCATATCCAGTAAACATAATTTTGTATGCTGCACACGGCACATTCTACCCAGAAGTACACTGACTATCTGGTCCAAGGTCGTTTGTCTGTGCTATCTATTCTTTCCTGTCAACAAAATGGTATACAAGAAAAGTAGACTGTCTGGGGTAAATGCTCATTTGTTAATTCAGGAGCTTGAATATTACAGTTAGTCACATAATTCACACAGAACTAGAGCAAAGCACTTCAACGGAGCGAAAATGGCGGCCACTATCAATACCGTTAGGCGTCACAAGTGGTACAGTTCGCATCAGTACACAAAGTGACTTTGGTCGACTTGGCTTACTTAATAACGTTGCAGTGAGAAGCGGACATACTTCCAGTATTTCACCGCCAAATATATTCGACGGCCTATTGACCCTGATCCCATGTCGTAATCCAGCCCGATTTCATGGAATAATGATGTTCCCACTGCTGACTGACAGTCTGTTGTGTCAACAAAGCTGGTGAGCGTGGTTGATTCACTATGCAGACAGCATCGATGGGGCCAATTCACAAGGGAAAGTACACCAAACCACCTATTGGTGTGCAAATCGTTTGAGTTTGCAGCAGTACGCAATCTTCTTCAATCGTGCATTTCTCAGCTTGAGCAGTTCTTGTTTTCCGTAACAGGTTTCTGTGTATGTTGATGAAACAGTAATTTGTCTTGATATTCGCTTGCATTTCAGCAAAGCTGTTGAACACAATGCAAAAGAGTAGGTTGATAGCTTTTAATTCATTGCTCCACTATCTTTCATGCTTATTTCAGTCTGAATGCATTGCGTGTGAAGAGTACATTTGACTGTTCTCTGCATGTCTGGAAACAGCTTCACACTGAAATCCACATCGACGTATACTCCAGTGAATCGTAGATCTTGTTGTTGATATCGTCCAAGAATATCAATATTGTCACGGGATGATGCACTATCAAATGTAACTGCTTATAGGATCATTCAAAGCTGTTGACTGTGATAACACCTCCTTAACGAACTCTGTACTATCTATGTGCACAAATGTAAGAAACTGTAGACTTGTCCAGTTGAAATCCCATTTCAATGACTGAACATCACACTACAACTGAGTATTTGTGGTCAAAGATTTTCAGTATCTCCATATGAATGGAGCGTGATTGTAGCGATAACTGTTCGCCATGATGATCTTAATAAAGACTGTTATGTCATCTTATTTCGTAGGCATGTTTTATTTTTCAAGAAGGCACCACTAGTTCAGTCGATTCACGGTTAGGAGAGCACTGTGTCGCTATCAGTGTGAAAACCAGCTTGATTGCGTGGCTGAAAAACCGAAGAATAACTCTATGTAGCAAATCCGAAACGCCTAAGTGGTGAAATGAAACAATAAAAGTAAGAATCGTTTATCAATAACCGTTACAAACTATTTATTGAGAAGTTCATGAAGCTCATACGAAAAGAGGAAAATGGTGTTGACAACATAAACGAAAATGAATTCAAAATATCTACAGATTTACAAAATGAGGAAGCAAAATCTACAACCCTATGTAGAGTTCCAGATAAACAGAAAATTATCGAAGGATTGAAAACTACACACTCACTCAGGTAAATGCTCTGTAGGCTGGAGGACTCTGCTGATTCAGTTTCACAAAATATTACCAATCTACAGCACTTCACGCAATGACAATGGGCCAAACCAGGAGATCGGGGATAGCGAGATTATCAGAAGATAAGCATTTAGTCAAATGTAGAATGATTGAACAGAAGAAGATGAGCAGAGTGGAGAAAATCTCGACAATCGCAATGCATTCACTGACATGAAGTCGCACAATAGATTGGACGAGAACTTCAGCCACGAAATGCAGTGTAGGTGAACGGAAGAAAAGTCTGATCACTAAATCTTTGTCAATCGAATCTGTATCCAACAAGTGCAGAAGGAATGACGCAACACCAATATCACAGATAAAGAAAATATCGTTGCCAATAAAATCAATGAATACAAAAAATAGCGGAATAGCATGAACGAAATTTGAAAGTCATACGAATGCTCTGATATGAGGAATAAATTGTGCCTCAAAAATCATCACTAAAATAAGTGATTCTGTTCCACTGTGTGTTACTTTTATCGAAAAACAGTATTCACTGTTGGGAGGTGAGAGAGGTCAGCATCAGTGGCAAATTTATAAACACAGTACAACTAAAATTATCGGTTCAGCAATTAAGAATTTATTAACACTGCACTGCACATTTACAGCAAGCCATTCTCAACGCTTTCGAGCATCTCGTTTGAATGGAGTTAACTACAAGCACGTCTCTTCCTCCTCAGTCATTATCCTCATCACTTCACTTTTCTTCTTACCCTACTCTAGAAACAGTGATCAATGCAAGTAAGTGTGCGATGTTAGCTTACGTGTGGTGAACTGATTTCCTGAATCATTCACTGATTCCAGCATATTTCGTAACACACCATTTCTCGTGAAATAATAATAATTTCGTGACTTCCATCGAAAATGCACAATCTCTGGAGTATTTCCTTTGAAGTTTCACAGAATTTCTGTGGATCACCGTCGTTGTCAAGTGAATGCGGAATTGTCCACTTCAAGCACCTCTCAATTTGTTAATAACTGTTGTTGACTAGTTGTGGTATTACGGCAACTTTCCTTTTCCACCATCTGTATTCCAGAGGAGGTGATAAATGTGAGATGAGAAAGTGAGTGGCTACTGTGATCTTATTCACACTGAATTAATGTCGTGAATGATTTATTAGTTGCAGACTGTTTGTTTTTGTATTAGATATTTGAAGACTTCTTTGGTGGAGAATAATATGAGCATGTGTGTTTGTGTGTGTAGGAGCAAAGAAGCACGCTGCTCACTGAATTCAGGCAGAAACAAAGTCTGCGATGAGGCTATCGACAACAGCTTTCAATTCGCTGATGATTATTTGTGGAGTGGAGTGTGATTGAGAGTGAAAAAACAAACCAGAGCCGTTGAAATACTCTAAGAAATGGTGGTCAAATTTCCTCGAACTATTTAGTCATATTGTTCAGCATTATCATGAATCCTTTCCATAATCGTCATTGGAAGTCTCGCTTTTATTCATGGTTGGGATTAGCGTGAGATTCAAATGCGGTAAAAGTTAAAGGTAATGTAATTCGGAAAATTGAGACGAAGATAAGAGAGAACGTCCATTTGAATAACTGAACGATGTGACTATTATCATCAGGTTATATAATTCAGAGAGGGAATCGCTCAATATAATTAGTGAATTCTATAATCGGCAGTCACATGAACTCTGTTGGTGGATTTGTTGGCATATCTAAAAGAACAGATTGGAATGCTATTTGTCTATGGCCACACGTATAAAAGACTCGAACCTGTATTTGTGGCATATCAGACATATACCCTATATCATTTATTCCTACTTTGTACATATGTATATCCAGTAAACATAATTTTGTAAGCTGCACACGGCACATTCTACCCAGAAGTACACTGACTATCTGGTCCAAGGTCGTTTGTCTGTGCTATCTATTCTTTCCTGTCCCCATAATGGCTTACAAGACAAGTAGACTGTCTGGGGTAAATGCTCATTTGTTAATTCAGGAGCTTGAATATTACAGTTAGTCACATAATTCATACAGAACTAGAGCAAAGCACTTCGACGGAATAAAAATGGCGGTCACTATCACTGCCGTTAGGCGTCAGAAGTGGTACAGTTCGCATCAGTACACAAAGTAATTTTGGTCGACTTGGCCTACTTAATAACGTTACAGTGAGAAGCGGACATACTTCCAGTAATTCACCGCCAAATATATATGACAGCCTATTGACCCTGATCCCATGTCGTAATCCGGCCCGATATCATGGAATAATGATGTTCCCACTGCTGACTGATAGTCTGTTTTGTCAACAAAGCTGGTGAGCGTGGTCGATTCACTATGCAGACAGCATCGATGGGGCCAATCCACAAGGGAAACTACACCAAATCACCTATTGGTGTGCAAATCGTTTGAGTTTGCAGCAGTATGCAATCTTTTTCAATCGTACATTTCTCAGCTTGAGCAGTTCTTGTTTTCCGTAACAGGTTTCTGTGTATGTTGATGAAACAGTAATTTGTCTTGGTATTCGCTTGCATTTCAGCAAAGCTGTTGAACACAATGCAAAAGAGTAGGTTGATAGCTTTTTATTCATTGCTCCACTATCTATCTTTCATGATTGTTTCAGTCTGAATGCATTGCGTGTGAAGAATACATTTGACTGTTCTCTGCATGTCTGGAAACAGCTTCACGCTGAAATCCACATCGGCGTATACTCCAGTGAATCGTGGAGTGCACAAATGTACGAAACAGTAAACCTGTCCAGTTGAAATTCCATTTGAATGACTGAATATCACACTACAACTGAGTATTTGTGGTCAACGATTTTCAGTATCTTCCTATGAATGGTGCGTGATTGTAGCGATAACTGTTCGCCATGATGATCTTAATAAAGACTGTTTTGTCATCTTATATCGTAGGCATGTTTTAATTTTCAAGAAGGCATCACTAGTTCAGTCAATTCACGGTTAGGAGAGCAGTGTGTCGCTATGAATTTGAAGGCTGGCTCGATTGCGTAACTGAAAACCGAGCAATAACTCTTAGATGTACACCTAAAACACCTGAGTGGTGAAAAGAAACAGTAAGAGTATGAATTGGTGATCAATAACCATTACATACTATTTACTGAGAAGTTGATTAAGCTCATAAGAAAAGCGGAAAATGGTGGCGATAACATAAACGAAAATGAATTCAAAATATCTACAGATTTACAAAATGAGGAAGCAAAATCTACAACCCTATGTAGTCTGCTAGATAAACCAAAAATTATCGAAGGATTGAAAACTACAGACTCACTCAGGTAAATGCTCTGTAGGTTGGAGGGCTCTGCTGATTCAGTTTCACAAAATATTATCAATCTACAGCATTTCACACAATGGCAATGGGCCAAACCAGGAGATCGGGGATAGCGAGATTATCAGAAGATAAGCATTTAGTCAAATGTAGAATGATTGAACTGAATAAGATGAGCAGACTGGAGAAAATCTCGACAATCGCAATGCACCCACTGACATGAAGTCGCACAATAGATTGGACGAGAACTTCAGCCATGAAATGCAGTGTAGGTGAACGGAAGAAAAGTCTGATCACTGAATCTTTGTCAATCGAATCTGTATCCAACAAGTGCAGAAGGAATGACGCAACACCAATATCACAGATAAAGAAAATATCGTTGCCAATAAAATCAAAGAATACAAAAAATAGTGGAATAGCATGAACAAAATTTGAAAGTCATATGAATGCTCTGATATGAGGAATAAATTGTGCCTGAAACATCATCACTAAAATAAGTGATTCTGTTTCACTGTGTGTTTGTTTTATTGAAATACAGTATTCTCTGATGGGAGGTGAGAGAGGTCAGCATCAGTGGCAAATTTATAAACACAGTACAATTAAAATTATCTGTTCAGCAATTAAGAAATTATTAACACGGCAATGCACATTTACAGCAAGCCATTCTCAACGCTTTCGAGCATCTCGTTTGAATGTAGTTCACTACAAGCACGTCTCTTTCTCCTCAGTCATTATCCTCATCACTTCACTTTTCTTCTTTCCATACTCTAGAAATAGTGATCAATGCAAGTAAGTGTGCGATGTTAGCTTACGTGTGGTGAACTGATTTCCTGAATCATTCACTGATTCCAGCATATTTCGTAACACACCATTTCTCGTGATATAATAATTTCGTGACTTCCATCGAAAATGCACAATCTCGGGAGTATTTCCTTTGAAGTTTCACAGAATTTCTGTGAATCACCGTCATTGTTAAGTGAATGCGAGATTGTCCACCTCAAGCACCTCTCAATTTGTTAATAACTGTTGTTGACTAGTTGTGGTATTACAGCAACTTTCCTTTTCCACCATCTGTATTCCAGAGGAGGTGATAAATGTGAAATGAGAAAGTGAGTGCCTACTGTGAGCTTATTCACACTGAATTAATGTCCTGAATGATTGATTAGTTGCAGACTGTTTGTTTTTGTATTGGATATTTGAGGACTTCTTTGGTGGAGAATAATATCAGAATGTGTGTGTGTAGCAGCAAAGTAGCACCTTGGTTACTGAATTCAGACAGAAACAAAGTCTACGATGAGGCTATCGACAACAGCTTTCAATTCGCTGATGATTATTTATGGAGTGTAGAGTGTCTGAGAGTGGAAAACAAACAAGAGGCGTTGAAATACTCTAAGAAATGGTGTCAAAAGTAAAGAATTTGTACCACAGCCAAATTGCCTTGAAATGCCTAGGCATATTGCTCAGCATTATCATGAATCCTTTCCATAATCTTCATTGGAAGTCTCGCTTTCATTCATGGTTCGGATTAGCGTGGGATTCAAATAGGGTAACAGTTAAGGTTAAGGTAATTAGGAAATTTGAAACGAAGGTAATAGAGAGCATCTATTTGAATCACTGAGCGATGTGACTATTATCATCAGGTTATATTAATCATAGAGTGAATCGCTCAATAAAATTAGTGCATTGTATAATCGGTAGTCACACGAACTCTGTTGGTGGACTGGTTGGCATATCTAAAAGAACAGATTGGAATGCTATTTGTCTATGGCCACACTTATGAAAGACTCGAACCTGTATTTGTGGCATATCAGACATATACCACATATCATTTATTTCTACTGTGTACATATGTTTATCCAGTGAACATAATTTTGTAAGCTGCAAATGGCACATTCTACCCAGAAGTACACTGACTATCTGGTCCGAGGTCGTTTGTCTGTGGTATCTATTCTTTGCTGTCACCAAAATGGTTTACAAGACAAGTAGATTGCCTGGGGTAAATGCTCATTTGGTAATTCATGAGCTTGGATATTACAGTTAGTCACATAATTCACACAGAACTAGAGCAAAGCACTTCGACGGAGCAAAAGTAACAATCCCTTTGACTACCGTTACGCTTCAGAAGTGGTACAGTTCGCATCAGTAAACAAAGTGACTTTGGTCGACTTGGCTTACTTAATAACGTTGCAGTGAGAAGCGGACATACTTCCAGTATTTCACCGCCAAATATATTCGACGGCCTATTGACCCTGATCCCATGTCGTAATCCAGCCCGATATCACGGAATAATGATGTTCCCACTGCTGACTGACAGTCTGTTGTGTCAGCTAAGCTGGTGAGCGTGGTTGATTCACTATGCAGACAGCATCGATGGTGCCAATTCACAAGGGAAACTACACCAAATCACCTATTGGTGTGCAAATCGTTTGAGGTTGCAGCAGTATGCAATCGTTTTCAATCGTACATTTCTCAGCTTGAGCAGTTCTTGTTTTCCGTAACAGGTTTCTGTGTATGTTGATGAAACAGTAATTTGTCTTGATATTCACTTGCATTTCAGCAAAGCTGTTGAACACAATGCAAA
The DNA here is from genome assembly GCA_944472155.2 of Trichobilharzia szidati. Taxonomy (NCBI): domain Eukaryota; kingdom Metazoa; phylum Platyhelminthes; class Trematoda; order Strigeidida; family Schistosomatidae; genus Trichobilharzia; species Trichobilharzia szidati. The sequence continues at coordinate 30,769,821 of OX235271.1, read as the reverse complement.
AGAGTAGGTTGATAGCTTTTAATTCATTGCTGTACCAACTTATTTTATACTTTTTGTGCAGGGACAGGGCATCTTTTTTGCATTTGACGTATTGTTTTCTATTCAGCATGTCCCTGTGTTTGTGCAGGATGTTTTTTCTGGTTTATGTAGTCTATTTTAGAGTCAGTGAGAATATTTTTATGATTTGGACGAGTTTTCTTTTTTATGTATTTTGTTACCTTTTTGAGGTTTATCGTTATGCTGTTGAATAGTAATTTGTTCCATTTCTAGCACCAAAAATGAAAGTGTTTTAAAATCGTAAGTTCCTGCGTTTGAATGAAACACCCAGCTGTCGTTATCCGTGTAATAATTAACTTTTTCTAATTCCACTCGAATTTATAGAAATACAGTTATTTTAGAGGTGATAGGTTTTTGGTCTTCGAGTTGAATAATTTTATTTTCAAGGTTTGATTGTCTTTCTAGACAACAGCTCCAGGTCTGACGTCCATATAAATACATGATTTAAACTGTTCCATGAGCTTAAAATTCTTCTCTCCTGATGGCGCTGAACGTGTTTGGTTATTGTGGCAGATTTGTATGTACTTAATGTAGCCAAAACATACTGCAACGCTACGGCTTTTAAGACGATATAAGATAATTAGCTTACGACACTTATAGAGAAAAATGGAAACTGATTTAAATTCATTAGAAGATGTCTACCGTCAGTACAACCAAACAACTCAGAATTATCCACTGACAGATTAAAGCAGAAGAAGAAATTCCCACAATCCTACTGGAACCTTATGAAATATTTGTTGCCTACAAATCAAAAAATCAACTGAACGTCAGCACCCTTTGTCTTCCCTCTATATGAATACATCACCTTGTTGGTTTTCACCTGAAAATCTTCGAGTTTGTGCGACATTAAACATAAGTCATCTGCGAAATCCAGATCATCTGGAGTCTTCTTATCGGGTCAACGCATCAATATCTTTCCATTCCCTGTGCACAGTCTTCCGTATAATCCAGTCCAACACAATTAGGAATACTACCTGTGATAGCAGGCAGCCTTGTCCTACTGTATACTGTCTCTACTTTAAAGGCTTCACTGAACTTTCCATTTTGGATCGACTGACAGGTAGCATTGGTGTGTAGCTCTTGAATGAAGTTGATATAGATTTTGAGCACGGTCCTGAGAAGTGCTGAAGTAGTCTGTAAATTATTCCATACTAGTTTGTTTTTCAGATTTATCACACAGTGAAACAGTATTATTTACTGGATGACGTCTCCAACAAAATTTATTGTTCATAATCATATCATCAATTGTGATCACACGACTTTGACACTTGAGTTTTATAGTTCGGACTTCCGATCATCACATCCTATGTCAGTAAAAATAGGATTGGTGAAATGTTTAAATGACAGAGCACAAAAATTAAGTAGTACCAAAGAAAATCTAAAACAGGAACTGATACACATAAATGAAGCCTTGAAACTTAATAATTACCCGGATAAATTAGTCAGGAAATATGTAAGGAAGTTTAAAAATAAAATAAATAATGATAGTAGTGATAGTGATAATAACAACAATAATGATAATGACAATAGTGATAATAGTAATAATATTAATGACGAAACCAACAATAAAGAATCTAAATCATCAGTAGTAATTCTATACAAGGAAGGAACCTCGGAAGCCTTACGCAGAATTCTTAACAAGGCAGGAATAAAAATGGAATTCAAACCCACAAACTCAATTAGAAACAAGCTTTGTCGGTTAAAGGATCCTGTAGAGACCTTAAAACAAAACAATTTAGTTTATCTAATACCCTGCCTGCGATGATTGTCAGGTCAAATACATAGGTCAAACTAGTAGAACAGGGGCAGTCAGACCAGCTGAACATAAAAACTTAGCAAAATCTAGATTGGTTGATCCAAATAAGATAAAAAATCCAGAGAATAGTTCAGCTATAGTACTACATGCAGTCACACACAACCACACAATAGGATGGGATAGGATGACAGTTTTAAAATCTAATGTCACAGGGTATACGGAGAGATTGATAACAGAAGCTTTGTTTATCGAATCAACTGCAAATACATGTAATAGGAATGATTCATCACCTGTCTCAGATATCTGAAAAATTCTACTACCCATACGACAAATAGGAGAAAACAAAGAATGCTATAAAACTCAAGTGTCAAAGTCGTGTGATTACAATTGACGATATGATTACGAACAACAAATTTTGTTCGAAACGTCATCCAGTAAATGATACTGTTTCACTGTGTAATGTGTCTAATAAACAAACTAATATGGAATTACTTACTACCAAAGGGCCCAAGTTTCACTCATATATTAGTTTCTAAATTACTTCTCCGTTAACGCTGTCAAAGACCTTTTCAAAATCAATGAAGTTAAGGTACAGGTTTGACTGCCATTCTATGCTTTGTTGGATTACGATACTTAGATTTGCAATTTGATCAGCATATAATTTGCCTTCTTCAGTTCAGTTTGCTCTTGGAGCCGGAGTTATGCATCGACTACATCTTTAGTTCTCTCCGGGATGATACGACTTAGTATTTTACTTGTCATAGACAAAAAAATTACTCCCCGCCAGTTCTTGAAGAGTGAGGCGTAGGTTGTTTTTGACAAGGTATCTAGCCTTTTTTCCAATCGGTAGGCACCTTTCCTTCTTTCCAAACCTTTTGTTATTATGGCATGAGAACATTCACCATAGTCTCTGGGTCCGTTTCTTGTGCTTCAGCGAGAGGATGGATACCATCTGATCCTGCCGCCTTCCCGAACTTCAGTAGCTTGATCAAATTTATGATTTCTGCTTGGCTGGAGGGTTGATGTCCACTGGAATTTCTGTGAGTCTTGTTGGTGGTATTTCTGGGCGAGGTGCAGCTGCTTTCCAGTTGAAGAGTCCCTTGAAGTGATCAACCCATTATTCGGTTTGTTTCTCCTAGTTGGCAACCAGGTTAACTTGAACAACTTTTATAAATTTCCTTTGTGTTGATCTCTTCTCGGAAAGCGAGCAGCCTGGTTATCTGATATAATGTCCTGAGGTCTCCTTTACCTGCGACCTGTTCTGCTTCAGTTGCCGTCTTGTGTTCTGTAGAATTGCCTTTTTTTCGTAGCACTCTTCATCTCTTCATTCAGTACGTCATACAGTTAAGTCAGTTTCTCCTTCACCGTCATCCTCCCTTCTATTGGCTTCTGGATGGTGACGATGGGGAGCGCTTCCTTGCCTTTCCTCTTCTTTCTTCCTTCCTTTCCTTGAACACCACCTTCGGAGAGTTTCAGTGTTCTTCCACTAAGGTTTCTTCAGTGATGCGATATAGTGTCTCCGAATTCGTTCAGATTGTTGCAGTGAAGTGTCTTTTGTAGCCTTGCTTCTGATTTTCTAACTGTTGAACATGAATTGTGATCTGTCTGTAGTTGCTTTGAACGTTTTCATTTGATCTTGAAGATTCCCTGAAATAGATGGTGGTCTGAGCCCATATCTGCTCCCTTTCTCGACTTTAAGTCCAGCAGACTACGTCTCTGGTACCTTTAGGAATACTTAGATGAAGTTCATTTGTTTTTTTTTGGTGAATCCGTCACGTGAAATTCATATCACCTTGAGTATATCCTTTTACTTTTAAAAGTTTGTCAAACTTTTTACTGTATCAGTTGCACATCCTCTAACAGCTTCATTGCGCGTTTTACCCATGATTCCTAATCGAGATGTAAAATGCGTTACTCCTGCCAGTTACGTAGCTTTTCGCCTCACTTTGTATTATATCAGAAGTTTGCTATAAGGCGAATTGAACAACTGCTTATTCAAATGCACCCGGTTATAATGAAGTTAAATAGTGTTGAGTTTTGTACTAACATGCTGTGCGATATACACCTGAGCAATAATTATTTAAAAGACACACAAAATTTTGTTACATTAATCTGTAAAGTTTTCTTGTTAATTATCCCCCTGAATACCTCAGATGTAGCTTTCATTCTGTCGAAATTTAAACATAACTATGTCAAGTTTATTATATTTTTGACAATGATTTCACATTGTTTTCCATTGTAAATCATTTCTCTAAGGATGTAAGTCAATTTCCTTATAAACAATGATGTTTATTATTGTGAATAATAATTTCGTAGGTTTATCTGTAGTTTCATGATTTGATGAATAAATTCCGTCAATTACAAATTCCATTTATTTGAAATTTATTATTTGATCTAATAGAAGTCATACTATTATTGCATGAATGTATAAAATCTGTCTTAAAAGTCCATATCTGGCGTAAGTTTGTTATGTTCATGAAGGTTTTACGATTGGATCGCAAAGCACATTTGTCATCACTTTGCTTCATTACAATTTGTAAAAGCTATATTGATGCTCCCAATCGCCATCATTGGGAGAGATTTAACAGGGGTCACCTCCTCCATATATCCTGCTAGGAAGCGTAGTTATAACTACAGGCACACGGCACGGATGTAGGTGACAATGACAGCCAGAATCGGAAAGGCAAGATACGCCTTCATCAACCGGAAACCAATTTGTGAATCTTCTGCACTCAACATAAGGAACAAGACTCGGATTTTCAACACTAATGTCTAGTCGGTCGGTCCCTCTATACGGGTCAGAAACTTGACCAGCATGTCACGAAAAGGATTCCAACAGGTCATTGCAGATTTTGTCAAAAGCTACCTTTGCTGGGCCCATACTAAATATCAAACGGCCAGAAAGAATTAGTTACAAGAAACTCTGGCTGGAAACAAACCAACTGGCGACAGCCGATCGCTCAAAAAGTATGTAGGAGAAAGTGGAGATGGATCGGGCATACATTGAGGAGGCAGCCGAATGACATCGCGACTAATGTAGGCCATCGCTCGAGTGGAATCCCAATGGGAAGCGACTAGTGGGTCGTCCTAGGGTGACATGGAGGAGATCGTGTGAGGAAGAGACAAGAGGTTATGGGCATTTGTGGGCCCAGCTGGAGAGGACGGCGGAAAATGGAACGAAGTGAAGATGTGTTGTTGAAGCCCCATGTTCCACTCGGAACCCAAGGGATTAATAATAATAAATAATATTGATGCTCAGCAACAACATCCAAATATTTTAGTATGTTAGAATAGCCTTTTTAAAACTTCCACTGTTCACTAATACACAGTATAAAGGTATGTGATTGTATGCGTTGGTAAAACAAACTTAAGCATACAAAATCACTTGGAAAATACTCCCCTTAGAAAGTCTTGGAGCAAAACGATATCCTTGTTGCCGTAAACGAATTTGTTTAACTCTTATTATGAATCCGATCAGTCGGTAGACCCTCAAATGATGTTAAGGCATTTCAGTACTAGATGAAAAATATTATTTGTGATGTTTAATTCAAATTATTTCAAACACCGTCAATCAGTATTCGTAATTAATGCTGTAAAATTCAAAAGCACCGTAAGTATTACTGTAGTCATATGGAATATACGAAAAGTGTAATTCCGTTAGGGAGAATATTTATTGTCATGAAGTCTCATAGTTTTCTGCTACAGAAAAAGAAATTTACTGATGACCTTTTGACCACAAGTTATTGCTCATAATCATATCAAGGTACTCATACAACTTCCTGACTTCATTTATATACATGAGTAAAACGTTCATTAGATAGATGAATCAGTATAACGCTTGAAACAAAAAGAATGATAAAGTACATTTGGAAATACTATTAGTGTAGTCAATATGATATAATACAATGGTAAATTAGACGAGTGTTGTTAGTCAGTTAGATGTTTTGTCAGTAAAATTAAATAAAAAAAAACTAGTTAAAGTGTGATAAAGTGGACTGAAATATAACAAATTTTAACACTGTTTCTTATCCTTTGATTTTGTTAATAGTAATTTCTTCTATATCTCTGTTATTTGTGCTGAGTCACTTCTACTGCATGTGTTGGGTGTAGACTCGATGAACCAGGCAGGATTTAGCAATCAGTCTCTCTCTTCAGCTACCTATATTAATTTTTAGAATTTTAACCCCCAACCACCCTACTGTGTGGTTGTGCTAATGCATACAGTGCGATTGCTGAGTTTTCTTCTAAATTACTTATCTTCGTGTGATCGATGATTCTAAGCTTAGCTAAATACTTATTTTCTGACAATCTCACCACTCCTGATCTACTAGTTTGACCTATGTGGTTGACCTAACTCACAGTCATTGCAAGGTGTTTTATAGATTATATTACTTCGTCTAATTGGGTCCTACAGAGTTTATCCCTGAGTGGGTTTGTAGATTTGAACGCCACCCTAATTCCTGCTTTATTAAGAATTCTACGTAGGGTCTCTGATGTACCCTTCTACCATTTGATTATTGCCATTCTGTATTGAAGTTTTTGAGCTGTCTTTAAAATAATTGTCACTAATTTCTATATTATTATTAGCTGATAAAATCTACCATGGTTTTATCGAGGCTTGTAAAAGAATCAGCTGTGAAGAAGTTAAAGGATACCAGTGAAGAAATTGAGCAAGATGATCATACATTTATTTATTTCTCACTAAAAGCGGCCTGTTTAAGCCGCTAGGCTAACTGAATTTTATATCCACGTAAATGCATCACGTTTACTCCATTCCAGACTGTTTTAACTATACAATTATACCTAAGAATCGCAATCCATACTCAGGCATATTTTCAAATAGGTGTCAATCTATTGCAATGGAGATTCCGAAAGAAATTGAGCAGGAACATTGTGGATAATTGGAGCATACCTCAGATAAAACAATATGGCTTCAGTTGATATATTAAAATGTGTTATATTACTTGATGGTTGTGCAGAAGTAGTAAATGCCTTGCAAGAAGAAAGTTTATGAAAATTCTGTATAAACGCATTTTTCAGAATTAATTCGCTGTTAGTATTAAGATTAAAAATGAATTCCGGTTAGACCTTTTGAGGAGATTATCTGAGTTTTATATTTGCTAATCATTCACTTGATAGTTGATGGGATCTGTAATGTGTACACGGGCTTGGATTAATTTATATTTGTTTTGAATGTAAACCTTGTAACTACTTATGACTAAATGTGCTGGACAAATGAGTAAAAGACCAAAATTGTTACGTCATATATTTTTCAGTTATGACATTTATCATTATTATGTTTCCCTTACGTTTTCAGTGGAACTTAGGGATTCAGCAGCACATTTCAGTTTTACTCTCCTCTATGCGGCCCTCTTCAGCTGGCTGCACGACTGCCCATAATCTGTCATCTTGTCCTCATACAATCTCCTCAGTATTACCCTCAGATATACGCCCAACTGGTCGTTTCTTATTCAGGTCCCACCTTAGTGATGGCCTGTCACGTGATGCCACTCAGTGGTTTCCTCAACGTATTTCAGATCTATCTCCACTTTCATCCACATGTTAGTTGAGTAATATGGTTCATGATTGGTTCGTTTCGAGAGTTCGCTGTTGCTAATCTTTTCTTGACAGGCAATCTTCACAAGGTGGAGAAGACGGCTGTTATTAAAACTATGAAGCTTATTCAAAATACGCCAAGTGTTTGTACCATGTAGAAGCACTGACTTGATATTAGTGTTAGAGATCCTGATCTTGTTTTTTCTGCCAAGTAAAAAAGATTTTCACGCTGATTCCAGACTGATGAGGGTTTGGCTTGATTTTCCGATTTTGTCCGGTTTTGTAGTCTTCATCCGTGCCTCCGGCCATAGTTTAAAGGATGCTTCCTTGATAAGCGAATGAGGTGATTTCAAATTTCTCCTGTTGATAGTGACCGGTGCTTGTTGTTGTTGTTGTTGGTTAGGCACCTTCATCACTTCTATCTCATTTATGTCCACTCGAAATCCTGTCTTCGCGACCTGTTAACTGAGAAGTAGTGAAGGTTTCCTAGCCTTATTCTGATATTTCTGAAGATTGACCACGTAAATAAATCATCTGATTTGTAACTTTTCTTTGAACTAATCCAATAACTATTAATAATGGCACATAAATTTTCTTCCGATATTTGAGGTATAAGTAATACTACGATTATACTACCTGTAAAATATACTTTTACTGAGCATTGTAGAACTCGTAATGAAATTTACCTTGAAACAAAAATAACGCTCAGTAAAAAGACTGAATAACCCTGTAGCAAATTATAGTCTTTTATACAATACAAAACAAGAACACCTGTTTGTTCTTTGATAACTTCAGTTTGAGAATATCCAGCACAGAATGTGTAGGATAGACAATAAACTTCCAACTTACACATAATCTTTTTTCACAAGTTCACAGATGTCACATCTTATCCCTCAAGTGCTTAACGTACACAGTACACTTCATTTTCAAATCCTTTGATCACTTCTGTAAAAGACTCAGTTTTGTGTGATACATGAATACATTTCAACGAACTTCAAATATTTCCATTCAAAGATGAATTTACATTTCACTTGTTTGACTTCCTACTTCTTTGATGTATGGCAACAGTAATCAATGTTAATATAATTATCAACAGTTTCTTCTTGTTTCTTCTTGTCAAATCAGACTGATTAACTTGATGTAAAATAACATATCTGTGGTGAAACTTATAGTCTAAACATTGTTTAGGTAACATCTGAAAGATTTACAACTTCAGCATTATGATAAATAATTTGAGTACTTAATTCTTCATTAATTTTATGCCGTAAACTATAGTCACTGCTTAATTTAACCAAAAACCTATGCTATTTAATTTCATATTAAAGTTTTCTATTCGATAAACCACTGTAAGCTGAACTTGATTTTGCTGATAATATATTAAATTTTCATTGTTATTAAAGACGAATTTAGTGAGTATAGCGTAGTTCCTGTGAAAGTTCATTTGTCCCCAAACGATGTTGAGAATGCTATGACATTTCTAAAAATTAAATTTCTCAAAAATCTCAGCGAAAGTGGAATGCGTAATTCAAAATTTTTTCTTTGGGTGAACTAGAGCGAACTTCTTCAGGGTATATTTAAAAAAAACATTTATTGTCTTTTAAAACTTTGACCAATCAGTCATATGAGTAATGAAACAGGCACCAAAATATAAGAAACAAAATTGCATGAACTGTGATCAAAGTTTGATCTCAGACTTACAAATATTAGTCTACATTCGCTAATTTCCCTGAAGAAATTCGGAGCAGTTTGTCTACTTCTCACTTGGAGCCTGATTATTTTTGAACTATCCAGTCAAATTTTGATCATAGTTCCTATGAATTATTTTGACCTTCAATATGTCCTTTTAAGTGGACCTAAGTTTGTTTTCTCACTTCTTAACGCCTTATTAATTTCATATGACAAGTCCGTGTGTGACCATATTGTTCGAAATGTGTTGCGCGAATACATTGCACGATTCAGATAAATTAAGTCTCCTAATAATAATTTCTTGTGAAAGAATCATCCTACTGAGTGGAATAAAGTAGTACCACTAAAAAACAGAACAATTCCAGAAGTTGGTGTGAACACGGGTAATAATTTTGCTCGAAATATCACTAATAACAAAACTTATCATTGTGTGTAAACCATTGAAATATAATTATATTCTATTTCATCGATTCCACAATGCTCAAACATTTTACTGATATTAAATTAACACACTTTGAGATAGAAAAATACACTTTACCAGTATAAAACATTCAATACTACACTGCAATATTTCATTCAATATATGAAAGATTAGTAAATGAAAATTACATTTTGCGCATTGTATAGAGTACCATTGTGGATAACTAGGTAAGTTTTATACCTGGGTATATAGAGTTTGGAATAAATAGTTTAGCAGATAGGTCAATTTACATAATTTAACTCCATAATCGTACGGTTTTGCATACAATACTAGTTGACAACAGAGGTCAGAGGTTATTGTCATTCAGTAGCAAAATAAATCAACCACGTGTAAGCACAATAACAATGTTTCAAGAGTGCGAATAATCTCGTATAATATAGAGTGGTGACAAGTAGTTAATTGAGTCGGTGGCACAGCGCTCGCCGACCGTGCTCATGGCCCCGGGTTGGACTCCCGGCCGATGCACACTTGATATCAATGGTCGGTCTGCTACATTTTGGCTACCTATATCACATGTTGAAAATTCCATGCTTGTACCAAAATACTCTGCGGAGTCAAACTATAATGAAATGAATAAATAAGTAAAAATGACCATTTGGAGATAATCGTTAGCAAACAAGAGAACAAAAGTATTGAAAATGTGTTATAAATAGGAAAAAAACTAATAATAACTACATGGAGTTAATTACACCCGAATCCAAGAAAGCAAAAAATCAACACTAAGGCCACGTTATTAAAAGAAACTGGATAAAACGTTTTTGAACACAAAATTTAGGTTTTCTTTTATGGATTACTAAGGCTTCGATTGAACGAAGAAGATATAATTGAAATCCTTCTACACGACCTCATCGTTCTTCATATGCAACTCTGAATGAAGTCACTGTTGATATTGCCTGGCTAGAAGTAATGGTGTGCTCTAAAATTGAGCTGTTGACTGCTTTGCCTTCTCCTCTTGGCGACCACACTGGTTAGTGTTTATGCGTGCATCTAGACATTTGTAATTTGGGATTAATATGTGCTGAAATCACTTCCAATTAAACTGAAATGATTAGGCGCATATCAAGAATTACACTAATTGACTCTAATAATTTATTAGGATTTGTAACAGGGAAAAGAATAGTCAAATCTCCCAGTAATAATGAAACTTTTAGACATACTATTGGATTAGAAGACTACAACTGGTGTAATCGATAACGACTAGAGGTGAACTGAAAATCTGCCTAGAGGACTACTAGTTCAACGACCCAGTAGCCAAGCCATGGGAACCACATATGGTGGGAAGGTTATTTCACAGTTCAGGATTAACCAAACTACCCATGTATGATTATTTGTAGTATAGTTTTTCACCACACAGTCCGTAATCAATATTCATTTTTTGCCAGGAGATTAAATACATAGGCAGCTTGGACGTCATTATTTTATGCTTTTGATATACAACGTGAAATTTAACAAAAGTGTCTGTTTCAAATGAATACAATTTTTTGAGTAAATTTTCAGTTGTTTCGATGTGTGATAATTAAATTTAATCAGCCCAATATATTTCATTTGCGAGTAAGTTAAATACTATACTTCTGTGGTTTACACATAGCTTATATAACTATCTATAAAAATTCTTAGTGAAACAAACTGTGGGAGGCGAGAAGACAGGCGTACGCTGGTTGTTATGAAGGCTTTAGAAGATTTCTACTTCGTGGACAATTTACGCTGAATGTTACGAAGATCTACAGATGGAAAACCAAAAGGTTGGTAGAAGAAGCAGCGAAGACAGTACTTCAAATAAACACAGATAAGACAGAGATGATGAAGATGACCAAACACCAACAATGACAATGACCAATCAGCATCAACGAGAGAAATCTACAGAAAGTCACTTCTTTCAATTACCAAAACAGCACTGTTTCAACTAGAGGCAGCACGGATGAAAATGTCAAAGTCAATCATGATCGGAAAACAAGGCAAACCTCATTATGCTGCAGTCGCTGTGGAAATCTGCTCCACTCAGCATAAGATCTTCAACACTAATATTTAGTCAATTCTTCTGGTTCAGAAACTTCACTTGTCATGGAAAGCATTTCAAACAGGCCGCTGAAGACTTTTATCAATAGATATCTTTGCCACCTCAATATTGAAGATCGGATAGCCGGCAAAGATCAAAAATATGGGGCCCAGGCAACAAACTAAGCATGAACCCATAGCCCAGCAAATATGATGAAAAATTGAAGATGGGTAGGGCATACTCTGAGAAGACAGTTGAATAACGTCGCGTGCCAGTCCCTCGAGTTGGAGTTGGTCGTGCGTCCGAAGATGACGTGGAGGAGAATGTGTGAGAAGGAGATGACAGCTTGTGGGCAATAATGAACCCAGTCATAGAGGGCTGCAGAGAACACAATGAAATGGGTCAGGGTGTGCTGTTTGAAGCCGTGTGTTCCATTCACAAGCTAAGAGAATAATATTATCAACTTTTAGATGTTTTAACACTCCAAGTAGTTCATTTGAGTTACATAGTCATTATTTTCAAGAGCAGTAGAACACATACAATCGACTATAGACAATACTACGAGATAAGGTAATCGTTAAAATATATGCAACAATTGTAAAAGGTAGATTATCACCTATTTATTAGAATTTTCTGTTGTTGTGTTCTTCCACTTAAATGATTTATTTAACTCTGAAGCTTTCATTGTCCTTTAAAACAATGCGTGCAGTACTGACAGCGTCCACCTCAGCTGAAAATCTCCTACATCATCTCGAATGTTTCTTAATTGTCTTAACAGTTAGAAATACATCTTAAATTGATTTTAGTGCTCAACACAATCACCAACACTGTCGTCTTAAGATTTAATATAAAACAGCTTCATACAAGCAAGGGAAACATGTAAGGTAGCCTATACCGCACTAGTAAGTATGAGATGATGTTACGAATAGTCAGTCCTTTTTTATTACGATCACTTTTAATTGGAATAATTATATCAGGCGGACATTGTTACTCAAGCAAAAAGAAGAATCCATCACAATCACTGGATGAATCCTGCTTTTAACTTAACAGAGAATTATTCCAACTATTTTTATCCGTATTCATTCTGTCACCTGATTGCAGGAAAATCTTTCAATTCATTGCCTGTAAGTTAACCGTGCAATCTTTAATCCTAATTAAAACTTTACTGTAGCAAAACATAGAAACTTAGCACTCATTACTTAGATCTTGCAAAATGTGAATTATTTCTTTCAATTTTCATAATGAGCTGACATTAGTTGAAGAACCATGGAGTATTGAACAGCTGTTCCATTCTACTTCGGGACTGATCAGCAGTGCACGGCTACCGGGTTCCGAACTTACGACTTCCCCGTTACGAGATAAGCCCGTAAGCCATTCATCCATTGGCGGACTTGACTCAGATGGCCCATGGATTCCAACTTCTATCAGTTCGTGATTTTGGCACCCCAGACACTAACTGATGTCACTGGTGAGTATTTGTCCTCCACATCCGAGATGGCGGATTCTATTAGTTAAAACCCCTCACTAGACCTCTAGAAAACTTCTTGCTATGGTCAGTCACTAGCGAACATCAGATTAATTATCGAGGGTTAGTTAATAGGGATTTGATTTCTTTTGTTAAATATAACAAGTTATAAAACTGGAAGCCTATTCGTTTCTATAGATTCTACCTTGATATTTCACTAAAAAAAATGAACTGTGTTTAGCATCTTGATTATGAATGATAACATCATGTATTAGATGGTTACAGCCAACAGTTGGAAGACTTAGTTGGCACTCATCGGCAAGATGTATCTGTAGCCTCAAAGGAACTCTTGTCCCTTGTGAGATCCAAACCCGCATCAACCGGGGCTCCAGTCACAGACCTTACCAATGAGCTATTCAGGCTCGCAATTAACCTCCTGAATATATATATATAAAGGTAAAGCGTTTTAAAGGGCACTACACATAATAAGTATTATATTAGCTCTAAAATGAACTCATTAAATAAGGAGCATTTTTACTGTGGAATGATGGAGAGAGGTATCTGGCTTTCTATGAGCTGCAGCACAGACTGAAGGATTTTGCAAGAGTAGATCAGGACTTCTTCACAAAATGACTGATCTGGTTATGAATATCTGTGAGTGGCAATCAGCCAAAATTGATAGTATCAAAAAATTAGTACACTTAAATCCGTCCTTTGAAAAGTATAAGCCTTTTTTTGCCATCATAATATTGCACAGATGTCTATTAGTAATGATTTCTACGTTTATCTCATTACATGAGTGAGACAGAAAAAAATCAGTTCCCATATTTAATGAATTCTCTTTCAATTTACTGATTTCCAGACCTTGCGGGAGACGATGAATATCGTGAAATAGGACCATTGGATCAATACCTGATATAAATGTATATGAGGTCAGCTTCATAATGCTGATCGATTAATGCATCTATGCACATAATACTGTCAAGCTTTTTCATTAACTGCATCAAATTGTTTGTCTATATTTGAGTGAATACTCTTTCTAATAAATTGGAAAAAACATTCAGTTTGTTTATTTGTTTATTATTTAAATCCTTGTTGAAATTATTCGTGCCTCTTGAGTATACTTAGTCAGTGGACAAAAAACACTCTGAAGGGCTTATGTATTTCGAAATCGAAGTATTACATTCAAAATTACCTTGATGAAAGAGCATGGCAAATGACTATCTAAACACTTTGTAGTATTCTCTCACAACAGAACACTGTAGTGTCTATATGTTAGTTCCGTATTTATGAATATTCAGCGTTTGAGAAGCATGAATGTATTAACAGTCAGTGGATAGATGCTAAAAGCTTGTTCAGTATTATGAACACAACGTTTTCAAGAGTATCGCTACGACAGAACAGATATCTACTTTAAACAGACGAAACATCCACAGACACATCAATAATCTGATTAGTTAGGGAAACAGTGAAGTACCGAAATAGTGACTGTCAGTTGTGTGTGATGACCTAGATTTTGTAAACATGTGTAAATGTCATTCATCTGAGTTTCTGTTTCCAACTGAATGTTTTCGACTATACGTCTGCTATTTACGGCTATCGCATTCATCTGAAAGTCATGAGTGTATAGATCACTCCATTTCACTGTCGACTTCAGTTAGACAAGTAATCTGTGCGGAAATCATCAGAGTTATTAGTGTTAAACCTAATCAATTGAGAGAACGCTTTCAACGTTAGTGCTATCAATGATTTTAATCCTTTATTATATAAGAAAAGCATTTCAAATAATAACGTCAACATTTTGAATAAACTAACGAACTTAAGCAATCGGTCGAATTTTAACGAGAGACAAGGGGAACACGTCTATATCCAGGTAGAACTAACATGTCAAATACTTTCCAGTAAACGACAGTATTACAAGTAAGCCATTCGGTAGGAATATTTCATTCAATTCTTTCTTTACATTGACGGACAAATTCCTACAACTTACTTCAAAACACCTCCTAATGCATCCTGCGGCGAGTCTGTTTTATAAACTTCTGGGTTGGATGACTCGAAACAGTACAATTTTCTGACCTGACTTCAACCTAAATTTGTAGCTAATCAGCTCCATCAAGAAAGCGAAGCACTCAGAAATCTCATTCACAACCCCTTGTTTTAACATCTGAGGAATCGATTTCGTGAGGAGATTTTAGAGGTCTATAGTCCATGGAGCAACGCTTAGTATCCGTTCACGTTAAGTGGAATTCGATAATGTAGACTGTATACAAACCATATCACGGCATGTAAGCAATAAAGCCTAATTGAGGCCGAGTTAACTGGCTGTTGGTAAACTAAGAAAGGAATTAAAGTGGTTCAGTCAGGAGTCATGATGAAGACAAGATTCAAAATATGGATTTAGAGTATCAGAACGAGACTAATAAAAATTACCAAAGAAACAAAATTGAAATAAATTAAAATATATTCAGTCCCCATGGTGAGGTAGTATATAAATGGTGGTTTCCCGAGTGCATAGATCCTACTATATTCGTTTCGCAGAGACCGCTTCAGTGATGTGAAGTTAAGTTGACGGTTCAGTTCCATTTGGTTAAGGGAAACATCATCACCTTCACTACCAACCAGTGGACATCAACCCTCCGACGAAAACAGAAATCCTGAAGGTAATCAAGATGCTAAAAACTGGAAAAGCATCAGGACCAGACAGAATCCCAGCAAAGGCATTGAAAATGAACCTAGAGACATCAGCGGACTTGATGACACTACTACTGTAGAAGGTGTGGAAAGAGGGAAAGGTGTCTGCGGATCGGAAGAAAGGCTACTTATTCAAACTGCCGAATAAAAGGGACTTAAGTCAATGCAAGAACCAGCGAGGCATTGTGCTTCTGTTCATCCCAAGCAAAATGCTAAACCACATCATTCTGAAGAGAATTAGACATGAACTGGATGAGAAACTTCGACCTCAACACGCTGGATCCAGGAAAAACAAATCAAGCATCGATCATATCGCAACACTAAGTATCATCATTGAACAAAGCTTGGAATGGCATTCAGCTCTCTATCTCAACTTCACTGACTTCGAAAAGGCCTTTGACATCGTAAGTTGAGAGGTGGTTTGGAAACTACGTAGCTAATACAGGGTGCCGCCAACAATTATACATCTCATCCAACAGATGTTCGATAATGCTTCATGCCAAGTAATCCACAACGGGAAACTTTCGGAATCCTTCGAAGTGAGGACAGGAGTAAGACAAGCTGGCTGGCTGCCTACTATCGCCAATGATTTTCCTGATTGCAGTAGACTGGATAATGGGACAAACAGCGGGCAATGAGGAAACAGGCATAAAATGGACTCACACAAAAAACGTGGAGGATCTGGACTTCGCCGATGTGGTATATGTCTGATTTCCCACAAACTGGAATATATACAAGTGGAAAGCGACAAGTTGGCAGAAGAAGCATCCAGAGAAGATAGGACTTCCATCGGGCGAACATGCAGAAAACAGAGGTGATGAAGATTCCTAGCCAACAGAAACATAGCACGAACAATAGAAAACAATCAGAGTGATTAGAAAAAATCTGAAAGAAGCAGCCTCCTTTACCTACCTGGGAAGCATCGTTTCAACCACAGGCGGGACTGATGAGGATATCAAGGCGAGGATCGGAAAAGCAAGGCAAGCTTTCATTACCCTCAAGTCTGTGTGGAGGTCGACGGCACTCAGCGTGAAAAATAAGATCTGGATTTTCAACTCCAATGTGAAGTCACTGCTACCATGCGGATCAGAGACTTGTCGCCACGTCACGAAGGGTACTTGGAACAAACTACAGACTCACATCAACAACTGTCTTCTCTCAGTACTCAAGATCAGATGGCAAGAAAAGTTGGGCTTTATCGTGGAAACCCAAAGATGGTCATGCACTAAACGGGAGAAACTGGAGTTCACTCGTATTTCTTTCGTTTTGATTTTGCTGCAGCCGAACTCTTTACTAGCATTCGTGTCTGCTGCAGCTTTGGCGGAAGGCTCTAAGTGGAGCATGGATAATCAAACACAGACGCAAAGGCATTAGCAACACAATACGATATATCTATGTGATCATTCTACTTCCTGTTGTTTAATGTAAACTAAAATCACACTCCCAGTGATTGGTTAACGAATATTAACTATATATGCATAAACAGCGGTTTGATTCATGAAAAATATATCTCGGCTTCCGTGTCTTGCCTTCTGTTGTTACATTACAACCTCTAGTAAATTCTAATGTATATGAAGGCAGTCAGATTTATAGACAACATGAATTTTCAATTAAAACCATTGACGGGTAGTTATACCTGCATTCATATTTTTCACAGATCAGATGGATGCGCAGAATATCCTTGGCCACATGCAACTGCGTCTCACTTGTCTTTAACCGTGATGCCATAGTAAAACAACACATTATCAGCATCATCAGACAACCACAAAGAGAAGTGGGGAGAGAGACGAATAATAAGGATGTAATCAACATGTGATATGCAAATGTCAGAACAATGACAGATAATCTAGGAAAAAACGGATGATAATGACAAAGTTAGTTTAAACATAGAAACAAGTATGAATAGTGTAATTATATCGTTGAGGAGGGATTTTCCACACCGTTTATCCATTACACTGAGGTAAAACAACTGGCATTAACTTCAACACATCGACGCCTTACCACTGACTGCCATTTTTATCTCAGAAAATCAGAAATCTGTCATATTCGGATACTGCAATGCCTCACAACTATGAACGCATTACGCAAGCTCAGAACCTCACAGTCTTCAAATTCAATATTTTGTTAATATATATTCTGTATGTTAGTGGAAAGTGAGTAGTCTACGAAAATGAAGTCTGAAAACTCCAGGGATTCATTTGACAATATACAACCTACTTACAGCTTGTGAATAGCTCATAAGCGAACCAGTCCATTTAACTGTTGTTCCACGTTCTATGTATTCTCTGGGAAGGAACTTTGTTTACTTAGATCTTTTTGGAATACTATTCCTATAAATCAACGAATTTTAGTGTAAATGATGTTGTGGTGTTTTACATGAAAAAGGTTTGAAAATTTATGAGTAGTATATGAGAGAAACGGGAAAGACCATAGTAATCGAATAGATTTCTAGATAATTATTCATCAAAGAACTCACGTGACACTGAACCAAGTGGAAACAACTTTTGTTATCAACAGCAAAATTATGTATAGATGAATAAAGACGTGGTCGTCTGTCATCACATCAAGTGACTGGATCGTCTATTCAAATACTTTGACCAGCTCTTACTGACTGATCACCATAATGATCAGCAAGGCAGACTATTATTATATTGTCTGGTGCCACAGGACCAGAATAGACTTCAAAGTTTGTCCCACCCATAAAGTGAAGGGCACACACCCGATATCTATGGTATGCCTGAATTTGGGCAACCGATATCCATGCTGAAAGTTCCACACTTGTACTGAAAATACGGTGTGGAAATCAAGCTGTAAATCAAAAAAAAAATATATTGAAAAGTGAGCTTCATATTGCAATTGACTCTGACTCACTGATCTGCTACATTTTATGTTTCTTCCTCCTTGCCCCTGACAGCCAATTTGTCGGAATAGTCTTCTCTCTGAGTATTGCAGAAAATGATGATTCACTTACGTTCGGACAGATGATATGAACATTTCCAATCAACATCGATGACTACTTCATATTTCACACATTGGCAAAAAGGTATTTCCTGTATGACTCTAAAACCTGCTAAACTTAAATCCATTTCCACAAACTCCAGTGAACACTTCCAAATTATACTCTTCCGAAAACCCCACTTCGACGACAGCCTGAGGAATCAAACCTCAATTTTGACGTAACACCATGTCCTCATGTGTCAACTAATTGAAAGTTTTGTTCCGTCTACACAAAAGCTTCAAGCGATTTTGTTCTAACTGAATCATAAAGAATTGGTGGTTTCTGATGAGAATACTTCGAGATAATTAATTTCATACAACATGATTAAGTACTCATCAACGAAATCCAGTTGACATATTTAGGCTTCCTGATTCATAACTTCGCATGGATTCAATGTCACTACACTAAATCAGCCTGCAGTTTTATACGGAATTGTAGGTCACATGTTTCGTTCCATGTATCGGTGGTTCAGTGCTGGAATACTCGCCAACGATGCCGGTCGTCTGGGTTGCAATCCTCAGCCGCCAATCTGTCAAATCTCATTTAGCCAACAGTTAACAGGGGATGTTTGACGTGGAGCTAGCAACCCCACCCCGCATAGACTAAACACCCGTGCTACTGAAATGTCAAAGCTGAAGCTTGAAGCACTATCTTCCATCACTCGGAAAGTGGAGAAGCGAAATAAAAACAGTGATAAATATTTTACTTCATTGTGCTTACAATGTTCAAACGACATAAGAGTCTAAACAATTATTTCAAATATCTCTACAGAATGCATGGAGAAGATGCCAGTTTCTCAGTCAACTCAAGCAGTGATAACATACGTCGGTGAAAATCACTGACAAAATGAATTAATTCATGTACTCTGCTACTTATCCGAGAACAGCCTATTAATTCAGAATCATGAGTGTATGAGCACACTTGCATTTGATTATCACTCTGCTTGTACTTACATTTCACATCTTCTTGATGGGGCTTTGAAGGTCTTTATTATTTTGACGTTTTCCTAACTACTCAACATGTTCTTCATAGGAATGAGTTGACCAATTTGAAACAACTCATGTGTGAATTTCTTTTTCGTTCTACCTCTCGAATTCCTATTTTGACATGTCAGTTGACCATTATGTCGAGATCACAGTGTAGCATATTCTGTGATGACATCCTGCATCACAGTGATATTTGAAGCACTGACTTCTGACTGTTCAATGGCTATACGCCTTGCAACAACGAGCCCATTCGATGAACAGTTGTTAAGCTGCTACATTATCATATGACCGAATTCATTGTATTAGTACTGAAAACTTCTGAGACATTTTCAAAAATCAAGCAAATTTACATAGACAATCTTCGTCAGATAATAAAGGATGAAATTTATCTCAAAATGAATTCAGTTTCTTCAAACGCCTTTGGACACATCAACATGAAGTGGGACAGAAATTTAGCTACATCTACTCATTCAGAACTCACGTTTGATTTAGCAGTCCAATGGTTGAAGTACATTTATTGGCTTCATCATATTTGTAATCGCTGTTAGGATTGTGGTACAATGAATACCCATATACAGCTCTGGAGGTTTGACAGTTGACTAGTACTTTCATTTCTGTGACTCCACTTAACAGTAATAACAATATTTATTCTCATTGTTAACTTTCCCAAGTTTCGATAAGCTTCTGCATATTTAATTCCAACACTCACCTTCCATAGTTTCAATAAACCACGATAATGAGTGGTATGAGAGTTACTTATATGTGAATTTCAGTGTCCGATGTGTTGAGACCATGGTGCTACTGTATGTGTATTCGTCCCCTTAGTCGTCCGATGTGGACGAAATGCAAGATAATAATAAGAATAATAAGGATATATATAATGGCGAATATTTGCATTGTAGGAGAAAAGTGAACAGACAAATAAATCGATAAATAACGAGTTCAAATCAGATACCCTGATATGGTGCGGCATATGAGTGCTATGCATCTGTTGGTTGAAACTATTTTACATTTGAGCACGGCTCTTGCGTCTGTGTTTGATTATCTATGCTCCACTTAAAGCCTTCCACCAAAGCTGCAGCAGACACGAATGCTAGTAAAGAGTTCGGCTGCAGCAAAATCAAAACGAAAGAAATACGAGTGAACTCCAGTTTCTCCCTTATGGTGCATGACCATCTTTGGGTTTCCACGATAAAGTCTGTCATGACTTAGTGGCAAGACAGATTTGTTTGAGTGGGTGATTCCATGCGTTCTAAGTCTTCTGAGCATTAATTAGATCACCTCCAAGCTGAGGGTAGGTAAGCGTAGAAAGATACGTTTTGCTACCTTCCGTTACATGGTTTGTTCGAAAGATCCAAAACCTGCTTCTTGACCTTAGAACAGATAAAAGCACTGCTTGAGTTATGTAGCAACTCAAAGACTAAGAATTGTCCCGTCTGTATTATTCCTGGATTTGATCAAACGAATGACACTTACATAGAGATTACTTATCTCGCTAATGAACAGTATTTTACTCTGTCATAGAAATACTAATATCAGAATGTTTTCCTCAGCATAATTTTGCAATTTTCGCCAATTTTGATAATGCGCATTTGAAATTAATAACTTTATCAACTTTACCAATGAACGTTCATGAAGTGTTGGAAAGGTATATTGACTAATGTTCAAGAGACCAATTATCGCTTCAACCTACAAAGCTGTGAACACTGATCAATAGTTCCCAATGTTAATGTGATGAAACGATTTATGTTGCAAGATGAAATTCGTTTGCTATATGTTGACGCAGAATGTGAGTTGAGTATCGATTACAGTGAAATTGAAGCGTTAAAGAGAAACACCCGCATTGTTAACTGTTTGAAAAGATGATCAGTTTGGTTTCCACAGCGGTGAATAATACCTTGTGACTGTTCGTAGAATCAAACAAAACTGATGGTGAAAGAAATTGAACCCCAGTGGGTGCATACTGCCAAAAATTCTGAAACTAGGATGGAACAGCTGGTTGTCGAGTACTCCCTGGTTGGTTTTCAATGGTCCCCTTACTGAAATAAATCTGTGATCATCTGGTAGAAATCAAGAGACGTTAAATAAACTTCTGATGTACAACGAACACAATATTCCAAAACGACACAAGGCTGCTATAAAAAGAAGAGAAATTTGATGTCACTCCTACTCTCATATTAAAAAGCCATCGATGTATATGTCCCAGTAGATTTATGTGTGCTAACGCGCTTGTGTGCTAGCAGTCAGTTTGCACAGGATAATAATCGAAAACATGT
The DNA here is from genome assembly GCA_944472155.2 of Trichobilharzia szidati. Lineage (NCBI taxonomy): Eukaryota > Metazoa > Platyhelminthes > Trematoda > Strigeidida > Schistosomatidae > Trichobilharzia > Trichobilharzia szidati. The sequence continues at coordinate 30,747,873 of OX235271.1, read as the reverse complement.
AGAATAACGCCAATTGAGAAACATGATTAAATTATTTCAATTATTTCGATTTCACGCATTTCTCTTGTCTCTCTGTCACACACGTATATGTGTCTAACAATTCTTAGGACTCTTTCTTCATCGAAAATCAAAATCATAGACAGATGAACACTGATTGGTTAACAGTAACACTTTTCGAGAAAGACGCAAATTAACAAAGGTCATTCTTCAGTGCTCTCTGTTAATATTTTACTGGAGTGGTCTGTTCGATAACAATTATATAAATACACCATTTTTAAAGACATCAACATATCTGTGGAACAAAAAACTGTGAGTTTATCAGTTTTTTTTACGTGAACGTCGCGTTGGTGTATTATTGTTTGCAAATATCAAAAGTTTCAATTTTCAAAGTATCTAGTTTCACAGTATTGTTGCTAATATTGCGTTAAGTTCCGAGTGGATCATAATGTTTCAATCGTACGAATCTCCTTCATTGTGTTCTATGTAGGCTCTGTGTCAGCCTCGACAACTGCCCATATACTGTTAATTCCCCTTCACACGGATGTCGCCATTTCACTCTTTGACTCTTGACTGGTCACTTCTCATTCAGGGTGAACTTAAGTACACAAGGTTCGATATCATTTGGAGATCTGCTCAGCGTGTTTTCGATCCATTTTCAGTTTCTCCGTCACATGTTTTGGTCAATTTCTCGTTTTTATTGCGAGTGAAACCTGCGGGTTCAACCTGGAGGTTTGAAGTTTCAGTAGCAGTGATGCTTGTTTCCTGGAAGTGGGCTTGCTAGCCCCACGAAAATCCTTCCCTCTTTACTGGTCCTATTGTTTGTTAAGTGAGGCTTAGGAATGCACTGGCTGGGCATCCTACCCAGACCCTTTGTATGCTTGTCCAGTATCCTACGTCTGAGACATCGTCGCATAAATTTCAAGAACTGCTTATCACTAGTCACTTCTAAGTATCTGATGTAGAGTATGAAGAGACAGCTTATGGTGGCAAACATCTGGAGCTTTTTGAGACCTATTTCGGCGACACTCATTCCCAGTCTCTGAATCACACGAAAGCATTCACTGAAATGACATTAGTGTTGAAAATCCGAATCTTGCTTCTCAGATTTCCACACTGATTTGAGATTTCTGAATGTCTGTCTCGCTTTTCCGATCCTGGTCGGCTTCAACATCCTCCTCCATGTCTCTCGTAGTTCAAACGATGCCACCTAGATAAGTGAAATAGCTGATTCCCTATAAATTTCTCTTGTTAACAGTGACTGATCCTTGCTATTGCTGATTAGGTTTCTTCATTATCTCCAAATCTTCCATGCTCATCTGTGGTCCTGTCTTGTCTGCTTTCCTCTTCTAGCAACTTGATGGTTTCTTTCCGTAGATCTTGGTGTGTATATGATATTAAATATTAGTCTTTCGCAAAGTTCAAATCTACTGCATTATTCACGTTGGGCTAACTTGTTCCTCTCACATTCCTCCCCATTGCCTGACGCATGATCCAGTCCACCACATTCAGGTATATCATATGTTATAGTAGCTTCGCTAAACCTTCTATTGACAATAACTAGACATACGATATTGCTATATACCTTCACTTCTTTATTCAATTCAATTCACTGAACATCGAACTTTGCTTCTTATTTCCTTGTCCATTTTTGCACTGATTCGTTTTATACCTCTCCATCCCACTATCCTCTGTTTTACGTACATGGGTCCGTATAAAGTTAGTCCTTGTCTCGCTTCTTGTCCTTCTTCCCTGCAAAGATGGCATAAAGGCTTCCTCTTTGATGCCATATTAAGTGTCCAGCTATTCATTAATGTCTACAATGGAAGTTCTCTTCTTCGTTTAATCCTTCATTTTCTAAGTGTAGAAGTTAAATTGTCCATATAGAGGCCTTCAGCTTGACCTCAAGGGTTCCTCGCAATAAGTAGTAGTCTGTGTATGTATCTGATCCTCTTCTTGGTCGTGTTCAGGAGACTGCATTTAGACTGACATAGAGTCTGTCTTAATTTTGCAATGTCTATCTGATGAAAGTCATTTCACTTTCTGTATATACCTGTGCTTGTACACGATACCGCTTAATACCTTAATATTCACTGCACAGAAGTGAATGAAGAGTGTTTGACGAATTATTTTCCTGTTTTGCTTGCTCGCAGTTTGGCTGGCATTCACAGCAACCATTAGAATTTCTGTGTTGCCATGTGGTGCCTCGTCTACTTCTTTTGAAGTTGCCTTCGTTCTTCTCTTGATTCGCGTTGTTTGTAAGATTCTACGTAGCTTTGGATATTTGTAAATTCCTTCCTTTTGAACCAAATCCTTGTGTCATTATCCTCAAACAGATTGCTTCCAACTGCATAAGAGCCATCGATGCTGTTACTGACATGACAATTGCCACTCCTTCAGTGTGTTCGTCATTGCATTCTGAGTGACCACGGTGGGTTATGGAGTCTTCATTCAACAACTTGAAGAGTCTCTATCCATTCCACATTCTCTCACAGATCCATTATCACTTATATGCCAGTTCCCACCAAAGCAGTAATTTTCAGTTCTAAATATGGTTCACACAAACCCATAACATCCAATTATGTCCCATTCTCCATGCTTCTATCAAAGCTCCACTATAATAATCAATAGAAAGTTTCGTGTTGTGTAAAATGTTCACTTGTCAAGTAATTTGAATTGCATTGTGATTTACCTGCAAGTGTTTTTTATTCTGTGACTGCAAATACTTGTCTGGAGAAGTCGAATTTATTCATTCATTTCCAGACTAACAGCACAGTCAACATTTTTGCGCCGATGCAGCGGTCAACAACATTGGACCAGATGAATAGTGCAACGTAAGATAATATTTCCCTTCATCCATTTTACTTCTAACAACAACAACAACAACAGAAGCAGCTTTTATGACGTCATTACGTCACACTCATTATTGATTGCAGTGGCTATATGTTGGTAAGTCAAAAGTAATTTATTTCCCCCTGGATTTATTTATTCAGTGGGTTGTGGCTTTTTACTCTGTTCACATTGCACCGATATAATTAGACTCTGCTAGATTGGCAGACAAACTGACTCTGTTACTCCAATGAATGTGAGATTACTGAGTCGCTATGAGCTTATCAACATTATCTACCCAGTGTTCCATTTAATGTTCATTGATTTACATTAGAATATATTCGTTGACATTGCTCTATAAACTATATAACATTGAAGTGGTTTGATGCCTCTCGGTTGTCGAATATTCTCCCACACATATTCAGAATTTTCATATGCAAACCTCACCTGAATAAATTTAGACAGAGAAATAACAACGCAGGAAGCTGGAGTGATTTCTGTGCACCAAATAACACTTCGCTTGAGTCAATCGAGAGACAACAAATGCAATTCAGTTGGTATTTCCAGCTATGCATTTCAATCGACGTACAACAGGCAATGAAAACATATTGAACGGGCAGAACGAAAGGCCTATCTTAGATTTTCTGAACACATATCGAAAATTCTGTGAGTGGAAGTAGGTAAATTAGGCCAGGTTGAACTTAACTCCCCCATTACTGCCAGTGGAGTGTGGCCGCACCAATGACCTTGGAAGGCTCACTGAGCAACTTAGTAAAACCAGGAAAATAATGTTTTCACCATCAATAAAATATGCTCATCGAAGTGGTATGCTAATAAGTGGGATATCTGGGGAGTTTCAGCTTAGGTTTGAGAAAGATTAAGTTTCGCTTCAAGCCGAGGACATGTTAGGGTTAGGTTAACCTACTAAAGGCGACAATAGCGTTGGTTTGAGTTGGACTACAGTTAGTTTAGACATTTTTGTACGTTGGATTTAGGTTTAGGAAAGATTAATGTTATTTTTATGGTTAGAACACTTAAATAATTAAATGCGTAGAATGTGGTTAAATTACTCTGTTGATATGAGGATTGTACTTGTGCACAGTGATGGAGTATAATTCCATTATGGATGACATTTATTTTGATGAAGTCTCACTGTATTATACATTAATATTTACTGATGACGTTTCGAGAAGAGTTTATTGCCCACTAAATATTACTGCATAACATTGTGAGACTTTATCAAAAGAAATTTTACCCATAATGGAATTATAATCTGTTGATACTCCAACCTATACCTGGGAGCAAATTTTACTCTATGTGAGAGGAAGGTATCCTGTGTAACACTTTTCTACATTTTTATGCATCTTTTTCATAAATATATGTATTACATACACAAAATTGCCTCCTTCATGTGATTGGTGCGTTCGAAGTCATTCGCTGATTGGTATTTAGTGGTGCTTGAAGTTTGAGCGACACACTACTAGACACCTGGTCGACACAGAACACAACAAGCCTCGTCGAATTCTCAGTGGTCATACCCATGAAACCATTGACATCTGATCTACGTATTGAAAATAGAGTGGTAGTAAATCATTCTCTGAATAAATAAATCGGATTTCGCCTATAATTTGTTATGTCATCTCCTTTCCATTTCTTTGCGTCCTGTGTGGAACATGGGGCTTCAAGCTTAAGTTTAGAATTTTCAGTTGGAATGACCTTGCGAACCCAATTCCTAACCTTTAATCTTCTCATAGCTGACTGCCGTCTAGGCGAGGTTTAGGACTGCATTGGCATGGGATCGGAGCCGTACCAAGTGCATTATCCTACCATGTTAACAATGAGCCATTCAATTTCGCTCTTGCTCACTAGCAAAATTTATAAACGATAAGCCCCACATATTTGATATCTAAATGAATGAAATTAACTCACAGCATATTTCTTCCATATTCTATTTGTTTACTGACAGTTTTCTAGTGATTTACGCAACCCCACATTTTATGTGCTTCAATATCTGATTGCTACAATTTTAATTTTGTTCAATAGACTCCAGTCACATTGCAAAGGTCAGAAAAGCAACATTTCCATTATTGACTAACTTAACATTTTAATTCATCTATGTAATTATTGTTACACATTCTGGCTTCAATGAACTGAAGGCTGCAAGAAGTTGATAAGAAATCCATGAAGTAAAACGGATGCTCCATGAATAATTACTTTGTTTGAAATCATTCGTAACTGTCGAGTGACAGATAATGTCACACTGACTGCATCGATTTAATGATACATGAAAAGGCTGTTAACAGTTAATTCTGTCAGATCAATTATTCTGATCATAAAATAATTTCAGGCTGTTGTTGATGAAAACACTCATCTTACTTTCCATCATTATTCTCTTCAGCATCATTGGTGTCATCATGACCATATCCATACTGATCTCCAGGAAGCTACGAAAACATTACAGAATTTATATCTTTTCACTTGCATTAGCAGTAAGTTCAGAATTGAGAAAATTCTTCTAACATAGTAAGTTCTATGACTCGGTGATTTTCACTACTCACTTTATATTCAAATTAGTTTGTGATAGAAGACTAACACTCTGTACTACATGAAAAGTTACTTTTCTCGAAATGATCTCACCCCATACATTCATTTATGGAAAGACTTATTGTTGTCGAATTCAGTTATTGCGAACTTAAGTGCCATTCTTATCTCCTTCAAATCACTAATGGACATAGCAGAAAATAAAACTGATGTAATTAACAGTCACCACTGAAGAAATGATCAGACAGAAAATGACAACACTGTTGGCAGTAAAGGTAAATCATCTTGGAAGTTGGTGGCTAATATGGAATTCGACGAACGAGATTAGTATTTATCACCAAACTGACTACGCGTAAATGAGAATATTGATGTAACCACTACTAGGACTTGTATCGAATAACCGATGAAAATACACAAAGCGATTTGATAATGAAGCGATTGGCGGAAAGAACACCTGACAATACGAAAAGTAACATCTCAAGTTTACTAACACCTTTATAAATAATAATCATGAATTGAAAGTCATTGGAGTTTCAGTTCACATGGCTTCCTTACTGACCTGAAAACAGCCTTAACATTAGTTTCTCAATCATCAAATGCAATTTAGATGTGAAAATGCGTACATTGTTTGCTTATTAAATAAATGATGATCTCAGGATCTCTGCCAGTGATGACACATAATGAAGTGAATGAAAAGGTGATTGATATGATGTGAACACATAAAGCACAAGTGTTTCAATCTGCTCATAATTTGTGAAATTCACTAATACTTTGTAATTCTTCTTCCATAGTTCCTTCCATGGACAACCCTTGCTTTCGTATTTTGTTATCAAATTGGCCCTATATTCAGCTTGGTTTCTCTCACTTTAACATTCCTCGCAGGAGGAACAGCGATTCTTCTAGGTTTCAGATCAAAAGAATTCACAACCAAGGGGTATGTCTTATTCTACGCACTGCCCATGGTACTTTTCGTCGTCGGAATTATCTTCTTCATTCTTTTTCAAAAATATGGTGTAAGTGGTTTATCTGAAGTGTGAATAATGCACTCGATTTTCCTCATTTTATATTATACCATGAATAAATAAGTATACAGGTGAATTTAGCAGGAGGGCATAAATTGTCTAGCCATCAGCCGTTAAGTTGAGAGAGGCGTGCTGACACTGGATAGATAATATGTGAAAGGAAATTAACCCTGCCATATATTTATGTTTAAAATTCGACTATATGATTATCACTATTCCAGAGTATAAACCCTCTTGTTAAGCTCTATCCTTCGCAATCTAAACTCACCACCTCAGAGAAAGGGCTGTATTCAGTTATATGTTTCCCCGGTAGTACTCCATATCAAGATGTCTTTCTAACATCCACTTGACTATATTCTCATCGACTGCAAGCTACCATACAGTGGGTTTCAATGATTAAACTCGACGAATGCATCATGCTCCATCCAAATGGTCATTTCATTCTGCTATTTGTTGTTAACTGTAATATTATCCACGAATTGGTTTTCTTCATTAGAAGATAAACTGAGGAAAACAATTTCTTGTCACCGACGTTGTGGCCTCATGAAATAACATAAATCGCAAATAACACATTTGTGGTGAATCGCTTATTGTCAAGCGCTACACAAACACTACAGTCATATAACAAAGTTCATCAGTAATCTTTATCATATCAAACACACTGAATGCAACCTCTCAATGTTTGCTTCCTACTCTTCATTCTCTTATTTCAGTCTCCATTCGACATATTATGTGGACTATTTCTCGGAATTGGAACAAGTCTTGTGAGTTCCAGTGAAACATATTTGAAAGTGGTCATGTTGGAAATTTTCTGTTTGTTAGCTTTGTGTTTTTGTCTATTTCTGCATCTCATGATTGCCAAGTGTTTGTCTTTACTCAGTAGTTTTGCAATTCTACAGAGGATTAATCTCGAATTCACACTGTTAAAACACGATATTGAATGATGTCTTAACAATTTGGTGGGAATATTTCAATCAGTCAGAGGACTAACAGTTTGTCATGAGAAATAAATCAATAACTAAACTTTTCCCTACACAAATAATATTCACCAACCACATTTTCTGATGATTCACATCTAATCACCACAAGAACCTATGACACTGACCTGAAATGTTTTGAAGAATACTCACACTTTGATCTTTTGAAATTGCAGGTCATATACTTATCTACAGTGTGGTTGAAATTTTCTCCTGATGAAACAATCCACTCAGTGGTATTTATGGTCTTCCTTGAATTCATCGAGTTGATGGGACTATTCATGACATTTGCCATGTTATTCTGGTGGAAAGCGGAACTATTCCCAACTAGTGAGTTGGAATACACGCAGTTGATAATCTGTCAATTTCCAACCCTTCATGATTCATGAATAAATAAATGGTTGTTAATTCTACACACATGATTCATGAATAAATAAATGGTTGTTAATTCTACACATCGGCTTCTATCATGAGACCCAGAAATCCTAATCTTATTAATTCAGCTTTGATCACCCTTGTCCAGCCCCCCCCACCAACAAATGACTTCACAAATGATCTTCGCATGCATGAGTTTGCAACTTTGGTTAAATGTTACAGGTAATTTGATGACGGTGTCATATTTGCTGGATTTTATCGGAAAGCTATTTTCACTTTCCTGTCCACTCTGTCTATTCCTACGTCATAGGAGTATTCAGCTTTATTATTCCTCAGAAACCATCTAGGTGCTTGTGTTGCAGACATCTTCGGTGCCTTAGGAAAATCAAAATGATTCGTAATTTGTTTTGCGACCATTCATGTGGACAGTGACATCTTTACTTGATGGATATTTTGAATTATATTCAATATGTGTAGGTATCTGCATCAATATAGTCATTTCTCTTCTTTGAAACGACGCAATTTCCCTGCACATGTTCTCGTGATAGCATGGCATGATAATGCTTGAGGGTAAGCCAACTGTATATCCTGATAGTTTATCACACACACTTCAAGAGTTTACATTCCTTCATCACTGAAATTATATTCACGAAGTATTTCAAATATCATCAAGTCAGAGGGCTAAAAGAAAATTCAGGGAAGCTCTCTAACTTAAAATGAGCTTCCAATGTTTGTGATCATGTCATCTGATAATATATCAAAACACAATTACGTCTCGTTATAAATGAAGACGTTGAGTATCATTGTACATATCTCAAATTCAGCTTTTGTAGGGCTTTCGGGCCTGAAAATCGATTCCATGAAACATTGTCACAAAATATCGACCCTTCATCAGTTGTAAGCACCTGTGAGAAGTGAGCTGAGAGATCATATTTGCCGTGGAAAGCAGTAGGTGTGTTGTAGTTGAAAAAAAGTGTTTGAATTCAGTGATCATTTACAGATGATTGTTATTTATGTGAAATTCTCATAAAATATTTTGCCCATATGAGTTGAGGAACATTCTGATTTCGAAGTTATATGATGTCACCTAAATGTAGAGAAGAACCATCTGAATACATCGACGACCTCTCTATGTGTGTGATACGAGAAATTAAGGAAAGTGAATGATAACCACTAAAAGGTAGTACACAAGTGAGTGATTCGTTAATTCGGTGAGTCTTTTTATGTGAATGAAGTTGTGGAATGTTAAGAAGATTGACTGAAGAGGAAGAAGAAGCTTGAGTGATAGGATTCATTATGCACCGTAGATAGGACTAGACACATTACACTAATATTTGTCAAATCAAAAATGTCCAAAACACTCAGACCAACAGGAGGTCAGTCACCAGTCTGAACAGCTCAGTGGTAACGTCTCTGACTGCTGGTAGCACTGGGGGACGCGGATTCAAATCTCAGAAAAGACATGAATTTCTTCGAGGTTGCAGATATACCTTTCTGACGATTGCCATCTAGCCCGAAAACTAGGTCGAAGGCTTCCTGACGATTGCCTCCAACCATCTAATAATAAGGTTAAGAAGAATCACGCGGAAAATTTGCGTGTCAAACAAGCATGGCAACACGGGTCTACAAATTCTATTTCCTTCAGACTTCGGTTAAGGAACCAAGTAACTCATAATAGCCGTATGTGTTGTTTGGCAGTTTATTAAAGCATCAGTGCAGGTAGTTGTTCTTCATCAAACTGTCTTTCTTCGGTATCATCTTCAACGAATATTTACTCTACAATGTTTCCAAAGTACAACATTATTTGTATCATAAAATGAAAATAATCTGAGCAGGAAAACCAGTGTAGACGCAATGTAAAGTACTTGTAAATCACTCCAAAGTCCTAATGCACTATTCATTTACGTGTTATTATCGATGAAGATTTTAACTTGAAGAGGTATGAATGGTTTGAATGATTTTATGCATTTACCGATGCTGAATAGATCATATTTATCGTTGTTTATGCCTTCAAGATATTATTGATATTATTATCGGATCGGGTCCCAGTGGCTTAATGATGTACGAGCTCGCCTTGTAACCAGAAAGTCCTGGGTTCGAATCCCGGTGGGTGCGTACTGATGAAGAGTCCCAAACTAGGACGAAACAGCTGTCCAGTACTCCCAGGTTTCCCAATGATTCTCTAACTAATGTCAGCTCATGATGAAAATCCTGTAACCAATCAAATCTCTACAAACCCACACTTGAATATTATTGATTTTGTTCATCTGGCGTAAGATTATCATACTGACTACTCATCATCCTATTCCAAAAGTTTTCTGCTCTTCCACAGAAATAATTTTTTCGATTCCCTTACGTTTTCAGTGAAACACAGAGCTTCAAGCTAGAGTCTTGAAGTTTCGGCAACAGTGACGTCAATTTTTATGGGATGGGTTTGCTAGCCTCATGGTCAACCTTCCCTCTTTATCAATCTTATCACTGACTTAGTAAGGTAAAAAAGAGTGAATCGGTCAGGGATCGAACCCCGAACCACCTGCACGTTTGGCGAGCATTCTACAGCTGTGCCACCAACGCAGACGACTATTCAACGTATATTTCCCTTAAAATATTCTGACATTCTTCACTACTATTCCAAACAGACACTTCAAATTATTTATTTGCATCTACTTTATTGACGAAGAAATATTTAGCGGTGCAAATGTCATTTGGAATCACCATAGGAGGGAGTCTCCGTGATTCTCCTTTAGGACTTTCCTAGTAGATTTCTTCATGACGAGCTTAAAGAATAGTAGTCTCTTGCGAGAAATTATCTGGAGTCTGTATGAGTATAAGAGATATATGGACAACACCTATACTAAATATGATGATAACTGATCAGCCGCTAAACTTCTCAGAAAATTAAATGCTTCTCATCTGCCTATGCTCTTCACTTCCAAAGAGGAGTTGAACTTCACATTTCACTTCTTAGATGCTACACTAGACAGAAGACAGGATGGCACGTTGAAGTAGTCGACTCACTGAAAACCAATCTTCAAAGTGCAGAACACTAACTTCAGCAGTTGATTATCTGCAGAAATCTTCTCCATGGATAAAATCTTCACAAAACCCTCTTAAGTAATGTATATCTATCCTAGAAGGTCTGGTAACAGAAACATCAAGAAATAAACTGTCTCTAGATAAATCACAATGCCCTATTCAGGTAGGTAGTTGCCTGGGGTTCTAGTGAGAAGTCGTGACCAGTAGGTTGCAGCAGGTCGGGAGTGAGGACAAATACCCGCCGAAGGCATTGGCTAGGGGTCGCGCTATGTCGTGAATTGGCAGAAGTTAGAATTCATGGACCATTGGATTGGGTCCCAGTGGCTTAATGGTATACGAGCTCGCCTTGTAACCAGAAGGTCCTGGGTTTGAATCCCGGTGGGTGCGTACTGATGAAGAGTCCCAAACTAGGACGAAACAGCTGTCCAGTACTCCCAGGTTTTCCAATGGATCTCTAACTTATGTCAGCTCATGATGAAAATCCTGTAACCAATCAAATCCCTACAAACCAACACTTGAAAGCTATTCATGCGTTTGGCGTTCAAAAGTGACATTAGTGCTAAAGTGGTCAGACAGTCTTTATATGCAGCTGACTAACATTTATTATTAGCCAGCAGAAATGTGGTTTGACAATGCGTCAAGCACAAACAATCGCTTTTATCTACCTCTATGTAGATTTACCCATTTGCATGCTCATGTGGAGCTGATTATATTGCACACTGTAAGCATAATCTTCAGGAACGCGTAGATAAACACTATCAGATTTAAAACAATCAATACAGGTTAATAGAACAGGATCTATTGAATTTATCAAATTTCGGTAGAACGCGTCAGCTGGATACTCCACATAAACGGATATACATTTCTTTGAAATTACATTTGGAAAAATAAAAATGATAAGTAAACAAACTACATTAAATTAGAAACATTTATTTCCCGATATGAATTTAAAGCAAGCAATAAAGGTTAATAAAGCAGGATTTAGTGAATTCATCAAATTTCGGTAGAACTCGTCAGCTGAATACTCTACATACACGGATATATACTTTTGAAGTTACATTGGGAGATATAGGACTGAATACTTTACATACACGGATATATATAGTTTTGAAATTACATTGGGAGATATAGGACTGATAAGTAAATAAACTACATTGAATTAGTCATGCAGAAAGACAGGTGAGAATGTTTTCCAGGTCATGTGCAATTAGATAAGGGGAGAGAGAGTATGGGAGATCAAAATGAAGATAAATTGCATTACGCTTCAATTACATCACTTAGATAAACAATCAGACATTAGAGAATATAACAAGAATTGCAAACAGAGGGATGTCAATAGTAATAGTTATAATAACAATAATAATAGTGTTGAAGTGGGTTAAGATAATGCTACTGATAAAGGATAGTTTTAAATGAATCAAGAATAATAATAATAATGAGAATAATAATAGTAATAATAAAATAATAATAAGAGGTAGAATTATAAGTAAAACGTATTACCATGGTAGATTCAGAGTCACGACCATCTCCTTTTGTACACAGAGACCTGGTTTGTAAACTCGAATTGCACAAGCCTCTACAATTGCAAGCATCTTCTTGTTTCTTTGTCTGCTGACAATGGTGAATGACTTGACTGCGTCGATATCGTGCCCGTAATCCACAAGATGCTTTGTTATTGAGGATTTTGGCACTTCGAACTCAGCTGTTTTCAACCATTTTGGCAAATGCTCCATAATGCGAGTAGACAATCTCCTTTCCGTACGACCTATGTATTTGCTTCCACAAACACACTCAAATTGATATACGCAGTTTGAAGTGTCGAGGATTGGCGACTGGTCTTTCCCAGATTGTTGAAGCACTCGCTTAGTGGTGTTTAGGAAAACAAGTTTTGCAGCATAATAAGTTCTCTTGATGGCTTTGTCGAGTCTTCGTTTGACTACTTCCTGTACATCATCTCCTTTGAACGGCAAGTTGATATAGACAGGTTTCTTCGGAACTGTTTGGATTGTTTTGCAGTGGGTGTTTTCTTTAGAGTATTTATTAATGAACTTCTCAGGGTATTCATTCTTAGATAAGATATCCTTCAGGGATTTTATTTCATACTCAACATATATCCGTGTATGTAAAGTATTCAGTCCTATATCTCCCAATGTAACTTCAAAAGTATATATCCGTGTATGTAGAGTATTCAGCTGACGAGTTCAACCGAAATTTGATGAATTCACTAAATCCTGCTTTATTAACCTTTATTGCTTGTTTTAAATTACATTAAATTAGTCATACAGAAAGACAGGTGAGAATGTTTTCCAGGTCATGTGCAAACAGATAAGGGGAGATGGAGTATGAGAGATCAAAATTAAGATTAATTGCATTACGCTTCAATTACGTCACTTAGATAAACAATCAATCATTGGAGAATATAACAAGAATTGCAAACAGAGTAATATCAGTAGTAATAGTTATAATAACAATAACAACAATAATAATAATGTTGTAGTGAGTTAAGGTAATACTACTGATGAAAGATAGTTTTAAATGAATCAAGAATAATAATAATTATAAGAGGTAGGTTAATAAATAAAACGCATTACCATGGTAGATTCAGAGTGACGACCATCTCCTACCAGATTCCGTTAATGAAAGGCCAGCAGAGGATAAAGAAACCTTCAATTTGTGAATGTCAACTGAAGTCAGATTATTCAGCACCACCTGGTTTATCCCTTGAAGTTATCTACAGGACCATATGTAACCATTCCAAAAGCTTACTTTTTCTCCACTTGTGCATAGCCGAACCTTTAGAAATACATGGACGATAACCCTGAATTGTCTTCAGAAACTTTTGTTTAAACCTCTTTCTCTACCTGAGTTACAGTAATGCTCTTTTATTTTATTCTACTTTACCATGTGAATTCACTCCACTTCACTTCATCTTCGTCTCCTTTGTTGTCATCGTCATCAAAGTCTTCATCATTCAGACATCAATCACTTGACCAATAATTTTATGATCTTCATATCAATTCACTTGTTTCATAATCTTCAAAAGTATTGCAGTTCATTTATTTCAACTCTACTCCCTTAAAAGATAATTTTATTTTCCCTTATTCTGATTGTGTGCATATTGACGGAGCTATTTCTAGTGTCACTCAACACCACTTTCATAATATTAATGTGACTTTACAGCTTGATAATGAAGTCGTTGAAAAGAAATATCCTTTCACTTAACGAAGCTTACTCTTTCATTATGAATAAATGGGTATATTTCTCGAATTGAAGAAATGCAAGGACCCATGGACAGTGAAGGGACGTAGTCAGTTTCTACGACATTCTGTCGAACTTGCTGAAGCGAATGCTAATATTGATACTCTCAAAGGTATTTCGACTGTTGTTCAAGAGGCTACTTATTATTTGTGTGTATGAAGCTGAGGACACTGATTGATGTTGTCTATTGTTGGTATAATGAAATTGTTCAGGTTTGGAAGATCAACTTTACTTACTGAATGTCAATGCAGCTGCTGTGAAATTCTTTTATTCACTGCAGAAAACTTGATGAGTAATTGTCAGGGGTAGAATTTCAAGAGGAACACCTTCCTTCCATCATGTCTGACAATGTGATACTCTGATCGAACACTCGTTAATACCTGGTACCATGCGTCTAGTCCCTTGTTTGGTGAATACTGAATTCTATCAGTCAGTTTTCTAAATCGGTTATTCATACTTTGTGGTTGTTCATGGTATCCAATAACTTCAACGATAAACACGTATTACTCAATATACAGAATGACGTCAATAAATCTTCGGAAGTTAAGTGAACTTTTGATTTACGAAGGACAAAATATTCTGAGATAATGTTAGTCTGACTTAAGGAAGAGAAATTCGGTGTAATTTGCACATTGACTGACCTTAAATCATCATTGTGTAGGCCCACAAAGACGAATGTATACTACAGTCAGTTCGTCTCTTGCCCTTACCAAAAGTAGCGAACGTCATATGAAACTTTTAGAAAAAATTGATTTCCCAAGTTGCTCTTCGTACTTTGTGTTGGGTATAAAAAGTGGACGTGGTAAACCAGCTGCGAAGTTGAACTGTCTTGGAAATCACTATGTAATTATTGATCAGATGCCGATCGTTGAACAAGCTGTGCAAAGTCACGTACGAGAAGCTCACAAGGATAACGAAAACTCATGCGGTAAGCGTACTAGCACGATTGCAACACTTAATCATTTTGAGCTCGGACATCATCATGTTCCGAATAGACATTTGTTTCAGGAGAAAATAAATGAAGTAATTTCGAAATAAATGTGAATGTTTTAGTAGGAAATATTAATACAGAATCCGTTCAAAGAGCTGAGAGTCTTGCAGGCTAATTCATGGTTCCTTATGAACATGCTGGAAGTCATTTGACGTGTGGACAATGTGATGAATGACTATTTCCATTATTGTATTGTTTAAGTGTTCATTACTGTGCGTTTCTATTTATTGCACGCATAAAATACAAATAATTCTGCCGAATACGAATTTCTGATCTTTGTCTTGTCCATCTTATGACGAACAGAACCGAGTCGTAGTGGTCTGAACGCAGGAGACCGTCTTACTGTGTGGCTGACCAAAACTTCCTTCAGCAAGTACAGTTACAAAACGCTCCAAAGGCAGCAAAACAACGACCATTTTTTGTTGGATCTGTGTGGTTCTCTTAAATAATATTAGTAATCACATCAAAAACCGGATATTACCTCAGCAGTGACGTAGGGAAGCTACGCAGTCGAAATAATGTTATAAAAAACGTTCTGCAGAAAAATAATATCTGACAAAATAACCCGTAAGAAGTAACACAAAATTAGGTAAAATATTCCTCAATGGGTGGGAGGGAATCAAAACATCTCTCCATAAGAATCACGCACAAGTAATTTCTATACATAGACCAAGGTCAGAATAACCTTGATTCACTCCAATAAAATGAAGTCGTAAAACAACACATTATCGATGCCATCACACAACCACAATAAGACGCATTAAAATTAGAGATTAAATAGGAACAAAACCAAGTAATAACGACCAAGACAACATATGACATGCAAGTGTCAGAACAACAATATACGGTATATCACCTTTGAGGCACCTTTAAGGAGATAAGCGGATGATATTTACACAGTTAGTTGAAACATGCAAATAAGTATATATCTTGTAATAACTCCGTTCAGGAGGAATTTTCCAAACAATTATTCCAGCACGCATAATCTTTCGTCTACCGGTATGCAGCCATTACAACTTACAATTCCAATCAAATATTATAATCACTCGTTTGCTGATTACCTTTTCAAATTCCACTTGAGTGTGCAGTTTGTTGATACTGAGATTGAAATCACAGAATTTAGCATCTGTGCGATAAGCTTTATACTATAAATCATATAAAGAGATTGTAGAGTGAATGAAGACAAATTCTGCTGGAACATCCAAAAATTGACCATGCACTTTGATGGACTGGATTAAAGCTGTTAACTGTGCAAATGACAACTGTTCACTTTTGCCATTATATCCCTTTTGTGAAAACAGTTGCACATAGATAAATGTGATAGTATACCTGATGTAAATGAAACAGCCCCTTCTCAGAACAACTTGATTGTCATTGAGAGCAGGAATTATTTTGAGATGATGAAAATACGAGTTAAGGAAGAGAATTTCCGTGTCACATGTGATTTCATCCTGAATCTTCGACCTTATACAGATACGCATATTCTCATAGATATGACTACATGTGAACACTGACACTCCTTGTGTATTTTGTTGCACTTCGTGCTCTTCCACATCTCACGACGTTTCAGAAGTCTGTAACACACAAACGAATATTGGTAGTAATATTCACACGAGCGCTGATTGACTTACAATAAGACTGCTCAATGATAACGCACATAAAGCAAAGATCACTCTCGAGTATTTGATCAGAGTAAGAGGTCAGTTAAGTGTTAACACTGATATAAATAGAGCATATGTGAAAATATCGATAATATTTTCAGACAGGAGACTGTGAGTTTATGAGTTTGATTTTCATGCTTACAGTGTTATAAAATTTCACTGGTAGGCGACATCGGTGGATCTTAGAATCTGAATATCTGCATCAACACCATGTTGTGTGAATTGATTCACTAGTCGTAGGTGGACGACTAATGATGTGAAAGTAGTAAGGGATACTGACGTCACGTCAATATTTATATTTCTCATTGGAAGGTTGATTTGGAGACTGAATAATGGATTCCGTTTGTTAGACATGCACATGTGCATAAATCCGTTGCTCACAGTGATATTTCGGTTTAGTGTTTCAATCAAAGTTTCATTATGATTATCGGTAGGACACTTCAGGTTGCATAAAATGCTTTCTTTTCATGTATTTCATCTGCAGATGTTCCTCATATCAGAAAAAACGTCGAATATATTCATGCATTCATTCATTCATTTTCAGACTTACGAAGCAGTCGAACAGTGTTATCAAATGACATGGTTCATGTCCGCTGATTTGATGAACACTGGAAAGTGAGATGATAATTTCCTTCATCAATTTTCCTTTCACCAACAGCAAAACTGATCCAAACCAGCTACCAACACCACTCTGGTATACAGTGATTGTGTGTGGGTGAGTCTTTCATGACACATTTCTTCCTTGATTCAATATTAAGGCACACAATTCATAAGAGATAAGGGAAAAGCTAGAAAGCATGCTTCCTGTGAAATAATATTTAGAAAATCAATTTAAATTGGTGATGACATAAGACTGTGCTCACATTGCAGTCTTCATATTCAAATCTGCTGAAGTGACAGACAGACTGATTGGATGATTTTAATAGATTCTCAGAAAATTCACATTCCATAGATTTAACTAGACTTCACAGACTTATTCATTTAACCGTTTATCTGATGTTACATGATTGATCCGTCTTTTCAAAGTGTGGAGATGCATTCTTTGAATTAGTCATTTTCCAAAAAGATATCTGTAGGTGTAATTTGACTGGACATTAGTAACCAGTGTGATGTGTCTAGTCCCTTCTCCGATTCAGACTGAATTCTATCAGTCAGGCTTTCAACTAGCACGAAACTTACATCCAAGGCTATCTGCGGATTGCCTCCAACCATCAAATATCTGTAGGTGTAAACAATTTCATATTTGGACGATTCTTATTCCATCCAGTGTATTTGTAGAATATTGCATATTAGACATAATTGAAAATTTCACTACATCTGGCATCATAGACTCAAGCGAACACTAAGAAGTTGCATGCTGGAGACAACTTCCTAGCTTTCCATGATGTGTACTCTTTTGTCATTTCATGTAAAGCTTGGAACATGACACAACTTCACAGAGTATCTGATTATTTTCCATTGTCGAGTTGTCTTACTGACATTTTGGTAACCGTCACAGTTTGGACTTAGTTACACTGACGGTGTCAATTAATCGATTATTCGAAAGCCTAATAATAGTGAATTCTGTCAGGATTAGTGGTCTTAAGACAATTTGATTAATTGTTGATGTTGGTGAATTCACTGATAATACCTGTTGATTGTCTGTTTCAGCTGCGTTGGTTTTGTCTTGCACGTATGCTTGGCATTTATTCAGAGGTTGCGAACACTATTTGTGATGTATTATTAAAAATTAAGTCTTCAATCAGTGAAGATGTTATTATATTCTGCTCAAGTTGCATGCATCATATACAACTCTACATGTTAATCGCATGATTTTCACAGATTCTGAGAACATTAATATTCCATAGATTCAAAATAAAAAACTTCATAGGCTTATTCACTCGATCGTTTATCTGATTGATATTCAGTGACTGGTGTATCTTTTCACAGCAACGAACCGAAATCCTTCAATATGTGTCTTTAATAAGGTATCTGATGGTGTAATTATTTTCCCATTGGGAAAGAATTTTATTCATTCAAGTGTAAATGTAGAATAACGCATATTATAAGTGGTTGAGGAATCCCCCTTGTTGTCGGATTTTAAGCTAAAGTTAAATGCTGGAATCGACTTCCAAGCTGACAATTATTTGTACATTTTAGCTATTTCGCTTAAACTTTTGAAGAGTATGTGATAATGTTGCGTTGTCAAATGTTCTTACTGATATTCTCGAAACTGTCATGGTATGGAGTAATTCACACTGATAGTATGTGTTAACTGATTGTTGAAAAGAGTACTGATAATGAATTGAAATGATTAGTGATCATTAGACAAGCTGATTCATTCTTGCTGATTCAGTTGTTTTCCCTGAACTGGATAGTTTACTTGAGAAGCTTTCATCGCCCTACTAGGCAATATCTTCATCACATACAACAATTTGAATTGAACTGAGCTTTAAGATTTCTCCACGACTTTATTAGTCATCTCTTTTATTGACCTTGAACTCGATTAGTTGTTTTTGCGTGCTTTCACACCCGCTAGGCTGCTGCTGTATTGGAACTCATTGTTTCCATGACTTGAACTTTGACCTTCGTGTGTGAGATTCCCTCCTTATCGATTGGTAAATTTTGTCTATTTCAATGTGTCTATTGATTGACGACTCACTGAATTACTAGGCTACTAAAAATTCTCTATCATTCTCGGTGTTTTATCTCTCTAATATTTGTGTTTGATTTTTAGTAGGATTATGTTTTCGAACATTTGCATAACTGCTTCCGCAATCAAACCTGATATTGGCGATCCCATGGGTGTTCCTTTTATTTGATCACATATTTGGCCGTTGAATTAGAAGTACGCTGTTAGGCATAGGTTCACGAATTCCATCCAGCTTGTGTGTTGCATTTTTGATTGTTGTGGGAGGTATTCGTCTTTGCTGAGCGATTGCTCCATGGTCTCTTTTGCTAGTTTCTGTCCAACTGAGGAATATAATGCTGTGATATTAAAGGATACCATTATTTGTTGATCATCTATTTGAATGCGTTCGATTTTCTGTAGAAATTGATTAGTAGAATTGATTGAGTGATCGCAGGAATCCGTTAGGTGTTCGAGTTTTCTGTATAATTCTCTGTGTAAATTGTTCCTGGGAGTAATAGAATCGGTCGTAACGAGATATTCGGTTTGTATATTTGGCGTCCTCCGTAGAATCGAGGAAGAGCTGCCATCTTTCTTTCCATCGGAATAGCTGTTGTAAATTACAATGAAACTTGTTTAACAGTGGTTATGTTGAAACGTTTCTATGTGTCAGCCAAATGTTTATGTCCACCGCTAGTTCTGATCATTGTCAGTTGAGGTGACTGTGCACCCGATTGTTTTCCACTTTCCTAGTCTGTGAATTCCAAAGAAAATCGGAACAGTTCTCAGTGGTATCATCCTCAAGCTGCATACTCATATATGTATATATATACATACATCATATTCGTAGCGACGAAGGGAATGTTTCTAAGGGTATGTCACTAAAGCTTTGAGTTTTAGATGACAATGAAGGTATTCCTAATTGGATTATACAGATACACTGATCAGGTGGTGACTAAATTAAAACTAAGTAAGTAAACTCAGGGACATGACAAATTTGATAGGATATAGTAGACTTCAATTGAGAATAAAAGAAGGTCAAGTCAAGACCCTTGTCATACGGAGTAGAAGTGTGATAGATTCAAAAAGATAAGTAGGCAGTTAAAACGAAGTCTAACCGAGTAAATTAATTCGTTATCTTTTTTCTGAGAGTTGAAGTTTACGGATGAGCTGTCTTCAGTGGTAACTCATCGTAGCTATCTTCTTAGAAACCCAGGTTAATCAATAATTTATAATCGAACTTTCGAATATTTAATCCGATCTTCGCGGTAGCTCATAAAATCTACAACACAGGATATGTCCGGAACATTGGTACCGCATTACACATAAATATGGTGAATAGAATTTGAAAACCTCAAACTTTTAGGTGTCCATGCTGTATCCTATCAAGTGCTCTGTCAGTATGCACCAAAAGGAAAAAGACAGGGAAGTCGTCTCAAAAGTAATCTTCGGTATCAAAGAAACAACTCACGAATTTACGGATCAAGAATGAAGGGATTCAAAACAATGATGTTCAGCAGAGAGTGGACCATGAAGAAAAAGTACACAGCAAATGTCATGTAACCAAAAGAGGATGATTCCGTCAGACTAAGTAGAATATTTATGTGGCAAATGATGCAAATTCCAATGTGAATAAATTGCTATATTTTGTTTTCGGAGTATAGCATTTCTAAGCGAAATACAAACACATGCTACTTCCTAGTCAAAAGTAGTATGATTTTCAGCCGAAATGAAAAAGTATCAGAGAATAGATCAGGGAGAAATTAACAAAAGCCGCCATCTCAACTCACTGAAATCTTACACTGTATTTCTTCACAGTGGTAGTCATCATATCGGTTCTGCAAAGTAACGAATAGGCGCCATTGTTGAGTGGTTGGAGCAGGCAGTTTCATTACAAAGTCATACTTCACAAATACATATCAACATTCAGAAAGCTGATCTGGCATAAAAAGATTTACACATTTGTTTCTTGAGCTGTATATCTTATGCTACTCATCTGCCACTTGAACTGATGCACTTAATTTATTGGTATCGACTGCAGCATTATTTGCTTGGTAAAAGGTTTCACCAGACAAGATTAAAGTGCTTTCGAAAACTAAAAGAAGCCTATGAGAATGAATTACTTGTAGACATAAGTCAGGTTTTCATCTGCTGATGAAACCTTTCTATCGTTCCATTGGAAAATCGGTAGTTTCGGTTACACAGATTTTGTGATGAAACGTTATGGATAGCTGTTTTCTAGGAAATTTCTTATCAGAGTGTTATGCTGGTCTTCTACAGTATCAGGCCTGCGGATTCTGGGGCTCGGTGAACGGATCAGGTTTCGTTTGTATTAAACAGGGCCCAACTGTGAAAGTTAGTAAATTGTCCGTTCTCTGTCAGGTTTCTGTAGATGAATCATTTCAGTGTTCCATCTTGTTCACGTCTTGTTAACTGGACTCCCAGAAAAGATATTTTGTGTCGGATTCCTCCTCTAGTGTGAACTGAATTCCTAGATAGCAGTTATTAAAGAAGTCCACGATGTTATCCGAATTCTCGGCATTGTTGTTGATAATCAAATTGTCGTTCGTGAATCTCTTGTCGAATCCAAATTTGTCAGTCGTTCACTTTAGATGCGTGTTTTCAAGTTTCGAAATGAAAAATTCTGCGAGCGACGGACCAAGAGATGAGCACATAGCCATACCATCTTCATTTCGATACACTTCGTTACTGAAAGAGAACTGGATGTTTAAAGTACATGTCAATAGGAGTTCCTTCAAATATTCACTGCGCATATCAATGTTCATCTCCTTTGAGTCACTATTTTCACACTTAAAACCAATTCTTGCGTTTATTGAGACGTTTCTAAACAGTGATACCACATCTGGTGAGAACATGGTTTAGATGGAAACATTGACGTCTTCAATGGAGTTGACAAAGTCGAAAGGATCTCGGAGTGAGTGGCAGGAAATTCGCCTTCTGACTGGTTGCAGTAGGTCTTCTAGCCATTGTGCAGTAGGATGATCAGGTGAATCGGTCATATCGAGAATGCGTCGAAGAGTTATGTCTTTGCTGTGCACTTTTGGTAATCCATAAAGTCGGAGTAAATTTAAGGTATCTAACAACGAAGCATTTAAGTCTACTAAACAATGTGATTACTCAACATTAAGTCAATGAATGTTTCTCTGGCTCCAATGAAGACGTAAAGTCGAATTTATTTTAAGAAGGGCAGTATGTCACGTCATTTCAAGTAGTTGAACATGTATATTTTGTCGCCAATTCAGTGACTAATCCTAATGTGAATGATCTCATTCCACAAAACTGTGAGGTCCTCCACGCTTCTGGTACTTATTCAACTCAAAAATTACGATCAAATATGCATGAAGCATCTAACAAGTGTGTACGAAATGTAATGATAAGAAGTAACGGAGCTAGGTATATACTTTTGTGAAGGAATCATCCTCGAGTGTTAATAAAGTGAGAATACGCTCTCAACAAATTCTAACAAATATGACACCATCATCAAGTCACCTGTAACATTAAACTATATTTGCAAACTCATTCATGCGAAGGTCATTTATGAAACAGTTTGTGGAAGGAAATGGAATCAAAATAACTGATATTGGGAATTCCTCACGTTTATTTACTCAATAATTATGAAAGATTGAAACCTGGCACAATATTCGCTTAGTTTATTCTTTCTCCCGGATTGTGAATCGATTATCTGCTGTGAGTAGAATAGTGTAGAAAATGTTAGAAATTGTCCCAGGAACTCGAGCGATATTATGTAAATTTTAAAGGCAGTTGAATTCATTGATTTATCGTGAGAATATTTTAACCACACTGCAGAGTTGTATATCATCTGTAAATATGAGTATTTGCAAAAACACATTTCAGGTTAGTTTCATAAACGTTTGGGCTAAATAAATTCAATTCATATGAAAAGGTGGATAGCAAATAATACAAATAAAGATGACATTTCCTTAGTGATTGATTTTTCACACGACTCTGTGACACTCCTGATTAGACGAAATATTCCTAACTACTTGTTCCGACGTCGTGCGATGTAATAGATTAACTTTGTGATTTTGTAATTCAACATCGCAATTCCAACTGGATACCAGAGGATTGAAGCTTCAGACTCTGAACCACTCTGATAGCATTCAACCATTTGTTGCTTGCCTAGAACAAAATATCTACTTAAGAGTTGATGCAGGATTGCCATAGAATTTTTATCAATCCCTCAAATTACAATGAATTTGATTTCCTGAGTATTTGACTTGTAGAACAAGGTGTGTTCACGGTGTTTACAATTCGAAAATATCACCGAACATTTACCGTCACAGTTTCAAAGAGAAGGAAATCTCCTCCTCTCCTTTAATCGTAACTGTATTCTTGATCATATAGTGGATTCCAGACATCACTTAAATGCAAAATGCAACTCCGGAGTCACTCGAATAAGTATGCAAGAATCTTGCTAAAGACGTAGCAATCAAACTTTCCCTGGAGTGCAGAAGCTTTATCAATGTAGGTTGTGAAATTCGCATACAGAAGAAATTTGTTCAGTTGCACAACTGAGGGTGGAAGTAATTTGTCGAAGTATTTGACAAGTGGTACTTTAAAAATATTTATATTTTTTCCCCACTAAAATTAACACAATTCCACTCCTTATGAAAAGGATCTTTCAATGACCTCCATTCAATTTTCACTGGACTCTACTCAATATTTTCAATTACAGCATATATATATATATATCAATTATCTATTATGTCATGTCTGTCAATTTATTCACTTAATTTTAATTTATTCACTACCTGATCAGTGTTTCTGTGTAATCCAATTAGGAATACCTTCATGGTCATCTAGAACCCGAAGCTTTAGTGACACACCCTTAGAAACATTCCCTTCGTCGCTATGAATATGATAAATGTATATATATGATTATACAGCTTGAGGATGATACCACTGAGAACTGTTCCGATTTTCTTTGGAATTCACAGACTAGAAAAGTGGAAAACAATTGGGTACACAATCACCTCAACTGACAATGATCAGAACTAGCGGTGGACATAAACATTTGGCTGACACATAGAAACGTTACAGTATAACCACTGTTAAACAAGTTTCATTGGGACTCACAAAAGCTATTCCAATGGCAATGAAGATCCCATAGAGTATGTGGAATGGATACTGAAATAAGAAAATGAAGAGTATGAAGGAGGGGTTTTAAAGGTAGTATACGGTGTGCTTGATAAGAAAACAGTTAATAATGAACTTTTTTTTTAGTTTAGTCATGCGATTCTTGATAGTACATGAGCCATCGAGAAAACGTCGCCTTTCATTTATGCGGTTTTATCAGGCGACAGCATTAGTGATGAGAAACTGTGTTCCTCAGGTGTTCTTCTATCAAAAACACCTTATTCGTGCACATTATAACAGACTGTACCAAAGAGCGGAATTAAATTATCATTTGGATGAGAGATGATAGCTTCCTCTAGATGGATAACTCGCATCTACTCTATCAGTTAGATGTTAGAAAAACATTTCAACACGCAATGTCATCACGAAAACGTAAAATGACAAACAGTTCTTCCTCTCGTGCAGTTAGTTTCGACTGAGAAGAGTAGGGTATGCGTACTGATTGTCATACACTGCAACAATGATGAACATTGAGTTGATTATCAAACTGGAATAGGTGATTGATGTGATTTCTATTCATTTGTCATGCAGTCAGTATTATTCGATCACTTTTCATTATGAGACCAGCAACCACACAACAATTTTCCTCATGTGGAATATTTAGACAAATCGAAGCACAGTGTTACATAGAATAATGAGAACTGAGAGTGAAATAAACACTTCTAATGCAACACTTACACCGAATAATTGATAGAAAATGTAGAACGTGATTCCCATGATAATGAATATCACACTTATTGAGAAGAAGACGAAATATCCAGTATCTGTTAGACGTTTCGATCTGAAACCGATAAGCGTTGTTGATACTCCTATAACAGCTGTTAAAACCAACGCGATCAAGCTGTATACCCAGCATAATTCACGGCAGTAAACAGCAACGATTACACACCATAATATGATCTAGAAAGGGAAATCAGAATCAAATGAATTCACGGAAAAGAACAAATTTATTATGAGTAAACATTTACAAGTATTCAACACTTGTGGTTTGTGTGTTTGTAACATATCTATCTCAGCTCTTCATAACACAGTATTTCATCACTAATAACACAATTATCGTCCATTTTTGACTTCATGAAAGTCAGCAGTTATCACCCATATTGCATTCTATGAAGCATAATGACTATTTTATGGTCAATGAGCACTG
This sequence comes from Trichobilharzia szidati, assembly GCA_944472155.2. Classification (NCBI taxonomy): domain Eukaryota; kingdom Metazoa; phylum Platyhelminthes; class Trematoda; order Strigeidida; family Schistosomatidae; genus Trichobilharzia; species Trichobilharzia szidati. The sequence goes on along the minus strand of OX235271.1, from coordinate 30,722,253 downwards.
ATTTGAAATTCAACTCAAATTGCTTCATGGTCGTCACTATCATTCAGCCCTATGTAAATTACCAAGTGATGTTGCAATATACAAGTTCATCAGTGATACAGAGAGATTTTCAGATTGAATATTTAGTGATCGTAAAAAATGGTAAGTAGATTTCTCGACTGATTTCATTTCAATTTTATTTACGTGTAATCCACGCAGTTGTATCCTTTTAAGACCATTGTCAGTTAAGTATTTTCGCTTGATCATTTCTCAGCGGTGACCTCTAAGGTCATCCATTTGATCTTCTGCCAAGTCGACTACACAGGACAATGACAGAAGGTCCAAACAATAGTCTACGAAACTTTACAACTGTTCGGAGTGCACTGAAAATGATTTCTCCACTATTTCGGAAAACATACCACTTCATGTGATGCAATATTCTACTCGACCACTTCAAGTGATTTCATGTATGGTGAGAAGTGAGAACTATTTAGTAAATTCAGAACTTACCGCGAATGACACTGTGACCACATTAAGAGGAAAGAGTGTTCGCAACCTCTGAATAAATGCCAAGCATATGTGCAAGACATAACCAATGCAGCTGAAACAGACAATCAAGAGGTAATATCAGTGTATTCGCCATAATCAACAATTGATCAACTTGTCTTAAAACCACTAATCCTGACAGAATTCACTATTATTAAGCTTTTGAATACTCGATTAATTCACACCGTCAGTGTAACTAAGTCCAAACTATGATGGTTTCCAAAATGTCAGTAAGACAACTCGACAATGGAAAAAAAACAAATACTCTAAGGAGATGTGTCATCTTCAAAGCTTTACACGAAATAACAAAAGAGTACACATCATGGAAAGCTAGGAAGTTGTCTCCAGCATGCAACTTCTTAGTGTGTGCTTGAGTGTATGATCCTAGATGTGGTGAAATTCTCAATAATGTCAAGTATGCAATATTCTACAAATACACTGGATGGAATAAGAATCGTCCAAATATGAATTTGTTTACACCTACAGATATTTGATGGTTGGAGGCAATCCGCAGATAGCCTTGGATGTAAGTTTCGTGCTATTTGCAATCCTGACTGATATAATTCAGTCTGCATCGGATAAGGGACTAGACACATCACTCTGGTTACTAATGTCCACTCAAAGTACACCTACAGATATCTTTTTGGAAAATGACTAATTCAAAGAATGTATCTCCACACTTTGAAAAGACGAATCAATCATGTAACATCAGATAAACGGTTAAATGAATAAGTCTGTGAAGTCTAGTTAAATCTATGGAATGTACATTTTCTGAGAATCTATTAAAATCATCCAATCAGTCTGTCTGTCACTTCAGCAGATTTGAATATGAAGATTGCAATGTGAGCACAGTGTTGTGTCATCACCAATGTAAATTGATTTTCTAAATGTTATTTCACAGAAAGCATGCTTTCTAGCTTTCCCCTCATCTCTTATGTATTATGTGCATTTTATATTAAATCAAGGAAGAAATGTGTCATGAGAGACTCACCCACACACAATCACTGCATACCAGAGTGGTGTTGGCAGCTGGTTTGGATCAGTTTTGCTGTTGGTGAAAGGAAAATTGATGAAGGAAATTATTATCTCACTTTCCAGTGTTCATCAAATCAGAGGACATGAACCATGTCATTTGATAACAATGTTCGACTGCTTCGTAAGTCTGAAAATGAATGAATGAATGCATGAATATATTCGACGTTTTTTCTGATATGAGGAACATCTGCACATGAAATACATGAAAAGAAAGCATTTTATGCAACCTGAAGTGTCCTACCGATAATGATAATGAAACTTCGACTGAAACACTAAACCGAAATATCACTGTGAGCAACGGATTTATGCACATGTGCGTGTCATACAAACGGAATCCATTATTCAGTCTCGAAATTAACCTTCCACTGAGAAATAAAAATATTTGAGTAATGTTTATGTGGCCAGTATCTCCACTATTTTAAATTAATTATCGGTCTGACCGCAATTCATGCCTCAGTTCACATTTAGCATAATGTTAAAGCAGATACACAAGTTTCTTATGACAATCTTATGACAATGTAGGCATACTGTAAGCTAATAAACTCATAGTCTTCTCTCTAAATATTTTATTGATGTTTTCACAAATGGTGTTTTTATACGATTATTAACGAGCCACTTCACTTAACTGACTTCTAGCTGTGATGAAACACTAGAGAATGATCTTTGTTTTGTGTGCGTTTTCATTGAGAAGTCGTATTGTAATTCATACACTGCTCGTATCGATCATCCAACCATTATTTTGTTGTGTGTGTACAAAAGCACAAAGTGCAATTTAATATGCTCAGAAAATCATTTGGTTCTCACAGGCTGTTTCGATTTTCCTTAGGTATACTATCACATCTATCTATGTTCAACTGTTTTCGCAAGGGGGTATAATGGCAAAAGAGGACAATTGTCTTTCGCACAGTTAACAGCACTTATTCAGTCCATCAAACTTCTTATGATCCTTCAATATTTGTGTTCAGTTCTTCTACAATATATTTATGATTTACAATTTGAAGCTGAGACCATGGATACAAACCTTGGTGATTTCAATCTGAGTGTCAACAAACTTCATACTCACGTGGGATTTGTTAAAGTAATCAGTCATACGAGTGATTAAAATACTCAGTTGTAATTGTTGATGTCAGTAGCCTTATACCAACCACTAGGCGAAACATTATGCGTGCTGGAATAATTCTTCGGAAAATTTCCTCTTGAACCATCTAATTACAGTATGCTCAGTCATTTGGATGTTTCAACCAACTTTTTAAATATCATCCGTCTCCATCATATAAGGTGTCTAAAGTAATGCAGTCTATTTTATTCTTTTAATATTTGCATATCATATATCGTCTTGATCCTTACTATTAAGCTTAGTTCCTGTTTAATCTCTCTTCTGAATGTGTCTCTTTGAGGTCATTTTGATCTTGGACTACTTACAGGAATTGTTGGTATGTGATTCTTGTGATGAGAGTTTTTGGTCTCACCTCGTTGAGAATATTCTACTTGGTTGTAAAATACTTCCAAAATTTGATGTTTGCAGTAATAGGCATTTCACAAAATTACTGTTAATCACTGTAACACTGGTGGCTCCTTGTGATTCATTCGAATAACCGGTGTTCGGATAAATGTTCATCTTTCTAAAGCAGTGCTTATGAAATTGTTCGTTCAGCTTCTACCGCATCAGTACCATTGCAATACGAGAGTGTTCCTACCACAGTGGCCACGTTCTGACTAGCATCGTTATTTACCTCTAATTTTGCAAATCTCAAACTAACTACCCTTCACAGGCTTACATAAACGAAGGCTTAAACCTGTCTAATCCAAAACAGACGATCTAAGCAACTGGGTTAATGCAGAAGATTCAGCCGTGATTTCACTGGACAACGTTTGATGCCCAATCTTATGCAGCCAGTCAGTTCAGCTATTGAAGGTGTACACACCTGATGCATTTTTCGTCTTGAAGTGTTAATTTTTGCGTCGAAACCAAGTCTTTTCCTCTGACCTTTTGTGTCGTTTAGTCCAGCAGAAGGTATTGAGGAGTATCTGGCAGTGACATGGAGGGGACTGTTTGAGGAGGTGAAAGACATTGACAAAATGAATTAATTCATGTACTCTGCTACTTATCCGAGAATATCCTATTAATTCAGAATCATGAGTGTATGAGCACACTTGCATTTGATTATCACTCTGCTTGTACTCACATTTCACATCTTCTTGATGGGGCTTTGAAGGTCTTTATTATTTTGACGTTTTCCTAACTACTCAACATGTTCTTCGTAGGAATGAGTTGACCAATTTGAAACAACTCATGTGTGAATTTCTTTTTCACTCTTTCTCTCGAATTCCTATTTTGCCATGTCAGTTGACCATTATGTCGAGATCACTGTGTAGCATATTTTGTGATGACATCCTGCATCACAGTGATATTTTAAGCACTGATTTCTGACTGTTCAATGGCAATACACCTTGCAACAACGAGCACATTGGATGAACAGTTGTTAAGCTGCTACATTATCATATGACCGAATTCATTGTATTGATACTGAAAACTACTGAGACATTTTCAATAATCAAGCAAATTTACATAGACAATCTTCGTCAGATAATACAGGATGAAATTTATCTCAATATGAATTCAGTTTCTTCAAACGCCTTTGGACACATCATCATGAAGTGGGACAGAAATTTAGCCACATCTACTCATTCAGAACTCACGTTTGATTTAGCAGTCCAATGGTTGAAATACATTTATTGGCTTCATCATATTTGTAATCGCTGTTAGGATTGTGGTACACATGAATACCGATTTACAGTTGTGGAAGTTTGACAGTTGCCTAGTACTTTCATTTCTGTGACTCCACTTAACAGTCATAACAATATTTATTCTCATTGTTAACGTTCCCAAGCTTCGATAAGCTTCTGCATATTTAATTCTGACACTCACCTTCCATAGTTTGAATAGACGACGATAGGGAGTGGTATGAGAGTTACTTATATGTGAATTTCAGTGTCCGATGTGTTGAGACCATGGTGCTACTGTATGTGTATTTGTCCCCTTAGTCGTCCGATGTGGACGAAAAGCAAGATAATAATAAGAGTAATAAGGATATATATATATAATTGCTAATATTTGCATTGTAGGGGAAAAGTGAACACACAAATAAATCGATAAATAACGAGCTTAAATGAGATCACCTTATACGGTGCCGTACATGAGTGCTACGCGTGTGTTTAGTTGGAACTATTTTATATTTGAGCACTGCTCTTGTGTCTGTGCTTGATTATCTATGCCCCACTTAAAGCCTTCCGCCAAAGCTGCAGCAGACACGAATGCTAGTATAGAGTTCCTACTGCAGCAAAATCAAAACGAAAGAAATACGAGTGAACTCCAGTTTCTCCCGTCTAGTGCATGACCATCTTTGGGTTTCCACGATAAAGTCTGTCATGACTTAGTGGCAAGACAGATTTGTTTGAGTGGGTGATTCCAAGCGTTCTAAGTCTTCTGAGCATTAATTGGATCACTCCTAAGCTGAGGGTAGCCAAGCGTAGAAAGATACGTTTTGCTACCTTTCGTTACATGGTTTGTTCGAAAGATCCAAAACTTGCTTCTTGACCTTAGAACAGATAAAAGCACTGCTTAAGTTATGTAGCAACTCAAAGACTAAGAATTGTCCCGTCTCCATTATTCCTGGATTTGATCAGACGAATGACACTTACATAGAGATTACTTATCTCGCTAATGAACAGCTGTTTACTCTGTCATAGAAATACTAATATCAGAATGTTTTCCTCGGCATAATTTTGCAATTTTCGACAATTTTGACAATGCGCATTTGAAATTAATAACTTTATCCACTTTACCAATGAAGAGTCATGTAGTGGTGGAAAGGTACATTGACTAATGTTCAAGAGACCAATTATCGCTTCAACCTACAAAGCTGTGAACACTGATCAATAGTTCCCTCCCAATGTTAATGTGATGAAACGATTTATGTTGCAAGATGAAATTCGTTTGCTATATGTTGACGCAGATTCTGAGTTGAGTATGGATTCCAGTGAAATTGAAGCGTTAAAGAGAAACACCCGCATTGTAAACTGTTTGAAAAGATGATCAATTTGGTTTCCACAGCGGTGAATAATACCTTGTGACTGTTCCTGGAATCAAACAAAACTGATGGTGAAAGAAATTGAACCCCAGTGGGTGCATACTGCCAAAAATTCTGAAACTAGGATGGAACAGCTGGTTGTCGAGTACTCCCTGGTTGGTTTTCAATAGTCCCTTTACTGAAATAAATCTGTGATCAACTCGTAGAAATCAAGAGACGTTAAATAAACTTCTGATGTTCAACGAACACAATATTCCTAAAAGACACAAGGCTGCTATAAAAAGAAGAGAAATTTGATGTCACTCCTACTCTCATATTAAAAAGCCATCGATGTATATGTCCCAGTAGATTTATGTGTGCTAACAGGCTTGTGTGCTAGCAGTCAGTTTGCACAGGATAATAATCGAAAACATGTAGAATAACGCCAATTGAGAAACATGATTAAATTATTTCAATTAATTCGATTTCACGCATTTCTCTTGTCTGTCACACACGTATATGTGTCTAACAATTCTTAGGACTCTTTCTTCATCGAAAATCAAAATCATAGACAGATGAACACTGATTGGTTAACAGTAACACTTTTCGAGAAAGACGCAAATTAACAAAGGTCATTCTTCAGTACTCTATGTTAATAGTTTACTGAAGTGGTCTGTTCGATAACAATTGTATAAATACACCATTTTTAAAGACATCAACATATCTGTGGAACAAAAGACTGTGAGTTTATCAATTTTATTTACGTGAACGTCGCGTTGGTGTATTATTGTTTGCAAATATCAAAGGTTTCAATTTTCAAAGTATCTAGTTTCACAGTATGGTTGCTAGTATTCCGTTAAGTTCCGAGTGGATCATAATGCTTCAGTAGTACCAATCTCCTTCATCGTGCTCTATGTAGTCCTCTGTATCAGATTCGACAACTGACCATAAGCTCTCGATTCCTCCTTACATGGACTCTTGATTGGTCACTTCTCATTCAGGTTGAACTCGAGGACCTGGCTTGCGTTATCACTTAGATATCTTCTCTGCGTTTTTTTCGATCAATTTCCAGTTTCTTCATCACATGTTTTGGTCAATTTCTCCTTTGTTAATTTGTCTCCAGGATTATTTATTTTGTTCGTTTACATTCCGAGTGAAATCTACGGGTTCAAGCTAGAGGTTTGAAGTTTCAGTAGCAGTGGTGCTTATTTCTAGATAGTTGGATTGCTAGCCTTACGAAAAAGCTTCCTTCTTTACTGATCTCATTGTTGTTTTAGTGAGGCTTAGAGGTGAATTGGCTGGGGATTGGACAACAGACCGCATGTGTGCTTGGCCAATATCCTCTGAGACATGGTCGCATAAATTTCCAGAATTGCTTGTCACTAGTCCCTTCTAACTACCTGACGTAGAGTATAGCGAGATGGCTGATGGCGTCAAACATCTGGAGCTTGTTGAGAACTCTTTCAATGACACTCATGTCCAGTCTGTGAATCACATGCAAGCACTCATTGAAATGACATTGGTGTTGAAAATCCAAATCTTGTTCCTCATAGTGAGGACCTGAGATTTCAACACAGATTTGAGATCATTGAATGTTTATCTTGATTTTCAGATCCTGGTCGGCTTCAACATCCTCCTCGATGTCTCTCGTAGTTCAAACGATGCCACCTATATAAGAGAAATAGCTGATTCCCTGTAAATTTCTCTGGTTGACAGTGATTGATGCTTGCTATTGATGGTTTGATTCCTTTATTATCTTCAAATCTCCCATACTCATCTGTGGTCCTGTCTTGTCTGCTTTCCTCTTTTACCAACTTGATGTTTTCTTTCCGTAGATCTTCGTGTGTATATGATATTAAACATTAGTCTTTCGCAAAGTTCAAATCTACTGCATTATTCACGCTGAGACAAAGTGTTCCTCTTACATCACCCCATCGCCTCAAGCATGATTCAGTCTACCACATTAAGGAATATCATACGTTATAGTAGCCAGTCTTGTCTCTCTCCCGTGTTCACATCAAAGGCTTCGCTAATCCTTCTATTGATAATAACTGGACATACGGTATTGTCATATAGGTTCACTTCTTCATTCAATTCAATTCACTGAACATTGAACTATGCTTCTTATTTCTTTGTCCATCTTTGCACTGCTTTCTCTTATACCTCTCCATCCCACTTCTCTTTCTTCACTTTCATGAGTCCATATAAATTTAGTCTTTATCTCGCTTCTTCTCCTACGTTCCTGCAAAGATAGCACACAGAATTCCTACTATTCTTTGATGGCTACAATGGTAGTTCTCTTTTTTGTTTGATCATTCAGTTTCTAAGTGTAGAAGTTAAATTGTCCATTTGAATGCCTTTAGCTTGACCTCCAGGGTTCCTCGCAATAGGTAGTAGCCTGAGTATATATCTGCTTCCCTTGTTGATTGTGTTCAGGAGACTGCATCGTGACGGAGATAGAGTCTATATTAATTTTGCAATGTCTATCTGATGAAAGTCATTTCACTTTCTGTATATACCTGTGCTTGTACACCATACCCCTTATTACCTTAATATTCACTGCACAGAAGTGAATGAAGAGTGAATGACGAATTATTTTCGTGTTTTGCTTGCTCGCAGTTTGGCTGGCATTCACAGCACCCATTAGAATTTCTGTGTTACCATGTGATGCGTTGTCTACTTCTTTTGAAGTTGCCTTCGTTCTTCTCTTGGTTCGCGTTGTTTGTAAGATTCTACGTAGCATAGGATAATTGTAAATTCCTTCCTTTCGAACCAAATCCTTGTGTCATTATCCTCAAACAGATTACTTCCAACTGTATAAGAACCATCGATGCTGTTAGTGACATGACAATAGCCACTCCCTCAGTGTGATCGTCATTGTCTTCTGGGTGACTGACTGCGATGGGCTATCGACTCTCCATTCAACAACTTGAAGAGTCCCCATCCATTCCACATTCTCTCACTGATCCCTACCACCTCTCTTCCAGTTCCCAGCAAAGCAGTAATTTTCAGTTCTAAATATGGTTGACACAAATCGGTAACATCCAATTATGTCGTCATCTCTTGTTTCCGTCAAAGATACACTATGATAATCAATAGAAAGTTTCATGTTGTGTAAAATGTTCATGTGTCAAGTAATTTGAATTGCATTGTGATTTATCTGCAAGTGTTCTTTATTCTGTGACTGCAAATACTTGTCTGGAGAAGTCGAATTTATTCATTGATTTTCAGACTAACAGCACAGTCAACATTTTTGCGCCGATGCAGCGGTCAACAATATTGGACCAAATGAAGACTGCCACGTAAGATAATATTTCACCTCATCCATTTTACTTCCAACAACAACAACAACAGAAGCAGCTTTTTTGACATAATTACGTCACACTTGTTATTGATTGCAGTGGCTATATGTTGGTAAGTCAAAAGTAATTTATTTCCCCCTGGATTTATTTATTCAGTGGGTTGTGGCTTTTTACTCTGTTCACATTGCACCGATATAATTAGACTCTGCTAGATTGGCAGACAAACTGACTCTATTACTCCAATGAATGTGAGATTACTGAGTCGCTATGAGCTTATCAACATTATCTACCCAGTGTTCCATTTAATGTTCATTGATTTACATTAGAATATATTCGTTGACATTGCTCTATAAACTATATAACATTGAAGTGGTTTGATGCCTCTCGGTTGTCGAATATTCTCCCACACATATTCAGAATTTTCATATGCAAACCTCACCTGAATAAATTTAGACAGAGAAATAACAACGCAGGAAGCTGGAGTGATTTCTGTGCACCATATAACATGTTGCTTGAATCAATCGAGAGTCAACAAATGCAATTCAGTTGGTAATTCGAACTATGCATTTCAATAGACGAGCAACAGCCAAAGTAAACATATTAAACGAGCAGAAAGAAAGACCAATCCAAGATTTCCTGAACACATATTGAAAAGGCTGTGAGTGTAAGTGGGCAAACTGGGACTACAATAGGGTTGGTTCGAGCTGGATTACATTTAGTTCAAAGTTTGTTGTACTTTAGGGTTAGGTTCAGGGGAGATTAAGGTTATTGTAATGGTTAGAACACAAATAATTACATGCGTAGAATGTGGTTAAATTACTCTGTTGATATGAGGATTGTACTTGTGCACTGTGATGGAGTATAATTCCATTATGGATGACATTTATTTTTTTGAAGTCTCACTGTATTATACATTAATATTTACTGATGACGTTTCGAGAACAGTTTATTGCCCACTAAATATTACTGCATAACTTTGTGAGACTTTATCAAAAGACATTTTACCCACAATGGAATTGTAATCTGTTGATACTTCAACCTAAAACTGGGAGCAAATTTTACCACATGTTTGAGGAAGGTATCCTGTGTAACACTTTTCTACATTTTTATTCATCTTTTTTATAAATATATGTATTATAAACACAAAATTGCCGCCTTCATGTGATTGGTGTGTTCGAAGTCATTCGGTAATTGGTAGTTAGTGGTGCTTGAAGTTTGAGCGACATACTACTAGACACCTGGTCGACACAGAACACAACAAGCCTCGTCTAATTCTCAGTGGTCATATCCATGAAACCATTGACACCTGATCTACGTATTGAAAATGAAGTGGGAGTAAATCATTCGCTGAATAAATAAATCGGATTTCGCCTATAATTTGTTATGTCATCTCCTTTGCATTTCTTTGTGTCCTGTGTGGAACATGGGTCTTCAAGCTTAAGTTTAGAAATTTTAGTTGGAATGACCTTGCGAACCCCATTCCTAACCTTTAATCTTCTCATAGCTTACTGCCGTCTAGGCGAGGTTTAGGACTGCATTGGCATGGGATCAGAGCCGTACCAAGTGCATGATCCTACCATGGTAACAATGAGCCATTCAATTTCGCTCTTGCTCACTAGCAAATAGTAAGTGATATGCCCCACAAATTTCATACCTGAATGAATGAAATTAACTCACAGCATATTTCTTCCATATTCTATTTGTTTACTGACAGTTTTGTAGTGATTTACGCAACCCCACATTTTATGTAATTCAATATCTGATTCCTACAATTTTAGTTTTGTTCAATAGACTCCAGTCACATTGCATAGGTCAGAAAAGCAACATTTCCATTATTGACTAACTTAACATTTGAATTCATCTATGTAATTATTGTTACACATTCTGGCTTCAATGAACTGAAGGCTGCAAGAAGTTGATAAGAAATCCATGAAGAAAAACGGATGCTCCATGAATAATTACTTTGTTTGAAATCATTTGTAACTGTCGAGTGACAGATAATGTCACACTGACTGCATCGATTTAATGATACGTGAAAAGGCTGTTAACAATTAACTCTGTCAGATCAATTATTCTGATCATAAAATAATTTCAGGCTGTTGTTGATGAAAACACTCATCTTACTTTCCATCATTATTCTCTTCAGCATCATTGGTGTCATCATGACCATATCCATACTGATCTCCAGGAAGTTACGAAAACATTACAGAATTTATATCTTTTCACTTGCATTAGCAGTAAGTTCAGAATTGAGAAATTGTTTCTAACATAGTAAGTTCTATGACTCGGTGATTTTCACTACTCACTTTACATTCAAATTAGTTTGTGATAGAAGACTAACACACTGTACCACACGAAATGTTACTTTTCCCTAAATAATCTCCCCCTGGATATTTAATGATGAGTAGACCTGAACTGGTTAAATTCAGTTATTGAAAACCTTTAGTTTCATCCTTATCTCCTTCAAATTAGTTATAAATTTAGCAGAAAATGGAACTGATATACTTGACAGTCACCACTGAGGAAATGATCAGACAGAAAATGACAACACTGTTGGCAGTAAAGGTAAATCATCTTGGAAGTTGGTGGCTAATATGGAATTCGACGAACGAGATTAGTATTTATCACCAAACTGGCTACGCGTAAATGAGAATATTGATGCAACCACCACTAGGACTTCCTTGTCCTATAATGGACCTAAAATACCTAAAATATAGAAATTGTATCGCATAAGCGATGAAAATACACAAAGCGATTTGATAATGAAGCGATTGGCGGAAAGAACACCTGACAATACGAAAAGTAACATCTCAAGTTAACTAACACCTTTATAAATAATAATCATGAATTGAAAGTCATAGGAGTTTCAGTTCACATGGCTTCCTTACTGACCTGAAAACAGCCTTAACATTAGTTTCTCAATCACCAAATGCAATTTAGATGTGGAAAAGCGTACATTGTTTGCTTATTAAATAAATGATGATCTCAGGATCTCTGCCAGTGATGACATGTAATGAAGTGAATGAAAGGTGATTGATGTGATGTGAACACATAAAGCACAAGTGTTTCAATCTGCCCATAATTTGTGAAATTCACTAATATTTTGTAATTCTCCTTCTATAGTTCCTTCCATGGACAGCCCTTGCTTTCATATTTTGTTATCAAATTGGCCCTATATTCAGCTTGGTTTCTCTCGCTTTAACATTCCTCGCAGGAGGAATAGCGATTCTTCTAGGTTTCAGATCAAAACAATTCACAGTCAAGGGGTATGTCTTATTCTACGCACTGCCCATGGTACTTTTCTTCATCGGAATTATCTTCTTCATTCTTTTTCAAAAATATGGTGTAAGTGGTTTATCTGAAGTGTGAATAATGCACTCGATTTTCCTCATTTTATATTATACCATGAATAAATATACCTGAGAATTTAGCAGGAGGACATAAATTGTCTAGCTATCAGTCGTTAAGTTGAGAGAGGTGTGCTGACACTGGATAGATAATATGTGAAAGGAAATTAACCCTGCCATATATTTATGTTTAAAATTCGACTATTTGATTATCGCTATTCCAGAGTATAAACCCTCTTGTTAAGCTCTATCCTTCGCAATCTAAACTCACCACCTTAGAGAAAGGGCTGTATTCAGTTATATGTTTCCCCGGTAGTACTCCATATCAAGATGTCTTTGTAACATCCAGATGACTATATTCTCATCGACTGCAAGCTACCATACAGTGGGTTTCAATGATTAAACTCGACGAATGCATCATGCTCCATCCAAATGGTCATTTCATTCTGCTATTTGTTGTTAACTGTAATATTATTCACGAATTGCTTTTCTTCATTAGAAGATAAACTGAGGAAAACAATTTCTTGTCACCGACGTTGTGGCCTGATGAAATAACATAAATCGCAAATAACACTTTTGTGGTGAATCGCTTATTGTCAAGCGCTACACAAACACTACAGTCATATAACAAAGTTCATCAGTAATCTTTATCATATCAAACACAGTGAATGCAACCTCTGAATGTTTGCTTCCTGCTCTTCATTCTCTCATTTCAGTCTCCATTCGACATATTATGTGGACTATTTCTCGGAATTGGAACAAGTCTTGTGAGTTCCAGTGAAACATATTTGAAAGTGGTCATGTTGGAAACTTTCTGTTTGTCAGCATTGTGTTTTTGTCTATTTCTGCATCTCATGATTGCCAACTGTTTGTCTTTATTCAGTAGTTTTCCAATTTTACAGAGGATTAATCTCGAATTCACATTGTTAAAACACGATATTGAATGATGTCTTAACAGTTTTGTAGGAATATTTCAATCAGTCAGAAAACCAACATTTTGTCATGAGAAATCAATCAATAACTAAAATTTTCTCTACACAAATAATATTCACCAACCACATTTTCTAATGATTCACATCTAATCTCCCCCAGCACCTATGACACTGACCTGAAATGTTTTGAAGAATACTCACATTTTGATCTTTTGAAATTGCAGGTCATATACTTATCTACAGTGTGGTTGAAATATTCTCCTGATGAAACAATCCACTCAGTGGTATTTATGGTCTTCCTTGAATTCATCGAGTTGATGGGACTATTCATGACATTTGCCATGTTATTCTGGCTAAAAGCGGAACTATTCCCAACTAGTGAGTTGGAATAAACGCAGTTGATAATCTGTCAATTTTCAACCCTTCATGATTCCTGAATAAATAGATGGTGAATTCTACACATCGACTTCTGTCATGAGACCTAGAAATACTAATCTCATTAATTCAGCTTTAATCACCCAATTCAAATCCACAAAAATGACTTCACAAATGATCTTCGCATGCATGAGTTTGCTACTTTGGTTAAATGTTACAGGTAATTTGATGACGGTGTCATATTTGCTGGATTTTATCGGAGAGCTTTTTTCACTTTCCTGTCCACTCTGTCTATTCCTACGTCATAGGAGTATTCAGCTTTATTATTCCTCAGAAACCGTCTAGGTACACACATTGTAGACCCCATATGTATATTTGATTGTAATTATTGAGTTTAACAAGTGCTTGTGTTGCAGACATCTTCGGTGCCTTAGGAAAATCAAAAATGATTCGTAATTTGTTTTACGACCATTCATGTGGACAGTTACATCTTTACTTCATGGATATTTTGAATTATATTCAATATGTGTAGGTATCTGCATCAATATAGTCATTTCTCTTCTTTGAAACGACGCAATTTCTCTGCACATGTTCTCGTGATAGCATGGCATGATAATGCTTGAGGGTAAGCCAACTGCAAATCCTGATAGTTTATCACACACTTCAAGAGTTTACATTCCTTCATCACTGAAATTATATTCACGAAGTATTTCAAATATCATCAAGTCAGAGGGCTAAAAGAAAATTCAGGGAAGCTCTCTAACTTAAAATGAGCTTCAAATGTTTGTGTCCATGTCATCTGATAATATATCAAAACACAATTACGTCTTGTTATAAATGAAGACGTTGAATATCATTGCACATATCTCAAATTCAGCTTTTGTAGGGATTTCGGGCGTGAAAATTTATTCCATGAAACATTGTCACAAAATATCAAACCTTCATCAGTTGTAAGCACCTGTGAGAAGTGAGCTCAGAGATCATATTTGCCGTGGAAAGCAGTAGGTTTGTTGTAACTGAAAAAAAGTGTTTAAATTCAGTGGTCGTTTATAGATGATTATTATTTATGTGAAATTCTCATAAAATATTTTGCCCATATGAGTTGAGGAACATTCTGATTTCGAAGTTATACGATGTCAACTAAATGTAGAGAAGAACCATCTGAATACACCGACGACCTGTCTATGTGTGTGTGATACGAGAAATTAAGGAAAGTGAATGATAATCACTAAAAGGTAGTACACAAGTGAGTGATTCGTTAATTTGGTGAGTCGTTTTACGTGAATGAAGTTGTGGAATGTTAAGAAGATTGACTGAAGAGGAAGAAGAAGCTTGAGTGATAGGATTCATTATGCACCGTAGATAGGACTAGACACATTACACTAATATTTGTCAAATCAAAAGTGGTCTGACCTACAGGAGGTCAGTCGCCAGTCTGAACAGCTCAGTGGTAACGTCTGTGACTGCTGGTAGCACTGGGGGATGCAGATTCAAATCTCAGAAAAGACATGAATTTCTTCGAGGTTGCAGATATACCTTTCTGACGATTGCCATCTAGCCCGAAAACTAGGTCGAAGGCTTCCTGCCGATTGCCTCCAACCATCTAATAATAATAAGGTTAAGAAGAATCCCGCGGAAAATTTGCGTGTCAAACAAGCATGGCAACACGGGTCTACAAATTCCACTTCCTTCAGACTTCAGTTAAGGAACCAAGTAACTCATAATAGTTGTATGTGTTGTTTGACAGTTTACTAAAGCATCAGTGCAGGTAGTTGTTCTTCATCAAACTGTCTTTCTTCGGTATCATCCTTAAACGAATATTTACTCTACAATGCTTCCAAAGTATAACATTATTTGTATCATAAAATGAAAATAATCTGAGCAGGAAAACCAGTGTAGACGCAATGTAAAGTACTTGTAAATCACTCCAAAGTCCTAATGCACTATTTATTTACGTGTTATTATCGATGAAGATTTTAACTTGAAGAGGTATGTGAATGGTTTGAATGATTTCATGCATTTACCGATGCTGAGTAGATCATGATAATTATCGTTGTTTATGCCTTCAAGATATTATTGATTTTGTTCATCTGGCGTAAGATTATCATACCCCGACTACTTATCATCCTATTCCAAAAGTTTTCTGCTCTTCCACAGAAATTATTTTTTTCGATTCCCTTACGTTTTCAGTGAAACGCAGAGCTTCAAGCTAGAGTCTTGAAGTTCCGGCAACAGTGGCGTCCATTTTTTTTGTGGGGTGGGTTTGCTAGCCTCATGCACCGACCTTCCCTCTTTATCAATCTTATGAGTGGCTTAGTAAGGTAAGGTAAAGGAGTGAGTCGGTCAGGGATCGGACCCCGAACCACCTGCAGGTTTGGCGAGCATTCTACCGCTGTGCCACCAACGCAGACGACTATTCAACGTATATTTCCCCTAAAATATTCTGACATTTTTCACTACTATTCCAAACAGACACTGCAAATTATTTATTTGCATCTACTTTATTGACGAAGAAATATTTAATGGTGCAAATGTCATTTGGAATCAACAGGAGGGAGTCTCCGTGGTTCTCCTTTAGGACTTTCCTAGTAGATGTCTTCATGGCGAGCTTAAAGAGTAGTCACTTGCAAGAAATTATCTGGAGTCTGTATGTGTGTTTAACAGATATATGGACAACACCTATACTAAATATGATGATAACTGATCAGCCGCTAAACTTCTCAGAAAATTAAATGCTTCTCATCTGCCTATGCTCTTCACTTCCAAAGAGGAGTTGAACTTCACATTTCACTTCTTAGATGCTACACTAGACAGAAGACAGGATGGCACGTTGAAGTAGTCGACTCACTGAAAACCAATCTTCAAAGTGCAGAACACTAACTTCAGCAGTTGATTATCTGCAGAAATCTTCTCTATGGATAAAATCTTCACAAAACCCTCTTAAGTGATGTATATCCTAGAAGGTCTGGTAACAGAAACATCAAGAAATAAACTGTCTCTAGATGAGTCACAATGCCAAAGAAGAAACTATTCATGCGTTTGGCGTTCAAAAGTGACATTAGTGCTAAAGTGGTCAGACAATCTTTATATGCAGCTGACTAACACTTATTATTAGCCAGCCGAAATGTGGTTTGACAATGCGTCAAGCACAAACAGTCGCTTTTATCTACCTCTATGTAGATTTACTCATTTGCATGCTCATGTGGAGCTGATTACATATTGCACACTGTGAGCATAATCTTCAGGAACGCGTAGATAAACACTATCAGATTTAAAACAATCAATACAGGTTAATAGAACAAGATCTATTGAATCTATCAAATTTCGGTAGAATGCGTCAGCTGAATACTCTACATACAGGGATACATATACTTTTGAAATAACATTTGGAAAAATAAGACTGATAAGTAAACAAACTACATTAAATTAGTCATACAGAAAGACAGGTGAGAATGTTTTCCAGGTCATGTTCAAATAGATAAGGGGAGATGGAGTATGAGAGATCAAAATTAAGATAAATTGCATTACGCTTCAATTACGTCACTTAGATAAACAATCAATCATTGGAGAATATAACAAGAATTGCAAACAGAGTAATATCAGTAGTAATAGTTATAATAACAATAACAACAATAATAATAATGTTGTAGTGAGTTAAGGCAATACTACTGATGAAAGATAGTTTTAAATGAATCAAGAATAATAATAATTATAAGAGGTAGGTTAACAAATAAAACGCATTACCATGGTAGATTCAGAGTGACGACCATCTCCTACCAGATTCCGTTAATGAAAGGCTAGCAGAGGATAAAAAAACCTTCAATTTGTGAATGTCAACTGAAATCAGATTATTCAGCACCACCTGGTTTATCCCTTGAAGTTATCTACAGGACCATATGCAACCATTCCAAAAGCTTACTTTTTCTCCACTTGTGCATAGCCGAACCTTTAGATATACATGGACGATAACCCTGAATTGTCGTCAGAAACTTTTGTTTAAACCTCTTTCTCTACCTGAGTTACAGTAATGCTCTTTTATTTTATTCTACTTTACCATGTGAATTCAATCCACTTCACTTCATCTTCGCCTCCTCTGTTGTCATCATCATCAAAGTCTTCATCATTCAGACATCAATCACTTGACCAATAATTTTATAATCTTCATATCAATTCACTTGTTTATTAATCTTCAAAAGTATTGCAGTTCATTTATTTCAACTCTACTCCCTTAAAACATCATTTTATTTTTCCTTATTCTGATTGTATGCACATTGACGGAGCTATTTCTAGTGCCACTCAACGCCACTTTCATAATATTAATGTGACTTTACAACTTGATAATGAAGTTGTTGAAAAGAAATATCCTTTCACTTAACGATGCTTACTCTTTCATTATGAATAAATGGGTATATTTCTCCAATTGAAGAAATGCAAGGACCCATGGACAGTGAAGGGACGTAGTCAGTTTCTACGACATTCTGTCGAACTTGCTGAAGCGAATGCTAATATTGATACTCTCAAAGGTATTTCGACTGTTGTTCAAGAGGCTTCTTATTATTTGTGTGTATGAAGCTGAAGACACTGATTGATGTTGTCTATTGTTGGTATAATGAAATGGTTCAGGTTGGAAGATCAACTTTACTTACTGAATGTCGATGCAGCTGCTGTGGAATTCTTTTATTCACTGCAGAATACTTGATGAGTAATTGATATAAGAATAAAACTTGGGCACTGTGGTAGAGTGTAATTCCATTATGGGTAAATTTTATTTTGATAGAGTCTCACAGTGTTATACAGTAATATTTACTGATGACGTTTCGAGCACAATTTATTGCTCATAATCATATCAAGGTAATCACACGAGACTCTATCAAAATAAAAGTCGTGTGATTACCTTGATATGATTATGAGCAATAAATTGTGCTCGAAACGTCATCAGTAAATATTACTGTATAACACTGTGAGACTCTATCAAAATAAAATTTACCCATAATGGAATTGATGAGTAATTGTCTGGGGTAGAATTTCAAGAGGAACACCTTCCTTCCATGATGCCTGACAATGTGATACTCTGATCGGACACTCGTTAATACCTAGTACCATGCGTCTAGTCCATTGTTTGGTGAATACTGAATTGTATCAGTCAGTTTTCTAAATCGGTTATTCATACTTTGTGGTTGTTCATGGTATCCAATAACTTCAACGATAAACACGTATTACTCAATATACAGAATGACGTCAATAAATCTTCGGAAGTTAAGTGAACTTTTGATTTACGAAGGACAAAATATTCTGAGATAATGTGAGTCTAACTTAAGGAAGAGAAATTCGGTGTAATTTGCACATTGACTGACCTTAAATCATCATTGTGTAGGCCCACAAAGACGAATGTATACTACAATCAGTTCGTCTCTTGCCCTTACCAAAAGTAGCCAACGTCATATGAAACTTTTAGAAAAAATTGATTTCCCAAGTTGCTCTTCGTACTTTGTGTTGGGTATAAAAGTTGGACGTGGTAAACCAGTTGCGAAGTTGAACTGTCTTGGAAAACACTATGTAATTATTGATCAGATACCAATCGTTGAACAAGCTGTACGAAGGCACGTACGAGAAGCTCACAAGGATAATGAAAACTCATGCGGTAAGCGTACTAGCACGATTGCAACACTTAATCATTTTGAGCTCAGACATCGTCATGTTCCGAATAGACATTTGTTTCAGGAGAAAATAAATGAAGTAATTTCGACATAAATGTGAATGCTTTAGTAGGAAATATTAATACCGAATCCGTTCAAAGAGCTGAGAGTCTTGCTGGGTAATTCATGGTTCCTTATAGACATGCTGGAAGTCATTTGACGTGTGGACAATGTGATGAATGACTATTACCATTATTGTATTGTTAAAGTGTTCATTACTGTGCGTTTCTATTTATTACACGCATAAAATACAAATAATTCTGCCGAATACGAATTTATGATCATTTTCCTGTCCATCTTATGACGAACAGAACCAAGTCGTAGTGGTTTGAACGCAGGAGACCGTCTTATTGTGTGGCTGACTAAAACTCCCTTCAACAAGCACAGTTACAAATCACTCCAAAGGCAGCAAAACAATGACCAGTTTTTGTTGGATCTGTGTGGTTCTCTTAAATAATATTAGTAATCACATCAGAAACCGGACATTACCTCAGCAGTTAGGTAGGGAAACTACGCAGTCGAAATAATGTTATAAAAAATGCTCTGCAGAAAAATAATATCTGACAAAATAACCCGTAAGAAGTAACACAAAATTAGGTAAAATATTCCTCAATGGGTGGGAGGGAATCAAAACATCTCTCCATAAGAATCATGCACAGGTAATCTCTATACATAGACCAAGGTCAGAATAACCTTGATTCACTCCAATTGAATGAATGAAGTCGTAAAACAACACATTCTCGATGCCATCACACAACCACAATCAGAAGCAATAAAATTAGAGATTGAATAGGAACAAAACCAAGTAATAACGACCAAGACAACATATGACATGCAAGTGTCAGAACAACAATATACGGAATATCACCTTTGAGACCCCCATTCAAGGAGATAAGCGGATGATATATACACAGTTAGTTGAAACATGCAAATAAGTATACATCTTGTTATAACTCCGTTCAGGAGGAGGAATTTTCCCAACAATTATTCCAGCACGCATAATCTTTCGTCTACCGGTATGCAGTCATTACAACTTACAATTACAATCAAATATTATCATCACTCGTATGGCTGATTACCTTTTCAAATTCCACTTGAGTGTGCAGTTTGTTGATACTGAGATTGAAATCACAGAATTTAGCATCTGTGCAATAAGCTTTATACTATAAATCATATAAAGATATTGTAGAGTGAATGAAGACTAATTCTGCTGGAACATCCAAAAATTGACCATGCACTTTGATGGACTGGATTAATGCTGTTAACTGTGCAGATGACAACTGTCCTCTTTTGCCATTATACCCCCTCGCAAAAACAGTTGAACATAGATAAATGTGATAGTATACCTGATGTAAATGAAACAGCCCCTTCTCAGAACAACTTGATTGTCATTGAGAGCAGGAATTATTTTGAGATGATGAAAATCCGAGTTAAGGAGGAGAATTTCCGTGTCACAGGTGATTTCACCCTGAATCTTCGACATTATACAGATAGATATGACTACATGTGAACACTGACACTCCTTGTGTATTTTGTTGCACTTCGTGCTCTTCCACATCTCACGACGTTTCAGAAGCCCGCAACACACAAACGAATATTGGTAGTAATATTCACACGAGCGCTGATTGACTTACAATAAGACTGCTCAATGATAACGCACATAAAGCAAAGATCATTCTCGAGTATTTGATCAGAGTAAGAGGTCATTTAAGTGTTAACACTGATATAAATGGAGCATATATGAAAATATCGATAATATTTTCAGACACGAGACTGTGAGTTTATGAGTTTGATTTTCATGCTTACAGTGTTATAACATTTCACTGGTAGGCGACATCGGTGGATCTTAGAATGTGAATATCTGCATCAACACCATGTTGTGTAAATTGATTCACTTGTCGTAGATGGACGACTAATGATGTGAAAGTAGTAAGGGATACTGACGCCACGTCAATATTTATTTTTCTCATTGGAAGGTTGATTTGGAGACTGAATAATGGATTCCGTTTTTTAGACACGCACATGTGCATAAATCCGTTGCTAACAGTGATGTCTCTGTACAGTGTTTGTACCAAAGTTTCGTTATGATTATCGGTAGGACACTTCAGTTTGCATAAAATGCTTCCCTTTCATGTATTTCATCTGCAGATGTTCCTCATTTCAGAAAAAAACGCCGAATATATTCATGCATTCAGTCATTCATTCATTTTCAGACTTACGAAGCAGTGGAACAGTGTTATCAAATGACATGGTTCATGTCCGCTGATTTGACAGACTCTGAGAGGTGGGATATTAATTTCCTTCATCAATTTTCCTTTCACGAACAGCCAACGTGATCCAAGCCAGCTGCCAACAGCACTCTGGATTACAGCGATTGTCTGCGGGTGAGTCTTTCATTATACATTTTTTCCCTAATTTAATATGAAGGAACACAATATATAAGAGATAAAGGGATAGATAGAAAGCAAGCTCATTGTGAAACAGTATTATAAATTTGACTCTTAAATTAGTGGAGATGACATTACACTGTGCTCACATTACAGTCTTCATATTCAAATCTGCTGAAGTGACAGACAAGTTGATTGGATGATTTTAATAGATTCTCAGAAAATGTGCATTCCATAGATTCTACTAGACTTCACGAACTTATTCATTTAACCGTTTATCTGATGTTACATGATTGATCCGTCTTTTCAAAGTGTGGAGACGCATTCTTTGAATTTGTCATTTTCCAACAAGATATCTGTAGGTGTACTTTGACTGGACATTAAAAACCAGTGTGATGTGTCTAGTCCCTTCTCCGATTCAGACTGAATTCTATCAGTCAGGATTGCAACTAGCACGAAACGTACATGCAAGGCTATCTGAGGATCGCCTCCAACCATCTAATATCTCTAGGTGTAATTAATTTCATATTTGGACGATTCTCATTCCATCCAGTGTATTTGTAGAATATTGCATATTAGACATAAATGAGAATTTCACTACATCTGGGATCATAGACTCAAGCAAACACTAAGAAGTTGCATGCTGGAATTAAATTTCTAGCTTTCCATGATGTGTACTCTTTTGTTATTTCGTGTGAAGCTTTGAACATGACACATCTCCACAGAGTATCTGATTATTTTCCATTGTCGAGTTGTCTTACTGACATTTTGGATTCTGTCATAGTTTGGACTAAGTAACACTGACGGTGTCAATTAATCGAGTATTCAAAAGCCTAATAATAGTGAATTCTGTCAGGATTACTGGTTTTAAGACAAGTTGATTAATTGTTGATGTTGATGAATACACTGATATTATTACCTCTTGATTGTCTGTTTCAGCTGCGTTGGTTTTGTCTTGCACATATGCTTGGCATTTATTCAGAGGTTGCGAACACTATTTGTGATGTATTATTAAAAATTAAGTCTTCAATAAGTGAAGATGTTATTATATTCTGCTCAATTTGCATTCATCATATTCAACTCTAGATGTTAATCGCATGATTTTCACAGATTCTGAGAACATTAATATTCCATAGATTCAAAATAAAAAACTTCATAGGCTTATTCACTCGATCGTTTATCTGATTGATATTCAGTGACTGGTGTATCTTTTCACAGCAACGAATCGAAATCCTTCAATATGTATCTCTAATAAGATATTTGAAGGTGTAATTATTTTCCCATTGGGAAAGAATTTTATTCATTCAAGTGTAAAAATGTAGAATAACGCATATTATAAGTGGTTGAGGAATTCCCCCTTGTTGTCAGATTTTAAGCTAAAGTTAAATGCTGGAATCGACTTCCCAGCTGTCAATTATTTGTGCATTTTAGCAATTTCGCTTAAACTTTTGAAGAGTATATGATAATGTTGCGTTGTCAAATGTTCCTACTGATATTCTCGAAACTGTCATGGTATGGAGTAATTCACACTGATAGTATGCGTTAACTGATTGTTGTAAAGAGTACTGATAATGAATTGAAATGGTTAGTGATCTTATGACAAGCTGATTCATTCTTGCTGATTCGGTTGTGTTCTCTGAACTGGATAGTTTACTTGAGAAGCTTTCATCGCCCTACTAGGCAATATCTTCATCACATACCACAATTTGAATTGAATTGAGCTTTTAGATTTCTCCACGACTTCATTAGTCATCTCTTTTATTGACCTTGAACTCGATTAGTTGTTTTTGCGTGCTTTCACACCCGCTAGGCTGCTGTATTGGAACTCATTGTTTCCATGACTTGAACTTTGACCTTCGTGTGTGAGATTCCCTCCTTATCGATTGGTAAATTTTGTCTATTTCAATGTGTCTATTGATTGACGACTCACTGAATTACTAGGCTACTAAAAATTCTCTAGCATTCTCGGTGTTTTCTCTCTCTAATATTTGTGTTTGATCTTTAGTAGGATTATGTTTTCGAACATTTGCATCACTGCTTCCGCAATCAAACCTGATATTGGCGATCCCATGGGTGTTCCTTTTATTTGTTCATATATTTGGCCGTTGAAATAGAACTGCGCTGTTAGGCATAGGTTCACGAATTCCATCCAGCTTGTGTGTTGCATTTTTGATTGTTGTGGGAGGTATTCGTCTTTGCTGAGCAATTGCTCCATGGTCTCTTTTGCTAGTTTCTGTCCAACTGAGGAATATAATGCTGTGATATTAAAGAATACCATTATTTGTTGATCATCTATTTGAATGCGATCGATTTTCTGTAGAAATTTGGTTAGTAGAATTGATGGAGTGATCGCAGTAATCCGTTAGGTGTTCGAGTTTTCTGTATAATTCTCTGTGTAAATTGTATGTTGGAGTTCCTGAGAGTAATACAATCGGTCGTAACGAGATATTTGGTTTGTATATTTGGCGTCTGCCGTGGAATCGAGGAAGGGCTGCCATCTTTATTTCCACCGGAATAGCTGTTGTACATTACAGTGAAACATGTTTAACAGTGGTTATATTGAAACGTTTCTATGTGTCAGCCAAATGTTTATGTCCACCGATAGTTCTGATCATTGTCAGTTGAGGTGATCGTGTGCCCAATTGTTTTCCACTTTTCTGGTCTGTGAATTCCAAAGAAAATTGGAAGGCCTATCAGTGGTATCATCCTCAAGCTGTATAATCATATATATATACATATATCATATTCGTTGCAACGAAAGGAATGTTTTTAAGGATCCGTCACTAAAGCTTTGAGTTTTAGATGACAATGAAGGTATTCCTAATTGGATTATATAGATACAGTGATCAGGTGGTGACTAAATTAAAACTAAGTAAGTAAACTCAGGGACATGACAAATTTGATAGGATATAGTAGACTTCAATTGAGAATAAAGGAAGGTCAAGTCAAGACCCTTGTCATACGGAGTAGAAATGTGATAGATCCAAAAAGATACGTAGGCAGTTAAAACGAAGTCTAACCGAGTAAATTAATTTGTTATATTTTTTCTGAGAGTTGAAGTTTACGGATGAGCTGTCTTCAGCGGTAACTCGTCGTAGCTATCTTCTAAGAAACCCAAATCAATCAATAATTTATAATCGAACTTTCGAATATTCAATCCGATCTTCGAGGTAGCTCATAAAATCTACAACACAGGATATGTCCGGAACATTGGTACCGCATTACACATAAATATGGTGAATAGAATTTAAAAACCTCAGACTTTTAGGTGTCCATGCAGTATCCCATCAAGTGCTCTGTCAATATGCATCAAAAGGAAAAAGACAGGGAAGTCGTCTCAAAAGTAATCTTCGGTATCAAAGAAACAACTCACGAATTTACGGATCAAGAATGAAGGGATTCAAAACAATGATGTTCAGCAGAGAGTGGACCATGAAGAAAAAGTACACAGCAAATGTCATGTAACCAAAAGAGGATGATTCCGTCGGACTAAGTAGAATATTTATATGGCAAATGATGCAAATTCCAATGTGAATAAATTGCTATATTTTGTTTTCGGAGTATAGCATTTCTAAGCGAAATACAAACACATACTACTTCCTAGTCAAAAGTAGTATGATTTTCAGCCGAAATGAAAAAGTATCAGAGAATAGATCAGGGAGAAATTAACAAAAGCCGCCATCTCAACTCACTGAAATCTTACACTGTATTTCTTCACAGTGATAGTCATCAAATCGGTTCTGCAAAGTAACGAATAGGCGCCATTGTTGAGTGGTTGGAGCAAGCAGTTTCATTACAAAGTCATACTTCACAAATACATATCAACATTCAGAAAGCTGTTCTGGCATAAAAAGATTTACACATTTGTTTCTTGAGCTGTATATCTTATGCTACTCATCTGCCACTTGAACTGACGCACTTAATTTATTGGTATCGATGCAGCATTATTTGCTTGGTAAAAGGTTTCACCAGACAAGATTAAAGTGCTTTCGAAAACTAAAAGAAGCCTATGAGAATGAATTACTTGTAGACATAAGTCAGGTTTTCATCTGCTGATGACACCTTTCTATCGTTCCATTGGAAAATCGGTAGTTTCGGTTACACAGATTTTGTGATGAAACGTTATGGATAGCTGTTTTCTAGGAAGTTTCTTATCAGAGTGTTATTCTGGTCTTCTACAGTATCAGACCTGCGGATTCTTTGGCTCGGTGAACGGATCAGATTTCGTTTGTATTAAGAAGGGCCCAACTGTGAAAGTTAGTGAATTGTCCGTTCTCTGTCAGGTTTCTGTAGATGAATTCTTTCAGTGTTCCATGTTGTTCACGTCTTGTTTATTGGAATTCCAAAAAAGATATTTTTGTGTCGGATTCCTTCTCTAGTGTGAACCGAATTCCTGGATAGCAGTTATTGAAGAAGTCCACGATGTTATCCGAATTCTCGGCATTGTTGGAGATAACCAAATTGTCGTTCGCGGATCTCTTGTCAAATTCAAAGTTGTCAGTCCTTCACTTTAGATGCGTGTTTTCAAGTTTCGAAATGAAAAATTCTGCGAGTAACGGACCAAGAGATGAGCACATAGCCATACCATCTTTATTTCGATACACTTCGTTACTGAAAGAGAACTGGACGTTTAGGGCGCTTCTCAATAGGAGTTCCTTCAAATATTCAGTGTGTATACCAATGTTCATCTCCTTTGAGTCACTATTTTCACATTTACAGCCTATTCTTGCGTTTATTGAGACGTTTCTAAACAGTGATACCACATCTGGTGAGAACATGGTTTGAATGGAAACATTGACGTCTTCAATGGAGTTGACAAAGTCGAAAGAATCTCGGAGTGAGTGGCAGGAAATTCGCCTTCTGACTGGTTGTAGTAGGTCTTCTAGCCATTGTGCAGGGAGATGATAAGGTGAATCGGTCATATCGAGAATGCGTCGAAGAGTTATGTCTTTGCTGTGCACTTTTGGTAATCCATAAAGTTGGAGTAAATTTAAGGTATCTAACAACGAAGCATTTAAGTCTACTAAACAATGTGATTACTCAACATTAAGTCAATGAATGTTTTTGTGGCTCAAAAAAAGACGTTAAGTTGAATTTATTCTAAGAAGGGCAGCATGTCACGTCATTTCAAGTAGTTGAACATGTATATTTTGTCGCCAATTCAGTGACTAGTCCTAATGTGAATGATATGTCATTCCAATTTCCACAAAACTGTGAGGTCCTCCACGCTTCTGGTACTTATTCAACTCAAAAATTACGATCAAATATGCATGAAGCATCTAACAAGTGTGTACGAAATGTAATGAAAAGAAGTAACGGAGCTAGGTATATACTTTTTTGAAGGAATCAGCGTCGAGGTCAATAAAGTGAGAATAAGCTCCCAACAAATTCTAACAAATATCACACTATCATCAAATCACCTGTAACATTAAACTATATTTGCAAACTCATTCATGCGAAGGTCATTTATGAAACAGTTTGTGGAAGGAAATGGAATCAAAATAACTGATATTGGGAATTCCTCACGTTTATTTACTCAATAATTATGAAAGATTCGCATACTTGGCACAATATTTGCTTAGTTTATTCTTTCTCCCGGATTGTGAATCGATTATCTTCTGTGAGTAGAATAGTGTAGAAAATGTTAGAAATAGTCCCAGGAACTCGAGCGATATTATGTAAATTTTAAACGCAGTTGAATTTATTGATTTATCGTGAGAATATTTTAACCACACTGCAGAGTTGTATATCATCTGTAAATATGAGTATTTTCAAAAACACATTTCAGGTTAGTTTCATAAACGTTTGGGCTGAATAAAGTCAATTCACATGAAAAGGTGGATAACGAATAATACATATGTAGAGGACATTTCCTTAGTGATTGATTTTTCACACGACTCTGTGACACTCCTGATTAGACGAAATTCTCCTAAATACTTGTTCTGACGTCGTGTGATGTAATAAACTAACTGTGTGCATTTGTAATTCAACATCGCAATTCCAACTGGATACCAGAAGATTCAACCTTCAGACACTGAACCACTCTGAAACTATTCAATCATTTGTTGCTTGCCTAGAACAAAATATCTACTTAAGAGTTCATACAGGATCGCCACAGAAGATTTGTCACTCCATCAAATTACAATCAATTTGATTTCCTGAGTATTTGACGTGTAGAACAAGGTATGTTCAGGGTGTTTACAATTCGAAAATATCACCGAACATTTACCGTCACAGTTTCAAAGAGAAGGAAATCTCCGCTTCTCCCTCAATCGTAACTGTATTCTTGATCATTCTTGATCGCTTCCAGACACTGTTTAAATGCCAAATGCCACTTCAGAGTCACTCGAGTAAGTACGCAAGAATCTTGCTAAAGATGTAGCAATCAAACTTTCCCTGGAGTGCAGAAGCTATATCAATGTAGGTTGTGAAATTCGCATACAGAAGAAATTTGTTCAGTTACACAACTGAGAGTGGAACTGATATGTCGAAGTATTTGACAAGTGGTACTTTAAAAATATTTATATTTTTTCCCCACTAACATTATCACAACTCCACTCCTTATGAAAAAATCTTTCAATGACGTCCATTCAATTTTAGCTGGACTCTACTCAATATTTTCAATTACAACATATGTATATATATATATCAATTATCTATTATGTCATGTCTGTCAATTTATTCACCTAATTTTAATTTATTCACCACCTGATCAGTGTTTCTGTATAATCCAATTAGGAATACCTTCATGGTCATCTAGAAACCGAAGCTTTAGTGACACACCCTTAGAAACATACCCTTCGTCGATACGAATATGATATATGTATATATATATATGATTATTCAGCTTGAGGATGATACCAATGAGAGGCCTTCCAATTTTCTTCGGTATTCACAGACTAGAAAATTGGAAAACAATTGGGTACGCAATCACCTCAACTGACAATGATCAGAACTATCGGTGGACATAAACATTTGGCTGACACATAGAAACGTTTCAGTATAAACACTGTTAAACAAGTTTCATTGGGACTCACAAAAGCTATTCCAATGGCAATGAAGATCCCATATAGTATATGGAATGGATACTGAAATAAGAAAATGAAGAGTATGAATGAAAGGGTTTTAAAGGTAGTATACGGTGTGTTTGATAAGAAAACAGTTAATAATGAACTTTGCTATATGTTTGGATTACTCATACGATTCTTCATAGTAAATGAGCCATCGAGAAAACGTCGCCTTTCATTTATGCGGTTTTATCAGGCGACAGCATTAGTGATGAGTAACTGTGTTCCTCAGGTGTTCTTCTATCAAAAACACTTATTCGTGCACATTATAACAGATTGTATCAAAGAGCGGAATTAAATTATCATTTGGATGAGAGATGATACCTTCCTCTAGATAGATGAGTGGCATCCACTCTATCAGCTAGATGTTAGAAAAACATTTCAACACGCGAAGCCATCACGAAAACGTAAAATGACAAACAGCTCTTCCCCTCGTGCAGTTAGTTTCGACTGAGAAGAGTAGGTTTGCATACTAACTGTCATACACTGTAACAATGATGAACACTGAGTTGATTAACAAACTGGAATAGGTGATTAATGTGATTTCTTTTCATTTGTTATGCAGTCAGTATTATTCGATCACTTTTCATTATGAGACCAGCAACCACAGAACAATTTTCCTCATGTGGAATGTTTAGGCAAATCAAAGCACAGTGTTACACAGAATAATGAGAACTGAGAGTGAAATAAACACTTCTAATGCAACACTTACACCGAATAATTGATAGAAAATGTAGAACGTGATTCCCATGATAATGAATATCACACTTATTGAGAAGAAGACGAAATGTCCAGTATCTGTTAGACGTTTCGATTTGAAACCGATAAGCGTTGTTGATACTCCTATAACAGCTGTTAAAACCAACGCAATCAAGCTGTATACCCAGTATAATTCACGGCAGTAAACAGCAACCACTACACACCATAATATGATCTAGAAATGGAAATCAGAATCA
The DNA here is from genome assembly GCA_944472155.2 of Trichobilharzia szidati. Taxonomy (NCBI): domain Eukaryota; kingdom Metazoa; phylum Platyhelminthes; class Trematoda; order Strigeidida; family Schistosomatidae; genus Trichobilharzia; species Trichobilharzia szidati. The sequence goes on along the minus strand of OX235271.1, from coordinate 30,692,561 downwards.
AATGAATTCACGGAAAAGAACAAATTTATTATGAGTAAACATTTACAAGTATTCAACACTTGTGGTTTGTGTGTTTGTAACATATCTATCTCAGCTGTTCATAACACAGTATTTCATTACTAATAACATTCTCACAATTATCGTCCATTTTTGACTTCATGAAAGTCAGCAGTTATCAACCAAATTGCATTTTAATGAAGGATAATGACTATTTTATGGTCAATGAGCATTGATTTGAAATACAACTAAAATTGCTTCGTGGTCGTCACTATCATTCTGTCCTATGTAAATTGCCAAGTGATGCTGCATTTTATAAATAACCACATAACAATATACAAGTTCATCAGTGATACAGAGAGATTTTCAGATTGAATATTTAGTGATCGTAAAAAATGGTAAGTAGATTTCTCGACTGGTTTCATTTCAATTTTATTTACGTGTAATCCACGCAGTTGTATCCTTTTAAGACCATTGTCAGTTAAGTATTTTCGCTTGATCATTTCTCAGCGGTGACCTCTAAGGTCATCCATTTGATCTTCCACCAAGTCGACTGCATAGGACAATGACAGAAGGTTCAAACAATAGTCTATGAAACTGTAAAATTGTTCGGAGTGCACTGAAAATGATTTCTCCCCTATTTCGGAAAACACACCACTTCATGTGATGCAATATTCTGGTCTACCACTTCAAGTGATTTCATGTATAGTGAGAAGTGAGAACTATTTAGTAAATTCAGAACTTACCGCGAATGACACTGTGACCACATTAAGAGGAAAGAGTGTTCGCAGCCTCTGATTAAATGCCAAGCATATGTGCAAGACATAACCAATGCAGCTGAAACAGACAATCAAGAGGTTATATCAGTGTATTCACCAACATCAACAATTATTCAACTTGTCTTAAGACCACTAATCCTGACAGAATTCACTATTATTAGGCTTTCGAATAATCGATTAATTCACACCGTCAGTGTAACTAAGTCCAAACTATGACGGTTTCCAAAATGTCAGTAAGACAACTCGACAATGGAAAATAATCAGATACTCTGTGAAGTTGTGTCATGTTCAAAGCTTTACACGAAATAACAAAAGAGTACACATCATGGAAAGCTAGGAAGTTGTCTCCAGCATGCAACTTCTTAGTGTTCGCTTGAGTCTATGATGCCAGATGTACTGAAATTTTCAATTATGTCTAATATGCAATATTCTACAAATACACTGGATGGAATAAGAATCGTCCAAATATGACTTTGTTTACACCTACAGATATTTGATGGTTGGAGGCAATCCGCAGATAGCCTTGGATGTAAGTTTCGTGCTATTTGCAATCCTGACTGATAGAATTCAGTCTGCATCGGAGAAGGGACTAGACACATCACACTGGTTACTAATGTCCAGTCAAAGTACACCTACAGATATCTTTTTGGAAAATGACTAATTCAAAGAATGTATCTCCACACTTTGAAAAGACGGATCAATCATGTAACATCAGATAAACGGTTAAATGAATAAGTCTGTGAAGTCTAGTTAAATCCATGGAATGTGAATTTTCTGAGAATCTATTAAAATCATCCAATCAGTCTGTCTGTCACTTCAGCAGATTTGAATATGAAGATTGCAATGTGAGCACAGTGTTGTGTCATCACCAATGTAAATTGATTTTCTAAATGTTATTTCACAGAAAGCATGCTTTCTAGCTTCCCCCTCATCTCTTATGTATTATGTGCCTTTTATATTAAATCAAGGAAGAAATGTGTCATGAAAGACTCACCCACACACAATCACTGCATACCAGAGTGGTGTTGGCAGCTGGTTTGGATCAGTTTTGCTGTTGGTGAAAGGAAAATTGAAGAAGGAAATTATTTATCTCACTTTCCAGTGTTCATCAAATCAGAGGACATGAACCATGTCATTTGATAACACTGTTCGACTGCTTCGTAAGTCTGAAAATGAATGAATGAATGCATGAATATATTCGACGTTTTTTCGGATATGAGGAACATCTACAGATGAAATACGTGATACGAAAACATTTAATGCAACCTGAAGTGTCCTACCGATAATGATAATGAAACTTCGACTGAAACACTAAACCGAAATATCACTGTCAGCAACGGATTTATGCACACGTGCGTGTCTAACAAACGGAATCCATTATTCAGTCTCGAAATTAACCTTCCCCTGAGAAAAAATAAAATATTTGAGTAATGTTTATATGGCCAGTATCTCCTTCTAGTTTCAATTCATTGTTTATGTGACTGAAATTTATGCATAACGTTAAAGCAGATACACAAATTTCTATAATCCATTGATATTCTCTATCAGTATAATCTCGTGACAATGTAAGTATACGGTAAGCTCATAAACTCACAGCCTTCTCTCTAAATATTTTATTGATGTTTTCACAAATGGTGTTTTTATATGATTATTAACGAGCCACTTCACTTAACTGACTTCTAGCTGTGATGAAACACTAGAGAATGATCTTTGTTTTGTGTGCGTTTTCATTGAGAAGTCGTATTGTAATTCATACACTGCTCGTATCGATCATCCAACCATTATTTTGTTGTGTGTGTACGAAAGCACAAAGTGCAATTTAATATGCTCAGAAAATCATTTGGTTCTCACAGGCTGTTTCGATTTTCCTTAGGTATACTATCACATCTATCTATGTTCAACTGTTTTCGCAAGGGGGTATAATGGCAAAAGAGGACAATTGTCTTTCGCACAGTTAACAGCACTTATTCAGTCCATCAAACTTCTTATGATCCTTCAATATTTGTGTTCAGTTCTTCAACAATATATTTATGATTTACAATTTGAAGCTAGGACCATGGAGACAAACCTTGGTGATTTCAATCTGAGTGTCAACAAACTTCATACTCACGTGGGATTTGTTAAGGTAATCAGTCATACGAGTGATTAAAATATTCAGATGTAATTGTTGATGTCAGTTGCCTTATACCTACCATTAGGCGAAACATTATGCGTGCTGGAATAATTCTTCGGAAAATTTCCTCTTGAACCATCTAATTACAGTATGCTCACTCATTTGGATGTTTCAACCAACTTTGTAAATATCATCCGTCTCCATCATATAAGGTATCTAAAGTAATGCAGTCTATTTTATTCTTTTAATATTTGCATATCATATATCGTCTTGATCCTTACTATTAAGCTTAGTTCCTGTTTAATCTCTCTTCTGAATGTGTCTCTTTGAGGTCATTTTGATCTTGGACTACTTACAGGAATTGTTGGTATGTGATTCGTGTGATGAGAGTTTTTGGTCTCACCTCGTTGAGAATATTCTACTTGGTTGTAAATACTTCCAAAATTTGATGTTTGCAGTAATAAGCATTTCACAAAATTACTGTTAATCACTGTAACACTGGTGGCTCCTTGTGATTCATTCGAATAACCAGTGTTCGGATAAATGTTCATCTTTCTGAAGCAGTGCTTATGAAATTGTTCCTTCAGCTTCTACCGCATTAGTACCATTGCAATACGAGAGTGTTCCTACCACAGTGGCCACTTTCTGACCAGCTTTTTTATTTACTTCTAATTTTGCAAATCTCAAACTAACTACCCTTCACAGGCTTACATAAGCGAAGGCTTAAACCTGTCTAATCCAAAATAGACAATCTAAGTAACTGGGTTAGTGCAGAAGATTCAGCCGTAATTTCACTGGACAACGTTTGATGCCCAATCTTATGCAGCCAGTCAGTTCAGCTATTGAAGGTGTACGCACCTGATGCGTTTTTCGTCTTGAAGTGTTAATTTTTGCGTCGAAACCAAGTCTTTTCCTCTGACCTTTGGCTTCGTTTAGTCCAGCAGAAGGTATTGAGGAGTATCTGGCAGTGACATGGAGGGGACTGTTTGAGGAGGAAATGAAGGATTGAATGTAATTTCAGAGCTAGCTGAAGAAAGCTGCAGAGAGCGGAGAAAAATGCAGATGTGCTGTTGAGGTCTCGTGCTTCACTCGGGATCAACACGAATAATGACAATATAGTTGTAGATATGCTCCAGTTCAGAAGAACAAGTCGGAAATTTCGAATATAGAATACAAGATATACAAGGTCATTTGAAATTTGAGTTCAATATTGTATATAATTCTTCACTTCCTGTACGTGTTTTACGACGCATATTACTTCATCCTAGAGATTCTTCTAACGTAATATGGTTACTACGTAACCAGAAAGAGTGGAAAGCCACTCCAAATTAGAGAGTTTCTCAGCTGTTTATATTCTGCCCTTCTGAATGTGAGCAGTATAATAACAATTTTTTCAGTCTCATGAACAGTCCTTTAAGCTTGTATAATTTTATATAGAATCTAAATGATGTCAATTTTACTATTTGTCCTGTGAATGCTTCAACCAGTCAGAATTAAAATTAAACATCTACAATTGTCATGAGACAGATTGTAAGGATTTGAAGTGAAGTGGATATGAGGAAACGCAGACATAAACTCACAATCTTCTATTTCAATATTTTGTTGATAATTTCAAAAATCGGGTATTTATATTAGTATTGTTAGTAGACCAGTTTTACTATACTCTCTTTCCCAACACAACAACAGCTACTCTATAACAACCTGTGTCTAAGTATATTTCTGCTGCGAAATATTATTGTAAATAAACCAATTCTCGTGTAAACAACATTCCAGTGTTCGATGTGATCAATTTTCAGATGTGCATGAAACGTGTGTCAGTGTACGACAGAACCTCAACAGGGTGAAAATATCACATTTTTCAATCAACATGATCCTTGCTAATTATGATAATAAGTATAATAATAGCATGAAGTGTGGCTCAGTATTTGTATTATAAACAATGAGCCAACTAGAATCTACTTATTCATCATGTCTCAGTACATCAGTATAAACGCATCATATTTGTTCGTTTGTTTAACGCATATTTTCATTGTCTCAACATATTTCATTTACTTCATGTCAAGAATCTATTTGACTTCCTTTGATCATCTTGTCGAATAGGATATCAAGTAGGTGTTTCTCGGAAAGTGTCATTCCTAACAAGTTCTCTTCAACTCTTCCTGAGTAGAAGTAATAATTTCACTGAACATATTACACACAACAGTTACATCAACATTTAGGAATGCTAGTTCAACTTCATGATTCTGACCATTCTATCCAATTAATAGTCAGCACAATTACGCAGCGCTCACATTTTTGTTCACGTAGACTGTAAGCAGAGTGTTCTAAAGCGACCAGAATACTTTCGCTGCACTATATAATACTTCATCAGTAAAGTAGATGCAAATTATAGTTAGAACTATCTACTGGGAGTCATCTTGAGAAGCTCCTTGACATTGGGATATTTCCATATCACAGTGGAAACACTCAGATGTATTAAGATATACAATTGTGATTGAAACATCATACGAGGTGATAACAAATGAAGATTCCGAATTTGAATTTCTTCTGACTCCTAAATATACTGGGTGCATCTAACATGATCCGGTTACTTTGTTTGCGGGGTTGTGAATGGTTTTGCGAAGAAAGTAGTGTGCAAATTGTCTCTGTACTTTGACTTCATTTACGCTCGGATATTCGAAACACTTGTCAAGATAGCGAAATTCACCTCAAACCATACAGATATAATCTTCTTTCGAAAGTCTCCGATTAGTTTATCTGCGATAATTATGTAATTCACTTTTTGTTTGTCGTTGAAAATCTTTTTGAATAGACTGTGATGATCATTTCGCTCAGTTGCCTATTATGAAAAATACTTACTGACGCTAACTATGGAATTTCTATTGAATTAACACATTGATATCAGGGAAAAACAGCTTGACACAACATTTGTACTGTGTTTTTCTCAATCAGATTGTTGTGTGTTCCCGAGAAAGGAAATACTTTAATTCGGAAAAGTGGAAAGTGAATAGGTTTCGAAGAGGAAGTCTTCGAAATTCATGGTTTAATATGAAACTACACAACCTATTAACATTTTGTCAGTAGTTCATTAAATTTTGCAATAAGTAAATTCCTCCATAGATGCGTGATAATTCATGCATGCTATATCTGCAGACACTTTAAATAATTATATTGGTGAAGTTAGCCAAACATCCAGGTAATGTTAAACGAGAGCACTGAACCACCGTTCGCTTTCTACTTGTGCGCATAGGGTCACCCTGCACTTTGCTCTGAATCACTTCACTCATAAATCATATTCAGATATGTATTCTTTCTTTAACTTTGACTTCATTAAAATTTATAGTGAGATTGGAAGGTGAGGTAGTACTGTGGTGGTGTGATACGGACAATGTGTTCCAACGGAATATTATTCTCACATATTCCCACATTTCAATTTGGCGTTATCAACAGAATACGATTCATCTATGAGAACATTCTATACACCTCGGTTTTCGTGTCTTGCTTTCTCTTGCTACATTGCAACATCTAGAAAAATCTGGAGCATATGAAGTCAGGCAGATGTACAGACAACATGAGTTATTCAGTCAACACCATTGACGGGTAGTTATACCTGCATTCATATTTTTCACAGATCAGATGGATTTGCAGGATATCCTTGGCCACATGCAACTGCATCTCACTTGTCTTTAACTGCGATGCCATAGTCAAACAGCACATTATCAGTATCATCGGACAATTACAAAGAGAAGTCGGGAGAGAGACGAATAATAAGGATGTAATCAACACGTGATATGCGAATGTCAGAACAATGACAGATAATCTAGGAAAAAACGGATGATAATCGAGAAATTATTGGAAACATAGACACAAGTAAAATGGTGTCATTATATCATTGAGGAAGGATTTTCCAGACCGTTTTTCCACTACACTGAGGTAAAATAACTAGCATTAACTTCAAAACATCGATGTTATACCATGACTGCCATTTTTATCTCAAACCATATCTAAAGTGATACAAAATCGGAAACTAAGAAAATCAGAAATCTATCATATTCGGATACAGCAATACCTCACAACTATGAACGCATTACGCAAGCTGATAACCTCACAGTCTTCAAATTCAATATTTTGTTATTATATTCTCTATGTTAGTTGAAAGTGAGCAGTCTACGAAAATGAAGTCTGAAAACTCCAGGGATTCATTTGACAATATACAACCTACTTACAGCTTGTGAATAGCTCATAAGTGAACCAGTCCATTTGACTGTTGTTCCACGTTCTATGTAATCTCTGTGAAGGAACTTTGTTTACTTAGATCCTTTTGAAAGACTATACCTGTGAATCAACGAATTTCAGTGTAAATGATGTTGTGGTGTTTTACATGAAAAGGGTTTGACAATTTATGAGTAGTATGTGAGAGAAACGGGAAAGACCATTATAATCGAATTCATTTCTAGGTAATTATTCATCAAAGAACTCACGTGACACTGAACCAAGTGAAAACAACTGTTGTTATCAAAAGTGAAATTACGTATTGATAGAAAAAGATGTGGTCGTCTGTCATCAAATCAGGTGACTGGATCATTTATTCAAGTACTTTGATCAGCTCTTACTGACTGATCACCATAATGATCAGCAAGGCAGACTATTATTATATTTTCTGGTGCCACAGGACCAGAATGGACTTCAAAGTTTGTTCCACCCATAAAGTGAAGGGCAGTTCATTACATATTGAAAAGTGAGCTTCATATTGCAATTGACTCTGACTCACTGATCTGCTACATTTTATGCTTCTTCCTCCTTGCCCCTGACAGCCAATTTTTCGGAATAGTCTTCTCTCTGAGTATTGAAGAAAATGATGATTCACCCACTTTCGGACAGATGATATGAACATTTCCAATCGACATCAATGACTACTTCATATTTCACACATTGGGAAAAAGTAATTTCCTGTACGATTCTAAAACCTGCTGAACTTAAGTCCATTTTGACCAGATCCAATGAACACTTCCAAATTATACCCTTCCGAAAATTCCATTTCAACGGCAGCGCGAGGAATCAAACCTCAATTCGGACATAACACCATGTCTTCATCTGTCAACTAATTGAAGGAGATATCCCGTCTACACAAAAGCTTCAAGCGATTTTGTTCTAACTGCTTCATAAGCATTGGTGGTTTCTGATGAGAATACTTTGAGATGATTAATTTCATACCACATGATTAAGTACTCATCAACGAAATCCAGTTGACATATTTACGCTTAGATATGATAGAGAAGATTTGTAGCTCAGGTGGATGATTTTGATTTGGTTGAACAATCAATCAAGTCCAAGGTCACCAGGAGAGTTGATTAATAAACTCGTGGAGAAATCTGAAAGCTCACTTCAAATTGAAGTATGCACTGAAGATGTCGCCTAGTAGGGCGATGAAAGCTCCGCAAATTAACTATCCAGCTCAGAGAACACAGCCATATCAAAATATTTAGGCTTCCTGATTCATAACTTCGCATGGATTCAATGTCACTACACTAAATCAGCCTGCAGCTTTATACGGGATTGTAGGTCACATGTTTTGTTCCAATGTATCGGTGGTTCAGTGCTGAAATACTCGCCAACGATACCGGTCGTCTGCATTGCAATCCTCAGCCGCCAATCTGTCAAAGCTCATTTAGCCAGCAGTTAACAGGGGATGTTTGACGTGGAGCTAGCAACCCCACCCGGCATAGACTAAACACCCGAGCTACTGAAATGTCAAAGCTGAAGCTTGAAGCACTATCTTCCATCACTCGGAAAGTGGAGAAGCGAAATAAAAAAAGTGATAAATATTTTACTTCATTGTGCTTACAATGTTCAAACGACATAAGAGTCTAAACAATTTGTAAAAAAATTATATTTGTAAAATCTCAGCGATATTGAAATAAGTAATTCCAACGTTTCGTTCGGCAACCTGGTCCGAACTTCTTCAGGGAAATTAATCAAAATTAACATAACAGAGGTTTTATATATAAAAGGCACATCTTTTTAAAACCTTTGTCCAATCATGATTCATAAACACAAGTATTAACAAGTATAATAAACAAAATTGTATGAGCTGTGATCATTCTACGTTGTCTGGAACAAAATGCACATCCTAAATCCGTAGCTGTCGAGTCACCTGACAACCCCAGTAGGTCGAATAAAGCAGCTCAATATTCAGAAAGAAGACAATGCAATAAGTTCGACAGGATGCTTAAACTAAACTCTAATCCTAAACACCATAATTTCGAAAATACGTCTAATCATAAAATTCTAGATACTAGCAGTTTGAACGGACATGAAGGTTTGATGTTAGCTGATGCATAGGAAATCCTGATTAATAAATAAAAATGGATATGTATCACTAATTAATAATACTTGGTCAAATTCCTGACTGTCTATATCTTCCTGTGGAGACGTTAAGAAATGTTTTACGACTGTTTACACACACACGCATGCACACTCTGTTTAAAGTATTTAACAAAGGTAGACCAATATTTGTAAGTCCGAGGTCAAATTTTGATCACAGCTCATAAAATTTTGTCTATTATACTTGTTAATACTTGTGTTTATGAATCATGATTGGACAAAGGTTTTAAAAAGATGTGCCTTTTATATATAAAACCTCTGTTATGTTAATTTTGATTAATTTCCCTGAAGAAGTTCGGACCAGATTGCCGAACGAAACGTTGGAATTACTTATTTCAATATCGCTGAGATTTTACAAATATAATTTTTTACAAATGTCTACTTCTCACTCGGCGCCCAAATATTTTAGAACTATTCGGTCAAATCTTGACGACAGTTCATTTGAAGTCTAAACAATTTTTTCAAATATCTCTACAGAATGCATGGAGAAGATGCCAATTTCTCAGTGAACTCAAGCAGTGATAACATGCGTCGGTGAAAATCACTGACAAAATTAATTAATTCAAGTACTCTGCCACTTATCCGAGAATATCCTATTAATTCAGAATCATGAGTGTATGAGCACACTTGCATTTGATTATCACTCTGCTTGTACTCACATTTCACATCTTCTTGATGGGGCTTTGAAGGTCTTTATTATTTTGACGTTTTCCTAACTACTCAACATGTTCTTCATAGGAATGAGTTGACCAATTTGAAGCAACTCATGTGTGAATTTCTTTTTCAGTCTATCTCTCGAATTCCTATTTTGACATGTCAGTTGACCATTATGTCGAGATCACTGTGTAGCATATTTTGTGATAGCATCCTGCATCACAGTGATATTTTAAGCACTGATTTCTGACTGTTCCATGGCTATACACCTTGCAACAACGAGCACATTCGATAAACATTTGTTAAGCTGCTACATTATCATATGACCGAATTCATTATATCAGCACTGAAAACTTCTGAGACAGTTTCGAAAATCAAGCAAATTTACATAGACAATCTTCGTCAGATAATACAGGATGAAATTTATCTCAATATGAATTCAGTATATTCGAACGCCTTTGGACACATCATCATGAAGTGGGACATCTACACATTCAGAACTCACGTTTGATTTAGCAGTCCAATGGTTGAAATACATTTATTGGCTTCATCATATTTGTAACCGCTGTTAGGATTTTGGTACAATGAATACCGATATACAGCTGTAGATGTTTGACAGTTGACTAGTACTTTCATTTCTGTGACTCCACTTAACAGTCATAATAGTATTTATTCTCATTGTTAACGTTCCCAAGCTTCGATAAGCTTCTGCATATTTAATTCTGACACTCACCTTCCATAGTTTGAATAGACCACGATAGGGAGTGGTATGAGAGTTACTTATATGTGAATTTCAGTGTCCGATGTGTTGAGACCATGGTGCTACTGTATGTGTATTCGTCCCCTTAGTCGTCCGATGTGGACGAAATGCAAGATAATAATAAGAATAATAAGGATATATATAATGGCGAATATTTGCATTGTAGGAGAAAAGTGAACAGACAGATAAATCGATAAATAACGAGTTCAAATCAGATACCCTGATATGGTGCGGCATCTGAGTGTTATCCATCTGTTGGTTGAAACTATTTTACATTTGATCACGGCTCTTGCGACTGTGTTTGATGATCTATGCTCCACTTAAAGCCTTCCACCAAAGCTGCAGCAGACACGAATGCTGTTAAGGAGTTCCAACTGCAGCAAAATCAAAACGAAAGAAATACGAGTGAACTCCAGTTTCTCCCGTTTAGTGCATGACCATCTTTGGGTTTCCACGATAAAGTCTGTCATGACTTAGTGGCAAGACAGATTTGTTTGGGTGGGCGATTCCATGCGTTCTAAGTCTGAGCATTAATTAGATCACTCCTAAACTGAGGGTAGGCAAGCGTAGAAAGATACGTTTTGCTACTTTTCGTTACATGGCTTGTTCGAAAGATCCAAAACCTGCTTCTTGACCTTAGAACAGATAAAAGCACTGCTTAAGTTATGTAGCAACTCAAAGACTAAGAATTGTCCCGTCTGTATTATTCCTGGATTTGATCAAACGAATGACACTTACATAGAGATTACTTATCTGGCTAATGAACAGTTTTTTACTCTGTCATAGAAATACTAATATCAGAATGTTTTCCTCGGCATAATTTTGCAATTTTCGCCAATTTTGATAATTCGCATTTGAATTTTATAACTTTATCCACTTTATCAATGAAGAGTCATGTAGTGTTGGAAAGGTACATTGACTAATGTTCAAGAGACCAATTATCGCTTCAACCTACAAAGCCGTGAACACTGATCAATAGTTCCCAATGTTAATGTGATGAAACGATTTCTTTTGGGAGATGAAATTCGTTTGCTATATGTTGACGCAGATTCTGAGTTGAGTATCGATTATAGTGAAATTGAAGCGTTAAAGAGAAATACCCGCATTGTAAACTGTTTGAAAAGATGATCAGTTTGGTTTCCACAGCGGTGAATAATACCTTGTGACTGTTCGTAGAATCAAACAAAACTGATGGTGAAAGAAATTGAACCCCAGTGGGTGTGTACTGCCAGTGATTCCTAAAGTAGGATGGAACAGCTGGTTGTCCAGTACTCCCTGGTTGGTTTTCAATGGTCCCCTTACTGAAATAAATCTGTGATCAACTCGTAGAAATCAAGAGACGTTAAATAAACTTCTGATGTACAGAGAACACAATATTCCAAAACGACACAAGGCTGCTATAAAAAGAAGAGAAATTTGATGTCACTCCTACTCTAATATTGGGAAGCCATCGATGTATATGTCCCAGTAGATTTATGTGTGCTAACGCTTGTGTGCTAGCAGTCAGTTTGCACAGGATAATAATCGAAAACATGTAGAATAACGCCAATTGAGAAACATGATTAAATTATTTCAATTAATTCGATTTCACGCATTTCTCTTGTCTGTCACACACGTATATGTGTCTAACAATTCTTAGGACTCTTTCTTCATCGAAAATCAAAATCATAGACAGATGAACACTGATTGGTTAACAGTAACACTTTTCGAGAGAGACGCAAATTAACAAAGGTCATTCTTCAGTGCTCTATGTTAATAGTTTACTGAAGTGGTCTGTTCGATAACAAATATATAAATACACCATTTTTAAAGACATCAACATATCTGTGGAATAAAAAACTGTGAGTTTATCATTTTTTATTACGTGAACGTCGCCTTGGTGTATTACTGTTTGCAAATATCAAAGGTCTCGATTTTCAAAGTATCTAGTTTCGCAGTATTGTTGCTAGTATTCCATTAAGTTCCGAGTGGATCACAATACTTCAATCGTACCAATCTCCTTCATCGTGCTCTGTGTAGTCCTCTGTATCAGCCTCGACAACTGCCCATAAGCTCTCGATTCCTCCTTACATGGACTCTTGATTGGTCACTTCTCATTCAGGTTGAACTCGAGGACCTGGGTTGTGTTATCACTTGGAGATCTTCTCAGAGTATTTTCGATCCATTTCCAGTTTCTTCGTCACATGTTTTGGTCAATTTCTCCTTTGTTGTTTTGTCTCTAGGATTATTTATTTTATTCCTTTCAATTCCGAGTGAAATCTGCGGGTTCAAGCTAGAGGTTTGAAGTTTCAGTAGCAGTGGTGCTTGTTTCCTGGAAGTGGGCTTCCTAGCCCTACGAAAAAGCTTCCTTCTTTACTGATCTAATTGCGGTTTTAGTGAGGCTTAGAGGTGAATTGACTGGGGATTGGACCCAGACCGCATGTGTGCTTGGCCTGCATCCTACGTATGCTATATCGTCGCATAAATTTCCAGAATTGCTTATTATTGGTCCCTTCTAACTAGTTGATATCGAGTATAGCGAGATGGCTGATGGCGTCAAACATCTGGAGCTTGTTGAGAACTCTTTCAATGACACTCATGTCCAGTCTGTGAATCACATGCAAGCACTCATTGAAATGACATTGGTGTTGAAAATCCGAATCTTGTTCCTCATACTGAGGACCTGAGATTTCAACACAGATTTGAGATCATTGAATGTTTATCTTGATTTTCAGATCCTGGTCGGCTTCAACATCCTCCTCCATGTCTCTCGTAGTTCAAACGATGCCACCTAGATAAGCGAAATAGCTGATTCCCTGTAAATTTCTCTGGTTGACAGTGATTGATGCTTGCTATTGATGGTTTGGTTCCTTTATTATCTTCAAATCTCCCATGCTCATCTGTGGTCCTGTCTTGTCTGCTTTCCTCTTTTACCAACTTGATGTTTTCTTTCCGTAGATCTTGGTGTGTATATGATATTAAACATTAGTCTTTCGCAAAGTTCAAATCTACTGCATTATTCACGCTGAGATAAAGTGTTCCTATTACATTACCCCATCGCCTCAAGCATGATCCAGTCCACCACATTAAGGAATATCATACGTTATAGTAGCCAGTCTTGTCTCTCTCCCGTGTTCACGTCAAAGGCTTCGCTAATCCTTCTATTGATAATAACTGGACATATGGTATTGTCATATAGGTTCACTTCTTCATTCAATTCAATTCACTGAACATTGAACTATGCTTCTTATTTCTTTGTCCATTTTTGCACTGCTTTCTCTTATACCTTTCCATCCCACTATCCTCTGTTTACTTCCATGAGTCCATATAAATTTAGTCTTTATCTCGCTTCTTCTGCTACTTTCCTGCAAAGACAGCACACAGAATTCCTACTATTCTTTGATGGCTACAATGGTTGTTCTCTTTCTTGTTTAATCATTCAGTTTCTAAGTGTAGAAGTTAAATTGTCCATTTAAATGCCTTTAGCTTGACCTCCAGGGTTCCTCGCAATAGGTAGTAGCCTGAGTATATATCTGCTTCCCTTGTTGATCGTGTTCAGGAGACTGCATCGAGACTGAGATAGAGTCTATCTTAATTTTGCAATGTCTATCTGATGAAAGTCATTTCACTTTCTGTATATACCTGTGCTTGTACACCATACCCCTTAATACCTTAATATTCACTGCACAAAAATGTATGAAGAGTGTATTACGAATTATTTTCCTGATTTGCTTGCTCGCAGTTTGGCTGGCATTCACAGCACCTATTAGAATTTCTGTGTTGCCATGTGGTGCCTTGTCTACTTCTTTTGAAGTTGCCTTCGTTCTTCTCTTGATCCACATTGTTTGTTAGATTCTACGTAGCATTGGATAATTGTAAATTCATTCCTTTTGAATCAAATCCTTGTGTCATTATCCTCAAACAGATTACTTCCAACTGCATAAGAGCTATCGATGCTCTTAGTGACATGACAATAGCCACTCCCTCAGTGTGTTCGTCATTGTCTTCTGGGTGACTGACTGCAATGGGTTATTGACTCTCCATTCAACAACTTGAAGAGTCCCTATCCATTCCACATTCTCTCACAGATCCATTACCACCTCTCTGCCAGTTCCCAGCAAAGCAGTAATTTTCAGTTCTAAATATGGTTCACACAAATTCATAACATCCAATTATGTCGTAATCTCTTGTTTCCGTTAAAGCTCCACTATGATAATCAATAGAAAGTTTCGTGTTGTGTAAAATGTTCATGTGTCAAGTAATTTGAATTGCATTGTGATTTATCTGCAAGTGTTCTTTATTCTGTGACTGCAAATACTTGTCTGGTAGAAGTCGAATTTATTCATTGATTTTCAGACTAACAGCACAGTCAACATTTTTGCGCCGATGCAGCGGTCAACAACATTGGACCAGATGAAGACTGCAACGTAAGATAATATTTCACCTCATCCATTTTACTTCCAACAACAACAACAACAGAAGCAGCTTTTATGACATCATTACGTCACACTCATTATTGATTGCAGTGGCTATATGTTGGTAAGTCAAAAGTAATTTATTTCCCCCTGGATTTATTTATTCAGTGCGTTGTGGCTTTTCACTCTGCTCACATTGCACCGATATAATTAGACTCTGCTAGATTGGCAGACAAACTGACTGTATTACTCCAATGAATGTGAGATTACTGAGTCGCTATGAGCTTATCAACATTATCTACCCAGTGTTCCATTTAGTGTTCAGTGATTTACATTAGAATATATTCGTTGACATCGCTCTCTAAACTATATAACGGTGAAGGCGTTTGATGCCCCTCGGTTGTCGAATATTCTCCCACACATATTCAGAATTTTCATATGCAAACCTCACCTGAATAAATTTAGACAGAGTAATAACAACGCAGGAAGCTGGAGTGATTTCTGTGCACCAAATAACATGTTGCTTGAATCAATCGAGAGCCAACAAATGCAATTCAGTTGGTAATTCGAACTATGCATTTCAATCGACGAGCAACAGCCAAAGTAAACATATTGAACGAGCAGAAAGAAAGACCAATCCAAGATTTCCTGAACACATATTGAAAAGGCTGTGAGTGTAAGTAGGCAAACTGGGACTACAATAGGGTTGGTTCGAGCTGGATTACATTTAGTTCAGAGTTTGTTGTACTTTAGGGTTAGGTTCAGGAGAGATTAAGGTTATTGTAATGGTTAGAACACAAATAATTACATGCGTAGAATGTGGTTAAATTACTCTGTTGATATGAGGATTGTACTTGTGCACTATGATGGAGTATAATTCCATTATGGATGACATTTACCTTGATGAAGTCTCACTGTATTATACATTATTATTTACTGATGACGTTTCGAGAACAGTTTATTGCCCACTAAATATTACTGCATAACTTTGTGAGACTTTATCAAAAGAAATTTTACCCACGATGGAATTATAATCTGTTGATACTCCAACATAAAACTAGGAGCTAATTTTACCACATGTGAGAGGAAGGTATCCTGTGTAACACTTTTCTACATTTTTATTCATCTTTTTTATAAATATATGTATTATATACACAAAATTGCCTCCTTCATGTGATTGGTGTGTTCGAAGTCATTCGCTGATTGGTAGTTAGTGGTGCTTGAAGTTTGAGCGACATACTACTAGACACCTGGTCGACACAGAACACAACAAGCCTCGTCTAATTCTCAGTGGTCATATCCATGAAACCATTGACATCTGATCTACGTATTGAAAATGAAGTGGTAGTAAATCATTCTCTGAATAAATAAATCGGATTTCGCCTATAATTTGTTATGTCATCTCCTTTGCATTTCTTTGTGTCCTGTGTGGAACATGGGGCTTCAAGCTTAAGTTTAGAAATTTCAGTTGGAATGACCTTGCGAACCCCATTCCTAACCTTTAATCTTCTCATAGCTTACTGCCGTCTAGGCGAGGTTTAGGACTGCATTGGCATGGGATCGGAGCCATACCAAGTGCATTATCCTACCATGGTAACAATGAGCCATTCAATTTCGCTCTTGCTCACTAGCAAAATTTATAAACGAGACGCCCCACATATTTAATATCTGAATGAATGAAATTAACTCACAGCATATTTCTTCCATATTCTATTTGTTTACTGACAGTTTTCTAGTGATTTACGCAACCCCACATTTTATGTAATTCAATATCTGATTGCTACAATTTTAGTTTTGTTCAATAGACTCCAGTCACATTGCATAGGTCAGAAAAGCAACTTTTCCATTATTGACTAACTTAACATTTTAATTCATCTATGTAATTATTGTTACACATTCTGGCTTCAATGAACTGAAGGTTGCAAGAAGTTGATAAGAAATCCATGAAGTAAAACGGATGCTCCATGGATTATTACTTTGTTTGAAATCATTTGTAACTGTCGAGTGACAGATAATGTCACACTGACTGCATCGATTTAATGATACGTGAAAAGGCTGTTAACAATTAACTCTGTCAGATCAATTATTCTGATCATAAAATAATTTCAGGCTGTTGTTGATGTAAACACTCATCTTACTTTCCATCACTATTCTCTTCAGCATCATTGGTGTCATCATGACCATATTCATACTGATCTCCAGGAAGTTACGAAAACATTACAGAATTTATATCTTTTCACTTGCATTAGCAGTAAGTTCAGAATTGAGAAATTGTTTCTAACATAGTAAGTTCTATGACTGGGTGATTTTCACTACTCACTTTACATTCAAATTAGTTTGTGAGAGAAGACTAACACTCTGTACGACATGAAAAGTTACTTTTCCCGAAATGATCTCACCACATACATTCATTGATGGAAAGACTTATTGTTGTCGAATTCAGTTATTGCAAACCTTAAGTGTCATCCTTATCTCCTTCAAATCACTAATCGACATAGCAGAAAATAAAACTGATGTAATTAACAGTCACCACTGAAGAAATGATCAGACAGAAAATGACAACACTGATGGCAGTAAAGGTAAATCATCTTGGAAGTTGGTGGCTAATATGGAATTCGACGAACGAGATTAGTATTTATCACCAAACTGACTACGCGTAAATGAGAATATTGATGCAACCACTACTAGGACTTCCTTGTCCTATAATGGACCTAAAATACCTAAAATATAGAAATTGTATCGAATAAGCGATGAAAATACACAAAGCGATTTGATAATGAAGCGATTGGCGGAAAGAACACCTGACAATACGAAAAGTAACATCTCAAGTTAACTAACACCTTTATAAATAATAATCATGAATTGAAAGTCATAGGAGTTTCAGTTCAGATGGCTTCCTTACTGACCTGAAAACAGCCTTAACATTAGTTTCTCAATCACCAAATGCAATTTAGATGTGAAAAAGCGTACACTGTTTGCTTATTAAATAAATGATGATCTCAGGATCTCTGCCAGTGATGACATATAATGAAGTGAATGAAAGGTGATTGATGTGATGTGAACACATAAAGCACAAGTGTTTCAATCTGCCCATAATTTGTGAAATTCACTAATATTTTGTAATTCTCCTTCTATAGTTCCTTCCATGGACAGCCCTTGCTTTCATATTTTGTTATCAAATTGGCCCTATATTCAGCTTGGTTTCTCTCGCTTTAACATTCCTCGCAGGAGGAGCAGCGATTCTTCTAGGTTTCAGATCAAAAGAATTCACAGCCAAGGGGTATGTCTTATTCTACGCACTGCCCATGGTACTTTTCGTCATTGGAATTATCTTCTTCATTCTTTTTCAAAAATATGGTGTAAGTGGCTTATCTAAAGTGTGAATAATGCACTCGATTTTCCTCATTTTATATTATACCATGAATAAATATACCTGAGAATTTAGCAGGAGGACATAAATTGTCTAGCTATCAGTCGTTAAGTTGAGAGAGGCGTGCTGACACTGGATAGATAATATGTGAAAGGAAATTAACCCTGCCATATATTTATGTTTAAAATTCGACTATATGATTATCACTATTCCAGAGTATAAACCCTCTTGTTAAGCTCTATCCTTCGCAATCTAAACTCACCACCTTAGAGAAAGGGCTGTATTCAGTTATATGTTTCCCTGTTAGTACTCCATATCAAGATGTCTTTCTAACATCCAGATGACTATATTCTCATCGACTGCAAGCTACCATACAGTGGGTTTCAATGATTAAACTCGACGAATGCATCATGCTCCATCCAAATAGTCATTTCATTCTGCTATTTGTTGTTAACTGTAACATTTTATTCACGAATTGGTTTTCTTCATTAGAAGAAAAACTGAGGAAAACAATTTCTTGTCACCGACGTTGTGGCCTGATGAAATAACATAAATCGCAAATAACACATTTGTGGTGAATCGCTTATTGTCAAGCGCTACACAAACACTACAGTCATATAACAAAGTTCATCAGTAATCTTTATCATATCAAACACAGTGAATGCAACCTCTCAATGTTTGCTTCCTACTCTTCATTCTCTTATTTCAGTCTCCATTCGACATATTATGTGGACTATTTCTCGGAATTGGAACAAGTCTTGTGAGTTCCAGTGAAACATATTTGAAAGTGGTCATGTTGGAAATTTTCTGTTTGTTAGCATTGTGTTTTTGTCTATTTCTGCATCTCATGATTGCCAACTGTTTGTCTTTACTCAGTAGTTTTCCAATTTTACAGAGGATTAATCTCGAATTCACACTGTTAAAACACGATATTGAGTGATGTCTTAACAGTTTTGTAGGAATATTTCAATCAGTCAGAGGACTAACAGTTTGTCATGAGAAATCAATCAATAACTAAAATTTTCTCTTCACAAATAGTATTCATCAACCACATTTTCTAATGATTCACATCTAATCGCCACAAGCACCTATGACACTGACCTGAAATGTTTTGAAGAATACTCACACTTTGATCTTTTGAAATTGCAGGTCATATACTTATCTACAGTGTGGTTGAAATATTCTCCTGATGAAACAATCCACTCAGTGGTATTTATGGTCTTCCTTGAATTCATCGAGTTGATGGGACTATTCATGATATTTGCTATGTTACTCTGGCTAAAGGCGGAACTATTCCCAACTAGTGAGTTGGAATAAACGCAGTTGATAATCTGTCAATTTTCAACCCTTCATGATTCATGAATAAATAAATGGTTGTTAATTCTACACATCGACTTCTGTCATGAGACCCAGAAATCCTAATCTCATTAATTCAGCTTTAATCACCCTTGTCCAGCCCCCCCCCCACATCAACAAATGACTTCACAAATGATCTTCGCATGCATGAGTTTGCAACTTTGGTTAAATGTTACAGGTAATTTGATGACGGTGTCATATTTGCTGGATTTTATCGGAAAGCTTTTTTCACTTTCCTGTCCACTCTGTCTATTCCTACGTCATAGGAGTATTCAGCTTTATTATTCCTCAGAAACCATCTAGGTACACACATTGTAGATCCCATATGTATATTTGATTGTAATTATTGAGTTTAACAAGTGCTTGTGTTGCAGACATCTTCGGTGCCTTAGGAAAATCAAAATGATTCGTAATTTGTTTTACGACCATTCATGTGGACAGTTACATCTTTACTTCATGGATATTTTGAATTATATTCAATATGTGTAGGTATCTGCATCAATATAGTCATTTCTCTTCTTTGAAACGACGCAATTTCCCTGCACATGTTCTCGTGATAGCATGGCATGATAATGCTTGAGGGTAAGCCAACTGCATATCCTGATAGTTTATCACACACTTCAAGAGTTTACATTCCTTCATCACTGAAATTATATTCACGAAGTATTTCAAATATCATCAAGTCAGAGGGCTAAAAGAAAATTCAGGGAAGCTCTCTAACTTAAAATGAGCTTCCACTGTTTGTGATCATGTCATCTGATAATATATCAAAACACAATTACGTCTTGTTATAAATGAAGACATTGAATATCATTGCACATATCTCAAATTCAGCTTTTGTAGGGCTTTCGGGCCTGAAAATTTATTCCATGAAACATTGTCACAAAATATCGACCCTTCATCAGTTGTAAGCACCTGTGAGTAGTGAGCTGAGAGATCATATTTGCCGTGGAAAGCAGTAGGTGTGTTGTAATTGGAAAAAAAGTGTTTGAATTCAGTGATCATTTACAGATGATTGTTATTTATGTGAAATTCTCATAAAATATTTTGCCCATATGAGTTGAGGAACATTCTGATTTCGAAGTTATATGATGTCAACTAAATGTAGAGAAGAACCATCTGAATACATCGACGACCTCTCTATGTGTGTGATACGAGAAATTAAGGAAAGTGAATGATAATCACTAAAAGGTAGTACACAAGTGAGTGATTCGTTAATTTGGTGAGTCTTTTTATGTGAATGAAGTTGTGGAATGTTAAGAAGATTGACTGAAGAGGAAGAAGCTTGAGTGATAGGATTCATTATGCACCGTAGATAGGACTAGACACATTACACTCATATTTGTCAAATCAAAAATGTCCAAAACAGTCAGACCTACAGGAGGTCAGTCGCCAGTCTGAACAGCTCAGTGGTAACGTCTCTGACTGCTGGTAGCACTGGGGGACGCGGATTCAAATCTCAGAAAAGACATGAATTTCTTCGAGGTTGCAGATATACCTTTCTGACGATTGCCATCTAGCCCGAAAACTAGGTCGAAGGCTTCCTGCCGATTGCCTCCAACCATCTAATAATAATAAGGTTAAGAAGAATCACGCGGAAAATTTGCGTGTCAAACAAGCATGGCAACACGGGTCTACAAATTCTATTTCCTTCAGACTTCGGTTAAGGAACCAAGTAACTCATAATAGCTGTATGTGTTGTTTGACAGTTTACTAAAGCATCAGTGCAGGTAGTTGTTCTTCATCAAACTGTCTTTCTTCGGTATCATCTTCAACGAATATTTACTCTACAATGTTTTCAAAGTACAACATTATTTGTATCATAAAATGAAAATAATCTGAGCAGGAAAACCAGTGTAGACGCAATGTGAAGTACTTGTAAATCACTCCAAAGTCCTAATGCACTATTTATTTACGTGTTATTATCGATGAAGATTTTAACTTGAAGAGGTATGAATGATTTCATGCATTCATGATGCTGAGTAGATCATGATAATTATCGTTGTTTATGCCTTCAAGATATTATTGATTTTGTTCATCTGGCGTAAGATTATCATACCGACTACTTATCATCCTATTCCAAAAGTTTTCTGCTCTTCCACAGAAATAATTTTTTCGATTCCCTTACGTTTTCAGTGAAACACAGAGCTTCAAGCTAGAGTCTTGAAGTTTCGGCAACAGTGGCGTCAATTTTTATGGGATGGGTTTGCTAGCCTCATGCCCAACCTTCCCTCTTTATCAATCTTATCACTGGCTTAGTAAGGTAAGGAAAGGAGTGAGTCGGTCAGGGATCGAACCCCGAACCACCTGCAGGTTTGGCGAGCATTCTACCGCTGTGCCACCAACGCAGACGACTATTCAACGTATATTTCCCCTAAAATATTCTGACATTTTTCACTACTACTATTCCAAACAGACACTTCAAATTATTTATTTGCATCTACTTTATTGACGAAGAAATATTTAGTGGTGCAAATGTCATTTGGAATCACCATAGGAGGGAGTCTCCGTGGTTCTCCTTTAGGACTTTCCTAGTAGATGTCTTCATGGCGAGCTTAAAGAATAGTCTCTTGCAAGAAATTATCTGGAGTCTGTATGTGTATAACAGATATATGGACAACACCTATACTAAATATGATGATAACTGATCAGCCGCTAAACTTCTCAGAAAATTAAATGCTTCTCATCTGCCTATGCTCTTCACTTCCAAAGAGGAGTTGAACTTCACATTTCACTTCTTAGATGCTACACTAGACAGAAGACAGGATGGCACGTTGAAGTAGTCGACTCACTGAAAACCAACCTTCAAAGTGCAGAACACTAACTTCAGCAGTTGATTATCTGCAGAAATCTTCTCTATGGATACAGTCTTCACAAAACCCTCTTAAGTAATGTATATCCTAGAAGGTCTGGTAACAGAAACATCAAGAAATAAACTGTCTCTAGATGAATCACAATGCCAAAGAAGAAACTATTCATGCGTTTGGCGTTCAAAAGTGACATTAGTGCTAAAGTGGTCAGACAATCTTTATATGCAGCTGACTAACATTTCACATTAGCCAGCCGAAATGTGGTTTGACAATGCGTCAAGCACAAACAATCGCTTTTATCTACCTCTATGTAGATTTACTCATTTGCATGCTCATGTGGAGCTGATTACATTGCACACTGTAAGCATAATCTTCAGGAACGCGTAGATAAACACTATCAGATTTAAAACAATCAATACAGGTTAATAGAACAGGATCTATTGAATTTATCAAATTTCGGTAGAACGCGTCAGCTGAATACTCTACATACACGGATACATATACTTTTGAAATTACATTTGGAAAAATAAGACTGATAAGTAAACAAACTACATTAAATTAGTCATACAGAAAGACAGGTGAGAATGTTTTCCAGGTCATGTTCAAATAGATAAGGGGAGATGGAGTATGAGAGATCAAAATTAAGATAAATTGCATTACGCTTCAATTACGTCACTTAGATAAACAATCAATCATTGGAGAATATAACAAGAATTGCAAACAGAGTAATATCAGTAGTAATAGTTATAATAACAATAACAACAATAATAATAATGTTGTAGTGAGTTAAGGTAATACTACTGATGAAAGATAGTTTTAAATGAATCAAGAATAATAATAATTATAAGAGGTAGGTTAATAAATAAAACGCATTACCATGGTAGATTCAGAGTGACGACCATCTCCTACCAGATTCCGTTAATGAAAGGCCAGCAGAGGATAAAGAAACCTTCAATTTGTGAATGTCAACTGAAGTCAGATTATTCAGCACCACCTGGTTTATCCCTTGAAGTTATCTACAGGACCATATGCAACCATTCCAAAAGCTTACTTTTTCTCCACTTGTGCATAGCCGAACCTTTAGATATACATGGACGATAACCCTGAATTGTCTTCAGAAACTTTTGTTTAAACCTCTTTCTCTACCTGAGTTACAGTAATGCTCTTTTATTTTATTCTACTTTACCATGTGAATTCATTCCACTTCACTTCATCTTCGCCTCCTTTGTTGTCATCATCATCAAAGTCTTCATCATTCAGACATCCCTTGACCAATAATTTTATAATCTTCATATCAATTCACTTGTTTAATAATCTTCAAAAGTATTGCAGTTCATTTATTTCAACTCTACTCCCTTAAAACATCATTTTATTTTTCCTTATTCTGATTGTGTGCATATTGACGGAGCTATTTCTAGTGCCACTCAACGCCACTTTCATAATATTAATGTGACTTTACAGCTTGATAATGAAGTCGTTGAAAAGAAATATCCTTTCACTTAACGAAGCTTACTCTTTCATTATGAATAAATGGGTATATTTCTCGAATTGAAGAAATGCAAGGACCCATGGACAGTGAAGGGACGTAGTCAGTTTCTACGACATTCTGTCGAACTTGCTGAAGCGAATGCTAATATTGATACTCTCAAAGGTATTTCGACTGTTGTTCAAGAGGCTTCTTATTATTTGTGTGTATGAAGCTGAGGACACTGATTGATGTTGTCTATTGTTGGTATAATGAAATGGTTCAGGTTGGAAGATCAACTTTACTTACTGAATGTCGATGCAGCTGCTGTGGAATTCTTTTATTCACTGCAGAATACTTGATGAGTAATTGTCAGGGGTAGAATTTCAAGAGGAACACCTTCCTTCCATCATGTCTGACAATGTGATACTCTGATCGGACACTCGTTAATACCTGGTACCATGCGTCTAGTCCCTTGTTTGGTGAATACTGAATTCTATCAGTCAGTTTTCTAAATCGGTTATTCATACTTTGTGGTTGTTCATGGTATCCAATAACTTCAACGATAAACATGTATTACTCAATATACAGAATGACGTCAATAAATCTTCAGAAGTTAAGTGAACTTTTGATTTACGAAGGACAAAATATATTCTGAGATAATGTGAGTCTGACTTAAGGAAGAGAAATTCGGTGTAATTTGCACATTGACTGACCTTAAATCATCATTGTGTAGGCCCACAAAGACGAATGTATACTACAATCAGTTCGTCTCTTGCCCTTACCAAAAGTAGCGAACGTCATATGAAACTTTTAGAAAAATTGATTTCCCAAGTTGCTCTTCGTACTTTGTGTTGGGTATAAAAAGTGGACGTGGTAAACCAGTTGCGAAGTTGAACTGTCTTGGAAATCACTATGTAATTATTGATCAGATGCCGATCGTTGAACAAGCTGTGCGAAGTCACGTACGAGAAGCTCACAAGGATAACGAAAACTCATGCGGTAAGCGTACTAGCACGATTGCAACACTTAATCATTTTGAGCTCGGACATCATCATGTTCCGAATAGACATTTGTTTCAGGAGAAAATAAATGAAGTAATTTCGAAATAAATGTGAATGCTTTAGTAGGAAATATCTTCATACCGAATCCGTTCAAAGAGCTGAGAGTCTTGCAGGGTAATTCATGGTTCCTTATAGACATGCTGGAAGTCATTTGACGTGTGGACAATGTGATGAATGACTATTACCATTATTGTATTGTTAAAGTGTTCATTACTGTGCGTTTCTATTTATTACACGCAAAAAATACAAATAGTTCTGCTGAATACGAATTTGTGATCATTTTTCTGTCCATCTTATGACGAACAGAACCAAGTCGTAGTGGTTTGAACTCAGGAGACCGTCTTACTGTGTGGCTGACCAAAACTTCCTTCAACAAGCACAGTTACAAATCACTCCGAAGGCTGCAAAACAATGACCATTTTTTGTTGAATCTGTGTGGTTCTCTTAAATTATATTAGTAATCACATCAGAAACCGGACATTACCTCAGCAGTTACGTAGGGAAACTACGCAGTCGAAATAATGTTATAAAAATTGTTCTGCAGAAAAATAATATCTGAAAAAATAACCCGTAAGAAGTAACACAAAATTAGGTAAAATATTCCTCAATGGGTGGGAGGGAATCAAAACATCTCTTCATAAGAATCACGCACAGGTAATTTCTATACATAGACCAAGATCAGAATAACCTTGATTCACTCCAATAGAATGAAGTCGTAGAACAACACATTATCGATGCCATCAGACAACCACAATCAGAAGCATTAAAATTAGAGATTAAATAGGAACAAAACCAAGTAATAATGACCGAGACAACATATGACATGCAAGTGTCAGAACAACAATATACGGTATATCACCTTTGAGGCCCCCATTCAAGGAGATAAGCGGATGATATTTACACAGTTATTTGAAACATGCAAATAAGTATACATCTTGTTATAACTCCGTTCGAGGAGGAATTTTCCCAACAATTATTCCAGCACGCATAATCTTTCGTCTACTGGTATGCAGTCATTACAACTTACAATTCCAATCAAATATTATAATCACTCGTATGGCTGATTACCTTTTCAAATTCCACTTGAGTGTGCAGTTTGTTGATACTGAGATTGAAATCACAGAATTTAGCATCTGTGCGATAAGCTTTATACTATAAATCATGTAAAGAGATTGTAGAGTGAATGAAGACAAATTCTGCTGGAACATCCAAAAATTGACCATGCACTTTGATGGACTGGATTAATGCTGTTAACTGTGCAAATGACAACTGTTCACTTTTGCCATTATCCCCTTTTGTGAAAACAGTTGCACATAGATAAATGTGATAGTATACCTGATGTAAATGAAACAAACAGCCCCTTTTCAGAACAACTTGATTGTCATTGAGAGCAGGAATTATTTTGAGATGATGAAAATCCGAGTTAAGGAAGAGAATTTCCGTGTCACATGTGATTTCATCCTGAATCTTCGACCTCATACAGATACGCATATTCTCATAGATATGACTAAATGTGAACACTGACACTCCTTATGTATTTTGTTGCACTTCGTGCTCTTCCACATCTCACGACGTTTCAGAAGTCCGTAACACACAAACGAATATTGGTAGTAATATTCACACGAGCGCTGATTGACTTACAATAAGACTGCTCAATGATAACGCACATAAAGCAAAGATCACTCTCGAGTATTTGATCAGAGTAAGAGGTCAGTTAAGTGTTAACACTGATATAAATAGAGCATATGTGAAAATATCGATAATATTTTCAGACAGGAGACTGTGAGTTTATGAGTTTGATTTTCATGCTTACAGTGTTATAAAATTTCACTGGTAGGCGACATCGGTGGATCTTAGAATCTGAATATCTGCATCAACACCATGTTGTTTAAATTGATTCACTTGTCGTAGATGGACGACTAATGATGTGAAAGTAGTAAGGGATACTGACGCCACGTCAATATTTATATTTCTCATTGGAAGGTTGATTTGGAGACTGAATAATGGATTCCGTTTGTTAGACATGCACATGTGCATAAATCCGTTGCTCACAGTGATGTCTCTGTTCAGTGTTTGTATCAAAGTTTCGTTATGATTATCGGTTGGACACTTCAGGTTGCATAAAATGCTTCCCTTTCATGTATTTCATGTGCAGATGTTCCTCATATCAGAAACAAAGTCGAATATATTCATGCATTCATTCATTCATTCATTTTCAGACTTACGAAGCAGTCGAACAGTGTTATCAAATGACATGGTTCATGTCCTCTGATTTGATGGACCCTGGAAAGTGAGATAATAATTTCCTTCATTAATTTTCCTTTCAACATCAGCCAAACAGATCCACAACAGCTGCCAACACCACTCTGGTATACAGTGATTGTATGTGGGTGAGTCTCTCATGACACATTTCTTCCTTGATTTAATATTAAGGCACACAATACATAAGAGATGAGGGGAAAGCTAGAAAGCATGCATTCTGTGAAATAACATTTAGAAAATCATTTTAAATTGGTGATGACATAACACTGTGCTCACATTGCTCATATTCAAATCTGCTGAAGTGACAGACAAGTTGATTGGATGATTTTAATAGATTCTCAGAAAATTCACATTCCATAGATTTAACTAGACTTCACAAACTTATTCATTTAACCGTTTTTCTGATGTTACATGACTGATTCGTCTTTTCAAAGTGTGGATATACATTCTTTGAATTAGTCATTTTCCATTAAGATATCTGTAGGTGTTATCTTTGACTGGACATTAGTAACCAGTGTGATGTGTCCAGTCCCTTCTCCGATGCACACTGAATTCTATCTGTCAGGACTGCAACTAGCACGAAACTTACATTCAAGGCTATCTGCGGATTGCCTCCAACCATCTAATATCTGTAGGTGTAAACAATTTCATATTTGGACGATTCTTATTCCATCCAGTGTATTTGTAGAATATTGCATATTAGACATAATTGAGAATTTCACTACATCTGGGATCATAGACTCAAGCAAATACTAAGAAGTTACATGCTGGAGTCGTTCATCAAGCTGTTGATTATGTGTGGTGTTTTGTTATTTCGTGTAAAGCTTTGAACATGACACAACTTCACAGAGTATCTGATTATTTTCCATTGTCGAGTTGTCTTACTGACATTTTGGAATCTGTCATAGTTTGGACTAAGTAACACTGACGGTGTCAATTAATCGAGTATTCAAAAGCTTAATAATAGTGAATTCTGTCAGGATTAGTGGTCTTAAGACAAGTTGATTAATTGTTGATGTTGGTGAATACACTGATATTACCTCTTGATTGTCTGTTTCAGCTGCATTGGTTTTGTCTTGCACGTATGCTTGGCATTTATTCAGAGGTTGCGAACACTATTTGTGATGTATTATTAAAAATTAAGTCTTCAATAAGTGAAGATGTTATTATATTCTGCTCAAGTTGCATGCATCATATTTAACTCTAGATGTTAATCGCATGATTTTCACAGATTCTGAGAACATTAATATTCCATAGATTCAAAATAAACTTCATAGGCTTATTCACTCGATCGTTTATCTGATATTCAGTGACTGGTGTATCTTTTCACAGCAACGAACCGAAATCCTTCAATATGTGTCTTTAATAAGATATTTGAAGGTGTTATTATTTTCCCATTGGGAAAGAATTTTATTCATTCAAGTGTAAATGTAGAAAAACGCATATTATAAGTGGTTGAGGAATTTTTTTTTTCGGTTACAGCTTGATTCCACACCGTATTTTTAGGTACAGGTATGGAATTTTCAGCATGGATATCGGTAGCCCAAATTTACAGACCGACCATAGATATCGGGTGTGCGCCGGCGGGGGATCGAACCCCGGACCATGTGCATGGTCGGCGAGAGTCCTAACCACTGTGCCACCGACGCACTTGTGGGATTTTAAGCTAAAGTTAAATGCTGGAATCGACTTCCAAGCTGTCAATTATTTGTGCATTTTAGCTATTTCGCTTAAACTTTTGAGGAGTATATGATAATGTTGCGTTGTCAAATGTTCTTACTGATATTCTCGAAATTGTCATGGTATGGAGTAATTCACACTGATAGTATGTGTTAACTGATTGTTGAAAAGAGAGAGTACTGATAATGAATTGAAATGATTAGTGATCGTAAGACAAGCTGATTCATTCTTGCTGATTCAGTTGTGTTCTTTGAACTGGATAGTTTACTTGAGAAGCTTTCACCGCCCTACTAGACAGTATCTTCATCACATACTACAATTTGAATTGAATTTAGCTTTTAGATTTCTCCACGACTTTATTAGTCATCTCTTTTATTGACCTTGAACTCGATTAGTTGTTTTTGCGTGCTTTCACACCCACTAGGCTGCTGTATTGGAACTCATTGTTTCCATGACTTGAACTTTGACCTTCGTGTGTGAGAAACCCTCCTTATCGATTGGTAAATTTTGTCTATTTCAATGTCTCTATTGATTGACGACTTACTGAATTACTAGGCTACTAAAAATTCTCTAGCATTCTCGGTGTTTTCTCTCTCTAATATTTGTGTTTGGTCTTTAGTAGGATTATGTTTTCAAACATTTGCATCATTGCTTCCGCAATCAAACCTGATATTGGCGATCCCATGGCTGTTCCTTTTATTTGTTCATATATTTGGCCGTTGAATTTGATGTCAGCTGTTAGGCATAGGTTCACGAATTCTATCCAGCTTGTGTGTTGCATTTTTGATTGTTGTGGGAGGTATTCGTCTTTGCTGAGCAATTGCTCCATGGTCTCTTTTGCTAGTTTCTATCCAACTGAGGGATATAATGCTGTGATATTAAAGGATACCATTATTTGCTGATCATCTATTTGAATGCGTTCGGTTTTCTGTAGAAATTGGTTAGTAGAATTGATGGAGTGATCACAGGAATCCGTTAGGTGTTCGAGTTTTCTGTATAATTCTCTGTGTAAATTGTATGTTGGAGTTCCTGGGAGTAATACAATCGGTCGTAACGAGATATTCGGTTTGTATATTTGGCGTCTGCCGTAGAATCGAGGAAGGGCTGCCATCTTTCTTTCCATCGGAATAGCTGTTGTAAGTTACAATGAAACATGTTTAACAGTGTTTATACTGAAACGTTTCTATGTGTCAGCCATATTTTTATGTCCACCGCTAGTTCTGATCATTGTCAGTTGAGGTGATTGTGCACCCGATTTTCTTCCGCTTTTCTAGTCTGTGAATACCAAAGAAAATCGGAACAGTTCTCAGTGGTATCATCCTCAAGCTGCACACTCACATATGTATATATATATATATGATATTCGTTGCGACGAAAGGAATGTTTTTAAGGATCCGTCACTAAAGCTCCAGGTTCTAGATGACCATGAAGGTATTCCTAATTGGATTATACAGATACACTGATCAGGTGGTGACTAAATTAAAACTAAGCAAGTAAACTCAGGGACATGACAAATTTGTGAGAATATAGTAGACTTCAATTGAGAATAAAAGAAGGTCAAGTCAAGACCCTTGTCATACGGAGTAGAAGTGTGATAGATTCAAAAAGATACGTAGGCAGTTAAAACGAAGTCTAACCGAGCAAATCAAATTGTCATCTTTTTTATGAGGGCTGAAGTTTACGGATGAGCTGTCTTCAGCGGTAACTCATCGTAGCTATTTTCTAAGAAACCCACGTCAATCAATAATTTATAATCGAACTTTCGAATATTCAATCCGATCTTCGCGGTAGCTCATAAAATCTACAACACAGGATATGTCCGGAATATTGGTACCGCGTTACACATAAATATGGTGAATAGAATTTAAAAACCTCAAACTTTTAGGTGTCCATACTGTATCCTATCAAGTGCTCTGTCAATATGCATCAAAAGGAAAAAGACAGGGAAGTCATCTCAAAAGTGATCTTCGGTATCAAAGAAACAACTCACGAATTTACGGATCAAGAATGAAGGGATTCAAAACAATGATGTTCAGCAGAGAGTGGACCATGAAGAAAAAGTACACAGCAAATGTCATGTAACCAAAAGAGGATGATTCCGTCAGACTAAGTAGAATATTTATGTGGCAAATGATGCAAATTCCAATGTGAATAAATTACTATATTTTGTTTTCGGAGTATAGCATTCCTTAGCGAAATAAAAACACATACTACTTCCTAGTCAAAAGTAGTACGACTTTCAGCCCAAATGAAAAAGTATCAGAGAATAGATCAGGGAGAAATTAACAAAAGCCGCCATCTCAAATCATTGAAATCTTACACTGTATTTCTTCACAGTGATAGTCATCATATCGGTTCTGCAAAGTAACGAATAGGCGCCATTGTTGAGTGGTTGGAGCAGGCAGCTTCATTACAAAGTCATACTTCACAAATACATATCAACATTCAGAAAGCTGATTTGGCATAAAAAGATTTACACATTTGTTTCCCGAGCTGTATATCTTATGCTACTCATCTGCCACTTGAACTGATGCACTTAATTTATTGGTATTGACTGCAGCATTATTCGCTTGGTAAAAGGTTTCACCAGACAAGAGTAAAGTGCTTTCGGAAACTAAAATATGCCTATGATAATGAATTACTTGTAGACATAAGTCAGGCTTTCATCTGCTGATGAAACCTTTCTATCGTTCCATTGTAAAATCGGTAGTTTCGGTTACACAGATTTTGTGATGAAACGTTATGGATAGCTGTTTTCTAGGAAGTTTCTTATCAGAGTGTTATGCTGGCCTTCTACAGTATCAGGCCTGCGGATTCTGTGGCTCGGTGAACGGATCAGGTTTCGTTTGTATTAAGAAGGGCCCAACTGTGAAAGTTAGTGAATTGTCCGTTCTCTGTCAGGTTTCTGTAGATGAATCATTTCAGTGTTCCATCTTGTTCACGTCTTGTTTATTGGACGTCCAAAAAAGATATTTTTGTGTCGGATTCCTTCTCTAGTGTGAACCAAATTCCTGGATAGCAGCTATTGAAGAAGTCCTTGATGTTATCCAAGTTCCTGGCATTGATGAAGATAATCAAATTGTCCTTCACGGATCTCTTGTCAAATTCAAAGTTGTCAGTCGTTCACTTTAGCTGCGTGTTTTCAAGTTTCGAAATGAAAAATTCTGCGAGTAACGGACCAAGAGATGAGCACATAGCCATACCATCTTTATTTCAATACACTTCGTTACTGAAAGAGAACTGGACGTTTAGGGCGCTTCTCAATAGGAGCTCCTTCAAATATTCAGTGCGTATACCAATGTTCATCTCCTTAGAGTCACTATTTTCACATGTCTAGCCTATTCTTTCGTGTATTGGGACGTTTCTAAACAGTGATACCACATCTAGTGAGAACATGGTTTGAATGGAAACACTGACGTCTTCAGAGGAGTTGACAAAGTCGAAAGAATCTCAGAGTGAGTGGCAGGAAATTCGCCTTCTGACTGGTTGTAGTAGGTCTTCTAGCCATTGTGCAGTAGGATGATCAGGTGAATCGGTCATATCAAGAATGCGTCGAAGAGTTATGTCTTTGCTGTGCACTTTCGGTAATCCATAAAGTCTGAGTAAATTTATGGTATCTAACAACGAAGCATTTAAGTCTACTAAACAATGTGATTACTCAACATTAAGTCAATGAATGTTGTTGTGGCTCCAATGAAGACGTTAAGTCAAGTTAAATTCAAGTAGTTGAACGTGTGTATTTTGTCGCCAATTCAGTGACTAGTCCTAATGTGAATGATATGTCATTCCACAAAACTGTGAGGTCCTCCGCGTTTCTGGTGGTTATGCAAGTCAAAAATTACGATCAAATATGCATGAAGCATCTAACAAGTGTGTACGAAATGTAATGATAAGAAGTAATAGAGCTAGGTATATACTTTTTTGAAGGAATCATCCTCGAGTGTTAATAAAGTGAGAATACGCTCTCAACAAATTCTAACAAATATGACACCATCATCAAATCGCCTGTAACATTAAACTATATTTGCAAACTCATTCATGCGAAGGTCATTTATGAAACAGTTTGTGGAAGGAAATGGAATCAAAATAACTGATATTGGGAATTCCTCACGTTTATTTACTCAATAATTATGAAAGATTCGCATACTTGGCACAATATTCGCTTAGTTTATTCTTTCTCCCGGATTGTGAATCGATTATCTGCTGTGAGTAGAATAGTGTAGAAAATGTTAGAAATAGTCCCAGCAACTCGAGCAATATTATGTAAATTTTAAACGCAGTTGAATTTATTGATTTATCGTGAGAATATTTTAACCACACTGCAGAATAGTATATCATCTGTAAATATGAGTATTTGCAAAAACACATTTCAGGTTAGTTTCATAAACGTTTGGGCTGAATAAATTCAATTCATATGAAAAGGTGGATAACGAATAATACATATGTAGATGACATTTCCTTAGTGATTGATTTTTACACGACTCTATGGCACTCCTGATTAGACGGAATACTCCTAAATACTTGTTCTGACATCGTGTGATGTAATAAATTAACTGTGTGATTTTGTAATTCAACATCTCAATTCCAGCTGGATACCAGAAGATTGAACCTTCAGACACTGAACTACTCTGATACTATTCAATCATTTAATGCCTGCCTAGAACAAAATATATACTTAAAAGTTCATGCAGGACCGCCACAGAAGATTTGTCACTCCCTCAAATTACAATGAATTTGATTTCCTGAGTATTTGACGGGTATAACAAGGTATGTTCACGGTGTTTACAATTCGAAAATATCACCGAACATTTACCGTCACAGTTTCAAAGAGAAGGAAATCTCCGCCTCTCCCTCAATCGTAACTGTATTCTTGATCATTCTTGATCGCTTCCAGACACTGCTTAAATGCCAAATGCCACTTCAGAGTCACTCGAATAAGTATGCAAGAATCCTGCTAAAGATGTAGCAATCAAACTTTCCCTGGAGTGCAGAAGCTATATCAATGTAGGTTGTGAAATTCGCATACAGAAGAAATTTGTTCAGTTACACAACTGAGGGTGGAACTGATTTCTCGAAGTATTCGACAAGTGGTACTATAAAAATATTTATATTTTTTCCCCACTAACATTATCACAACTCCACTCCTTATGAAAAGGATCTTTCAATGACCTCCATTCAATTTTAACTGGACTCTACTCAATATTTTCAATTACAGCATATATATATCAATTATCTATTATGTCATGTCTGTCAATTTATTCACTTAATTTTAATTTATTCACCACCTGATCAGTGTTTCTGTATAATCCAATTAGGAATACCTTCATGGTCATCTAGAACCCGAAGCTTTAGTGACGGATCCTTAGAAACATTCCCTTCGTCGCTACGAATATGATATATATATATATACATATGTGAGTGTGCAGCTTGAGGATGATACCACTGAGAGGCCTTCCAATTTTCTTTGGAATTCACAGACTAGAAAAGTGGAAAACAATTGGGTACGCAATCACCTCAACTGACAATGATCAGAACTAGCGGTGGACATAAAAATATGGCTGACACATAGAAACGTTTCAGTATAAACACTGTTAAACAAGTTTCATTGGGACTCACAAAAGCTATTCCAATGGCAATGAAGATCCCATATAGTATATGGAATGGATACTGAAATGAGAAAATGAAGAGTATGAAGGAAGGGTTTTAAAGGTAGTATACGGTGTGTTTGATAAGAAAACAGTTAATAATGAACTTTGCTATATATTTGGATTAGTCATGCGATTCTTGATAGTAAATGAGCCATCGAGAAAACTTCGCCTTTCATTTATGCGGTTTTATCAGGCGACAGCATTAGTGATGATAAACTGTGTTCCTCCGGTGTTCTTCTGTCAAAAACACCTTATTCGTGCACATTATAACAGACTGTACCAAAGAGCGGAATTAAATTATCATTTGGATGAGAGATGATACCTTCCTCTAGATAGATGAGTCGCATCTACTCTATCAGCTAGATGTCAGAAAAACATTTCAACACGCGAAGCCATCACGAAAACGTAAAATGAAAAACAGCTCTTCCTCTCGTGCAGTTAGTATCGACTGAGAAGAGTAGGTTTGCCTACTAATTGTCATACACTTCAACAATGATGAACATTGAGTTGATTATCAAACTGGAATAGGTGATTGATGTGATTTCTATTCATTTGTTATGCAGTCAGTATTATTCGATCACCTTTCATTATGAGATCAGCAACCACACAACAATTTTCCTCATGTGGAATATTTAGACAAATCCAAGCACAGTGTTACATAGAATAATGAGAACTTAGAGTGAACACTTACACCGAATAATTGATAGAAGATGTAGAACGTGATTCCCATGATAATGAATATCACACTTATTGAGAAGAAGACGAAATGTCCAGTATCTGTTAGACGTTTCGATCTGAAACCGATAAGCGTTGTTGATACTCCTATAACAGCTGTTAAAACCAACGCAATCAAGCTGTATACCCAGCATAATTCACGGCAGTAAACAGCAACCACTACACACCATAATATGATCTAGAAAGGGAAATCAGAATCAAATGAATTCACGGAAAAGAACAAATTTATTATGAGTAAACATTTACAAGTATTCAACACTTGTGGTTTGTGTGTTTATAACATATCGATCTCAGCTGTTCATAACACAGTATTTCATTACTAATAACATTCTCACAATTATCGTCCATTTTTGACTTTATGAAAGTCAGCAGTTATCAACCAAATTGCATTTTAATGAAGGATAATGACTATTTTATGGTCAATGAGCATTGATTTGAAATACAACTCAAATTGCTTCGTGGTCGTCACTATCATTCAGTCCTATGTAAATTACCAAGTGATGTTGCAATATACAAGTTCATCAGTGATACAGAGAGATTTTCAGATTGAATATTTAGTGATCGTAAAAAATGGTAAGTAGATTTCTCGACTGGTTTCATTTCAATTTTATTTACGTGTAATCCACGCATTTGTATCTTTTTAAGACCATTGTCAGTTAAGTATTTTCGCTTGATCATTTCTCAGCGGTGACCTCTAAGGTCAATCATTTGATCTCCTGCCAAGTCGACTACACAGGACAATGACAGAAGGTTCAAACAGTAGTCTACGAAACTTTACAACTGTTCGGAGTGCACTGAAAATGATTTCTCCACTATTTCGGAAAACACACCACTTCATGTGATGCAATATTCTGGTCTACCACTTCAAGTGAATTCATGTATAGTGAGAAGTGAGAACTATTTAGTAAATTCAGAACTTACCGCGAATGACACTGTGACCACATTAAGAGGAAAGAGTGTTCGAAACCTCTGAATAAATGCCAAGCAGTCGTGCAAGACAAAACCAACGCAGCTGAAACAGACAATCAAGAGGTAATATCAGTGTATTCATCAACATCAACAATTAATCAACTTGTCTTAAGACCACTAATCTTGACAGAATTCACTATTATTAAGCTTTCGAATACTCGATTAATTGACACCATCAGTGTTACTTAGTCCAAACTATGACAGAATCCAAAATGTCAGTAAGACAACTCGACAATGGAAAATAATCAGATACTCTGTGAAATTATGTCATGCTCAAAGCTTTACACGAAATAACAAAACACCACACACAATAAACAGCTTGATGAACGACTCCAGCATGTAACTTCTTAGTATTTGCTTGAGTCTATGATCCCAGATGTACTGAAATTCTCAATTATATCTAATATGCGATATTCTGCAAATACACTGGATGGAATAAGAATCGTCCAAATATGAAATTGTTTACACCTAAAGATATTAGATGGTCGGAGGCGATCCGCAGATGGCCTTGGATGTAAGTTTCGTGCTATTTGCAATCCTGACGGATAGAATTCAGTCTGCATCGGA
The DNA here is from genome assembly GCA_944472155.2 of Trichobilharzia szidati. Taxonomy (NCBI): domain Eukaryota; kingdom Metazoa; phylum Platyhelminthes; class Trematoda; order Strigeidida; family Schistosomatidae; genus Trichobilharzia; species Trichobilharzia szidati. Next base: position 30,655,554 of record OX235271.1, on the reverse strand, counting down.
GAAGGGACTAGACACAACAAACTGGTTACTAATGTCCAGTCAAAGTACACCTACAGATATCTTTTTGGAAAATGACCAGTTCAAAGAATGTATATCCACACTTTGAAAAGACGGATCAATCATGTAACATCAGAGAAACGGCTAAATGAATAAGTCTGTGAAGTCCAGTTGAATCTATGTAATGTACATTTTCTGAGAATCTATTAAAATCATCCAATCAACTTGTCTGTCACTTCAGCAGATTTGAATATGAGCAATGTGAGCACAGTGTTATGTCATCACCCATTTAAAATGATTTTCTAAATGTTATTTCACAGAATGCATGCTTTCTAGCTTTCCCCTCATCTCTTATGTATTGTGTGCCTTAATATTAGATCAAGGAAGAAATGTGTCATGAAAGACTCACCCACATACAATCACTGTATACCAGAGTGGTGTTGGCAGCTGGTTTGGATCAGTTTTGCTGTTGGTGAAAGGATAATTGATGAAGGAAATTATTATCTCACTTTCCAGTGTTCATCAAATCGGCGGACATGAACCATGTCATTTGATAACAATGATCGACTGCTTCGTAAGTCTGAAAATGAATGAATGAATGCATGAATATATTCGAATTTGTTTCTGATATGAGGACCATCTGCACATGAAATACATGAAAGGAAAGCATTTTAAACAAACTGTAGTGTCCAACCGATAATCATAATGAAACTTTGATTGAAACGCTAAACCGAAATATCACTGTGAGCAACGGAATTATGCACATGTGCGTGTCTAACAAACGGAATCCATTATTCATTCTCGAAATTAACATTCCACTGAGAAATATTTGAGTAATGTTTATATGGCCATTATCTCCGACTATTTTTAATTAATTATCGGTCTGACCACAATTCATGCCTCAGTTCACATTTAGCATAATGTTAAAGCAGATACACAAGTTTCTTATGACAATCTTATGACAATGTAGGCATACTGTAAGCTAATAAACTCATAGTCTTCTCTCTAAATATTTTATTGATGTTTTCACAAATGGTGTTTTTATACGATTATTAACGAGCCACTTCACTTAACTGACTTCTAGCTGCGATGATACTTTATAGAATGATCTTTGTTTTGTGTGCGTTTTCATTGAGCAGTCTTAGTGTAAGTCAATCACTCCTCGTATCGATCATTCAACTATTATTCTGTTTTGTGTGCGAAAGCACAAAGTGCAATTTAATATGCTCAGAAAATCATTTGGTTCTCACAGGCTGTTTCGATTTTCCTTAGGTATACTATCACATCTATCTATGTTCAACTGTTTTCGCAAGGGGGTATAATGGCAAAAGAGGACAGTTGTCATTCGCACAGTTAACAGCACTTGTTCAGTCCATCAAACTTCTTATGATCCTTCAATATTTGTGTTCAATTCTTCAACAATATATTTATGATGTACAATTTGAAGCTAAGACCATGGATACAAACCTTGGTGATTTCAATCTGAGTGTCAACAAACTTCATACTCACGTGGGATTTGTTAAAGTAATCAGTCATACGAGTGATTAAAATATTCAGTTGTAATTGTTGATGTCAGTAGCCTTATACCAACCAGTAGGCGAAACATTATGCGTGATGGAATAATTCTTCGGAAAATTTCCTCTTGAACCATCTAATTACAGTATGCTCAGTCATTTGGATGTTTCAACCAACTTTTTAAATATCATCCGTCTCCATCATATAAGGTGTCTAAAGTAATGCAGTCTATTTTATTCTTTTAATATTTGCATATCATATATCGTCTTGATCCTTACTATTAAGCTTAGTTCCTGTTTAATCTCTCTTCTGAATGTGTCTCTTTGAGGTCATTTTGATCTTGGACTACTTACAGGAATTGTTGATATGTGATTCTTGTGATGAGAGTTTTTGGTCTCACCTCGTTGAGAATATTCTACTTGGTTGTAAAATACTTCAGAAATTTGATGTTTGCAGTAATAAGCATTTCACAAAATTACTGTTAATCACTGTAACACTGGTGGCTCCTTGTGATTCATTCGAATAACCGGTGTTCGGATAAATGTTCATCTTTCTGAAGCAGTGCTTATGAAATTGTTCGTTCAGCTTCTACCGCATCAGTACCATTGCAATACGAGAGTGTTCCTACCACAGTGGCCACGTTCTGACTAGCATCGTTATTTACTTCTAATTTTGCAAATCTCAAACTAACTACCCTTCACAGGCTTACATAAACGAAGGCTTAAACCTGTCTAATCCAAAACAGACAATCTAAGCAACTGGGTTAGTGCAGAAGATTCAGCCGTGATTTCACTGGACAACGTTTGATGCCCAATCTTATGCAGCCAGTCAGTTCAGCTATTGAAGGTGTACGCACCTGATGCGTTTTTCGTCTTGAAGTGTTAATTTTTGCGTCGAAACCGAGTCTTTTCCTCTGACCTTTGGCGTCGTTTAGTCCAGCAGAAGGTATTGAGGAGTATCTGGCAGTGACATGGAGGGGACTGTTTGAGGAGGTGAAAGACATTGACAAAATGAATTAATTCATGTACTCTGCTACTAATCCGAGAATATCCTATTAATTCAGAATCATGAGTGTATGAGCACACTTGCATTTGATTATCACTCTGCTTGTACTCACATTTCAAATCTTCTTTATGGGGCTTTCAAGGTCTTTATTATTTTGACGTTTTCCTAACTACTCAACATGTTCTTCGTAGGAATGAGTTGACCAATTTGAAACAACTCATGTGTGAATTTCTTTTTCACTGTATCTCTCGAATCCCTATTTCGACATGTCAGTTGACCGTTATGTCGAGATCACTGTGAAGCATATTCCGTGATGGCATCCTGCATCACAGTGATGTTTTAAGCACTGATTTCTGACTGTTCAATGGCTATACACCTTGCAACAACGAGCACATTGGATGAACAGTTGTTAAGCTGCTACATTATCATATGACCGAATTCATTGTATTAGTACTGAAAACTTCTGAGACATTTTCAATAATCAAGCAAATTTACATAGACAATCTTCGTCAGATAATACAGGATGAAATTTATCTCAATATGAATTCAGTATATTCGAACGCCTTTGGACACATCATCATGAGGTGGGACATCTACTCATTCAGAACTCACGTTTGATTTAGCAGTCCAGTGGTTGAAATAAATTTATTGGCTTCATCATATTTGTAATCGCTGTTAAGATTGTGGTACAATGAATACCGATATACAGCTGTGGAGGTTTGACAGTTGACTAGTACTTTCATTTCTGTGACTCCACTTAACAGAAATAACAATATTTATTCTCATTGTTAACGTTCCCAAGCTTCGATAAGCTTCTGCATATTTAATTCTGACACTCACCTTCCATAGTTTGAATAGACCACGATAGGGAGTGGTATGGGAGTTACTTATATGTGAATTTCAGTGTCCGATGTGTTGAGACCATGGTGCTACTGTATGTGTATTCGTCCCCTTAGTCGTCTGATGTGGACGAAATGCAAGACAATAATAAGAATAATAAGGATATATATACTGGCGAATATTTGCATAGTAGGAGAAAAGTGAACAGACAGATAAATCGATAAATAATGAGCTTAAATGAGATCACCTTATATGGTGCGGTACATGAGTGCTACACGTGCGTTTAGTTAGAACTATTTTATATTTGAGCACTGCTCTTGCTTCTGTGCTTGATTATCTATGCTCCACTTAAAGCCTTCCGCCAAAGCTGCAGCAGACAAGAATGCTAGTAAAGAGTTCGGCTGCAGCAAAATCAAAACGAAAGAAATACGAGTGAACTCCAGTTTCTCCCGTTTAGTGCATGACCATCTTTGGGTTTCCACGATAAAGTCTGTCATAACTTAGTGGCAAGACAGATTTGTTTATGTGGGTGATTCTATGCGTTCTAAGTCTTCTGAGCATTAATTAGATCACTCCTAAGCTGAGCGTGGCTAAGCGTAGAAAGATACATTTGGCTACCTTTCGTTACATGGTTTGTTCGAAGGATCCAAAACCTGCTTCTTGACCTTAGAACAGATAAAAGAACTGCTTAAGTTATGTAGCAACTCAAAGACTCAGAATTGTCCCGTCTGTATTATTCCTGGATTTGATCAAACGAATGACACTTACATAGAGATTACTTATCTCGCTAATGAACAGTTTTTTACTCTGTCATGGAAATACTAATATCAGAATGTGTTCCTCAGCATAATTTTGCAATTTTTGCCAATTTTGATAATGCGCATTTGAAATTAATAACTATATCCACTTTACCAATGAACATTCATGAAGTGTTGGAAAGGTACATTGGCTTATGTTCAAGCGACCAATTATCGCTTCAACCTACAAAGCTGTGAACACTGATCAATAGTTCGCAATGTTAATGTGAAGAAACGATTTATGTTGGAAGATGAAATTCGTTTGCTATATGTTGACGCAGATTCTGAGTTGAGTATGGATTACAGTGAAATTGAAGCGTTAAAGAGAAACACCCGCATTGTAAACTGTTTGAAAAGATGATCAGTTTGGTTTCCACAGTGGTGAATAATACCTTGTGACTGTTCGTAGAATCAAAGAAAACTGATGGTGAAAGAAATCGGACCCCACTGGGTGTGTACTGCCAGTGATTCCTAAAGTAGCATGTAACAGCTGGTTGTCGAGTACTCCCTGGTTGGTTTTCAATGGTCCCCTTACTGAAATAAATCTGTGATCAACTCGTAGAAATCAAGAGACGTTAAATAAACTTCTGATGTACAACGAACACAATATTCCAAAACGACACAAGGCTGCTATAAAAGGAAGAGAAATTTGATGTCACTCCTACTCTCATATTGAGAAGCCATCGATGTATATGTCCCAGTAGATTTATGTGTGCTAACGCGCTTGTATGCTAGCAGTCAGTCTGCACAGGATAATAATCGAAAACATGTAGAATAACGCCAATTGAGAAACATGATTAAATTATTTCAATTAATTCGATTTCACGCATTTCTCTTGTCTGTCACACACGTATATGTGTCTAACAATTCTTAGGACTCTGTCTTCATCGAAAATCAAAATCATAGACAGATGAACACTGATTGGTTAACAGTAACACATTCCGAGGAAGACGCAAATTAACAAAGGTCATTCTTTAGTGCTCTATGTTAATAGTTTACTGAAGTGGTCTGTTCGATAACAATTATATAAATACACCATTTTTAAAGACATCAACATATCTGTGGAACAAAACACGGTGAGTTTATCAGTTTTTATTACGTGAACGTCGCTTTGATGTATTATTGTTTGCAAATATCAAAGGTTTCAATTTTTAAAGTATTTAGTTTCGCAGTATTGTTGCTAGTATTCCGTTAAGTTCCGAGTGGATCACAATGCTTCAATCGTACCAGTCGACTTCATCGTGTTCTATGTAGTCTTCTGTATCAGCTCCGACAACTGCCCATAAACTCTTAATTCCTCCCCACACGGAGGTCTCCATTTCACCGTTGGACGCTTGACTGGGCACTTCTCATTCATGTTGAACTCAAGGACACAAGGTTCGATATCAGACAGAGATCTGCTCAGCGTGTGTTCGATTCATTTCCGTTTTCTTCGTCACATGTTTTGGTCAATTTCTCCTTTGCTGCTTTGTCTCAAGGATTATTTATTTTATTCGTTTATATTCCGTGTGAAATCTGCGGGTTCAAGCTAGAGGTTTGAAGTTCCAGTAGCAGTGATGCTTTTTTCCTGGAAGTGGGCTTGCTAGCCCCACGAAAATCCTTCCCTCTTTACTAGCCTTATTGTTTTTTTAGTGAGACTTAGGAATGCACTGGCTGGGCATCTTACCCAGACCCTATGTATGCTTGGCGAGCATCCTACCTCTGAGACACCGTCGCATGAATTTCCAGAATTGGTTGTACTTGGTCGCTTCTATCTATCTGATGTAGAGTACGGAGAGACAGCTTATGGTGCCAAACATCTGGAGCTTGTTGAGAACTATTTCGGCGACACTCTTTTCCAGTCTCTGATTCACTTGCAGGCACTCACTGAAATGACATTAGTGTTGAAAATCCGAATCTTGATGTTCATACTATGGACTTCAGATTTACGCACAGATTTGAGATTACTGAATGTCTGTCATGCTTTTCCGATCCTGCTGGGCTTCAACATCGCTCGTAGTGGAAACGATGCCACGTAGGTAAGCGAAATAGCTGATTCCCTGTAAATTTCTCTGGTTGACAGTGATTGATGGTTGCGTCGGTAGCACAGTGGTTAGGACTCTCGCCGACCATGCACATGGTCAGGAGTTCGATCCCCTTCCGACGCACACCCGATATCTATGGTCGGCCTGCAAGATTTGGGCTACCGATATCCATGCTGAAAATTCCATACTTGTACTGAAAATACGGTGTGGCATCAAGCTGTAATCAAAAATAAAAAAATAAATATTACTGGTAAGGCTTCTTCATTATCTCCAAATCTCCCATGCTCATCTGTGGTCCTGTCTTTTCTGATTTCCTTGTCCACCAACTTGATGTTTTCTTTCCGTAGATCTTGGTGTGTATATGATATTAAACATTAGTCTTTCGCAAAGTTCAAATCTACTGCATTATTCACGTTGGGATAAATTGTCCCTATTACATCACCCCATCGCCTCAAGCATGATCCAGTCCACCACATTCAGGAATATCATACGTTATAGTAGCCATTCTTGTCTCTCTCCCGTGTTCACGTCAAAGACTCCATTCATTCAATTCAATTCATTGAACATTGAACTATGCTTCTTATTTCTTTGTCCATCTTTGCACTTATTGATCTTATACCTCTCCATCCCACTATCCTCTGTTTACTTCCATGAGTCCGTGAAAATTTAGTCTTTATCTCGCTTCTTCTCCTTCTTCCCTGCAAAGATAGCACAAAGGCTTCCTCGTTGATGCATGTTAAGTGCCCGACTCTTCACTAATGCCTACTATGGTAGTTCTCTTTTTCGTTTAATCCTTCATTTTCTAAGTGTAGAAGTTAAATTGTCCATTTAGAGGCCTTCAGCTTGACCTTCAGGGTTCCACGCACTAAGTAGTAGCCTGTGTATGTATCTGATGCTCTTCTTGGTCGTGTTAAGGAGACTGCATCGAGACTGAGATGGAGTTTATCTAATTTTTTGTGTCCATCTGATGAAAGCCATTTCGCCTTCTGTATATACCTGTGCTTGTATACTATACCCCCAAACACCTTAATATTCAGTGAACAGAAGTAAATGAATAGTGTATGACGAATTATTTTCTTGTGTTGTTTGCTCGCAGTTTGGCTGGCTTGCACATCACCCATTAGAAATTCGATATCTGAATGTGCTGTCTTGTCTATTACTTTTTCCAGTTGCCTTCCTTCTTCTCTTGATTCGCGTTGTTTCTTAGATTGTACGTAGCATTGGATAATTGTAAATTCCTTCCTTTTGAATCAAATCCTTGTGTCATTATCCTCGAACAGATTGCTTCCAACTGCATAAGAGCCATCGATGCTGTTAGTGACATGACAAATGCCACTCCTTCAGTGTGTTCGTCATTGCATTCTGAGTGACCACGGTGGGTTATGGAGTCTCCATTCAACAACTTGAAGAGTCTCTATCCATTCCACATTCTCTCACTGATCCCTACCACCTCTCTGCCAGTTCCCAGCAAAGCAGTAATTTTCAGTTCTAAATATGGTTTCTACAAATTCGTAACATCCAATTATGTCATAATCTCTTGTTTCCGTCAAAGCTCCACTATGATAATCAATAGAAAGTTTCGTGTTGTGTAAAATGTTCATGTGTCAAGTAATTTGAATTGCATTGTGATTTACCTGCAAGTGTTCTTTATTCTGTGATTGCAAATACTTGTCTGGAGAAGTCGAATTTATTCATTCATTTTCAGACTAACAGCACAGTCAATATTTTTACGCCGATGCAGCGGTCAACAACATTGCACCAGATGAATAGTGCAACGTAAGATAATATTTCACCTCATCCATTTTACTTCCAACAACAACAAAATCAGAAGCAGCTTCAATGACGTCATTAGGTCACACTTGTTATTGATTGCAGTGGCTATATGTTGGTAAGTCAAAAGTTATTTATTTCTCCCTGGATTTATTTATTCAGTGGGTTGTGACTTTACACTGCTCACATTACGTTGATGTAGTTAGACTCTGCTAGACTGGTGGACAAACTGACTGTATTACTCCAATGAATGTGAGATTACTGGGTCGCCATGAGCTTATCAACATTATCTACCCAGTGTTCCATTTAATGTTCAGTGATTTACATTAGAATATATTCGTCGACATCGCTCTACAAACTATATATCGGTGAAAGAGTTTGATGCCCCTTGGTAGTGGAATATTCTCCCACACATATTCAGAATTTTCATATGCAAACCTCACCTGAATAAATTTAGACAGAGCAATAACAACGCAGGAAGCTGGAGTGATTTCTGTGCACCAAATAACACTTCGCTTGAGTCAGTCGAGACCCATCAAATGCAATTCAGTTGGTATTTCCAGCTATGCATTTCAATCGACGTACAACAGCCAAAGTAAACATATTGAACGGGCAGAACGAAAGGCCCATCTTAGATTTTCTGAACACATATCGAAAATTCTGTGAGTGTAAGTAGGCAAACTGGGCCTACAATAGGGTTGGCTCGAGTTGGATTACATTTAGTTCAGAGTTTGTTGTACTTTAGGGTAAGGTTCAGGAAAGATTAATGTTATTTTTATGGTTAGAACACTTAAATCGTTAAGTGCGTAGAATGTGGTTAAATTACTATGTTTATATGAGGATTGTACTTGTGCACTGTGATGGAGTATAATTCCATTATGGATGACATTTATTTTGATGAAGTCTCACTGTATTATACATTAATATTTACTGATGACGTTTCGAGAACAGTTTATTGCCCACTAAATATTACTGCATTACATTGTGAGACTTTATCAAAAGAAATTTTACCCACAATGGAATTGTAATCTGTTGATACTCCAACCTAAAACTGGGAGCAAATTTTACCACATGTGAGAGGAAGGTATCCTGTGTAACACTTTTCTACATTTTTATGCATCTTTTTTATAAATATATGTATTCTATACACAAAAATGCCTCCTTCATGTGATTGGAGCGTTCGAATTCATTCGCTTATTGGTAGTTAGTGGTGCTTGAAGTTTGAGCGACATACTACTAGACACCTGGTCGACACAGAACACAACAAGCCTCGTCCAATTCTCAGTGGTCATATCCATGAAACCATTGACATCTGATCTACGTATTGAAGAATGAAGTGGTAGTAAATCATTCTCTGAATAAATAAATCGGATTTCGCCTATAATTTGTTATGTCATCTCCTTTCCATTTCTTTGTGTCCTGTGTGGAACATGAGGCTTCAAGCTTAAGTTTAGAATTTTCAGTTGGAATGACCTTGCGAACCCTATTCCTAACCTTTAATCTTCTCATAGCTTACTGCCGTCTAGGCGAGGTTTAGGACTGCATTGGCATGGGGTCGGAGCCGTACCAAGTGCATTATCCTACCATGGTAACAATGAGCCATTCAATTTCGCTCTTGCTCACTAGCAAAATTTATAAACGATACGCCCCACATATTTGATATCTAAATGAATGAAATTAAATCACAGCATATTTCTTCCATATTCTATTTGTTTACTGACAGTTTTCTAGTGATTTACGCGACCTCACATTTTATGTAATTCAATATCTGATGGCTACAATTTTAGTTTTGTTCAATAGACTGCAGTGACATTGCATAGGTCAGAAAAGCAACTTTTCCATTATTTGCGAACTTAACATTTTAATTCATCTATGTAATTATTGTTACAAATTCTGGCTTCAATGAACTGAAGGCTGCAAGAAGTTGATAAGAAATCCATGAAGAAAAATGGATGCTCCATGAATAATTACTTTGTTTGAAATCATTTATAACTGTCGAGTGACAGATAATGTCACACTGACTGCATCGATCTAATGATACGTGAAAGGGCTGTTAACAATTAACTCTGTCAGATCAATTATTCTGATCATAAAATAATTTCAGGTTGTTGTTGATGAAAACACTCATATTACTTTCCATCACTATTCTCTTCAGCATCATTGGTGTCATCATGACTATATCCATACTGATCTCCAGGAAGTTACGAAAACATTACAGAATTTATATCTTTTCACTTGCATTAGCAGTAAGTTCAGAATTGAGAAATTGTTTCTAACATAGTAAGTTCTTTGACTGGGTGATTTTCACTACTCACTTTACATTCAAATTAGTTTGTAAGAGAAGACTAACACTCTGTACCACATGAAAAGTTACTTTTCCCGAAATGATCTCACCATATACATTCATTGATGGAAAGATTTATTGTTGTCGAATTCAGTTATTGCAAACCTTAAGTGTCATCCTTATCTCCTTCAAATCACTGGTCGACATAGCGGAAAATAAAACTGATGTAATTAACAGTCAGCACTGAAGAAATGATGAGACAGAAAATGACAACACTGATGGCAGTAAAGGTAAATCATCTTGGAAGTTGGTGGCTAATATGGAATTCGACGAACGAGGTTAGTATGTATCACCAAACTGACTACGCGTAAATGAGAATATTGATGCAACCACTACGAGGACTTCCTTGTCCTATAATGGACCTAAAATACCTAAAATATAGAAATTGTATCGCATAAGCGATGAAAATACACAAAGCGATTTGATAATGAAGCGATTGGCGGAAAGAACACCTGACAATACGAAAAGTAACATCTCAAGTTAACTAACACCTTTATAATTAATAATTATGAATTGAAAGTTATAGTAGTTTCAGTTCAGATGGCTTCCTTACTGACCTGAAACCCGCCCTAACATTAGTTTCTCAATCACCAAATGCAATTTAGACGTGAAAAAGCGTACATTGTTTGCTTATTAAATAAATGATGATCTCAGGATCTCTGCCAGTGATGACATATAATGAAGTGAATGAAATGTGATTGATGTGATGTGAACACATAAAGCACAAGTGTTTCGATCTGCCCATAATTTGTGAAATTCACTAATATTTTGTAATTCTCCTTCTATAGTTCCTTCCATGGACAGCCCTTGCTTTCATATTTTGTTATCAAATTGGCCCTATATTCAGCTTGGTTTCTCTCGCTTTAACATTCCTCGCAGGAGGAGCAGCGATTCTTCTAGGTTTCAGATCAAAAGAATTCACAGCCAAGGGGTATGTCTTATTCTACGCACTGCCCATGGTACTTTTCGTCATCGGAATTATCTTCTTCATTCTTTTTCAAAAATATGGTGTAAGTGGCTTATCTAAAGTGTGAATAATGCACTCGATTTTCTTCATTTTATATTATACCATGAATAAATATACCTGAGAATTTAGCAGAAGGACATAAATTGTCTAGCTATCAGTCGTTAAGTTGAGAGAGGCGTGCTGACACTGGCTAGATAATATGTGAAAGGAAATTAACCCAGCCATATATTTATGTTTAAAATTCGACTATACCAGAGTAAAAACCCTGTTGTTAAGCTCTATCCTTCGCAGTATAAACTCACCATCTTATAGAAAGGGCTGTATTCAGTTATATGTTTCCCTGTTGGTACTCCATATCAAGATGTCGTTCTAACATCCAGATGACTATATTCTCATCGACTGCAAGCTACCATACAGTGGGTTGCAATGATTAAACTCGACGAATGCATCATGCTCCATCCAAATGGTCATTTCATTCTGCTATTTGTTGTTAACTGTAACATTTTATTCACGAATTGGTTTTGTTTATTAGAAGAAAAAGTGAGCAAAACAATTTCTTGTCACCGACGTTGTGGCCTGATGAAATAACATAAATCGCAAATAACACATTTGTGGTGAATCGCTTATTGTCAAGCGCTACACAAACACTACAGTCATATAACAAAGTTCATCAGTAATCTTTATCATATCAAACACAGTGAATGCAACCTCTCAATGTTTGCTTCCTACTCTTCATTCTCTTATTTCAGTTTCCATTCGACATATTATGTGGACTATTTCTCGGAATTGGGACAAGTCTTGTGAGTTCCAGTGAAACATATTTGAAAGTGGTCATGTTGGAAATTTTCTGTTTGTTAGCATTGTGTTTTTGTCTATTTCTGCATCTCATGATTGCCAACTGTTTGTCTTTACTCAGTAGTTTTCCAATTTTACAGAGGATTAATCTCGAATTCACACTGTTAAAACACGATATTGAGTGATGTCTTAACAGTTTTGTAGGAATATTTCAATCAGTCAGAGGACTAACACTTTATCATGAGAAATCAATCAAGAACTATAATTTTCTCTTCACAAATAGCATTCACCAACCACATTTTCTAATGATGCACATCCAATCGCCACAAGAACCTACGACACTGACCTGAAATGTTTTGAAGAATACTCACACTTTGATCTTTTGAAATTGCAGGTCATATACTTATCTACAGTGTGGTTGAAATATTCTCCTGATGAAACAATCCACTCAGTGGTATTTATGGTCTTCCTTGAATTCATCGAGTTGATGGGACTATTCATGATATTTGCTATGTTACTCTGGCTAAAGGCGGAACTATTCCCAACCAGTGAGTTGGAATAAACGCAGTTGATAATCTGTCAATTTTCAACTCTTCATGATTCATGAATAAATAAATGGTTGTTAATTCAACACATCGACTTCTGTCATGAGACCCAGAAATCCTAATCTCACTAATTCAGCTTTAATCACCCTTGTCCAGCCCCCCCCCCACATCAACAAATGACTTCACAAATGATCTTCGCATGCATGAGTTTGCAACTTTGGTTAAATGTTACAGGTAATTTGATGACGGTGTCATATTTGCTGGATTTTATCGGAAAGCTTTTTTCACTTTCCTGTCCACTCTGTCTATTCCTACGTCATAGGAGTATTCAGCTTTATTATTCCTCAGAAACCATCTAGGTACACACATTATAGATCCCATATGTATATTTGATTGTAATTATTGAGTTCAACAAGTGCTTGTGTTGCAGACATCTTCGGTGCCTTAGGAAAATCAAAATGATTCGTAATTTGTTTTACGACCATTCATGTGAACAGTTACATCTTTACTTCATGGATATTTTGAATTATATTCAATATGTGTGGGTATCTGCATCAATATAGTCATTTCTCTTCTTTGAAACGATGCAATTTCCCTGCACATGTTCTCGTGATAGCATGGCATGATAATGCTTGAGGGTAAGCCAACTGCATATCCTGTTAGTTTATCACACACTTCAAGAGTTTACATTCCTTCATCACTGAAATTACATTCACGAAATATTTCAGATATCATCAAGTCAGAGGGCTAAAAGAAAATTCAGGGAAGCTCTCTAACTTAAAATGAGCTTCCACTGTTTGTGATCATGTCATCTGATAATATGTCAAAACACAATTACGTCTTGTTATAAATGAAGACATTGAATATCATTGCACATATCTCAAATTCAGCTTTTGTAGGGCTTTCGGGCCTGAAAATTTATTCCATGAAACATTGTCACAAAATATCGACCCTTCATCAGTTGTAAGCACCTGTGAGTAGTGAGCTGAAGGATCATATTTGCCGTGGAAAGCAGTAGGTGTGTTGTAATTGAAAAAAAGTGTTTGAATTCAGTGATCATTTACAGATGATTGTTATTTATGTGAAATTCTCATAAAATATTTTGCCCATATGAGTTGAGGAACATTCTGATTTCGAAGTTATATGATGTCAACTAAATGTAGAGAAGAACCACCTGAATGTATTGACGTTCTGTCTGTATGTGTGTGATACGAGAAATTAAGGGAAATGAATGATAATCACTAAAAGATAGTACACAAGTGAGTGATTCGTTAATTTGGTGAGTCTTTTTATGTGAATGAAGTTGTGGAATGTTAAGAAGATTGACTGAAGTGGAAGAAGCTTGAGTGATAGGATTCATTATGCACCGTAGATAGGACTAGACACATTACACTAATATTTTTGTCAAATCAAAAATGTCCAAAACAGTCAGACCTACAGGAGGTCAGTCGCCAGTCTGAACAGCTCAGTGGTAACGTCTCTGACTGCTGGTAGCACTGGGGGACGCGGATTCAAATATCAGAAAAGACACATGAATTTCTTCGAGGTTGCAGATATACCTTCCTGACGATTGCCATCTAGCCCGAAAACTAGGTCGAAGGCTTCCTGCCGATTGCCTCCAAACATCTAATAATAAGGTTAAGAAGAATTACGCGGTAAATTTGCATGTCAAACAAGCATGGCAACACGGGTCTACAAATTCTATTTCCTTCAGACTTTGGTTAAGGAACCAAGTAACTCATAATAGCTGTATGTGTTGTTTGACAGTTTACTAAAGCATCAGTGCAGGTAGTTGTTCTTCATCAAACTGTCTTTCTTCGGTATCATCTTCAACGAATATTTACTCTACAATGTTTCCAAAGTACAACATTATTTGTATCATAAAATGAAAATAATCTGAGCAGGAAAACCAGTGTAGACGAAATGTAAAGTACTTGTCAGTCATTCCAAAGTCTGAATGCACTATTTATTTACGTGTTATTATCGATGAGGATTTTAACTTGAAGAGGTATGAATGATTTCATGCATTTACCGATGCTGAGTAGATCATGATAATTATCGTTGTTTATGCCTTCAAGATATTATTGATATTATTATTGGATCAGGTCCCAGTGGCTTAATGGTATACAAGCTCGCCTTGTGGCCAGAAAGTCCTGGGTTCGAATCCCGGTGGGTGCGTACTGATGAAGAGTACCAAACTAGGACGCAACAGCTGTCCAGTACTCCCAGGTTTTCCAATGGTTCTCTAACTAATGTCAGCTCATGATGAAAATCCTGTAACCAATCAAATCCCTACAAACCAACACTTGAATATTATTGATTTTGTTCATCTCGCGTAAGATTATCATACCGACTAGTCATCATCCTATTCCAAAAGTTTTCTGCTCTTCCACAGAAATAATTTTTTCGATTCCCTTACGTTTTCAGTGAAAAACAGAGCTTCAAGCTAAAGTCTTGAAGTTTCGGCAACAGTGGCGTCAATTTTTCTGTGGGATGGGTTTGCTAGCCTCATACACCGACCTTCCCTCTTTATCAATCTTATCACTGGCTTAGTAAAGTAAAGGAGTGAGTCGGTCAGGGATCGAACCCCGAACCACCTGCACGTTTGGCGAGCATTCTACCGCTGTGCCACCAACGCAGACGACTATTCAACGGGTATTTCCCCTAAAATATTCTGACATTTTTCACTACTACTATTCCAAACAGACACTTCAAATTATTTATTTGCATCTACTTTATTGACGAAGAAATATTTAGTGGTGCAAATGTCATTTGGAATCAACAGGAGGGAGTCTCCGTGGTTCTCCTTTAGGACTTCATGGCGAGCTTAAAGAATAGTCTCTTGCAAGAAATTATCTGGAGTCTGTATGTGTGTTTAACAGATATATGGACAACACCTATACTAAATATGATGATAACTGATCAGCCGCTAAACTTCTCAGAAAAAATTAAATGCTTCTCATCTGCCTATGCTCTTCACTTCAAAAGAGGAGTTGAACTTCACATTTCACTTCTTAGATTCTACACTAGACAGAAGACAGGATAGCACATTGAAGTAGTCGACTCACTGAAAACCAGCCTTCAAAGTGCAAAACACTAACTTCAGCAGTTGATTATCTGCAGAAATCTTCTCTATGGATAAAATCTTCACAAAACCCTCTTAAGTAATGTATATCCTAGAAGGTCTGGTAACAGAAACATCAAGAAATAAACTGTCTCTAGATGAATCACAATGCCAAAGAAGAAACTATTCATGCGTTTGGCGTTTAAAAGTGACATTAGTGCTAAAGTGGTCAGACAATCTTTATATGCAGCTGACTAACATTTATTACTAGCCAACCGAAATGTGGTTTGACAATGCGTCAAGCACAAACAATCGCTTTTATCTACCTCTATGTAGATTTACTCATTTGCATGCTCATGTGGAGCTGATTACATTGCACACTGTAAGCATAATCTTCAGGAACGCGTAGATAAACACTATCAGATTTAAAACAATCAATACAGGTTAATAGAACAGGATCTATTGAATTTATCAAATTTCGGTAGGACGCGTCAGCTGAATACTCTTCACACACGGATACATATACTTTTGAAATTACATTTGGAAAAATAAGACTGATAAGTAAACAAACTACATTAAATTAGTCATACAGAAAGACAGGTGAGAATGTTTTCCAGGTCATGTTCAAATAGATAAGGGGAGATGGAGTATGAGAGATCAAAATTAAGATAAATTGCATTACGCTTCAATTACGTCACTTAGATAAACAATCAATCATTGGAGAATATAACAAGAATTGCAAACAGAGTAATACTAGTAGTAATAGTTATAATAACAATAACAACAATAATAATAATGTTGTAGTGAGTTAAGGTAATACTACTGATGAAAGATAGTTTTAAATGAATCAAGAATAATAATAATTATCAGAGGTAGGTTAATAAATAAAACGCATTACCATGGTAGATTCAGAGTGACGACCATCTCCTACCAGATTCCGTTAATGAAAGGCCAGCAGAGGGTAAAGAAACCTTCAATTTGTGAATGTCAACTGAAGTCAGATTTCGATAAAGAATGGAAGACGAAATTTGCAGTATAAAATGATATCATTCTATTTCACAGGTTCTCGTCAGCTGCAGACTACCTGAAATTACAATGGTTATATAAATGATAATAACATACTTTAATGTTTGAGTAGTAGTAGAGAAGAGATAAAATTGACGCATCCAAAAAAGAATGAAAGCATTACAATTTTTAGTTTGAGTTCTCATCATCAATGTATACACTTTCAGAGTTGAAAAGAGGTGGGAGGGGTAAGACAGAAAATAGAAAAATTGATGAACAGAAACAGTGTTAGCTTGTAGGTTCACATGGCAACTCCAAAAAACAAAAGCATTTACAGTTTATAAGACTGAGATTTGCTCAGTGAGTTGAGATCACTGAATTAGATGACTAATCGAAATCAAAATTCAGTTACCAAGGGAGTGAGAGGTTAATCACACTCTCTTTCTGTATGCATAAGTCTGGTTTAAATCGTTTGATTGCGATCGCTTCGGCAAATCGTAGTAAATTTGCTGTCCTTTGTTTATTTAATATTTTGAAGGACTTAGAAATCTCTACGAGATGTCCGGTATCAACAATATGTCTGGTAATTGCGCTCTGAGAATATTTGCTTCCTTTCAGACATAGGTTTCTTGGAATATGTTCAGAAAACCGGATAGAAGCCCTTCTTTCTGTCCTTCCAATGTACTTGCTCCCGCAAGTGCACGTAAATTCATAAACGCAGTTGGAGGTGACATCAGCAGGGTATTTATCCAGTTTTGAGTGGATCATGGAAGGAGTGGTGTTGTATACTGTTATGAGTTTTGCCGCCGGGAAGCTTCTATTTATTGCTCCTTTCAGTCTTCTGTCAATCTTTTGTGAAACTGCATCTCCTTTGAATGGGAGACAAATAAACACTTTTTTCTTTTCTACAGTTGGATGCTTTTCTTTCTTATCTTTTTCTCTGCTATAATTCTGTATAAATCCTTTAGGGTATCCGTTTTCTCTCAGGCATTTCTCGACGAAATCTAGTTCTTCTTCGACCTTGTTTGGTGAACATAGCTTCCTGGCTCTATCGTACAAAGTCCTCACTAATCCACGTTTATAGCTTATGGGACAAAAGCTGTTATAGTGAAGATATTGTCCAGTCCAGGTTTCTTTTCTATAGATGGACTTTTCAATCATGCCTTCGTTTGTTCTTTTTACATTTAGATCCAGGAAATTGAACTCAGTTTTATGTTCATATTCCATGGTGAACTTGATATTTGGATGAATCTCATTTAGGCGATCATACAATGCCGATGCGTGATCCATGTCGTTGCAAACAACAAATGTGTCATCAACATATCGGCGATAGTAGGTTGTTCCATTGATAGCAGAACTTAGTTGTGTCTGTTCAAGGTAGCCCATGAAGATATCAGCCAGGATAGGTCCCAGAGGTGAACCCATAGCGACCCCATCAATTTGTCGGTAGAGTTGATTGTTGAATTTGAATTGTATATCTTTTGTGCAGAGCAGCAGTAGTCGCTTCATCTCTGTTTCCGGTAACGGTAGTAGATCCGTTTGTTTACAAATAATATCAATCGTTTCCATCAGTGGTACGTTTGTGAACAAGGAGGTCACGTCATACGATACCATGAGTTTGTCTGATATGTCGACGTTGTCAACTTCCTTGGAGAATTGGTAGCTATCCTTCAGGCTATGGGTTGCAAATTTAATTCGAATTGGCTCTATGGAGTCAGCTAACCATCGAGCTAACCTGTGGCATGGTGAGTCAATCATTGACAAGATTGGTCTTAAAGGCACGTTTGCCTTATGGATTTTTGGTAGGCCGTACATAGACGGCAGGCGTCCACCTTTTGACTTCAGTTTATTGTATGTTTCGCTGTTGATTAGTTTCTTCATTAGAAGTTCTTTGAGACATTTATTTATTTTATTTTCAAACGACGTTGTGGCATCCTTTTTGTTGTCTACTTGGAATTTTTCTTTGTCGTTTAGAACTGTCATCATTTTATGAATATAATCAGCTTTGTTCATTATAACAACCCCAGAGCCTTTATCAGGTCTAAATATGACGATTTCATCGTTCTCATATAGATTCTTCAGAGCTATTCTATGCTCTTCGGTCAGCATCTTCTGCTTCTCCATTGGCGATATGTGGTATTGGTTGGCAATATCAACAAGTTTAGACTTTAGCCTTCCTCTTTTATCTTCGTCTAAGGGTTTCAGGTCGTGGAGTTGATGGTATAAGTGTTCGAATTGTGCTTCTGTATCTATACGACTGATCTGCTTCTTTGGGACGTGAAACTTGAATCCTAGAGATAAGGCTTCTAATTCGATTTTGTTTAATTGTAATTTTGATAGATTACAGACGTAGCGTTCAGGTGATTCTGGGAATTCTTCGATTAGCTTCTCTACCTGAGTTACAGTAATGCTCTTTTATTTTATTCTACTTTACCATGTGAATTCACTCCACTCAATTGCATCTTCGCCTCCTTTGTTGTCATCATCATCATCAAAGTCTTCATCATTCAGACATCCCTTGACCAATAATTTTATAATCTTCATATCAATTCACTTGTTTAATTATCTTCAAAAGTATTGCAGTTCATTTATTTCAACTCTACTCCCTTAAAACACCATTTTATTTTTCCTTATTCTGATTGTGTGCATATTGACGGAGCTATTTCTAGTGCCACTCAACGCCAATTTCATAATATTAATGTGACTTTACAGCTGGATAATGAAGTCGTTGAAAGAAATATCCTTTCACTTAACGAAGCTTACTATTTCATTATGAATAAATGGGTATATTTCTCGAATTGAAGAAATGCAAGGACCCATGGACAGTGAAGAGACGTAGTCAGTTTCTACGACATTCTGTCGAACTTGCTGAAGCGAATGCTAATATTGATACTCTCAAAGGTATTTCGACTGTTGTTCAAGAGGCTACTTATTAGTTGTGTGTATGAAGCTGAGGACACTGATTGATGTTGTCTATTGTTAGTATAATGAAATGGTTCAGGTTGGAAGATCAACTTTACTTACTGAATGTCGATGCAGCCGATGTGGAATTCTTTTATTCACTGCAGAATACTTGATGAGTAATTGTCAGGGGTAGAATTTCAAGAGGAACACCTTCCTTCCATCATGTCTGACAATGTGATACTTTGATCGGACACTCGTCAATACCTGGTACCATGCGTCTAGTCCCTTGTTTGGTGAATACTGAATTCTATCAGTCAGTTTTCAAATTGGTCATTCATACTTTGTGGTTATTCATGGTATCCAATAACTTCAACGATAAACACGTATTACTCAATATACAGAATGACGTCAATAAATCTTCGGAAGTTAAGTGAGCTTTTGATTTACGAAGGACAAAATATATTCTGATATAATGTGAGTCTGACTTAAGGAAGAGAAATTCGGTGTAATTTGCACATTGGCTGACCTTAAATCATCATTGTGTAGGCCCACAAAGACGAATGTATACTACAATCAGTTCGTGTCTTGCCCTTAGCAAAAGTAGCGAACGTCATATGAAACTTTTAGAAAAAATTGATTTCCCAAGTTGCTCTTCGTACTTTGTGTTGGGTATAAAAAGTGGACGTGGTAAACCAGTTGCGAAGTTGAACTGTCTTGGAAATCACTATGTAATTACTGATCAGATGCTGATCGTTGAACAAGCTGTGCAAAGTCACGTACGAGAAGCTCACAAGGATAACGAAAACTCATGCGGTAAGCGTACTAGCACGATTGCAACACTTAATCATTTTGAGCTCGGACATCGTCATGTTCCGAATAGACATTTGTTTCAGGAGAAAATAAATGAAGTAATTTCGAAATAAATGTGAATGCTTTAGTAGGAAATATCTTCATACCGAATCCGTTCAAGGAGCTGAGAGTCTTGCAGGGTAATTCATGGTTCCTTATAGACATGCTGGAAGTCATTTGACGTGTGGACAATGTGATGAATGACTATTACCATTATTGTTTTGTTAAAGTGTTCATTACTGTGCGTTTCTATTTATTACACGCATAAAATACAAATAATTCTGCCGAATACGAATTTATGATCATTTTCCTGTCCATCTTATGACGAAAAGAACTAAGTCGTAGTGGTTTGAACGCAGGAGACCGTCTTACTGTGTGGCTGACCAAAACTTCCTTCAACAAGCACAGTTACAAATCACTCCGAAGGCAGCAAAACAATTACCATTTTTTGTTGGATCTGTGTGGTTCTCTTATATAATATTAGTAATCACATCAGAAACCGGACATTACCTCAGCAGTTACGTAGGGAAACTACGCAGTCGAAATAATGTTATAAAAAATGTTCTGCAGAAAAATAATATCTGACAAAATAACCCGTAAGAAGTAACACAAAATTAGGTAAAATATTCCTCAATGGGTGGGAGGGAATCAAAAAATCTCTCCATAAGAATCACGCACAGGTAATTTCTGTACACAGACCAAGATCAGAATAACCTTGATTCACTCCAATAGAATGAAGTCGTAAGACAAACAACACATTATCGATGCCATCAGACAACCACAATCAGAAGCATTAAAATTAGAGATTAAATAGGAACAAAAATCCAAGTAATAACGACCAAGACAACATATGACATGCAAGTGTCAGAACAACAATATACGGTATATCACTTTTGAGGCCCCCATTCAAGGAGATAAGCGGATGATATTTACACAGTTAGTTGAAACATGCAAATAAGTATACATCTTGTTATAACTCCGTTCAGGAGGAATTTTCCCAACAATTATTCCAGCACGCATAATCTTTCGTCTAACGGTATGCAGTCATTACAACTTACAATTCCAATCAAATATTAGAATCACTCGTTTGCTGATTACCTTTTCAAATTCCACTTGAGTGTGCAGTTTGTTGATACTGAGATTGAAATCACACAAATTTAGCATCTGTGCGATAAGCTTTATACTATAAATCCTGTAAAGAGATTGTAGAGTGAATGAGGACAAATTCTGCTGGAACATCCAAAAGTTGACCATGCACTTTGATGGACTGGATTAATGCTGGTAACTGTGCAATTGACAACTGTTCACTGTTGCCATTATCCCCTTTTGTGAAAACAGTTGCACATAGATAAATGTGATAGTATACCTGATATAAATGAGACAGCCCCTTCTCAGAACAACTTGATTGTCATTGAGAGCAGGAATTATTTCGAGATGATGAAAATCCGAGTTAAGGAAGAGAATTTCCGTGTCACATGTGATTTCATCCTGAATCTTCGACCTTATACAGATAGATATGACTACATGTGAACACTGACAATCCTTGTGTATTTTGTTGCACTTCGTGCTCTTCCATATCTCACGACGTTTCAGAAGTCCGTAACACACAAACAACTATTGGTAGTAATATTCACACGAGCACTGATTGACTTACAATAAGACTGCTGTGATGATAACGCACATAAAGCAAAGATCACTCTCGAGTATTTGATCAGAGTAAGAGGTCATTTAAGTGTTAACATTGATATAAATAGAGCATATGTGAAAATATCGACAATATTTTCAGACAGGTGACTGTGAGTTTATGAGTTTGATTTTAATGCTTACAGTGTTATAAACTCTCACTGGTAGGCGACATCGGTGGGTCTTAGAATCTGAATATCTGCATCAACACCATGTTGTTTAAATTGATTCACTTGTCGTAGATGGACGACTAATGATGTGAAAGTAGTAAGGGATACTGACGCCACGTCAATATTTTTATTTCTCAGTGGAAGGCTAATTTCGAGAATGAATAATGGATTCCGTTTGTTAGACATGCACATGTGCATAAATCCGTTGCTAACAGTGATGTCTCTGTTCAGTGTTTGTATCAAAGTTTCATTATGATTATCGGTAGGACACTTCAGGCTGCATAAAATGCTTTCCTTTCATGTATTTCATCTGCAGATGCTCCTCATATCAGAAAAAACGTCGAATATATTCATGCATTCATTCACTCATTTTCAGACTTACGAAGCAGTCGAACAGTGTTATCAAATGACATGGTTCATGTCCGCTGATTTGACAGACTCTGAGAGGTGGGATAATAATTTCCTTCATCAATTTTCCTTTCAACAACAGCCAACGTGATAAAAAGCAGTTGCCGACAGCACTCTGGATTACAGTGATTGTATGCGGATGAGTCTTTCATTATACATTTTTCCCTAATTTAATATGAAGGAACAAAATTTATAAGAGATAAAGGGATAGATAGAAAGCAAGCTCACTGTGAAACAGTATTATAAATTTGACTCTTAAATTAGTGGAGATGACATAACACTGTGCTCACATTGCAGTCTTCATATTCAAATCTGCCGAAGTGACAGACAAGTTGATTGGATGATTTTAATAGATTCTCAGAAAATGTACATTCCATAGATTTAACTAGACTTCACAAAGTTATTCATTTAACCGTTTGTCGGATGTTATATGATTGATCCGTCTTTTCAAAGTGTGGAGACGCATTCTTTGAATTAGTCATTTTCCAAAAAGATATCTGTAGGTGTACTTTGATTCGACATTAGTAACCAGTGTGATGTGTCTAGTCCCTTCTCCGATTCAGACTGAGTTCTATCAGTCAGGATTGCAAATAGCACGAAACTTACATCCAAGTCTATCTGCGGATTGCCTCCAACCATCAAATATCTGTAGGTGTAAACAAATTCATATTTGGACGATTCTTATTCCATCCAGTGTATTTGCAGAATATTGCATATTAGACATAATTGAGAATTTCACTACATCTGGCATCATAGACTCAAGCAAATACTAAGAAGTTACATGCTGGAGACAACTTCCTAGCTTTCCATTATGTGTACTCTTTTGTTATTTCGTGTGAAGCTTTGAACATGACACATCTCCACAGAGTATTTGATTATTTTCCATTGTCGAGTTGTCTTACTGACATTTTGGATTCTGTCATAGTTTGGACTAAGTGACACTGACGGTGTCAATTAATCGAGTATTCAAAAGCTTAATAATAGTGAATTCTGTCAGGATTAGTGGTTTTAAGACAAGTTGATTAATTGTTGATGTTGATGAATACACTGGTATTATTACCTCTTGATTGTCTATTTCAGCTGCGTTGGTTTTGTCTTGCACATATGCTTGGCATTTATTCAGAGGTTGCGAACACTATTTGTGATGTACTATTAAAAATTAAGTCTTCAATAAGTGAAGATGTTATTATATTCTGCTCAATTTGCATGCATCATATTCAACTCTAGATGTTAATCGCATGATTTTCACAGATTCTGAGAACATTAATATTCCATAGATTCAAAATAAACTTCATAGGCTTGTTCACTCGATCGTTTATCTGATATTCAGTGACTGGTGTATCTTCTGACAGCAACGAACCGAAATCCTTCAATATGTGTCATTAATAAGATATTTCAAGGTGTAATTATTTTCCCATTGAAAGAATTTTATTCATTCAAGTGTAAATGTAGAATAACGCATATTATAAGTGGTTGAGGAATTCCCCACTTGTGGGATTTTAAGCTAAAGTTAAATGCTGGAATCGACTTCCAAGCTGTCAATTATTTGTGCATTTTAGCTATTTCGCTTAAACTTTTGAAGAGTATATGATAATGTTGCGTTGTCAAATGTTCTTACTGATATTCTCGAAACTGTCATGGTTTGGAGTAATTCACACTGATAGTATGTGTTAACTGATTGTTGAAAAGAGTACTGATAATGAATTGAAAGGATTAGTGATCTTAAGACAAGCTGATTCATTCTTGCTGATTCAGTTGTGTTCTCTGAACTGGATAGTTTACTTGAGAAGCTTTCATCGCCCTACTAGGCAATATCTTCATCACACACTACAATTTGAATTGAATTGAGCTTTTAGATTTCTCCACGACTTTATTAGTCATCTCTTTTATTGACCTTGAACTCGATTAGTTGTTTTTGCGTGCTTTCACACCCGCTAGGCTGCTGTATTGGAACTCATTGTTTCCATGACTTGAACTTTGACCTTCGTGTGTGAGATTCCCTGCTTATCGATTGGTAAATTTTGTCTATTTCAATGTGTCTATTGATTGACGACTCACTGAATTACTAGGCTACTAAAAATTCTCTAGCATTCTTGGTGTTTTCTCTCTCTAATATTTGTGTTTGATCTTTAGTAGGATTATGTTTTCGAACATTTGCATTACTGCTTCCGCAATCAAACCTGATATTGGTGATTCCATGGGTGTTCCTTTTATTTGTTCATATATTTGGCCGTTGAAATAGAACTGCGCTGTTAGGCATAGGTTCACGAATTCCATCCAGCTTGTGTGTTGCATTTTTGATTGTTGTGGGAGGTATTCGTCTTTGCTGAGCAATTGCTCCATGGTCTCTTTTGCTAGTTTCTGTCCAACTGAGGAATATAATGCTGTGATATTAAAGGATACCATTATTTGTTGATCATCTATTTGAATGCGTTCGATTTTCTGTAGAAATTGGTTAGTAGAATTGATGGAGTGATCGCAGGAATCCGTTAGGTGTTCGAGTTTTCTGTATAATTCTCTGTGTAAATTGTATGTTGGAGTTCCTGGGAGTAATACAATCGGTCGTAACGAGATATTCAGTTTGTATATTTGGCGCCTGCCGTATAATCGAGGAAGAGCTGCCATCTTTCTTTCCACCGGAATAGCTGTTGTAAATTACAATGAAACTTGTTTAACAGTGGTTATGCTGAAACGGTTCTATGTGTCAGCCAAATGTTTATGTCCACCGCTAGTTCTGATCATTGTCAGTTGAAGTGATTGTGTACCCAATTGTTTTCCACTTTTCTAGTCTGTGAATACCAAAGAAAATTGGAAGGCCTCTCATTGGTATCATCCTCAAGCTGTATAATTATATATATACATATATCATATTCGTAGCGACGAAAGGAATGTTTTTAAGGATCCGTCACTAAAGCTTTGAGTTTTAGATTACCATGAAGGTATTCCTAATTGGATTATACAGAAACACTGATCAGCTGGTGAATAAATTAAAACTAAGTAAGTAAACTCAGGGACATGACAAATTTGGTAGGATATAGTAGACTTCAATTGAGAATAAAAGAAGGTCAAGTCAAGACCCTTGTCATACGCAGTAGAAGTGTGATAGATTCAAAAAGATACGTAGGCAGTTAAAACGAAGTCTAACCGAGTAAATTAAATTGTTATCTTTTTTCTGAGAGTTGCAGTTTACGGATGAGCTGTCTTCAGCGGTAACTCATCGTAGCTGTCTTCTAAGAAACCCAGGTCAATCAATAATTTATATTCGAACTTTCGAATATTCAATCCGATCCTCGCGGTAGCTCATAAAATTTACAACACAGGATATGTCCGGAACATTGGTACCGCATTACACATAAATATGGTGAATAGAATTTAAAAACCTCAAACTTTTAAGTGTCCATGCTGTATTCCATCAAGTGCTCTGTCAATATGCATCTAAAGGAAAAAGACAGGGAAGGCGTCTCAAAAGTAATCTTCGGTATCAAAGAAACAACTCACGAATTTACGGATCATGAATGAAGGGATTCAAAACAATGATGTTCAGCAGAGATTGGAACATGAAGAAAAAGTACACAGCAAATGTCATGTAACCAAAAGAGGATGATTCCGTCAGACTAAGTAGAATATTTATGTGGCAAATGATACAAATTCCAATGTGAATAAATTGCTATATTTTGTTTTCGGAGTATAGCATTTCTAAGCGAAATACAAACACATACTACTTCCTAGTCAAAAGTAGTATGACTTTCAGCCCAAATGAAAAAGTATCAGAGAATAGATCAGGGAGAAATTAACAAAAGCCGCCATCTCAACTCACTGAAATCTTTCACTGTATTTCTTCACAGTGATAGTCATCATATCGGTTCTGCAAAGTAACGAATAGACGCCATTGTTGAGTGGTTGGAGCAGGCAGTTTCATTACAAAGTCATACTTCACAAATACATATCAACATTCAGAAAGCTGATCTAGCATAAAAAGATTTACACATTTGTTTCTTGAGCCGAATGTTTTATGCTACTCATCTGCCACTTGAACTGATGCACTTAATTTATTGGTATCGACTGCAGCATTATTTGCTTGGTAAAAGGTTTCACCAGACAAGAGTAAAGTGCTTTCGAAAACTAAAATATGCCTATGAGAATGAATTACTTGTAGACATAAGTCAGGTTTTCATCTACTGATGAAACCTTTCTATCGTTCCATTGGAAAATCGGTAGTTTCGGTTGCACAGATTTTGTGATGAAACGTTATGGATAGCTGTTTTCTAGGAAGTTTCTAATCAGAGTGTTATGCTGGTCTACTACAGTATCAGGCCTGCGGATTCTGTGGCTCGGTGAACGGATCAGGTTTCGTTTGTATTAAGAAGGGCCCAACTGTGAAAGTTAGTGAATTGTCCGTTCTCTGTCAGGTTTCTGTAGATGAATCATTTCAGTGTTCCATCTTGTTCACGTCTTGTTAACTGGACTCCCAGAAAAGATATTTTTGTGTCGGATTCCTTCTCTAGTGTGAACTGAATTCCTGGATAGCAGTTATTGAAGAAGTCCACGATGTTATCCGAATTCTCGGCATTGTTGAAGATAATCAATTTGTCGTTCGCGGATCTCTTTTCGAATCCAAATTTGTCATTCGTTCACTTTAGATGCGTGTTTTCAAGTTTCGAAAAGAAAAATTCTGCGAGCGACGGACCAGTTGATGAGCGCATAGCCATACCATCTTTATTTCGATACACTTCGTTACTGAAATAGAACTGGATGTTTAAAGTACATGTCAATAGGAGTTCCTTCAAATATTCAGTGCGTATACCAATGTTCATCTCCTTTAAATCAGTATTTTCACATGTCTAGCCTATTCTTTCGTGTATTGAGACTTTTCTAAACAGTGATACCACATCTGGTGAGAACATGGTTTGAATGGAAACATTGACGTCTTCAATGGAGTTGACAAAGTCGAAAGAATCTTGGAGTGAGTGGCAAGAAATTCACCATCTGACTGGTCGTAGTAGGTCTTCCAGCCATTGTGCAGTAGGACGATCAGGTGAATCGGTCATATAGAGAATGCGTTGAAGAGTTATGTCTTTGCTGTGCACTTTTGGTAATCGATAAAGTCGGAGTAAATTTATGGTATCTAACAACGAAGCATTTAAGTCTACTAAACAATGTGATTACTCAACATTAAGTCAATGAATGTTGTTGTGGCTCCAATGAAGACGTTAAGTCGAATTTATTCTAAGAAGGGCAGCATGTCACGTCATTTCAAGTAGTTTAACATGTGTATTTTGTTGCCAATTCAGTGACTAATCCTAATGTGAATGATATGTGATTCCAATTTCCACAAAACTGTGAGGTCCTCCACGCTTCTGGTACTTATTCAACTCAAAAATTACGATCAAATATGCAAGTAGCATCTAACAAGTGTGTACGAAATGCAATGAAAAGAAGTAACGGAGCTAGGTATATACTTTTGTGAAGGAATCAGCGTCGAGTGTTAATAAAGTGAGAATACGCTTTCAACAAATTCTATTAAATATGACACCATCATCAAATCGCCTGTAACATTAAACTATATTTGCAAACTCATTCATGCGAAGGTCATTCATGAAACAGTTTGTGGAAGGAAATGGAATCAAAATAACTGATATTGGGAATTCCTCACGTTTATTTACTCAATAATTATGAAAGATTCGCATACTTGGCACAATATTTGTTTAGTTTATTCTTTCTTCCGGATTGTGAATCGATTATCTGCTGTGAGTAGAATAGCGTAGAAAATGTTAGAAATAGTCCCAGCAACTCAAGCGATATTATGTAAATTTTAAACGCAGTTGAATTCATTGATTTATCGTGAGAATATTTTAACCACACTGCAGAATAGTATATCATCTGTAAATATGAGTATTTGCAAAAACACATTTCAGGTTATTTTCATAAACGTTTGGGCTGAATAAAGTCAATTCATATGAAAAGGTGGATAACAAATAATAAAAATGTAGATGACATTTCCTTAGTGATTGATTTTTCACACGACTCTGTGACACTCCTGATTAGACGAAATACTCCTAACTACTTGTTCCGACGTCGTGTGATGCAATAGATTAACTGTGTGATTTTGTAATTCAACATCGCAATTCCAACTGGATACCAGAAGATTGAACCTTCAGACACTGAACTACTCTGATACTATTCAATCATTTGATGCCTGCCTAGAACAAAATATCTACTTAAGAGTTGATGCAGGATTGCCATAGAATTTTTATCACCCCCTCAAATTACAATGAATTTGATTTCCTGAGTATTTGACGTGTATAACAAGGTATGTTTACGGTGTTTACAATTCGAAAATATCACCGTACATTTACCGTCACAGTTTCAAAGAGAAAGAAATCTCCGCCTCTCCCTCAATCGTAACTGTATTCTTGATCATTCTTGATCGCTTCGAGACACTGTTTAAATGCTAAATGCAACTCCGGAGTCACTCGAATAAGTATGCAAGAATCTTGCTAAAGATGTAGCAATCAAACTTTCCCTGGAGTGCAGAAGCTATAGGAATGTATGTTGTGAAATTCGCATACAGAAGAAATTTGTTCAGTCACACAACTGAGAGTGGAACTGATTTGTCGAAGTATTTGACAAGTGCTACTTTAAAAATATTTATATTTTTTCCCCACTAACATTATCACAACTCCACTCCTTATGAAAAGAATCTTTCAATGACCTCCATTCAATTTTAACTGGACTCTACTCAATATTTTCAATTACAACATATGTATATATATATATATCAATTATCTATTATGTCATGTCTGTCAATTTATTCACTTAATTTTAATTTATTCACCAGCTGATCAGTGTTTCTGTATAATCCAATTAGGAATACCTTCATGGTAATCTAAAACTCAAAGCTTTAGTGACGGATCCTTAAAAACATTCCTTTCGTCGCTACGAATATGATATATGTATATATATAATTATACAGCTTGAGGATGATACCAATGAGAGGCCTTCCAATTTTCTTTGGTATTCACAGACTAGAAAAGTGGAAAACAATTGGGTGCACAATCACCTCAACTGACAATGATCAGAACTAGCGGTGGACATAAACATTTGGCTGACACATAGAACCGTTTCAGCATAACCACTGTTAAACAAGTTTCATTGGGACTCACAAAAGCTATTCCAATGTCAATGAAGATCCCATATAGTATATGGAATGGATACTGAAATAAGAAAATGAAGAGTATGAAGGAAGGGTTTTAAAGCTAGTATACGGTGTGTTTGATAAGAAAACAGTTAAGAATGAAGTTTGCTATATTTTTAGATTAGTCATGCGATTCTTGATAGTAAATGAGCCATCGAGAAAACGTCGCATTTCATTTATGCGGTTTTATCAGGCGACAGCATTAGTGATGAGAAACTGTTTTCCTCAGGTGTTATTCTATCAAAAACACCTTATTCGTGCACATTATAATAAACTGTACCAAAAAGCGGAATTAAATTATCATTTGGATGAGAGATGATACCTTCCTCTAGATAGATGAGTGGCATCCACTCTATCAGCTAGATGTTAGAAAAACATTTCAACACGCGAAGCCATCACGAAAACGTAAAATGACAAACAGCTCTTCCCCTCGTGCAGTTAGTTTCGACTGAGAAGAGTAGGTTTGCATACTAACTGTCATACACTGTAACAATGATGAACACTGAGTTGATTAACAAACTGGAATAGGTGATTAATGTGATTTCTTTTCATTTGTTATGCAGTCAGTATTATTCGATCACCTTTCATTATGAGACCAGCAACCACAGAACAATTTTCCTCATGTGGAATATTTAGGCAAATCAAAGCACAGTGTTACACAGAATAATGAGAACTGAGAGTGAAATAAACACTTCTAATGCAACACTTACACCCAATAATTGATAGAAAATGTAGAACGTGATTCCCATGATAATGAATATCACACTTATTGAGAAGAAGACGAAATATCCAGTATCTGTTAGACGTTTCGATTTGAAACCGATAAGCGTTGTTGATACTCCTATAACAGCTGTTAAAACCAACGCAATCAAGCTGTATACCCAGTATAATTCACGGCAGTAAACAGCAACCACTACACACCATAATATGATCTAGAAAGGGAAATCAGAATCAAATGAATTCACGGAAAAGAACAAATTTATTATGAGTAAACATTTACAAGTATTCAACACTTGTGGTTTGTGTGTTTATAACATATCGATCTCAGCTGTTCATAACACAGTATTTCATTACTAATAACATTCTCACAATTATCGTCCATTTTTGACTTCATGAAAGTCAGCAGTTATCAACCAAATTGCATTTTAATGAAGGATAATGACTATTTTATGGTCACTGAGCATTGATTTGAAATACAACTAAAATTGCTTCGTGGTCGTCACTATCATTCTGTCCTATGTAAATTGCCAAGTGATGCTGCTTTTTATAAATAACCACATAACAATATACAAGTTCATCAGTGATACTGAGAGATTTTCAGATTGAATATTTAGTGATCGTAAAAAATGGTAAGTAGATTTCTCGACTGATTTCATTTCAATTTTATTTGCGTGTAATCCATGCAGTTGTATCCTTTTAAGACCATTGTCAGTTAAGTATTTTCGCTTGATCATTTCTCAGCGGTGACCTCTAAGGTCATCCATTTGATCTTCCACCAAGTCGACTACATAGGACAATGACAGAAGGTTCAAACAATAGTCTATGAAACTGTAAAATTGTTCGGAGTGCACTGAAAATGATTTTTCCCCTATTTCGGAAAACACACCACTTCATGTGATGCAATATTCTGGTCTACCACTTCAAGTGATTTCATGTATAGTGAGAAGTGAGAACTATTTAGTAAATTCAGAACTTACCGCGAATGACACTGTGACCACATTAAGAGGAAAGAGTGTTCGCAGCGTCTGATTAAATGCCAAGCATATGTGCAAGACATAACCAATGCAGCTGAAACAGACAATCAAGAGGTTAGTTATATCAGTGTATTCACCAACATCAACAATTAATCAACTTGTCTTAAGAGCACTAATCCTGACAGAATTCACTATTATTAGCCTTTCGAATACTCGATTAATTCACACCGTCAGTGTAACTAAGTCCAAACTGTGACGGTTACCAAAATGTCAGTAAGACAACTCGACAATGGAAAATAATCAGATACTCTGTGGAGATGTGTCATGTTCCAAGCTTTACATGAAATAACAAAAGAGTACACATCATGGAAAGCTAGGAAGTTGTCTCCAGCATGCAACTTCTTAGTGTTCGCTTGAGTCTATGATGCCAGATGTACTGAAATTTTCAATTATGTCTAATATGCAATATTCTACAAATACACTGGATGGAATAAGAATCGTCCAAATATGACTTTGTTTACACCTACAGATATTTGATGGTTGGAGGCAATCTGCAGATAGCCTTGGATGTAAGTTTCGTGCTATTTGCAATCCTGACTGATAGAACTCAGTCTGAATCGGAGAAGGGACTAGACACATCACACTGGTTACTAATGTCGAATCAAAGTACACCTACAGATATCTTTTTGGAAAATGACTAATTCAAAGAATGCGTCTCCACACTTTGAAAAGACGGATCAATCATGTAACATCAGACAAACGGTTAAATGAATAAGTCTGTGAAGTCTAGTTAAATCTATGGAATGTACATTTTCTGAGAATCTATTAAAATCATCCAATCAGTCTGTCTGTCACTTCAGCAGATTTGAATATGAAGATTGCAATGTGAGCACAGTGTTGTGTCATCACCAATGTAAATTGATTTTCTAAATGTTATTTCACAGAAAGCATGCTTTCTAGCTTCCCCCTCATCTCTTATGTATTGTGTGCCTTTTATATTAAATCAAGGAAGAATTGTGTCATAAGAGACTCACCCGCATACAACCACTGTATACCAGAGTGTTGTTGGCAGCTGGTTTGGATCAGTTTTGCTGTTGGTGAAAGGAAAATTGATGAGTGAAAATATTATCTCACTTTCCAGTGTTCATCAAATCAGCGGACATGAACCATGTCATTTGATAACACTGTTCGACTGCTTCGTAAGTCTGAAAATGAGTGAATGAATGCATGAATATATTCGACGTTTTTTCGGATATGAGGAACATCTACAGATGAAATACGTGATACGAAAACATTTAATGCAGCCTGAAGTGTCCTACCAATAATCATAATGAAACTTTGATTGAAACACTAAACCAAAATATCACTGTCAGCAACGGATTTATACACATGTGCATGTCTAACAAACGGAATCCATTATTCATTCTCGAAATTAACCTTCCCCTGAGAAAAAATAAAATATTTGAGTAATGTTTATATGGCCAGTATCTCCTTCTAGTTTCAATTCATTGTTTATCTGACTGTAATTTATGCATAATGTTAAAGCAGATACACAAGTTTCTATAATCCATTGATATTCTCTATCAGTATAATCTCGTGACAATGTGGGTATACGGTAAGCTCATAAACTCACAGACTTCTGTCTCAATATCTTATTGATGTTTTCACAAATGGTGTTTTTATATGATTATTAACGAGCCACTTCACTTAACTGACTTCTAGCTGTGATGAAACTCTATAGAATGATCTTTGTTTTGTGTGCGTTTTCATTGAGAAGTCGTATTGTAATTCAATCACTGCTCGTATCGATCATCCAACCATTATTCTGTTGTGTGTGTACGAAAGCACAAAGTGCAATTTAATATGCTCAGAAAATCATTCGGTTCTCACAGGCTGTTTCGATTTTCCTTAGGTATACTATCACATCTATCTATGTTCAACTGTTTTCGCAAGGGGGTATAATGGTAAAAGAGGACAGTTGTCATTCGCACAGTTAACAGCACTTATTCAGTCCATCAAACTTCTTATGATCCTTCAATATTTGTGTTCAGTTCTTCAACAATATATTTATGATTTACAATTTGAAGCTAGGACCATGGATACAAACCTTGGTGATTTCAATCTGAGTGTCAACAAACTTCATACTCACGTGGGATTTGTTAAGGTAATCAGTCATACGAGTGATTAAAATATTCAGTTGTAATTGTTGATGTCAGTAGCCTTATACCAACCAGTAGGCGAAACATTATGCGTGCTGGAATAATTCTTCGGAAAATTTCCTCTTGAACCATCTAATTACAGTATGCTCACTCATTTGGATGTTTCAACCAACTTTGTAAATATCATCCGTCTCCATCATATAAGGTATCTAAAGTAATGCAGTCTATTTTATTCTTTTAATATTTGCATATCATATATCGTCTTGATCCTTACTATTAGGCCTAGTTCCTGTTTAATCTCTCTTCTGAATGTGTCTCTTTGAGGTCATTTTGATCTTGGACTACTTGCAGGAATTGTTGGTATGTGATTCGTGTGATGAGAGTTTTTGGTCTCACCTCGTTGAGAATATTCTACTTGGTTGTAAATACTTCCAAAATTTGATGTTTGCAGTAATAAGCATTCCACAAAATTACTGTTAATCACTGTAACACTGGTGGCTCCTTGTGATTCATTCGAATAACCAGTGTTCGGATAAATGTACATCTTTCTGAAGCAGTGCTTATAAAATTGTTCGTTCAGCTTCTACCGCATCAGTACCATTGCAATACGAGAGTGTTCCTACCACAGTGGCCACTTTCTGACCAGCTTTTTTATTTACTTCTAATTTTGCAAATCTCAAACTAACTACCCTTCACAGGCTTACATAAGCGAAGGCTTAAACCTGTCTAATCCAAAATAGACAATCTAAGTAAGTGGATTAGTGCAGGATCTTCAGCCGTAATTTCACTGGACAACGTTTGATGCACAATCTTATGCAGCCAGTCAGTTCAGCTATTGAAGGTGTACGCACCTGATGCGTTTTTCGTCTTGAAGTGTTAATTTTTGCGTCGAAACCAGGTCTTTTCTTCTGACCTTTGGCGTCGTTTAGTCCAGCAGAAGGTATTGAGCAGTATCTGGCAGTGACATGGAGGGGACTGTTTGAGGAGGAAATGAAAGATTGAATGTAATTTCAGAGCTAGCTGAAGAAAGCTGCAGAGAGCGGAGAAAAATGCAGATGTGCTGTTGAGGTCTCGTGCTTCACTCGGGATCAACACGAATAATGACAATATAGTTGTAGATATGCTCCAGTTCAGAAGAACAAATCGGAATTTTCAAATGTAGAATACAAGATATACAAGGTCATTTGAAATTTGAGTTCAATATTGTATTTAATTCTTTACTTCCTGTACGTGTTTAACGAACCACATTACTTCATCCTAGAGATTCTTCTAACGTAATATGGTTACTACGTAACCAGAAAGAGTGGAAAGCCACTCCAAATTAGAGAGTTTCTCAGCTGTTTATATTCTGCCCCTCTGAATGTGAGCAGAATAATAACAATTTTTTCAGTCTCATGAACAGTCCTTTAAGCTTGTGTAATTTTATATAGAATCTAAAAGATGTCGATTTACTATTTGTCCTTGGAATGCTTCAACCAGTCAGAATTAAAATTAAACATCTACAATTGTCATCAGACAGATTAGAAGGATTTGAAGTGGATATGAGGGAACGCAGACATAAACTCACAATCTTCTATTCCAATATTTTGTTGATAATTTCAAAAATCGGGTATTTATATTAGTATTGTTAGTAGACCACTTTAATATACTCTCGATTCCCAACACTGCATCAGATACTCTATAACAACCTGCGTCTAAGTATATTTCTGCTGCAAAATATTATTGTAAATAAACCAATTCTCGTGTAAACAACATTCCAGTGTTCGATGTGATCAATTTTCAGATGTGCATGAAACGTGTGTCAGTCAGTGTACGACAGAACCTCAACAGGGTGGAAATACCACATTTTTCAATCAACATGATCCTTGCTAATTATGATAATAAGTATAATAATAGCATGAAGTGTGGCTCAGTATTTGTATTATAAACAATGAACCAACTAGAATCTACTTATTCATCATGTCTCAGTACATCAGTATAAACGCATCATATTTGTTTGTTTAACGCATATTTTCATTGTCTCAACATATTTCATTTACTTCATGTCGAGAATCTATTTGACTTCCTTTGATCATCTTGTCGAATAGGATATCAAGTAGGTGTTTCTCGAAAAATATCATTCCTAACAAGTTCTCTTCAACTCTTCCTGAGTAGAAGTAATAATTTCACTGAACGTATTACACAACAGTTACATCAACATTCAGAAATGCTAGTTCAACTTCATGATTCTGACCATTCTATCCAGTTAATAGTCAGCACAATTACGCAGCGCTCACATTTTTGTTCACGCAGACTGTAAGTAGAGTGTTCTAAAGCGACCAGAATACTTTCGCTGCACTAAATAATACTTCATCAATAAAGTAGATATAAATTATAGTTAGAACTATCTACTGGGAGTCATCTTGAGAAGCTCCTTGACATTGGGATATTTCCATATCACAGTGGAAACACTCAGATGTATTAAGATATGCAATTGTGATTGAAACATCATACGAGGTGATAACAAATGAAGATTCCGAATTTGAATTTCTTCTGACTCCTAAATATACTGGGTGCATCTAACATGATCCGGTTACTTTGTTTGCGGGGTTATGAATGGTTTTGCGAAGAAAGTAGTGTGCGAATTGTCTCTGTACCTTGACTTCATTTACACTCGGATATTCGAAACACTTGTCAAGATAGAGAAATTCACTTCAAACCATACAGATATAATCTTCTTTCGAAAGTCTCTGATTAGTTTATCTGCGATAATTATGTAATTCACTTTTCGTTTGTCGCTGAAAATCTTTTTGAATAGACTGTGATGATCATTTCGCTCAGTTGCCTATTATGAAAAATACTTACTGACGTTAACTATGGAATTTCTATTGAATTAACACATTGATATCAGGGAAAAACAGCTTGACACAACATTTGTACTGTGTTTTTCTCAATCAGATTGTTGTGTGTTCCCGACAAAGGAAATACTTTAATTCGGAAAAGTGGAAAGTGAATAGGTTTCGAAGAGGAAGTCTTCGAAATTCATGGATTTATATGAAACTACACAACCTATTAACATTTTGTAAGTAGTTCATAAACTTTTGCAATAAGTAAATTCCTCCATAGATGCATGATAATTCATGCATGCTATATCTGTAGACACTTTAAATAATTATACTGGTGAAGTTAGCCAAACATCTAGGTAATGTTAAACGAGAGCACTAAACCACCGTTCGTTTTCTACTTGTGCGCATAGGGTCGCCCTGCACTTTGCTCTGAATCACTTCACTCATAAATCATATTCAGATATTTATTCTTTCTTTAACTTTGGCTTCATTAAATTTTATAGTGAGATTGTAGGGTGAGGTATTACTGTGGTGGTGTGATACGGACAATGTGTTCCAACGGAATATTATTCTCACATATTCCCACATTTCAATTTGGCGTTATCAACAGAATACGATACATCTATGAGAACATTCTATATACCTCGGTTTTCGTGTCTTGCTTTCTCTTGCTACATTGCAACATCTAGTAAATTCTAATGTATATGAAGGCAGTCAGATTTATAGACAACATGAGTTATTCAATTAACACCATTGACGGGTTGATATACCTGCATTCGTATTTTTCACAGATCAGATGGATGCGCAGAATATCCTTGACCACATGCAACTGCATCTCACTTGTACTTAACTGCGATGCCATAGTAAAACAGCACATTATCAGTATCATCGAACAATTACAAGGAGAAGTTGGGAGAGAGACGAATAATAAGGATGTAATCAACACGGGATATGCAAATGTCAGAACAATGATAGATAA
The DNA here is from genome assembly GCA_944472155.2 of Trichobilharzia szidati. Classification (NCBI taxonomy): domain Eukaryota; kingdom Metazoa; phylum Platyhelminthes; class Trematoda; order Strigeidida; family Schistosomatidae; genus Trichobilharzia; species Trichobilharzia szidati. The sequence goes on along the minus strand of OX235271.1, from coordinate 30,618,020 downwards.
TCTGGGAAAAAACACATGATAATCGAGAAATTAGTGGAAACATAGAAACAAGTAAAAATGGTGTCATTATATCATTGAGGAAGGATTTTCCAGACCGTTTTTCCACTACACTGAGGTAAGACAACTGACGTTAACTTCAACACACCGATGCCCTACCACTGACTGCCATTTTTATCTCAAACCATATCTAAAGTGATACAAAATCGGACACTCAGAAAATCAGAAATCTATCATATTCGGATACAGCAATACCTCACAACTATGAACGCATTACGCAAGCCCAGAACCTCACAGTCTTCAAATTCAATATTTTGTTAATATATTCTTTATGTTAGTTGAAAGTGAGTAGTCTACGAAAATGAAGTCTGAAAACTCCAGGGATTCATTTGACAATATACAACCTACTTACAGCTTGTGAATAGCTCATAAGCGAACCAGTCCATTTAACTGTTGTTCCACGTTCTATGTAATCTCTGGGAAGGAACTTTGTTTACTTAGATCCTTTTGGAATACTATTCCTGTAAATCAACGAATTTTAGTGTAAATGATGTGGTGTTTTACATGGAAAAGTTTTGAAAATTTAGGAGTAGTATGTGAGAGAAACGGGTAGGACCATAGTAATCGAATAGATTTCTAGATAATTATTCATCATAGAACTCAGATGACTCCGAACGAAGGGGAAACAACTTTTGTTATCAAAAGCAAAACTACGTATAGATGCAAAAAGATGTGGTCGTCTGTAATCACATCAAGTGACTGGATCGTCTATTCAAATACTTTGATCAGCTCTTACTGACTGATCACCATAATGATCAGCAAGGCAGACTATTATAATATTTTCTGGTGCCACAGGACCAGAATGAACTTCAAAGTTTGTTCCAGCCATAAAGTAAAGGGCAGTTCATTACATATTGAAAAATGAGCTTCATATTGCAATTGACTCTGTCTCACTGATCTGCTACATTTTATGCTTCTTCCTCCTTGCCCCTGACAGCCAATTTTTCGGAATAGTCTTCTCTCTGAGTATTGAAGAAAATGATGATTCACTCACGTTCGGACAGATGATATGAACATTTCCAATCAACATCGATGACTACTGCATATTTCACACATTTGGAAAAAGTAATTTCCTGTACCACTCTAAAACCTGCTAAACTTAAATCCATTTCCACAAACTCCAGTGAACACTTCCAAATTATACCCTTTTAAAAACCACACTTCGACAACAGCCTGAGGAATCAAACCTCAATTTTGACGTAACACCATGTCCTCATGTGTCAACTAATTGAAAGATTTGTCCCGTGTACACAACAGCTTCCCGTTATTTTGTTCTAACTGAATCATAAGGCATTGGTGGTTTGTGATGAGAATACTTCGAGATAATTAATTTCATGCAACATGATTAGGTACTCGTCAACGAAATCCAGTTGACATATTTACGCTTAGATGTGATAGAGAAGATTTGTAGCTCAGGTGGATGATTTTGATATGGTTGGACAACCAATCAAGTCCAAGGTCACCAGGAGAGATGATTAATAATCTCGTGGAGAAATCTCAAAGCTCACTTCAAATTGAAGTATGCGCTGAAGATGTCGCCTAGTTGGGCGATGAAAGCTTCGCAAATTAACTATTCAGCTCAGAGAACACAACCATATCAAAATATTTAGGCTTCCTGATTCATAACTTCGCATGGATTCAATGTGACTACACTGAATCAGCCTGCAGTTTCATACGGAATTGTAGGTCACATGTTTCGTTCCATGTATCGGTGGTTCAGTGCTGGAATACTCGCCAACGATGCCGGTCGTCTGGATTGCAATCCTCAGCCGATAATCTGTCAAATCTCATTTAGTCCACAGTTAACAGGGGATGTTTGACGTGGAGCCAGCAACCCCACCCCGCATAGACTAAACACCCGTGCTACTGAAATGTCAAAGCTGAAGCTTGAAGCACTATGTTCCATCACTCGGAAAGTAGAGAAGCGAAATGAAAACAGTGATAAATATTTTACTTCATTGTGCTTACAATGTTCAAACGACATAAGAGTCTAAACAATTATTTCAAATATCTCTACAGAATGCATGGAGAAGATGCCAGTTTCTCAGTCAACTCAAGCAGTGATAACATACGTCGGTGAAAATCACCGACAAAATGAATTAATTCAAGTACTCTGCTACTTATCCGAGAATATCCTATTAATTCAGAATCATGAGTGTATGAGCACACTTGCATTTGAGTACCATTCTGTTTGAACTTACATTGCATATCTTCTTAATCACGCTTTGAGCGTCTTTATTATTTCAACGTATTTCGAACTACTCAACATGTTCTTCATAGGAATGAGTTGACCAATTTGAAACAACTCATGTGTGAATTTCTTTTTCACTCTATCTCTCGAATTCCTATTTTGACATGTCAGTTGACCATTATGTCGAGATCACTGTGAAGCATATTCCGTGATGGCTTCGTTACCTGATTATCCTGCTTCACAGTGATATTTGTCACCACTGATTTCTGACTGTTCAATGGCTATACACCTTGCAACAACGAGCACATTCGATAAACAGTTGTTAAGCTGCTACATTATCATATGACCGAATTCATTGTATTAGTACTGAAAACTTCTGAGACATTTTCAAAAATCAAGCAAATTTACATAGACAATCTTCGTCAGATAATACAGGATGAAATTTATATCATTGTGAATTCAGTTTCTTCAGACGCCATTGGACACATCATCCCGAAGTGGGACAGAAATTTAGCCACATCTACTCATTCAGAACTCACGTTTGATTTAGCATTCCAATGGTTGAAGTATATTTATTGGCTTCATCATATTTTTAATCGCTGTTAGGATTGCGGTACAATGAAAACCGATATACAGCTGCGGAAGTTTGACAGTTGACTAGTACTTTCATTTCGGTGACTCCACTTAACAGTAATACCAATATTTATTCTCACTGTTAACGTTCCCAAGCTTCGATAAGCTTCTGCATATTTAATTCTGACACTCACCTTCCATAGTTTGAATAGACTACGATAGGGAATGGTATGAGAGTTACTTATATGTGAATTTCAGTGTCCAATGTGTTGAGACCATGGTGCTACTGTATGTGTCTTCGTCCCCTTAGTCGTCCGATGTAGACAAAATGCAAGATAATAATAAGAATAATAAGGATATATATCATGGTGAATATTTGCATTGTAGGTGAAAAGTGAACAGACAAATAAATCGATAAATAACGAGGTTGAACGAGATCACCTTATACGGTGCGGCATATCAGAGCTACCCGTGTGTTTATTTGGAACTATTTTATATTTGAGCACTGCTTTTGTGTCTGTGCTTGATTATCTATGCTCCACTTAGAGCCTTCTGCCAAAGCTGCAGCAGACACAAATGCTGGTAAGGAGTTCCAACTGCAGCAAAATTAAAACGAAAGAAATACGAGTGAATTTCAGTTTCTCCCGTCTAGTGCATGACCATCTTTGGGTTTCCACGATAAATTCTGTCATGACTTAATGACAAGACAGATTTGTGAGAGTTTCTACGCGTCCTACATCCTGTCAGCATTAATTAGATCACCCCTAAGCTGAGGGTAGCTAAGCGTAGAAAGATACGTTTTGCTACTTTTCGTTACATGGTTTGTTCGAAAGATCCAAAACCTGCTTCTTGACCTCAGAACAGATAAAAGCACTGCTTAAGTTATGTAGCAACTCAAAGACTCAGAATTGTCCCGTCTGTATTATTCCTGGATTTGATCAAACGAATGACACTTACATAACATAGAGATTACTTATCTCGCTAATGAACAGCTGTTTACTCTGTCATAGAAATACTGATATCAGAATGTTTTCCTCGGCATAATTTTGCAATTTTCGCCAATTTTGATAACGCGCATTTGAAATTAATAACTTTATCCACTTTACCAATGAACATTCATGAAGTGTTGGAAAGGTACATTGACTAATGTTCAAGAGACCAATTATCGCTTCAACCCAGAAAGCTGTGAACACTGATCATCAGTTCCCAATGTTAATGTGATGAAACGATTTATGTTGGAAGATGAAATTCGTTTGCTATATGTTGACTCAGATTCTGAGTTGAGTATCGATTAGAGTGAAATTGAAGCGTTTAAGAGAAACACCCGCATTGTAAACTGTTTGAAAAGATGACCAGTTTGGTTTCCACAGCGGTGAATAATACCTTGTGACTGTTCGTAGAATCAAACAAAACTGATGGTGAAAGAAATTGAACCCCAGTGGGTGTGTACTGCCAAAAATTCTCAAACTAGGATGAAACAGCTGGTTGTCCAGTATTCCCTGGTTGGTTTTCAATGGTCCCCTTACTGAAATAAATCTGTGATCAACTCGTAGAAATCAAGAGACGTTAAATAATCTTCTGATGTACAACGAACACAATATTCCAAAATGACACAAGGCTGCTATAAAAAGAAGAGAAATTTGATGTCACTCCTACTCTAATATTGAGAAGCCATCGATGTATGTGTCCCAGTAGATTTATGTGTGCTAGCATGGCTTGTGTGCTAGCAGTCAGTTTGCACAGGATATTAATCGAAAACATGTAGAATAACGCCAAACATGATTAAATTATTTCAATTAATTCGATTTCACGCATTTCTCTTGTCTGTCACACACGTATATGTGTCTAACAATTCTTAGGACTCTTTCTTCATCGAAAATCAAAATCATAGACAGATGAACACTGATTGGTTAACACTAACACTTTTCGAGAAAGACGCAAATTAACAAAGGTCATTCTTCAGTGCTCTATGTTAATAGTTTACTGAAGTGGTCTGTTCGATAACAATTATATAAATACACCATTTTTAAAGACATCAACATACCTGTGGAACAAAAAACTGTGAGTTTATCAGTTTTTTTTACGTGAACTTCGCCTTGGTGTATTATTGTTTGCAAATATCAAAGGTTTCGATTTTCAAAGTATCTAGTTTCGCAGTATTGTTGCTAGTATTCCGTTAAGTTCCGAGTGGATCACAATACTTCAATCGTACAAATCTCCTCCATCGTGTTCTATGTAGTCTTCTGTATCAGCCTCGACAACTGCCCATAAGCTCTCGATTTCTCCTTACATGGACTCTTGATTGGTCACTTCTTATTCAGGTTGAACTCGAGGACATGCAGTGCGATATCACTCAGAGATCTCCTCAACGTGTGTTCAATCAACTTACACATTCTTCGTAACATGTTTTGGTCAATTTCTCCTTTGTTGGTTTGTCTCCAGGATTATTTATTTTATTCGTTTACATTCCGAGTGAAATCTGCTGGTTCAAGCTAGAGGTTTGAAGTTTCAGTAGCAGTGATGCTTGTTTCCTGGAAGTGGGCTTGCTAGCAACGCGAAAATCCTTCCCTCTTTACTGGTCTTATTGTTTGTTTAGTGAGGCTTAGGAATGCACTGGCTGGGCATCTTTCCTAGACCCTCTGTATGCTTGGCAAGCATCCTACCTCTGAGACACCGTCGCATGAATTTCAAGAATTGCTTGTCACTTGTCCCTTCTATCTATCTGATATAGAGTATAGCGAGATGGCTGATGGCGGCAAACATCTAGAGCTTTTTGAGAACTATTTCGGCGACACTCTTTTCCAGTCTCTGAATCACTCGCAGGCAGTCACTGAAATGACATTACTGTTGAAAATCCGAATCTTATTCTTCATACTGAGGACCTGAGATTTCAACACAGATTTGAGATCATTGAATGTTTGTCTTGATTTCCAGATCCTGGTCGGCTTCAGCATCGCTCGTAGTGGAAACGATGCCACGTAGGTAAGTGAAACAGATGATTCCCTGTAAATTTCTCTGGTTGACAGTGATTGATGCTTGCTATTGATGGTTAGGTTTCTTCATTATCTCTAAATCTCCCATGCTCATCTGTGGTCCTGTCTTGTCTGCTCTCCTCTTCTACCAACTTTATGTTTTCTTTCAGTAGATCTTGGTGTGTATATGATATTAAACATTAGTCTTTCGCAAAGTTCAAATCTACTTCATTATTCACGTTGAGATAAGGTGTTCCTATTACATCACCCCATCGCTTCAAGCATGATCCAGTCCACCACATTAAGGAATATCATACGTTATAGTAGCCAGTCTTGTCTCTCCCCCGTGTTCACATCAAAGGCTTCGCTAAACCTTCTATTGATAATAACTGAACATACGGTATTGTCATATAGGTTCACTTCTTCATTCAATTCAATTCACTGGACATTGAACTATGCTTCTTATTTCTTTGTCCATCTTTGCACTGCTTTCTCTTATACCTCTCCATCCCACTCCCCTCTCTTCACTTCCATGAGTCCATATAAATTTAGTCTTTATCTCGCTTCTTCTCCTACTTTCCTGCAAAGATAGCACACAGAATTCCTACTATTCTTTGATGGCTACAATGGTAGTTCTCTTTTTTGTTGAATCATTCAGTTTTTAAGTGTAGAAGTTAAATTGTCCATTTAAATGCCTTTAGCTTGACCTCCAGGGTTCCGCACAATAGGTGGTAGCCTGTGTATGTATCTGATCCTCTTCTTGGTCGTGTTAAGGAGACTGCATCGAGACTGAGATAGAGTCTATGTTAATTTTGCACTGTCTATCTGATGAAAGTCATTTCACTTTCTGTATATACCTGTGCTTGTACACCATACCCCTTAATACCTTAATATTCACTGCACAGAAGTGAATGAAGAGTGTATGACGAATTATTTTCCTGATTTGCTTGCTCGCAGTTTGGCTGGCATTCACAGCACCCATTAGAATTTCTGTGTTGCCATGTGGTGCCTTGTCTACTTCTTTTGAAGTTGCCTTCGTTCTTCTCTTCATTCGCGTTGTTTGTAAGATTCTACGTAGCATTGGATAATTGTAAATTCCTTCCCTTTGAATCAAATACTTGTGTCATTATCCTCAAACAGATTGCTTCCAACTGCATAAGGGTCATCGATACTCTTAGTGACATGACAATAGCCACTCCCTCAGTGTGATCGTCATTGCATTCTGAGTGACCACGGTGGGTTATGGGGTCTCCATTCAACAACTTGAAGAGTCTGTATCCATTCCACATTCTCTCACTGATCCCTACCACCTCTCTGCCAGTTCCCAGCAAAGCAGTAATTTTCAGTTCTAAATATGGTTCACACAAATCCGTAACATCCAGTTATGTCATATTCTCTTGTTTCCGTCAAAGCTCCACTATGATAATCAATAGAAAGTTTCGTGTTGTGTAAAATGTTCACTTGTCAAGTAATTTGAATTGCATTGTGATTTATCTGCAAGTGTTATTTATTCTGTGATTGCAAATACTTGTCTGGGAGAAGTCGAATTTATTCATTGATTTTCAGACTAACAGCACAGTCAACATTTTCGCGCCGATGCAGCGGTCAACAACATTGGACCAGATGAAGACTGCAACGTAAGATAATATTTCACCTCATCCGTTTTACTTCCAACAACAACAAAATCAGATGCAGCTTTTATGACGTCATTACGTCACACTCATTATTGATTGCAGTGGCTATATGTTGGTAAGTCAAAAGTTATTTATTTCCCCCTGGATTTATTTATTCAATACGTTGTGGCTTTTTACACTGCTCACATTGCACCGATATAATTAGACTCTGCTAGATTGGCAAACAAACTGACTGTATTACACCAATGAATGTGAGATTACTGAGTCGCTATGAGCTTATCAACATTATCTACCCAGTGTTCCATTTAATGTTCAGTGATTTACATTAGAATATATTCGTTGACATCGCTCTATAAACTATATAACAATGAAGGCGTTCGATGCCCCTCGGTTGTCGAATATTCTCCCACACATATTCAGAATTTTCATATGCAAACCTCACCTGAATAAATTTAGACAGAGTAATAACAACGCAGGAAGCTGGAGTGATTTCTGTGCACCAAATAACATTTCGCTTGAGTCAGTCGAGAGCCAACAAATGCATTTCAGTTGGTATTTCCAGCTATGCATTTCAATCGACGAGCGACAGCCAAAGAAAACATATTGAACGGGCAGAACGAAAGGCCGATCTTAGATTTTCTGAACACATATCGAAAATTCTGTGAGTGTAAGTAGGCAAACTGGGCCTACAATAGGGTTGTTTCGAGTTGGATTACATTTAGTTCAGAGTTTGTTGTACTTTAGGGTTAGGTTCAGGAGAGATTAAGGTTATTGTAATGGTTAGAACACAAATAATTACATGCGTAGAATGCGGTTAAATTACTCTGTTGATATGAGGATAGAACTTGTGCACTGTGATGGAGTATAATTCCATTATGGATGACATTTATTTTGATGAAGTCTCACTGTATTATACATTAATATTTACTGATGACGTTTCGAGAACAGTTTATTGCCCACTAAATATTACTGCATTACATTGTGAGACTTTATCAAAAGAAATTTTACCCACAATGGAATTGTAATCTGTTGATACTCCAACATAAAACTAGGAGCTAATTTTACCACATGTGAGAGGAAGGTATCCTGTGTAACACTTTTCTACATTTTTATTCATCTTTTTTATAAATATATGTATTATATACACAAAATTGCCGCCTTCATGTGATTGGTGTGTTCGAAGTCATTCGCTAATTGGTAGTTAGTGGTGCTTGAAGTTTGAGCGACATACTACTAGACACCTGGTCGACACAGAACACAACAAGCCTCGTCTAATTCTCAGTGGTCATATCCATGAAACCATTGACATCTGATCTACGTATTGAAAATGAAGTGGTAGTAAATCATTCTCTGAATAAATAAATCGGATTTCGCCTATAATTTGTTATGTCATCTCCTTTCCATTTCTTTGTGTCCTGTGTGGAACATGGGGCTTCAAGCTTAAGTTTAGAAATTTTAGTTGGAATGACCTTGCGAACCCCATTCCTAACCTTTAATCTTCTCATAGCTTACTGCCGTCTAGGCGAGGTTTAGGACTGCATTGGCATGGGATCGGAGCCATACCAAGTGCATTATCCTACCATGGTAACAATGAGCCATTCAATTTCGCTCTTGCTCACTAGCAAAATTCATAAACGAGACGCCCCACATATTTAATATCTGAATGAATGAAATTAACTCACAGCATATTTCTTCCATATTCTATTTGTTTACTGACAGTTTTCTAGTGATTTACGCAACCCCATATTTTATGTAATTCAATATCTGATTGCTACAATTTTAGTTTTGTTCAATAGACTCCAGTCACATTGCATAGGTCAGAAAAGCAACATTTCCATTATTGACTAACTTAACATTTTAATTCATCTATGTAATTATTGTTACACATTCTGGCTTCAATGAACTGAAGGCTGCAAGAAGTTGATAAGAAATCCATGAAGTAAAACGGATGCTCCATGGATTATTACTTTGTTTGAAATCATTCGTAACTGTCGAGTGACAGATAATGTCACACTGACTGCATCGATTTAATGATACGTGAAAAGGCTGTTAACATTTAATTCTGTCAGATCAATTATTCTGATCATAAAATAATTTCAGGCTGTTGTTGATGTAAACACTCATCTTACTTTCCATCACTATTCTCTTCAGCATCATTGGTGTCATCATGACCATATTCATACTGATCTCCAGGAAGCTACGAAAACATTACAGAATTTATATCTTTTCACTTGCATTAGCAGTAAGTTCAGAATTGAGAAATTGTTTCTAACATAGTAAGTTCTATGACTGGGTGATTTTCACTACTCACTTTACATTCAAATTAGTTTGTGATAGAAGACTAACACTCTGTACGACATGAAAAGTTACTTTTCCCGAAATGATCTCACCACATACATTCATTGATGGAAAGATTTATTGTTGTCGAATTCAGTTATTGCAAACCTTAAGTGTCATCCTTATCTCCTTCAAATCACTAATCGATATAGCAGAAAATAAAACTGATGTAATTAACAGTCACCACTGAAGAAATGATCAGACAGAAAATGACAACACTGATGGCAGTAAAGGTAAATCATCTTGGAAGTTGGTGGCTAATATGGAATTTGACGAACGAGATTAGTATTTATCACCAAACTGACTACGCGTAAATGAGAATATTGATGCAACCACTACTAGGACTTCCTTGTCCTATAATGGACCTAAAATACCTGAAATATAGAAATTGTATCGAATAAGCGATGAAAATACACAAAGCGATTTGATAATGAAGCGATTGGCTGAAAGAACACCTGACAATACGAAAAGTAACATCTCAAGTTAACTAACACGTTTATAAATAATAATCATGAATTGAAAGTCATAGGAGTTTCAGTTCAGATGGCTTCCTTACTGACCTGAAAACAGCCTTAACATTAGTTTCTCAATCACCAAATGCAATTTAGACGTGAAAAAGCGTACATTGTTTGCTTAATAAATAAATGATGACCTCAGGATCTCTACCAGTGATGACATATAATGAAGTGAATGAAAGGTGATTAATGTGATGTGAACACATAAAGCACAAGTGTTTCAATCTGCCCATAATTTGTGAAATTCACTAATATTTTGTAATTCTCCTTCTATAGTTCCTTCCATGGACAGCCCTTGCTTTCATATTTTGTTATCAAATTGGCCCTATATTCAGCTTGGTTTCTCTCGCTTTAACATTCCTCGCAGGAGGAACAGCGATTCTTCTAGGTTTCAGATCAAAAGAATTCACAGCCAAGGGGTATGTCTTATTCTACGCACTGCCCATGGTACTTTTCGTCATCGGAATTATCTTCTTCATTCTTTTTCAAAAATATGGTGTAAGTGGCTTATCTAAAGTGTGAATAATGCACTCGATTTTCCTCATTTTATATTATACCATGAATAAATATACCTGAGAATTTAGCAGGAGGACATAAATTGTCTAGCTATCAGTCGTTAAGTTGAGAGAGGTGTGCTGACACTGGATAGATAATATGTGAAAGGAAATTAACCCTGCCATATATTTATGTTTAAAATTCGACTATATGATTATCACTATTCCAGAGTATAAACCCTCTTGTTAAGCTCTATCGTTCGCAATCTAAACTCACCACCTTAGAGAAAGGGCTGTATTCAGTTATATGTTTCCCTGTTAGTACTCCATATCAAGATGTCTTTCTAACATCCAGATGACTATATTCTTATCGACTGCAAGCTACCATACAGTGGGTTTCAATGATTAAACTCGACGAATGCATCATGCTCCATCCAAATGGTCATTTCATTCTGCTATTTGTTGTTAACTGTAATATTATTCACGAATTGGTTTTCTTCATTAGAAGAAAAACTGAGGAAAACAATTTCTTGTCACCGACGTCGTGGCCTGATGAAAATAACATAAATCGCAAATAACACATTTGTGGTGAATCGCTTATTGTCAAGCGCTACACAGACTCTACAAAGTTCATCAGTAATCTTTATCATATCAAACACAGTGAATGCAACCTCTCAATGTTTGCTTCCTACTCTTCATTCTCTCATTTCAGTCTCCATTCGACATATTATGTGGACTATTTCTCGGAATTGGAACAAGTCTTGTGAGTTCCAGTGAAACATATTTGAAAGTGGTCATGTTGGAAATTTTCTGTTTGTTAGCATTGTGTTTTTGTCTATTTCTGCATCTCATGATTGCCAACTGTTTGTCTTTACTCAGTAGTTTTCCAATTTTACAGAGGATTAATCTCGAATTCACACTGTTAAAACACGATATTGAGTGATGTCTTAACAGTTTTGTAGGAATATTTCAATCAGTCAGAAAACCAACAGTTTGTCATGAGAAATCAATCAATAACTAAAATTTTCCCTATAAAATAATACTCATCAACCACATTTTCTAATGATTCACAACAACCTATGACACTGACCTGAAATGTTTTGAAGAATACTCACATTTTGATCTTTTGAAATTGCAGGTCATATACTTATCTACAGTGTGGTTGAAATATTCTCCTGATGAAACAATCCACTCAGTGGTATTTATGGTCTTCCTTGAATTCATCGAGTTGGTGGGACTATTCATGACATTCGCTATGTTATTCTGGCTAAAAGCGGAACTATTCCCAACTAGTGAGTTGGAATAAACGCAGTTGATAATCTGTCAATTTTCAACCCTTCATGATTCATGAATAAATAAATGGTTGTTAATTCTACACATCGACTTCTGTCATGAGACCCAGAAATACTAATATCATTTATTAGGCTTTAATCACCCTTGTTCAGCCCCCCCCACCCACCAACAAATGACTTCACAAATGATCTTCGCATGCATGGGTTTGCTACTTTGGTTAAATGTTACAGGTAATTTGATGACGGTGTCATATTTGCTGGATTTTATCGGAAAGCTTTTTTCACTTTCCTGTCCACTCTGTCTATTCCTCCGTCATAGGAGTATTCAACTTTGTTATTCCTCAGAAACCATCTAGGTACACACATTGTAGATCCCATATGTATATTTGATTGTCATTATTGAGTTTAACAAGTGCTTGTGTTGCAGACGTCTTCGGTGCCTTAGGAAAATCAAAATGATTCGTAATTTGTTTTACGACCATTCATGTGGACAGTTACATCTTTACTTCATGGATATTTCGAATTATATTCAATATGTGTAGGTATCTGCATCAATATAGTCATTTCTCTTCTTTGAAACGACGCAATTTCGCTGTACATGTTCTCGTGATAGCATGGCATGATAATGCTTGAGGGTAAGCCAACTGCATATCCTGATAGTTTATCACACACTTCAAGAGTTTACATTCCTTCATCACTGAAATTATATTCACGAAGTATTTCAAATATCATCAAGTCAGAGGGCTAAAAGAAAATTCAGGGAAGCTCTCTAACTTAAAATGAGCTTCCACTTTTTGTCATCATGTCATCTGATAATATATCAAAACACAATTACGTCTTGTTATAAATGAAGACGTTGAATATCAATTGCACACATCTCAAATTCAGCTTATGTAGGGCTTTCAGGCCTGAAAATTTATTCCATGAAACATTGTCACAAAATATCGACCCTTCATCAGTTGTAAGCACCTGTGAGAAGTGAGCTGAGAGATCATATTTGCCGTGGAAAGCAGTAGGTGTGTTGTAATTGAAAAAAAGTGTTTGAATTCAGTGATCATTTACAGATGATTGTTATTTATGTGAAATTCTCATAAAATATTTTGCCCATATGAATTGAGGAACATTCTGATTTCGAAGTTATATGATGTCAACTAAATGTAGAGAAGAACCATCTGAATGCACATCGACGACCTCTCTATGTGTGTGATACGAGAAATTAAGGAAAGTGAATGATAATCACTAAAAGGTAGTACACAAGTGAGTGATTCGTTAATTTGGTGAGTCTTTTTATGTGAATGAAGTTGTGGAATGTTAAGAAGATTGACTGAAGAGGAAGAAGCTTGAGTGATAGGATTCATTATGCACCGTAGATAGGACTAGACACATGACACTAATATTTGTCAAATCAAAAATGTCCAAAACAGTCTGACCTACAGGAGGTCAGTCGCCAGTCTGAACAGCTCAGTGGTAACGTCTCTGACTGCTGGTAGCACTGCGGGACGCGGATTCAAATCTCAGAAAAGACATGAATTTCTTCGAGGTTGCAGATATACCTTTCTGACGATTGCCATCTAGCCCGAAAACTAGATCGAAGGCTTCCTGGCGATTGCCTCCAACCATCTAATAATAATAAGGTTAAGAAGAATCACGCGGAAAATTTGCGTGTCAAACAAGCATGGCAACACGGGTCTACAAATTCTATATCCTTCAGACTTCGGTTAAGGAACCAAGTAACTCATAATACCTGTATGTGTTGTTTGACAGTTTACTAAAGCATCAGTGCAGGTAGTTGTTCTTCATCAGACTGTCTTTCTTCGGTATCATCTTCAACGAATATTTACTCTACAATGTTTCCAAAGTACAACATTATTTGTATCATAAAATGAAAATAATCTGAGCAGGAAAACCAGTGTAGAGGCAATGTAAAGTACTTGTAAATCACTCCAAAGTCCTAATGCACTATTTATTTACGTGTCATCATAGATGAAGATTTTAACTTGAAGAGGTATGAATGGTTTGAATGATTTCATGCATTTACCGATGCTGAGTAGGTCATGATACTTATCGTTGTTTATGCCTTCAAGATATTATTGATTTTGTTCATCTGGCGTAAGATTATCATACTGACTACTCATCATCCTATTCCAAAAGTTTCCTGCTCTTCCACAGAAATAATGTTTTCGATTCCCTTACATTTTCAGTAAAACACAGAGCTTCAAGCTAGAGTCTTGAAGTTTCGGCAACAGTGGCGTCAATTCTTTTGTGGGATGGGTTTGCTAGCCTCATGCCCAACCTTCCCTCTTTATCAGTCTTATCACTGGCTTAGTAAGGTAAAGGAGTGAGTCGGTCAGGGATCGAACCCTGAACCACCTGCAAGTTTGGTGAGCATTCTACCGCTGTGCCACCAACGCAGACGACTATTCAACGTATATTTCCCTTAAAATATTCTGACATTTTTCACTACTATTATTACAAACAGACACTTCAAATTATTTATTTGCATCTACTTTATTGACGAGGAAATATTGAGTGGTGCAAATGTCATTTGGAATCAACATAGGAGGGAGTCTCCGTGGTTCTCCTTTAGGACTTTCCTAGTAGATGTCTTCATGGCGAGCTTAAAGAATAGTCTCTTGCAAGAATCTGTATGTGTATAACAGGTATATGGACAAACCTATAGTAAATATGATGATAACTGATCAGCCGCTAAACTTCTCAAAATTTCAAATTAAATGCTTCTCATCTGCCTATGCTCTTCATTTCCAAAGAGGAGTTGAACTTCACATTTCACTTCTTAGATGCAACACTAGACAGAAGACAGGATGGCACGTTGAAGTAGTCGACTTACTGAAAACCAGCCTTCAAAGTGCAGAACATTAACTTCAGCAGTTGATTATCTGCAGAAATCTTCTCTATGGATAAAATCTTCACAAAACCCTCTGAAGTAATGTATATCCTAGAAGGTTTGGTAACAGAAACATCAAGAAGTAAACTGTCTCTAGACAAATCACAATGCCAAAGAAGAAACTATTCATGCGTTTGGCGTTCAAAAGTGACATTAGTGCTAAAGTGGTCAGACAATCTTTCTATGCAGCTGACTAACATTTCATATTAGCCAGCCGAAATGTGGTTTGACAATGCGTCAAGCACAAACAATCGCTTTTATCTACCTCTATGTAGATTTACTCATTTGCATGCTCATGTGTAGCTGATTACATTGCATACTGTAAGCACAATCTTCAGGAACGCGTAGATAAACACTATCAGATTTAAAACAATCAATACAGGTTAATAGAACAGGATCTATTGAATTTATCAAATTTCGGTAGAACGCGTCAGCTGAATACTCTACATAAACGGATATACATATCTTTGAAATTACATTTGGAAAAATAGGACTGATAAGTAAACAAACTACATTAAATTAGTCATACAGAAGGACAGGTGAGAATGTTTTCCAGGCCATGTTCAAATAGATAAGAGGAGATGGAGTATGAGAGATCAAAATTAAGATAAATTGCATTACGCTTCAATTACCTCACTTAGATAAACAATTAATCATTGGAGAATATAACAAGAATTGCAAACAGAGTAATATCAGTAGTAATAGTTATAATAACAATAACAACAATAATAATAATATTGTAGTGAGTTTGGGTAATATTACTGATGAAAGATAGTCTTAAATGAATCAAGAATAATAATAATTATAAGAGGTAGGTTAATAAATAAAACGCATTACCATGGTAGATTCAGAGTGACGACCATCTTCTACCAGATTCCGTTAATGAAAGACCGGCAGAGGATAAAGAAACCTTCAATTTGTGAATGTCAACTGAAGTCAGATTATTCAGCACCACCTGGTTTATCCCTTGAAGTTATCTACAGGACCATATGCAACCATTCCAAAAGCTTACTTTTTCTCCACTTGTGCATAGCCGAACCTTTAGATATACATGGATGATAACCCTGAATTGTCTTCAGAAACTTTTGTTTAAACCTCTTTCTCTACCTGAGTTACAGTAATGCTCTTTTATTTTATTCTACTTTACCATGTGAATTCACTCCACTTCACTTCATCTTCGCCTCCTTTGCTGTCATCATCATCAAAGTCTTCATCATTATGACTTCACTTGACCAATAACTTTATAATCTTCATATCAATTCACTTGTTTAATAATCTTCAAAAGTATTGTAGTTCATTTATTTCAACTCTACTCCCTTAAAACATCATTTTATTTTTCCTTATTCTGATTGTGTGCATATTGACGGAGCTATTTCTAGTGCCACTCAATGCCACTTTCATAATATTAATGTGACTTTACAGCTTGATAATGATAATGATTATGAGCAATAGTTTGTGCTCGAAACGTCATCAGTAAATATTACTGTATAACACTGTGAGACTCTATCAAAATAAAATTTACCCATAATGGAATTACACTCTACCACAGTGCCCAAGTTTTATTCTTATATCAATGATACTTATGGTCTTCCTACCAGGAAGCTTATCAACAAACTCACACGACTTTGTCAAACTGAAGCAAGATTCACAAATCATCGGATTTTTAACAGTCGATGTTTAAAAAATCATATAATTCCGAAATATTTACGTCTACGTACTCCAATTACTTCAAATAAAATAACATCAGCTGCCGAAAATGTCAGGAGATTATGTCTAAGAGAAGAATTACATCGAGTTACTGTGAAACTAAATAATATACGAAATGAAATTGAAAAACTCAAACACAAACTCAAAAATATGATCAATGACAAAGATTATACAATTATTCTTGAAACATCCAAAAAAGCTAGAGAATCTGCATTAAGAAAATCAAAAAACACACAAATCAAAAAATTCAACAAACTTATTGAAGAAAAGAACACAGCAAATGAAATTGATGTCAATGCTTCATTCTCTATGGACAAAACAAAGTGGGTGATCAACCTCTCATCAAGGGAACTAAGCTCCAGTGAGATAAAAGTATTGGAGAAAGGACTAAATTTCAACGTAACAGTTAATAAACTAAAACCAGAGGATGTCATTCCTAACATAGAAGTAGCACTAGGGATATGATTATGAGCAATAGTTTGTGCTCGAAACGTCATCAGTAAATATTACTGTATAACACTGTGAGACTCTATCAAAATAAAAATTTACCCATAATGGAATTACACTCTACCACAATGCCCAAGTTTTATTCTTTTATCAATGATAATGAAGTCGTTGAAAGGAAATATCCTTTCACTTAACGAAGCTTACTCTTTCATGATGAATAAATGGGTATATTTCTCGAATTGAAGAAATGCAAGGACCCATGGACAGTGAAGGGACGTAGTTAGTTTCTACGACATTCTGTCGAACTTGCTGAAGCGAATGCTAATATTGATACTCTCAAAGGTATTTCGACTGTTGTTCAAGAGGCTTCTTATTATTTGTGTGTATGAAGCTGAGGACACTGATTGATGTTGTCTATTGTTGGTATAATGAAATGGTTCAGGTTGGAAGATCAACTTTACTTACTGAATGTCGATGCAGCTGCTGTGGAATTCTTTTATTCACTGCAGAATACTTGATGAGTAATTATCAGGGGTAGAATTTCAAGAGGAACACCTTCCTTCCATCATGTCTGACAATGTGATACTTTGATCGGACACTCGTTAATACCTGGTACCATGCGTCTAGTCCCTTGTTTGGTGAATACTCAATTGTATCAGTCAGTTTTCTAAATCGGTTATTGATACTTTGTGGTTGTTCATGGTATCCAATAACTTCAACGATAAACACGTATTACTCAATATACAGAATGACGTCAATAAATCTTCGGAAGTTAAGTGAACTTTTGATTTACGAAGGACAAAATATTCTGAGATAATGTGAGTCTGACTTAAGGAAGAGAAATTCGGTGTAATTTGCACATTGACTGACCTTAAATCATCATTGTGTAGGTCCACAAAGACGAATGTATACTACAGTCAGTTCGTCTCTTGCCCTTACCAAAAGTAGCGAACGTCATATGAAACTTTTAGAAAAAATTGATTTCCCAAGTTGCTCTTCGTACTTTGTGTTGGGTATAAAAAGTGGACGTGGTAAACCAGTTGCGAAGTTGAACTGTCTTGGAAATCACTATGTAATTATTGATCAGATGCCGCTCGTTGAACAAGCTGTGCAAAGTCACGTACGAGAAGCTCACAAGGATAACGAAAACTCATGCGGTAAGCGTACTAGCACGATTGCAACACTTAGTCATTTTGAGCTCGGACATCATCATGTTCCGAATAGACATTTGTTTCAGGAGAAAATAAATGAAGTGATTTCGAAATAAATGTGAATGCTTTAGTAGAAAATATCTTCATACCGAATCCGTTCAAAGAGCTGAGAGTCTTGCAGGGTAATTCATGGTTCCTTATAGACATGCTGGAAGTCATTTGACGTGTGGACAATATGATGAATGACTATTACCATTATTGTATTGTTAAAGTGTTCATTACTGTGCGTTTCTATTTATTACACGCATAAAATAAAAATAATTCTGCCGAATACGAATTTATGATCATTTTCCTGTCCATCTTATGACGAACAGAACCAAGTCGTAGTGGTTTGAACGCAGGAGACTGTCTTACTGTGTGGCTGACCAAAACTTCCTTCAACAAGTACAGTTACAAATCGCTCCAAAGGCAGCAAAACAATGATCATTTTTTGTTGGATCTGTGTGGTTCTCTTAAATAATATTAGTAATCACATCAGAAACCGGATATTACCTCAGCAGTTACGTAGGGAAACTACGCAGTCGAAATAATGTTATAAAAATGTTCTGCAGAAAAATAATATCTGACAAAATAACCCGTAAGAAGTAACACAAAATTAGGTAAAATACTCCTCAGCGGGTGGGAGGGAATCAAAACCTCTCTCCCATAAGAATCACGCACAAGTAATTTCTATGCATAGACCAAGGTCAGATTAACCTTGATTCACTCCAATAGAATGAAGTCGTAAAACAACACATTATCGATGCCATCACACAACCACAATCAGAAGCATTAAAATTAGAGATTAAATAGGAACAAAACCAAGTGATAACGACCAAGACAACATATGACATGCAAGTGTCAGAACAACAATATACGGTATATCACCTTTGAGGCACCTTCAAGGAGATAAGCGGATTATATTTACACAGTTAGTTGAAATATGCAAATAAGTATACATCTTGTTATAACTCCGTTCAGGAGGAGGAATTTTCCCAACAATTATTCCAGCACGCATAATCTTTCGTCTACCGGTATGCAGTCATTACAACTTACAATTCCAATCAAATATTATAATCACTCGTATGGCTGATTACCTTTTCAAATTCCACTTGAGTTTGCAGTTTGTTGATACTGAGATTGAAATCACAGAATTTAGCATCTGTGCGATAAGCTTTATACTATAAATCATGTGAAGAGATTGTAGAGTGAATGAACGAAGACAAATTCTGCTGGAACAGCCAAAAATTGACCATGCACTTTGATGGACTGGATTAATGCTGTTAACTGTGCAAATGACAACTGTTCACTTTTGCCATTATCCCCTTTTGTGAAAACAGTTGCACATAGATAAATGTGATAGTATACCTGATGTAAATGAAACAGCCCCTTCTCAGAACAACTTGATTGTCATTGAGAGCAGGAATTATTTTGAGATGATGAAAATCCGACTTAAGGAAGAGAATTTCCGTGTCACATGTGATTTCATCCAGAATCTTCGACCTTATACAGATAGATATGACTACATATGAACACTGACACTCCTTGTGTATTTTGTTGCACTTCGTGCTCTTCCACATCTCACGACGTTTCAGAAGTCCGTAACACACAAACGAATATTGGTAGTAATATTCACACGAGCGCTGATTGACTTACAATAAGACTGCTGTGATGATAACGCACATAAAGCAAAGATCACTCTCGAGTATTTGATCAGAGTAACAGGTCATTTAAGTGTTAACACTGATATAAATAGAGCATATGTGAAAATATCGATAATATTTTCAGACAGGAGACTGTGAGTTTATGAGTTTGATTTTCATGCTTACAGTGTTAGAAAATTTCACTGGTAGGCGACATCGGTGGATCTTACAATCTGAATATCTGCATCAATACCATGCTGTGTAAATTGATTCACTTGTCGTAGATGGACGACTAATGATGTGAAAGTAGTAAGGGATACTGACGCCACGTCAGTATTTATATTTCTCATTAGAAGGTTGATTTGGAGACTGAATAATGGATTCCATTTGTTAGACATGCACATGTGCATAAATCCGTTGCTAAAATTGATGTCTCTGTTCAATGTTTGTATCAAAGTTTCGTTATGATTATCGGTTGGACACTTCAGGTTGCATAAAATGCTTTCCTTTCATGTATTTCATGTGCAGATGTTCCTCATATCAGAAAAAACGTCGAATATATTCATGCATTCATTCACTCATTCATTTTCAGACTTACGAAGCAGTCGAACACTGTTATCAAATGACATGGTTCATGTCCGCTGATTTGATGAACACTGGAAAGTGAGATAATAATTTCCTTCATCAATTTTCCTTTCACCAACAGCAAAACTGATCCAAACCAGCTGCCAACACCACTCTGGTATACAGTGATTGTGTGTGGGTGAGTCTTTCATGACACATTCCTTCCCTAATTTAATATGAAGGAACACAATTTATAAGAGATAAACGGATGGATAGAAAGCAAGCTCACTGTGAAACAGAATTATAAATTTGACTCTTCAATTAGTGGAGATGACATTACACTGTGCTCACATTGCAATCTTCATATTCAAATCTGCTGAAGTGACAGACAAGTTGATTGGATGATTTTAATAGATTCTGAGAAAATGTACATTCCATAGATTTAACTAGACTTCACACACTTATTCATTTAACCGTTTGTCTGATGTTACATGATTGATCCGTCTTTTCAAAGTGTGGAGATACATTCTTTGAATTAGTCATTTTCCATTGAGATATCTGCAGGTGTACTTTGATTCGACATTAGTAACCAGTGTGATGTGTCTATTCATTTCTTTGATGCAGACTGAATTCTATCAGTCAGGATTGCAAATAGCACGAAACCTAAATCCAAGGCTATCTGCGGATTGCCTCCGACCATCTAATATCTGTGGGTGTAATTAATTTCATATTTGGACGATTCTTATTCCATCCAGTGTACTTGCAGAATATTGCATATTAGACATAATTGAGAATTTCATTACATGCTGGAGTCGAATTTCTAGCTTTCCATGATGTGTACTCTTTTGTTATTTCGTGTAAAGCTTTGAAGTTGACACATCTCCACAGAGTATCTGATTATTTTCCATTGTCGAGTTGTCTTACTGACATTTTGGAAACTGTCATAGTTTTGACTAAGTAACACTGACGGTGTCAATTAATTGAGTATTCGAAAGCTTAATAATAGTGAATTCTGTCAGGATTAGTGGTCTTGAGACAAGTTGATTAATCGTTGATGTTGGTGAATACACTGATATTACCTCTTGATTGTCTGTTTCAGCTGCACTGGTTTTGTCTTGCACATATGCTTGGCATTTATTCAGAGGTTGTGAACACTATTTGGGATGTGTTATTAAAAATTAAGTCTTCAATATGTGAAGATGTTATTATATTCTGGTCAAGTTGCATGCATCATATACAACTCTAGATGTTAATCGCGTGATTTTCACAGATTCTGAGAACATTAATATTCCATAGATTCAAAATAAACGTCATAGGCTTATTCACTCGATCCTTTATCTGATATTCAGTGACTGGTGTATCTTTTCACAGCAACGAACCGAAATCCTTCAATATGTGTCTTTAATAAGATATTTGAAGGTGTAATTATTTTCCCATTGGGAAAGAATTTTATTCATTCAAGTGTAAATGTAGAATAACGCATATTTTAAGTGGTTGAGGAATTCCCCACTTGTGGGATTTTAAGCTAAAGTTAAATGCTGGAATCGACTTCCAAGCTGTCAATTATTTGTGCATTTTAGCTATTTCGCTTAAACTTTTGAAGAGTATATGATAATGTTGCGTTGTCAAATGTTCCTACTGATATTCTCGAAACTGTCATGGTATGGAGTAATTCACACTGATAGTATGTGTTAACTGATTGTTGAAAAGAGAGAGTACTGATAATGAATTGAAAGGATTAGTGATCTTAAGATAAGCTGATTCATTCTTGCTGATTCACTTGTGTCCTCTGAACTGGATAGTTTACTTGAGAAGCTTTCATCGCCCTACTAGGCAATATCTTCATCACATACTCCAATTTGAATCGAATTGAGCTTTTAGATTTCTCCACGACTTCATTAGTCATCTCTTTTATTGACCTTGAACTCGATTAGTTGTTTTTGCGTGCTTTCACACCCGCTAGGCTGCTGTATTGGAACTCATTGTTTCCATGACTTGAACTTTGACCTTCGTGTGTGAGATTCCCTCCTTATCGATTGGTACATTTTGTCTATTTCAATGTGTTTATTGATGGAAGACTCACTGAATTACTAGGCTACTGAAAATTCTCTAGCATTCTCGGTGTTTTCTCCTTGTGTTTGATCTTTAGTAGGATTATGTTTTCAGACATTTGCATCACTGCTTCCGCAATCACACCTGATATTGGCGATCCCATGGGTGTTCCTTTTACTTGTTCATATATTTGGCCGTTGAATTATAAGTACGCTGTTAGGTATAGGTTCACGAATTCCATCCAGCTTGTGTGTTGCATTTTTGATTGTTGTGGGAGGTATTCGTCTTTGCTGAGCATTGCTCCATGGTCTATTTTGCTAGTTTCTGTCCAACTGAGGAATATAATGCTGTGATATTAAAGGATACCATTATTTGTTGATCATCTATTTTAATGCGTTCGATTTTCTGCAAAAATTGGTTAGTAGAATTGATGGAGTGATCGCAGGAATCTGTTAGGTGTTCGAGTTTTCTGTATAATTCTCTGTGTAAATTGTATGTTGGAGTTCCTGGGAGTAATACAATCGGTCGTAACGAGAAATTCGGTTTGTATATTTGGCGTCTGCCGTAGAATCGAGGAAGGGCTGCCATCTTTCTTTCCACCGGAATAGCTGTTGTAAATTACAATGAAACATGTTTAACAGTGGTTATGTTGAAACGTTTCTATGTGTCAGCCATATTTTTATGTCCACCGCTAGTTCTGGTCATTGTCAGTTGAGGTGATTCTGCACCCGATTGTTTTCCACTTTTCTAGTCTGTGAATACCAAAGAAAATCGGAACAGTTCTCAGTAGTATCATCCTCAGGCTGCATACTCACATATGTATATATATATATATCATATTCGTTGCGACGAAAGGAATGTTTTTAAGGATCCGTCACTAAAGCTTTGAGTTTTAGATGACAATGAAGGTATTCCTAATTGGATTATACAGATACACTGATCAGATGGTGACTAAATTAAAACTAAATAAGTAAACTCAGGGACATGAAAAATTTGATAGGATATAGTAGACTTCAATTGAGAATAAAAGAAGGTCAAGTCAAGACCCTTGTCATACGGAGTAGAAGTGTGATAGATTCAAAAAGATACGTAGGCAGTTAAAACGAAGTCTAACCGAGTAAATTAATTTGTTATCTTTTTTCTGAGAGTTGAAGTTTACGGATGAGCTGTCTTCAGCGGTAACTCATCGTAGCTATCTTCTAAGAAACCCAGGTCAATCAATAATTTATAATCGAACTTTCGAATATTCAATCCGATCTTTGCGGTAGCTCATAAAATCTACAACACAGGATGTGTCCGGAACATTGGTAGCGCATTACACATAAATATGGTGAATAGAATTTAAAAACCTCAAACTTTTAGGTGTCCATGCTGTATCCTATCAAGTGCTCTGTCAATATGTATCAAAAGGAAAACGACAGGGAAGTCGTCTCAAAAGTAATCGTCGGTATCAAAGAAACAACTCACGAATTTACGGATCAAGAATGAAGGGATTCAAAACAATGATGTTCAGCAGAGAGTGGACCATGAAGAAAAAGTACACAGCAAATGTCATGTAATCAAAAGAGGATGATTCCGTCAGACTGAGTAGAATATTTATGTGGCAAATTATGCAAATTCCAATGTGAATAAATTGCTATATTTTGTTTTCGGAGTATAGCATTTCTAAGCGAAGTACAAACACATACTACTTCCTAGTCAAAAGTAGTATGACTTTCAGCCCAAATAAAAAAGTATCAGAGAATAGATCAGGGAGAAATTAACAAAAGCCGCCATCTCAACTCACTGAAATCTTACACTGTATTTCTTCATAGTGATAGTCATCATATCGGTTCTGCAAAGTAACGAATAGGCGCCATTGTTGAGTGGTTGGAGCAGACAGTTTCATTACAAAGTCATACTTCACAAATACATATCAACATTCAGAAAGCTGATCTAGCATAAAAAGATTTACACATCTGTTTCTTGAGCTGTACATCTTATGCTACTCATCTGCCACTTGAACTGATGCACTTAATTTATTGGTATCGACTGCAGCATTATTTGCTTGGTAAAAGGTTTCACCAGACAAGAGTAAAGTGCTTTCGAAAACTAAAATATGCCTATGAGAATGAATTACTTGTAGACATAAGTCAGGTTTTCATCTGCTGATGAAACCTTTCTATCGTTCCATTGGAAAATCGGTAGTTTCGGTTACACAGATTTTGTGATGAAACGTTATGGATAGCTGTTTTCTAGGAAGTTTCTTATCAGAGTGTTATGCTGGTCTTCTACAGTATCAGGCCTGCGGATTCTGTGGCTCGGTGAACGGATAAGGTTTCGTTTGTATTAAGAAGGGCCCAACTGTGAAAGTTAGTGAATTGTCCGTTCTCTGTCACGTTTCTGTAGATGAATCATTTCAGTGTTCCATCTTGTTCACGTCTTGTTAATTGGACGTCCAGAAAAGATATTTTTGTGTCGGATTCCTTCTCTAGTGTGAACTGAATTGCTTGAGAGCAGCTATTGAAGAAGTCCTTGATGTTATCCAAGTTCTTGGCATTGTTGAAGATAATCAAATTGTCCTTCACGGATCTCTTGTCAAATTCAAAGTTGTCAGTCCTTCACTTTAGATGCGTGTTTTCAAGTTTCGAAATGAAAAAATTCTGCGAGCGACGGACCAATTGATGAGCACATATCTATAGCATCATTTTGTCGATATATTTCGTTACTGAAGGAGAACTGGACGTTTAGGGCGCTTCTCAATAGGAGTTCCTTCAAATATTCAGTGTGTATACCAATGTTCATCTCCTTTAAATCAGTAATTTCACATGTCTAGCCTATTCTTTCGTGTATTGGGACGTTTCTAAACAGTGATATTAGATCTGGTGAGAACATGGTTTGGATGGAAACATTGACGTCTTCAATGGAGTTGACGAAGTCGAAAGAATCTCGGGGTGAGTGGCGGGAAATTCGCCTTCTGACTGGTTGTAGTAGGTCTTCTAGCCATTGTGCAGCAGGATGATCAGGTGAATCGGTCATATCGAGAATGCGTCGAAGAGTTATGTCTTTGCTTTGCACTTTTGGTAATCCATAAAGTCGGAGTAAATTTATGGTATCTAACAACGAAGCATTTAAGTCTACTAAACAATGTGACTACTCAACATTAAGTCAATGAATGTTGTTGTGGCTCCAATGAAGACGTTAAGTCGAGTTTAATTCTAGTAGTTTAACATGTATATTTTGTCGCCAATTCAGTGACTAGTCCCAATGTGAATGATATGTCATTCCAATTTCCACAAAACTGTGAGGTCCTCCACGCTTCTGGTAGTTATGCAACTCAAAAATTACGATCAAATATGCAAGAAGCATCTAACAAGTGTGTACGAAATGTAATGATAAGAAGTAACGGAGCTAGGTATATACTTTTGTGAAGGAATCACCCTCGAGTGTTAATAAAGTGAGAATACGCTTTCAACAAATTCTAACAAATATGACACCATCATCAAATCGCCTGTAACATTAAACTATATTTGCAAACTCATTCATACGAAGGTCATTTATGAAACAGTTTGTGGAAGGAAATGGAACCAAAATAACTGATATTGGGAATTCCTCACGTTTATTTACTCAATAATTATGAAAGATTGAAACCTGACACAATATTCGCTTAGTTTATTCTTTCTTCCGGATTGTGAATCGATTATCTGCTGTGAGTAGAATAGCGTAGAAAATGTTAGAAATAGTCCCAGCAACTCAAGCGATATTATGTAAATTTTAAACGCAGTTGAATTCATTGATTTGTCATGAGAATGTTTTAACCACACTGCAGAATAGTATATCATCTGTAAATATGAGTATTTGCAAAAACACATTTCAGGTTAGTTTCATAAACGTTTGGGCTGAATAAATTCAATTCATATGAAAAGGTGGATAACAAATAATACATATGTAGAGGACATTTCCTTAGTGATTGATTTTTCACACGACTCTGTGACGCTCCTGATTAGACGAAATACTCCTAAATACTTGTTCTGACGTCGTGTGATGTAATAAATTAACTGTGTGCATTTGTAATTCAACATCTCAATTCCAACTGGATACCAGAAGATTGAAGCTTCAGACTCTGAACCACTCTGATAGCATTCAATCATTTGTTGCTTGCCTAGAACAAAATATATACTCATGAGTTCATGCAGAACCGCCACAGAAGATTTGTCACTCCCTCAAATTACAATGAATTTGATTTCCTGAGTATTTGACGGGTATAACAAGGTATGTTCAAGGTGTTTACAATTCGAAAATATCACCGAACATTTACCGTCACAGTTTCAAAGAGAAGGAAATCTCCGCCTCTCCCTCAATCGTAACTGTATTCTTGATCATATAGTCGATTCCAGACATCACTTAAATGCAAAATGCAACTCCAGAGTCACTCGAATAAGTATGCAAGAATCTTGCTAAAGATGTAGCAATCAAACTTTCCCTGAAGTGCATAAGCTATATCAATGTAGGTTGTGAAATTCGCATACAGAAGAAATTTGTTCAGTTACACAACTGAGGGTGGAACTGATTTGTCGAAGTATTCGACAAGTGGTACTTTAAAAATATTTATGTTTTTTTCCCCACTAACATTATCACAACTCCACTCCTTATGAAAAGGATCTTTCAATGACCTCCATTCAATTTTAACTGGACTCTACTCAATATTTTCAATTACAGAGTATATATATATATCAATTATCTATAATGTCATGTCTGTCAATTTATTCACTTAATTTTAATTTATTCACCACCTGATCAGTATTTCTGTATAATCCAATTAGGAATACCTTCATGGTCATCTAGAACCCGAAGCTTTAGTGACACACCCTTAGAAACATTCCCTTCGTCGATACGAATATGATATATGTATATATATGATTATACAGCTTGAGGATGATACCAATGAGAGGCCTTCCAATTTTCTTTGGAATTCACAGAATAGAGAAGTGGAAAACAATCGGGTACACAATCACCTAAACTGACAATAATCAGAACTAGCGGTGGACATAAACATATGGCTGACACATAGAAACGTTTCAGTATAAACACTGTTAAACAAGTTTCATTGGGACTCACAAAAGCTATTCCAATGGCAATGAAGATCCCATATAGTATATGGAATGGATACTGAAATAAGAAAATGAAGAGTATGAAGGAGGGGTTTTAAAGGTAGTATACGGTGTGTTTGATAAGAAAACAGTTAATAATGAACTTTGCTATATGTTTGGATTAGTCATGCGATTCTTGATAGTAAGTGAGCCATCGAGAAAACGTCGCCTTTCATTTATGTGGTTTTATCAGGCGACAGCATTAGTGATGAGAAACTGTGTTCCTCAGGTGTTCTTCTATCAAAAACACCTTATTCGTGCACATTATAACAGACTGTACCAAAGAGCGGAATTAAATTATCATTTGGATGAGAGATGATACCTTCCTCTAGATAGATGAGTCGCATCTACTCTATCAGCTGGATGTTAGAAAAACATTTCAACACGCAAAGCCATCACGAAAACGTAAAATGACAAACAGCTGTTCCCCTCGTGCAGTTAGTTTCGACTGAGAAGAGTAGGTTTGCATACTAACTGTCATACACTGTAACAATGATGAACACTGAGTTGATTAACAAACTGGAATAGGTGATTAATGTGATTTCTTTTCATTTGTTATGCAGTCAGTATTATTCGATCACTTTTCATTATGAGACCAGCAACCACACAACACTTTTCCTCATGTGGAATATTTAGGCAAATCAAAGCACAGTGTTACACAGAATAATGAGAACTGAGAGTGAAATAAACACTTCTAATGCAACACTTACACCGAATAATTGATAGAAGATGTAGAACGTGATTCCCATGATAATGAATATCACACTTATTGAGAAGAAGACGAAATATCCAGTATCTGTTAGACGTTTCGATCTGAAACCGATAAGCGTTGTTGATACTCCTATAACAGCTGTTAAAGCCAACGCAATCAAGCTGTATACCCAGCATAATTCACGGCAGTAAACAGCAACGATTACACACCATAATATGATCTAGAAAGGGAAATCAGAATCAAATGAATTCACGGAAAAGAACAAATTTATTATGAGTAAACATTTACAAGTATTCAACACTTGTGGTTTGTGTGTTTATAACATATCGATCTCAGCCGTTCATAACACCGTCTTTCATTGCCAACCACATTCTCGAAATTATCGTCCATTTTTGACTTTATGAAAGTCAGCAGTTATCAACCAAATTGCATTTTAATGAAGGATAATGACTATTTTATGGTCAATGAGCATTGATTTGAAATACAACTCAAATTGCTTCGTGGTCGTCACTATCATTCAGTCCTATGTAAATTGCCAAGTGATGTTGCAATATACAAGTTCATCAGTGATACAGAGAGATTTTCAGATTGAATATTTAGTGATCGTAAAAAATGGTAAGTAGATTTCTCGATTGGTTTCATTTCAATTTTATTTACGTGTAATCCATGCAGTTGTATCCTTTTAAGACCATTGTCAGTTAAGTATTTTCGCTTGATCATTTTTCAGCGGTGACCTCTAAGGTCATCCATTTGATCTTCCGCCAAGTCGACTACACAGGACAATGACAGAAGGTTCAAACAATAGTCTACGAAACTTTACAATTGTTCGGAGTGCACTGAAAATGATTTCTCCACTATTTCGGAAAACACACCACTTCATGTGATGCAATATTCTGGTCTACCACTTCAAGTGAATTCATGTATAGTGAGAAGTGAGAACTATTGAGTAAATTCAGAACTTACCGCGAATGACACTGTGACCACATTAAGAGGAAAGAGTGTTCGCAACCTCTGAATAAATGCCAAGCATATGTGCAAGACATAACCAACGCAGCTGAAACAGACAATCAAGAGGTAATATCAGTGTATTCACCAACATCAACAATTAATCAACTTGTCTTAAGACCACTAATCCTGACAGAATTCACTATTATTAAGCTTTCGAATACTCGATTAATTGACACCGTCAGTGTTACTTAGTCCAAACTATGACAGTTTCCAAAATGTCAGTAAGACAACTCGACAATGGAAAATAATCAAATACTCTGTGAAGTTGTGTCATGTTCAAAGCTTTACACGAAATAACAAAAGAGTACACATAATGGAAAGCTAGAAATTCGACTCCAGCATGTAACTTCTTAGTGTTTGCTTGAGTCTATGATCCCAGATGTAGTGAAATTCTCAATTATGTCAAGTATGCAATATTCTACAAATACACTGGATGGAATAAGAATCGTCCAAATATGAAATTAATTACACCTACAGATATTAGATGGTCGGAGGCAATCCTCAGATAGCCTTGGATGTAGGTTTCGTGCTATTTGCAATCCTGACTGATAGAATTCAGTCTGCATCAAAGAAATGAATAGACACATCACACTGGTTACTAATGTCCAGTCAAAGTACACCTGCAGATATCTTAATGGAAAATGACAAATTCAAAGAATGTATCTCCACACTTTGAAAAGACGGATCAATCATGTAACATCAGACAAACGGTTAAATGAATAAGTTTGTGAAGTCTAGTTAAATCTATGGAATGTACATTTTCTGAGAATCTATTAAAATCATCCAATCAACTTGTCTGTCACTTCAGCAGATTTGAATATGAAGATTGCAATGTGAGCACAGTGTTATGTCATCTCCACTAATTTAAGAGTCAAATTTATAATACTATTTCACAGTAAGCTTGCTTTCTAGCTTTCCCTTTATCTCTTATGTATTGTGTGCCTTCATATTAAATCAAGGAAGAAATGTGTCATGAAAGACTCACCCACATACAATCACTGTATACCAGAGTGGTGTTGGCAGCTGGTTTGGATCAGTTTTGCTGTTGGTGAAAGGAAAATTGATGAAGGAAATTATTATCCCACCTCTCAGAGTCTGTCAAATCAGCGGACATGAACCATGTCATTTGATAACACTGTTCGACTGCTTCGTAAGTCTGAAAATGAGTGAATGAATGCATGAATATATTCGACGTTTTTTCTGATATGAGGAACATCTGCACATGAAATACATGAAAGGAAAGCATTTTATGCAGCCTGAAGTGTCCAACCGATAATCATAATGAATTTTTGATACAAACACTGAACAGAAACATCACTGTGAGCAACGGATTTATGCACATGTGCGTGTCACACAAACGGAATCCATTATTCATTCTCGAAATTATCCTTCCACTGAGAAATTAAAATATTTGAGTAATGACTATATGGCCAGTATCTCCGACTATTTTAAATTAATTATCGGTCTGACCGCAATTCATGCCTCAGTTCACATTTAGCATAATGTTAAGGCAGATACACAAGTTTCTTATGACAATCTTATGACAATGTAGGCATACTGTAAGCTAATAAACTCACAGACTTCTGTCTCAATATTTTATTGATGTTTTCACAAATGGTGTTTTTATATGATTATTAACGAGCCACTTCACTTAACTGACTTCTAGCTGTGATGAAACACTAGAGAATGATCTTTGTTTTGTGTGCGTTTTCATTGAGAAGTCGTATTGTAATTCAATCACTGCTCGTATCGATCATCCAACCATTATTTTGTTGTGTGTGTACAAAAGCACAAAGTGCAATTTAATATGCTGTTTTCCTTAGGTATAATATCACATCTATCTATGCGCAAATGTTCTCACAAGAGGGGATATTAGCAAAAGAGAACAGTCGTCATTTACACAGTTAACAGCACTAATCTCATCCATCCATCAAATCTCTGATGATCGCACAGAATTTGTTTTCAGTTACTGCACAATCTCTTTAAATGATTTACAATGGGTGTATACCAGTAGGCGAAACATTATGCGTGGTGGAATAAGTTTTTGGAAAATTTCCTCCTGAACCGTCTAATTACAATATATGTAGTCATTTCTATGTTTCAACTAACTTTGTAAATACCACCCGTTCCGAAGGTGTCTTAAAAGTAGTGTACTCTATTTTATTCTTCTAATATTTGCATATCATATATCCTTGTTATTAAGCTTAGTTCTTGTTTAATCTTTCTTTTGAGTGCAGCTCTTTGAGGTCATTTTGATCTTAGACTATTTGCAGGAATTGTTGGTGCGTGATTCTGGTGAAGAGAGTTTTCAATCTCACATCGATAGAGACATTCTAATTGGCTGTAAGGTTGAATTTTGCCTGACGTCGACGTTGAGAGATTTTTGAGTTTCGATGTTATTATTGTTAAAAAGATGGACACATGGATATGACCAGGAATAGTCGTCTTTTTGATGTCCCTAGAGTGTTGTGTGACTCTGCGTGTCCCAAGGTAGTTTTGGTCAGCTATACAGAAGGACGAAAAGATCCGTTTCCTGAGTTCAGATCACAACGACGCAGTTTCGCTCATCACTACATGGACAGAACGAAAATTGGAATAGACAATCTAAGTCACTGGGTTATGGCAGAAGATTCCACCGTAATTTCACTGGAAAACCTTTGATGCACAATCTTACTTAGCCAGTTAATCCAGATAGTTGTGGTGCACAAACACGTGAAAGATATTTTGCCTCATACTGTTAATGTTTACGTCGATACCAAGTCTTGTCCTCTGACCTTTGGCGTGGTTTAGTCCAGAAGAAGGAATTGAAGGGATTCTGACAGTGACATGGAGGGGATTGTTTGAGGAGGAAATGAAGGATTGAATGTGATTTCGGAACAAGCTGAAGAAAACTTCAGAGAACGGGGAAAAATGCAGATGTGCTGTTGAGATCTCGTGCTGCACCCGGGATCAATGGGAGTAATGATAATATAGTAGTAGATATGCTTCAGTTCAGAGGAACAAATCGGAATGTTCAAATGTAGAATATTAGATATACAAGGTTATTTCAAATTTGACTTCAATATTGTATATAATTCTTTACTTCCTGTACGTGTTTTACGAACCACATTACTTCATCCTAGAGATTTTTCTAACGAAATGTGTTACTCTGTAACTAGAAGGAGTTGAAAAGCCACTCCAAATTAGACTGTTTTACAGCTGTTTATATTTTGCCCTTCTGAATGTTAGCAGAATAAGTTTTCCAGTGTCATGAACAGTCCTTCAAGGTTGTGCAATTCTATATAGAATCTAAAAGATATCGATTTTACTATTTTATCCTGTGAATGCTTCAACCAGTCAGAATTAAAATTAAACATCTACAATTGTCATCAGACAGATTGTAAAGATTTGTGTCAATAGATAAAATTTCATCGCATATCTGAATGGCGAGGACTAAATAAACCGAGTGGAATTTGTTGGTGACCGGTTTCTCATGATAATCTAGGAAACCTTCGACTAAGTGAAATATCAGAACTTAACATCGTCTGATATGCCTCAGTGATATACCTAATTTCATGAAAATACTCCACGTACCTTTAAATGGCTGGTTGTTACCAACTCACCCCACCTATGACACTGGTATCCTATTGATTACTGAATGTTTTAATTTATCGATGTAATTTGTGCCTCTCAAGGTCATTCAAAGTATATACATATATACAAACAAGTGCTGTTAACCGTCTTAAATGTTGATAGGAAACAGTAAAGCTCTCCACATCAACGATCTTTCTTCTCTTCTTGAATTCTTGCGTCGCGCTTGTTGTTGTTGTAGTTGCTAATAGTGGTTAGAAAAATATGCCCATGAATCGGTTGTTCGGGGAATTTATTAGTGCAACTACAGGTGGTCATATCATGCATTAACAGTAACACCAAGTGAGGTTTATCCTGCAGACATAAGGCATTCAGAAACTAATGGACATTATGATATTCATCAAGCTTATTCTGGTTTCACAATTCAAAAATAATATCATCCATTCTCCAAAATGTCTTCTTTCAATTCTGTTTAATCTTATCTGATCACTTCCAGCATTTCCACAACCCTTCTCAGGTTGACACCCTAGGTTGGAAAATCGTCGCAGAGTTCATTTGTTGACCTCTTTCTACCATCTATATCCTCAACTCTGAATGGTGACACGCCCCTGACATTGTATCGTGTAACAAACATACAACATATCTGACCAACCAAGCGAAGCCACAGAGTAATTTACACCAGAGATAATAACATTCAAATAGTAACTTGAAACCCCGAAAGACCTTTATTCGTGAAAGTCAGTTTAACAATTACCCTCTCATACACAGTTGGCTTTTCCTCACTAAACTGACCATTGACTTTCTTCCTCTCAAACGGACCGATACTAACATAGTCATAGCATAAGACATATGAGTTCATGGACGTCTCTTTCATGGTGGTTGACAACACCAACGACGACTGACTGATACAAGTTGATGAACTAAGCGGTGCAACAGAATCTGCTGTTGTTCAACCTTTAGAAGGCTGTCTAACCGTAGGATTACCACCACTGATATCTTTTATGATTAGCTCCAGTTTAGCATTAAAATCTGTCGATAGGTGGACTACATGCGGATCATTTGCATGCGGTTCAAGTGAACCTGAGATTTCACAGATAATTTGATACTTAAATATGCACCATTCTACGAATTCAACGATGAGAAAAATCTTTTCGATACGGAAATTAATTACATTAGCAGATAAACTATCAAAGGGAAGAATTTCACACAGTTTCACCCACAACTTTGAAGATCCACACATGTTTCTCCGAAATGATATCACATTCAGTCGCCGAATATCAGATGGATGGATTAGGTAGACAATGTTTGCAATCAAATAAAATATGGATGACTCCACAATCTACGAAATATTACAGTCAGTGTGCTTGTCAATTCAGTGAATTTGAATTCGGTAGACTCAATGTGATCACAGTAAACAGTCGTCTCCAACATTTTGAGACTGATAGATTCTCCATATTCTTTACGATAACATTCACATCTCGCGGCTTATCTGTTGAAATTATGCTGTTTAACTTGTAAAATACATGTGCAATACACGTACCCACATACAATAATCGGAATCGTGATAAACAATGGTTCGTCTCTACTTCTACTGCTCCTATTGATGAAAGTGAAATGGATGAAGTGAAATATTCTCTTACTTTTTAGCATTCATCAGGTCAGGTGTGATGAACCACATTAAACGCTAAAGATTCTTGGCTGTGTCGTTAGTCTGAAAATGTGTGGCATAATTCTTTGTCAGTACTTACCACAAAGAATATCTGCACGCGAAATATTATGCAATATAAAAACCCTAGGAAGTCTACTGATTACCGTAAAAAGCCTTTAACAGAAATGCGGTTCTGAATTACCGATTTATTCCCATTCACATGTCGAAGAAGAGGAATCCGCCATTTTGTCTGAAAATTATCCCTCAAAAATAAGACAGAAATATCAATAGATGGATTGTGGAATCGAGTGGAATCCGAATGAGAAACGGTGAGTTAGGCGTGAGCCTCAGAGTGAAATGCAAGAGATGGTGTTTGGAGGAGACGAGGGCTTATAGGCAATCGTAGGGATAATTAAACAGAACTGCAGAAAACAGGATGAAACTGAGATGTGCACCTGAAGCCCTATGTTCAACTTGCAACCACAGCATAATATGTATATATATATAATTGCCATCTGAATATAATAAGTGGCTATACTCACGATTATCACGCTGTAAAATAATACACTCAGAAACTCAAAACCTATGGTATAAACCTCCATCGATTTAGATATGAGATATGCTCATAAACTCAGTATACTTGTTAAATCCTTTCTATAATTTAATGATTCCCACTGTAGTATTAAGAACACAATATTCACCGGAAAGTACATGGAACGGACAACTAACTAATTTTTATAGTTGGGTGCCTATCTCCAGAAAAAGAAGCCTAATTCATTCACTGTGCTCTATGATAAGAAACACCTGTAGTTCCGATTGCGTTGAC
Source organism: Trichobilharzia szidati (assembly GCA_944472155.2). Taxonomy (NCBI): domain Eukaryota; kingdom Metazoa; phylum Platyhelminthes; class Trematoda; order Strigeidida; family Schistosomatidae; genus Trichobilharzia; species Trichobilharzia szidati. The sequence goes on along the minus strand of OX235271.1, from coordinate 30,582,554 downwards.
TCAGAACTTGACTTCTTAAAAGCCACGCTCTCAAAAAACGGTTATGCGAATCGATTTATTGACAGCAACATGAAAGATAAGCAGTCTAAACTGGTCACCGACTCAGTTCCAGATAAAACCTTATCCACCTACTTGGAATTCAAAGGTGATCAGGCTTCAGATATGCTCATAAACCGTCTCTCTAATGCAGTCAGTAAGACGCTCTTTGCATCAAAATTACAAATGACTTTCACCAGTTGCAAGTTGTTCTCCATCTCTGTAAAAGATAAGTTCCATGTGCACCTATCAGTCCACCTGCTCTTGTGGAGCAAGGTGTATTGGCCGTAGCTACTGGATGCCTTCCACATGGACACGAGAACATATTCCATCTGAATGGATTTACAAGGGATAGAAGAAGTGTGTGCATAGCTCTATTCTAGAGCACCTGATCGACTCCTGTCACTCTGCCAACCCTGAACATGTTTTTAAGATCATCTACCGAATCCATGCTAACTTGCCACGTTCTCTTCGTTATGAACTTCTAAAGACAGCGGAGACCTTGTCCATTCATGACTTTAAGCCAGACCTTTGTGTAAAAAAGTACGTACAACCACTACTTCTGCCTTGACCGTAGAAGGATAGACATTTATTTTATTTTTTTTATTTCGTTTATTTAATTATTTTATGCACCTTTCCCTCATTACTAAGGTCATCATTATTAATATTCTCACTTTGAATTGTTTCCACCTGTCCCACTTGTCACTCTAAATCCAAAAATTCTTTTTTACGGCATTGAATTCTATCTTATCAAATTTCACCCCACATTATGTAAAATCTTTTATTAGCCTACTAATCTTATAATTTTACACCCCTTCCCAACGTCTTATGTATTATTCCATATATGACTTTAATTGTTTTGCTACTTGACATTTAACTATGATTATAATCACAAATATTTTAATTGAATTTCATACTATTTTTATTTCATATATTCACACCTTTGATCAAATTCTCTCGCCAGATATAATTTCTTAAAAGCCATATATATATATACGATTGCACAGCTTGATAATAAATTTGTTGAAAAGAGTCCCTTCACTGAATATTGTGTTCTAAATCCTTTCTAATCTGCAATTTGCCATTCTTTCTTTTGTGTTAAATTTATACTACTTACCAATGTTGAGTAGTATGAACAGCTTTTAACTCCTAAACACGACTGCTTTTGAACTTAAACTCAATGTATTTATGTTTTGTCTGATGTATGGTAATTAATTCCTCATAGTTGGACATTGAAGATATGTGCTGAAAATTCCACACTGTACCACTAGTACTGTTTCTGGAATAAAGCAAAAATTATTATTATTATCTGCTTGTAAATGCTTTATTTATGTGCCTGTTACTGTGTCTGGCATTCTCCCATTGGGTCACCTTTGACACAGCTTTTCTGTTTTTCCCTATTGACGCGCATGGACTGTGCTTTGAAGGCTTTCAGCAACAGACACCTCACAATGAGGATGGTATATTATATTTCATATTTTACATTTAAATAGTACCGTATTTTAGACAAATCCTGAGTTTGGGAAGTTTACGCGTCACTCAACGTGTTGTTTTATTAATCGCTGGATTATGGTCCCGAATAACTTTTTGAAGAAATACTCGTGATTATTCCAATATTCGGTAGATATTTTCGAAAATGGCGTATTAATATAACCATTATCGGAATTTATTATTATTGTTTACTTTAATTCCTAGAGGAATATAGGGCTTCAGCCGTGCGTCTCCACTGCGTTCGGTTATCTGCTACAGTCTTCACCTGGCTCCAAGTCTGCCCACACGTTTTCATCTCCTCTTCACATGACCTCCTCCAAGTCACCCTCACCCTCGCACTGACAACCAACTCACCACTTCCCTTCCGGGCTCCACTCGAGCAATGGCTTGTCTAGTGATGTCATTTGATGGTTTCCTCAGAGTATGGCCAATCCATTTCCAATTCTTCCTGCACATTTGTTTCACAATCTGTTCCTGCTGGGTTGGTTCGCTCCCAGAGATCTCTGTTGCTGATCTTTTCAGGTCGGCCATCTGATCTTGAGTATTGAGTGAAGACAACTGTTAATGAAGGTCTGTAGTTTGTTTGAGATGCTCTTTATGACGCTCAGTGCAAGTCTCTGATCCGTATAGTATGTGGCACTGACTTCACATTGAAGTTGAAAATCCGGGTCTTATTTTTGATGCTGAGTGCTGTTGACCTCCACACAGACTTGAGAGTAGTGAAAGCTTGTCTTGTTTTTCCGATTCTCCCTATGAAATCCTCGTCAGTTCCGTCGGCCTGTAGTTGAAACGATGCTTCCGAGGTCGGTTGGTGAAGGAGGTTGTTTCTTTCAAGTTCCTCCCATTTATGCTGATTGTTGTCTGTTGTTGTTGTTGCTGGTGGTGGTGTTGCCTAGGTATCTTCATCACCTCTGTTTTTTGTCTATGTTCACCTGAAGTCCTATCTTTGATGCTTCTTCTGCCAAAGTGTTGCTCTTCGCTTGCATACCTTCCAGTTTGTGGGAAATCAGACATATATCATCGGCGAAGTCCAGATCCTCCAAGTTGGATTTTTGTATGAGTCCATTTTATGCCTGTTTCCTCATCGCCCGCCGTCTGTCGCATTATCCAGTCTACTGCAATCAGGAAAATCGTTGGCGATAGTAGGCAGCCAGCTTGTCTTACTCCTGTCCTCACTTCGAAGGATTCCGTAAGTTTCCCATTGTGGATTATTTGGCATGCAGCGTTGTCATACAACTGTTGGATGAGATGTATAATTGTCGGTGACACCCCGTAGTAGCGAAGTAGTTGCCAAATCACCTGTCGATCGACGCTGTCAAAGGCCTTTTCAAAGTCGATGAAGTTGAGATAGAGAGGTGACTGCCATTCCAAGCTTTGTTCAATGATTATCCGTAATGTGGCGATCTGATCAATGCATGACTTGTTTCTCCTGAATCCAGCCTGTTCCGGTCGAAGTTTTTCATCCAGGGCATGTTTGATTCTCTCCAGGATGATGCGGCTTAGTATTTTGCTTGGGATGGACAGGAGCATAATTCCGCGCCAGTTCTTGCATTGACTTAAGTCTCCTTTCTTTGTTAGTTTGAATAAGTATCCTTTCTTCCAATCCTCGGGTACTTTGCCTTCTTTCCACACCTTCTCCAGTAGTGGCGTCATCAAGTCCGCTGTTGTCTCTGGGTCCATTTTCAATGCTTCTGCTGGGATTCCATCTGGTGCTGCCGCTTTTCCAGTTTTCAGCATCTTGATTGCCTTCAGGACTTCTGTTCTCCTCGGGGGGTTGATCTTCACTGGTAATTCTGCTTCCAATGTTGGTATTGTTGGGCGCGTTGTAGGTGGCGGTCAGTTTAGTAGTCTTTTGAAGTGTTCAGCCCAGTGTTTCCTTTGCTGTACTTCTTTGGTGATTGACTTTCTATTGTCATCCTTCACCGGTTTAATTTGTGTCAAACGTTCGCCCGATAGGTACCTAGTTGTTTGGTAGAGTGTTGCGAGGTCTCCTTTGCCTGCAGCTTGTTCTGCTTCACTTTCCATGGTTTCATAATACTTTCTTTTGTCTTCTCTGGCACTCTTCTTTACTCTTTTGTTCAGTGTATTGTAGCTTGCATTCAAATCCTGTTTTTGTTGCTCATCGGTGCACTGGATAATCTTTTGTTTCACCATCCCTCTCTCTTCTATTAGTTTCCAAGTGTCCGTAGTGAGCCACTGTTTGTCCTGTCTCTTCTTTCTGCCTAGAACTTCCATGCGGGTTTGACTCCACACTGTTTTCAAATTGTTCCAGTGCTTTTCGACGCTGACCTACTACAGCATAATGTTTGTCAAAACTGCATGAGACGCTCCATAATGACCTTTGCTTTTATACACTTTCGCTGCAAAACATCAGTGAAAATAAAGCAATTAGCATATGAGCATTATTTCAGTGTTCTCTATGATAAAGTCTCGAATGTTTATGAAATGTGTGTAATTATAAGAGGTGATTACAGCAGGGTGAAAGATATCAAATTCTTCAGACTACATGATCCTTGTTACTTCTGACAATAATCCTGCGAGAAAGAATGGTGATTCCACACATAGATGTCATTATCAATCAGCTTACTACAATTAATTCATGCCTGACATCTAAATATAAAGTGATCATGGTAATAAATTTTCTTCTTTAACGCATAATTTTATCATTTCAACACATTTTGCTTTTTTCACACAAATAAATCTATTAAATGTGTGTTGATCATTTTTGTCAATCAGGATAGAAATCAACTGTTTATAGATTAATGTAATTCCTAACAGTTATAATTCGGATGTTCTAGAATAAAAATGATAATTTCACTGAAATAAATACCGAGATGGTACTTCAACATCGAGAAGTGGAATCACACATATCACATTAACAGTCGTACACTCAGACTATAAGTAGTCAAGTGAATGGCAGTCAAAATATTCTTGCAGCGTTGACCGCGAAGTAATTTGGAAACTACTCAAGTACTACGGCGTACCGCAAATATTCATCAACCTTATTCAACAGCTGTACGACAACGGCATTTATCAAGTGATCCGCAACGGAAAACTCAGCGAGGCGTTTGGAGCAAACACAGGAGTCAGACAAGGGTGCTTATTATCACCAATGATATTCCTAACTGTGGTGGACTGGATTATGCATCAGACAGTGGGAAACGAGAAGACAGGGATATCCTGGACCGACGTGAAGAATCTAGGAGACCTGGATTTCGCGCGTGGATGATTTATGTTTGATGTCACACAAAATCGAAGACTTACAAGCGAAAACCGACAAACTGGTCGAAGAAGCAGCAAAGACAGGACTCCAGGTGAACATTGACAAGATGGAGGTTATGAAAATAACCAACCAACAACAACAACAACAGCAGCAACATCCAGCGCCAATCAGGATCAACGGGAGGGATTTCAAAGAGGTGTTACTTCATTCACTTATCTAGGGAGCATTGTCTCAACTACAGGAGGAACGGACGAGGATGTCAAATCGAGAATCGGGAAGGCGAGAAACACATTCATCAACCTGAAACCAATCTGGAAATCTTCGTCACTCAGCATCAACAACAAAATTCGGATCTTCAATACAAACGTCAAGTCAGTTTTGCTATACGGATCAGAAACTTGGCCAGTGGGTCACGAAGAATATTTCCAACAGCCTGTTGCAGACGTTTATCGACAACTGTCTTCGCTGGCTCTATACTGAAGATCAGATTTCCGGAAAGAATCGCGAACAAGAAACTATGGGAACAAACAAAACAAGAACCAATCGCCCGACAAATAAGCAGAAGAAAGTAGAGATGGATTGGACACTCGCTGAGGAGGCCGCTGGGTGACATCGCGCGTCAGGCCCTCGAATGGAACCCGAAAGGGAAGCGACGAGTGGGACGTCCAAGGGTGACATCATGTGAAGAGGAGTTGAAACAGTATGGACTAACATGGATGCAAGTGAAAAGTACAGCAGAAGATAGAAGCGAGTGGAGACATGCAGTTGAAGCCCTATGTTCCACTAGGAACCAAAGGGAACAATAATAATAATATCACACTGATCACATTTATTCTTCTGAATCCAGCCTGATCCGGTCGAAGTTTTTCATCCATTTCATGTCTGATTCTCTCCAGGATGATGCGGCTTAGTATTTTGCGTGGGATGAACAGGAGCAAAATGCCGCGCCAATTCTTGCATTGATTTAAGTCCCCTTTCTTTGGCAGTTTGAATAAGTAGCCTTTCTTCCGATCCGCAGACACCTTTCCCTCTTTCCACACCTTCTACAGTAGTAGTGTCATCAAGTCCGCTGATGTCTCTAGGTTCATTTTCAATGCCTTTGCTGGAGTCCCATCTGCTCCTGATGCTTTTCCAGTTTTTAGCATCTTGATTACCTTCAGGATTTCTGTTTTCGTCGGAGGGTTGATGTCCACTGGTTGGTAGTGAAGGTGATTATGTTTCCCTTAACCAAATGTAACTGAACCGCCAACTTAACTTCACATCACTGTAGTGGTCTCCATGAAACGAATATAATAGGATCTATGCATTCGGGAATACATCGTTGTACATACTACCTCACCATGGGGACTGAAAATATTTTAATTTATTTTAATTTTGTTTCTTTGGTAATTTTTATTAGTCTCGTTCTGATACTCTAAATCCATTCTCTGAATCTTGTCTTCATCATGACTCCTGACTGAACCACTTTTATTCCTTTCCAAGTTTACCAGCAGCCAGTTAAACTCGGCCACAATTTGGCTTTATTGCTTACATGCCGTGATATGGTTTGTTTACAGTCTACATTATCGAATTCCACTTAACGTGAACGGATACTAAGCGTCGCTCCATGGACTATAGACCTCTAAAATCTCTTCACGAAATCGATTCCCCAAATTATAAAGCAAAGTGTTGTGAATTGGATTTCTGAATGCTTCGCCTTCTTGATGGAGCTGATTAGCTACAAATTTAGGTTGAAGTCAGGTTAGAAAAGTGTACTGTTTCGAGTGATCCAACCCAGAAGTTTATAAAACAGACTCGCCGCAGGATGCATTAGAAGGTGTTTTGAAGTAAGTTGTAGGAATTTGTCCGTCAATGTAAAGAAAGAATTGAATGGAATATTCCTACCGAATTGCTTACTTGTAATACTGTCGTTTACTGGAAAGCATTTGACATGTTAGTTCTACCTGGATATAGACGTGTTCCCCTTGTCTCTGGTTAAAATTCGACCGATTGCTTAAGTTCGTTAGTTTATTCAAAATGTTGACGTTATTATTTGAAATGCTTTTCTTATATAATAAAGGATTAAAATCATTGATAGCACTAACGTTGAAAGCGTTCTCTCAATTGATTAGGTTTAACACTAATAACTCTGATGATTTCCTCACAGATTACATGTCTGACTGAAGTCGACAGTGAAATGGAGTGATCTATACACTCATGACTCTCAGATGAATACGATAGCCGTAAATAGCAGACGTATAGTCGAAAACATTCAGTTGGAAACAGAAACTCAGATGAATGACGTTTACACATGTTTACAAAATCTAGGTCATCACACACAACTGACAGTCACTATTTCGGTACTTCACTGTTTCCCTAACTAATCAGATTATTGATGTGTCTGTGGATGTTTCGTCTGTTTAAAGTAGATATCTGTTCTGTCGTAGCGATACTCTTGAAAACGTTGTGTTCATAATACTGAACAAGCTTTTAGCATCTAGCCACTGACTGTTAATACATTCATGCTTCTCAAACGCTGAATACTCATAAATACGGAACTAACATATAGACAGTACAGTGCTCGGTTGTGAGAGAATACTACAAAGTGTTTAGATAGTCATTTGCCATGCTCTTTCATCAAGGTAATTTTGAATGTAATACTTCCATTTCGAAATACATAAGCCCTTCAGAGTGTTTTTTATCCACTGACTAAGTATACTCAAGAGGCACGAATAATTTCAACAAGGATTTTAATGATAAACAAATAAACAAACTGAATGTTTTCTCCAATTTATTAGAAAGAGTATTCACTCAAATATAGATAGACAAACAATTTGGTGCAGTTAATAAAAAGCTTGACAGTATTATGTGCATAGATGCATCAGTCGATCAGCTTTATGAATCTGACCTCAGGAATTGATCGAATGGTTCTAGTTGATCGTCTCCCACAAGGTCTGGAAATCAGTAAATTGAAAGAGGATTCATTAAATATGGGAACGGATTTTTTTCTGTCTCTCTCATGTAATGAGATAAACGTAGAAATCATTACTAATAGACATCTGTGCAATATTATGATGGTAAAAAGGCTTATACTTTTCAAAGGACGGATTTAAGTGTACTAATTATTTGATACTATCAATTTTGGCTGATTGCCACTCACAGATATTCATAACCAGATAAATCATTTTGTGAAGAAGTCCTGATCTACTCTTGCAAAATCCTTCAATCTGTGCTACAGCTCATAGAAAGCCAGATACTTCTCTCCATCATTCCACAGTAAAAATGCTCCTTATTTAATGAGTTCATTTTAGAGTTAATATAATACTTATTGTGTGTAGTATCCTTTAAAACGCTTTACCTTTATATATATATATATATATATACGTATGTAGTAATCAAGATCAGCTCTTCTCAGCCAAATCAACATGCATATTCCAGTTCTTTTTGATTGAACCTTAGTCAGTAACTAGGGTAATGTGTCTAGTCCTATCTTGAATGCAGACTGAATTCTCACAGTCAAGTTTGCAATATCGCCACCATGCCAATAGGTTAGCCACCATGGTGCACCGTGAGTTGTTGGTACTAAGGTATTGACGGCAATCGGCAGGAAGCCTCGGACCTAGTTTTGGTGCTAAGTGGCACTCACCGGTAATACGTATCTGTAGCCTCAAAGGAACTCATGCCCCTTGTGAGATCCGAACCCACATCACAGACCTTACCAATAAGCTATTCAGAAGGTTAATTGCGAGCCTGAATAGCTCATTGGTAAGGTCTGTGACTGGAGCCCTGGTTGATGCGGGTTTGGATCTCACAAGGGACAAGAGTTCCTTTGAGGCTACAGATACATCTTGCCGATGAGTGCCAACTTGCACGAAACCTAAAACCAAGTCTTCCAACCGATTGGCTGTAACCATCTAATACATGATATGATCATTCATAATCAAGATGGCAAACACAGTTCATTTTTTAGTGAAATATCAAGGTAGAATCTACAGAAGAGAAAAGGCTTCCAGTTTTATAACTTGTTATATTTAACAAAAGAAATCAAATCCCTATTAACTAACCCTCGATAATTAATCTGATGTTCGCTAGTGACTGGCTATAGCAAGAAGTTTTCTAGAGGTTTAGTGAGAGGTTTTAATTAATGGAATCCGCCATCTTGGATGTGGAGGACAAATACCCACCAGTAACATTAGTTAGTGTCTGGGGTGCCAAAATCACGAACTGATAGAAGTTGGAATCCATGGGCCATCTGAGTCGAGTCGGCCAATGGATGAATGTCTTACGGGTTTATCTCGTAACGGGGAAGTCGTGAGTTCGGAACCCGGTAGCCGTGCACTGCTGATCAGTCCCGAAGTAGAATGGAACAGCTGTTCGGTACTCCATGGTTCACCAACTGCTGTCAGCTCATTACGAAAATTGAAAGAAATAATTCACATTTTGCAAGATCTAAGTAATGAGTGCTAAGTTTCTATGTCTTGCTACAGTAAAGTTTTTAATTAGGATAAAAGATTGCACCGTAAACTTACATAAACAGAATTGAAAGATTTTCCTGCAATCAGGTGATAGAATGAATACGGATAAAAATAGTTAGAATAATTTTCTGTTAACCTAAAAGCACGATTCATCCAGTGATTGTGATGGATTCTTCTTTTTGCTTGAGTAACAATGTCCGCCTGATATAATTATTCCAATTAAAAGTGATCGTAATAAAAAAGGACTGACTATTCGTAACATCATCTCATACTTACTAGTGCGCTATAGGCTACCTTACATGTTTCCCTTGCTTGTATGAAGCTGTTTTATATTCAATCTTAAGACGACAGTGTTGGTGATTGTGATGAGCACTAAAATCAATTTTAGATGTATTTATAACTGTTAAGACAATTAAGAAACATTCGAGATGATGTAGGAGATTTTCAGCTGAGGTGAACGCTGTCAGTACTGAACGCATTGTTTTAAAGGACAATGTGCAAGCTTCAGAGTTAAATAAATCATTTTAGTGAAAGAACACAACAACAGAAAATTCCAATAAATAGGTCATAATCTACCTTTTACAATTGTTGCATATATTTTAACGATTACCTTATCTCGTAGTATTGTCTATAGTCGATTGCATGTGTTTTACTGCTCTTGAAAATTATGACTATGTAACTCAAATGAACTACTTGGAGTGTTAAAACATCTAAAAGTTGATAATATTATTCTCTTAGCTTGTGAATGGAACACACGGCTTCAAACAGCACACCCTGACCCATTTCATTGTGTTCTCTGAAGCCCTCTATGACTGGGTTCATTATTGCCCACAAGCTGTCATCTCCTTCTCACACATTCTCCTCCCCGTCATCTTCGTACGCACGCCCAATTTCAACTCGAGGGACTGGCACGTGACGTTACTCAACTGTCTTCTCAGAGTATGCCCTACCCATCTGCAATTTTTCATCATATTTGCTGGGCTATGGATTCATGCTTAGTTTGTTGCCTGGGCTCCATATTTTTGATCTTTGCCGGCCATATGATCTTCAATATTGAGGTGGCAAAGATATCCATTGATAAAAGTCTTCAGCGGCCTGTTTGAAATGCTTTCCATGACAAGTGAAGTTTCTGAACCAGAAGAATTGACTAAATATTAGTGTTGAAGATCTTATGCTGAGTGGAGCAGATTTCCACAGCGACTGCAGCCTAATTAGGGTTTGTCTGGTTTTCCGATAGTGACTGACTTTGACATTTTCATCCTTGCTGCCTCTAGTTGAAACAGTGCTGTTTAGGTAATTGGAAGAAGTGACTTTCTGTAGATTTCTCTCGTTGATGCTGATTGGTCATTGTCATTGTTGGTGTTTGGTCATCTTCATCATCTCTGTCTTATCTGTGTTTATTTGAAGTACTGTCTTCACTGCTTCTTCTACCAACCTGTTGGTTTTTCATCTGTAGATCTTCGTAACATTCAGCGTAAATTGTCCGCAAAGTAGAAATCTTCTAAAGCCATCTTACCAACCAGCGTACGCCTGTCTTGTCGCCTCCCACAGTTTGTTTCACTAAGAATTTTTATAGATAGTTGTATAATCTATGTGTAAAAACGCAGAAGTAGAGTATTTAACTTACTCGCAAACGAAATATATTGGGCTGATTAAATTTAATTATCACACATTGAAAGAACTGAAAATTTACTCAAAAAATTGTATTCATTTTAAACAGACACTTTTGTTAAACTTCACGTTGTATATCAAAAGCATAAAATAATGACGTCCAAGCTGCCCATGTATTTAATCTCCTGGCAAAAAATGAATATTGATTACGGATTGTGTGGTGAAAAACTATACTACAAATAATCATACATGGGTAGTTTGGTTAATCCTGAACTGTGAAATAACCTTCCCACCATATGTGGTTCACATGGCTTGGCCACTGGGTCATTGAGCTAGTAGTCTGCTACTCAGATTTTCAGTTCACCTCTAGTCGTTATCCATTACACCAGTTGTAGTCTTCTAATCCAATGATATCCCTAAAAGTTTCATTGTTACTGGGAGATTTGATTATTCTTTTCCCTGTCAAAAATCCTAATAAATTATTAGAGTCAATTAGTGAAATTCTTGATATGCGCCTAATCATTTCAGTTTAATTAGAAGTGCTTTCTTTCATCACATATTAATCCCGAATTTCAAATATCTAGATGCACCCATGAACACTGACCAGCGTAGTCGCCAAGAGGAGAAGGCAAAGCAGTCAACAGCTCAATTTTAGAGCACACCATTACTTCTGGCCAGGCAATATCAACAGTGACTTCATTCAGAGTTGCATATGAAGAACGATGAGGTCGTGTAGAAGGATTTCACTTATATCTTCTTCGTTCAATCGAAGCCTTAGTAATCCATAAAAGAAAACCTAAATCTTGTGTTCAAAAACGTTTTATCCAGTTTCTTTTAATAACGTGGCCTTAGTGTTAATTTTGCTTTCTTGGATTCGGGTGTAATTAACTCCATGTAGTTATTATTAGTTTTTTCCTATTTATAACACATTTTTAATACTTTTGTTCTTTGGTGTGCTAACGATTATCTCCGAATGGTCATTTTATTTATTTATTCATTTCATTATAGTTTGACTCCGCAGAGTATTTTGGTACAAGCATGGAATTTTCAACATGTGATATGGGTAGCCAAAATGTAGCAGACCGACCATTGATATCAAGTGTGCATCGGCCGGGAGTCAAACCCGGGGCCACTAGCACGGTCGGCGAGCGCTGTGCCACCGACTCAACTAACTACTTGTCAACACTCTATATTATACGAGATTATTCGCACTCTTGAAACATTGTTATTGTGCTTACACGTTGTTGATTTATTTTGCTACTGAATGACAATAACCTCTGACCTCTGTTGTCAACTAGTATTGTGTGCAAAACGGTACAATTATGGAGTTAAATTATGTAAATTGACCTTTCTGCTAAACTCTTTATTCCAAACTCTATATACCGAGGTATAAAACTTACCTAGTTATCCACAATGGTACTCTATACAATGCGCAAAATGTAATTTTCATTTACTATTCTTTCATATATTGAATGAAATATTGCAGTGTAGTACTGAATGTTTTATACTGGTAAAGTGTATTTTTCTATCTCAAAGTGTGTTAATTCAATATCAGTAAAAAGTTTGAGCATTGTGGAATCGATGAAATAGAATATAATTATATTTCAATGGTTTACACACAATGATAAGTTTTGTTATTAGATATATTTCGAGCAAAATTATTACCCGTGTTCACACCAACTTCACGCATTGTTCTGTTTTTCAGTGGTACTACTTTATTCTACTCAGTAGGATGATTCTTTCACAAGAAATTATTATTAGGAGACTTAATTTATCTGAATCGTGCAATGTATTCGCGCAACACATTTCGAACAATATGCTCACACACGGACTTATCATTTGAAATTAATAAGGCGTTAAGGAGTGAGAAAACAAACTTAGGTCAACTTAAAAGGACATATTGAAGGTCAAAATAATTCATAGGAACTATGATCAAAATTTGACTGGATAGTTCAAAAATAATCAGGCTCCAAGTGAGAATTAGACAAACTGCTCCAAATTTCTTCAGGGAGATTAGCGAATGTAGACTATTATTTGTAAGTCTGAGATCAAACTTTGATCACAGTTCATGCAATTTTGTTTCTGATATTTTGATGCCTGTTTCATTACTCATTTGACTGATTGGTCAAAGTTTTAAAAGACAATGTTCTTTTTATATATATACCCTGAAGAAGTTCGCACCAGTTCACCCAAAGAAAAAATTTTGAATTACGCATTTCACTTTCGCTGAGATTTTTGACAAATTTAATTTTTAGAAATGTCATAGCATTCTCAACATCGTTTGGGGACAAATAAACTTTCACAGGAACTACGCTATACTCACTAAATTCGTCTTTAATAACAATGCAAATTTAATATATTATCAGCAAAATCAAGTTCAGCTTACAGTGGTTTATCGAACAGAAAACTTTAATATGAAATTAAATAGCATAGGGTTTTGGTTAAATTAAGCAGTTACTATAATTGACAACATAAAATTAATGAAGAATTAAGTACTCAAATTATTTATCATAATGCTGAATTTGTAAATCTTTCAGATGTTACCTAAACAATGTTTAGACTATAAGTTTCACCACAGATATGTTATTTTACATCAAGTTAATCAGTCTGATTTGACAAGAAGAAACAAGAAAAAACTGTTGATAATTATATTAACATTGATTACTGTTGCCATACACTAAAGAAGTAGGAAGTCAAACAAGTGAAATGTAAATTCATCTTTGAAACGGGAATATTTGAAGTTCGTTGAAATGTATTCATGTATCACACAAAACTAAGTCTTTTACAGAAGTGATCAAAGGATTTGAGAATGAAGTGTACTGTGTACGTTAAGCATTTAAGGGATAAGATGTGACATCTGTGAACTTGTGAAAAAAGATTGTGTAAGTTGGAAGTTTATTGTCTATCCTAAACACATTCTGTACTGGATATTCTCAAACTCAAGTTATTAAAGAACAAACAGGTGTTCTTATTTTGTATTGTATAAAAGACTATAATTTGCTACAGGGTTATTCAGTCTTTTTACTGAGCGTTATTTTTGTTTCAAGGTAAATTTCATTACGAGTTCTACAATGCTCAGTAAAAGTATATTTTACAGGTAGTATAATCGTATTACTTATACCTCAAATATCGGAAGAAAATTTTTGTGCCATTATTGATAGTTATTGGATTAGCCTAAAGAAAAGTTACAAATCAGATGATTTATTTACGTGGTCAATCTTCAGAAATATCAGAATAAGGCTAGGAAACCTTCACTATTCCTCAGTTAACAGGTTGCGAAGACAGGATTTCGAGTGGAAATAAATGAGATAGGAGTGATGAAGGTGCCTAACCAACAACAACAACAACAAGCACCGGACACTATCAACAGGAGAAATTTGAAATCATCTCATTCACTTATCAAGGTAGCATCCTTTGAACTTTGGCCGGAGGTACGGATGAAGACTACAAAACCGGACAAAATCGGAAAATCAAGCCAAACCCTCATCAGTCTGGAATCAGCGTGAAAATCTTTTTTACTTGGCAGAAGAAACAAGATCAGGATCTCTAACACTAATATCAAGTCAGTGCTTCTATATGGTACAAACACTCGGCGTATTTTGAATAGGCTTCATACTTTTATTAACAGCCGCCTTCTCCACCTTGTGAAGATCGGCTGTCCAGAAACGATTAGCAACAGCGAACTCTCGAAACGAACCAATCATGAACCATATTACTCAACTAACATGTGGATGAAAGTGGAGATAGATCTGACATACGCTGAGGAAACCACTGAGTGGCATCACGTGACAGGCCATCACTAAGGTGGGACCTGAATGGGAAACGACGAGTTGGGCGTATATCTGAGGGTAATACTGAGGAGATTGTATGAGGAAGAGATGACAGATTATGGGCAGTGGTGCAGCCAGATGAAGAGGGCTGCAGAGAGGAGAGTAAAACTGAAATGTGCTGCTGAATCCCCAAGTCCCACTGAAAACGTAAGGGAAACATAATAATGATAAATGTCATAACTGAAAAATATATGACGTAACAATTTTGGTCTTTTACTCATTTGTCCAGCACATTTAGTCATAAATAGTTACAAGTTTTACATTCAAAACAAATATAAATTAATGCAAGCCCGTGTACACATTATAGATCCCATCAACTATCAAGTGAATGATTAGCAAATATAAAACTCAGATAATCTCCTCAAAAGGTCTAACCGGAATTCATTTTTAATCTTAATACTAACAGCGAATTAATTCTGAAAAATGCGTTTATACAGAATTTTCATAAACTTTCTTCTTGCAAGGCATTTACTACTTCTGCACAACCATCAAGTAATATAACACATTTTAATATATCAACTGAAGCCATATTGTTTTATCTGAGGTATGCTCCAATTATCCACAATGTTCCTGCTCAATTTCTTTCGGAATCTCCATTGCAATAGATTGACACCTATTTGAAAATATGCCTGAGTATGGATTGCGATTCTTAGGTATAATTGTATAGTTAAGACAGTATGGAATGGAGTAAACGTGATGCATTTACGTGGATATAAAATTTAGTAAGCCTAGCGGCTTAAACAGACCGCTTTTAGTGAGAAATAAATAAATGTGTGATCATCTTGTCCAATTCCTTCACTAGTGTCCTTTAACTTCTTCACAGCTGATTCTTTTACAAGCCTCGATAAAACCATGGTTGATTTTATCAGCTTATAATTATATAGAAATAATTGACAATTATTTTAAAGACAGCTCAAAAACTTCACGACAGAATGGCAATAATCAAGTGGTAGAAGGGTACATCAGAGACCCTACGTAGGATTTTTAATGAAGCAGGAATTAGGGTGGCGTTCAAACCTACAAACTCACTCAGGGCTAAACCCTGTAGGACCCAATTAGACGAAGTAACATAATCTATAAAACACCTTGCAATGACTGTGAGTTAGGTCAGGAGTTGTGAGATTGTCAGAAAATAAGTATTTAGCTAAGCTTAGAATCATCAATCACACGAAGATAAGTAATTTAGAAGAAAACTCAGCAATCGCACTGTATGCATTAGCACAACCACACAGTAGGGTGTTTGGGGGTAAAAATTCTAAAAAGTAATATAGGTAGCTGAAGAGAGAGACTGATTGCTGAATCCTGCCTGGTTCATCGAGTCTACACACAACACATGCAGTAGAAGTGACTCAGCACAAATAACAGAGATATAGAAGAAATTACTATTAACAAAATCAAAGGATAAGAAACAGTGTTAAAATTTGTTATATTTCAGTCCACTTTATCACACTTTAACTAGTTTTTTTATTTTATTTTACTGACAAAACATCTTATCTCCCACCTGACTGACTAACAATACTCGTCTAATTTACCATCGTATTATATCATATTGACTACACTAACAGTATTTCCAAATGTACTTTATCATTCTTTTTGTTTCAAGCGTTATACTGATTCATATATATAATGAACGTTTTACTCATGTATATAAATGAAGTCAGGAAGTTGTATGAGTACCCGGATATGAATATGAGCAATAACATGTGGTCAAAAGGTCATCAGTAAATTTCTTTTTCTGTAGCAGAAAACTATGAGACTTCATGACAATAAATATTCTCCCTAACGGAATTACACTTTTCGTATATTCCATATGATAACAGTAATACTTACGGTGCTTTTGAATTTTACAGCATTAATTACGAATACTGATTGACGGTGTTTGTAAATAATTTGCATTAAACATCACAAATAATATTTTTCATCTAGTACTGAAATGCCTTAACATCATTTGAGGGCCTACCGACTGATCGGATTCATAATAAGAGTTAAACAAATTTGTTTACGGCAACAAGGATATCGTTTTACTCCGAGACTTTCTATGGGGAGTATTTTCCAAGTGATTTTGTGTGCTTAGGTTTGTTTTACCAACGCATACAATCACATACCTTTATGCTGTGTATTAGTGAACAGTAAAATATTTGGATGTTGTTGCTGAGCGCCAATATTATTCCGAGTGGAACATGGGGCTTCAACAACACATCTTCACTTTGTTCCATTTTCCGCCGTCCTCTCCAGCTGGGCCTAAAAATTCCCATAACCTCTCATCTCTTCCTCACACGATCTACTCCATGTCATCCTAGGATGACCCACTAGTCACTTCCCATTGGTATTCCACTCGAGAGATGGCCTACATTAGTCGCGATGTCATTTGACGGCCTCCTCAATGTATGACCGATCGATCTCCACTTTCTCCTACATACTTTTTGAGCGATCGGCTCTCATCGATTGGTTTGTTTCCAGCCAGAGTTTCTTGTAACTAATTCTTTCTGGCCGTTTGATATTTAGTATGGGGCCAGCAAAGGTAGCTTTTGACAAAATCTGCAATGACCTGTTGGAATCCTTTTCGTGACATGCTGGTCAAGTTTCTGACCCGTATAGAAGGACCGACCGACTAGACATTAGTGTTGAAAATCCGAGTCTTGTTCCTTATGCTGAGTGCAGAAGATTCACAAATGGGTTTCCGGTTGATGAAGGCGTATCTTGCCTTTCCGATTCTGGCTGTCATTGTCACCTACATCCGTGCCGTGTGCCTGTAGTTTAAACTACGCTTCCTAGCAGGATATGTGGAGGAGGTGACCCCTGTTAAATCTCTCCCAATGATGGCGATTGGGAGCACCAATATAGTTTTTACAAATTGTAATGAAGGAAAGTGATGACAAATGTGCTTTGCGATCCAATCGTAAAACCCTCATGAACGTAAAAGACTTACACCAGATATGGACTTTTAAGACAGATTTCATACATTCATGCAATAATAGTATGACTTCTATTAGATCAAATAATAAATTTCAAATAAATGGAATTTGTAATTGACGGAATTTATTCATCAAATCATGAAACTCTAGATAAACCTACGAAACTATTATTCACAATAATAAACATCATTGTTTATATGGAAATAGACTTACATCCTTAGAGAAATGATTTACAATGGAAAACAATGTGAAATCATTGTCAAAAATATAATAAACTTGACATAGTTATGCTTAAATTTCGACAGAATGAAAGCTACATCTGAGGTATTCAGGGGGATAATTAACAAGAAAACTTTACAGATCAATGTAACAAAATTTTGTGTGTCTTTTAAAAATAATTATTGCTCAGGCGTATATCGCATAGCATGTTAGTACAAAACTCAACACTATTTAAATTCATCATAACCGGGTGCATTTGAATAAGCAGTTGTTCAATTCGCCTTATAGCAAACTTCTGATATAATACAAAGTGAGGCGAAAAGCCACGTAACTGGCAGGAGTAACGCATTTTACATCTCGATTAGGAATCATGGGTAAAACGCGCAATGAAGCTGTTAGAGGATGTGCAACTGATACAGTAAAAAGTTTGACAAACTTTTGAAAGTAAAAGCATATACTCAAGGTGATATGAATTCCACGTGACCGATTCACCGAAGAAACCAAATGAACTTCATCTAAGTATCCCTGAAGGTACCAGAGACGTAGTCTGCTGGACTTAAAGTCAAGAAAGGGAGCAGATGTGGGCTCAGACCACCATCTACTTCAGGAAACCTTCAAGGTCAAAATGAAAACCTCCAAAACAACTACAGACAGATCACAATTCATGTTCAACAGTCAGAAAATGAAAGGCAAGACTATAAAAGACACTTTCACTGCAGCAATCTGAACGAATTCGGAGACACTTCGTCGCATCACTGAAGAAACCTTAGTGGAAGAACACTGAAACTCTCCGAAGGTGATGTTCAAGGAAAGGAAGGCAGAAAGAAGAGGAAAGGCAAGGAAGCGCTTTCCATCGTCACCATCCAGAAGCCAATAGAAGGGAGGATGACGGTGAAGGAGAAATTACTCAGTGCAAAGATGGACAACAGACGGAGAAACTGACGTAACTG
The DNA here is from genome assembly GCA_944472155.2 of Trichobilharzia szidati. Lineage (NCBI taxonomy): Eukaryota > Metazoa > Platyhelminthes > Trematoda > Strigeidida > Schistosomatidae > Trichobilharzia > Trichobilharzia szidati. Next base: position 30,563,825 of record OX235271.1, on the reverse strand, counting down.
TATGTCGTACTGAATGAGGAGATGAAGAGTGCTAGGAAAAACAAAAGGCAATTCTACAGAACACTAGACGGCAACTGAAGCGGAACAGTTCGCAGGTAAAGGGGACCTCAGGACATTATATCAGATAACCAGGCTGCTCGCTTTCCGAGAAGAGATCAACACAAAGGAAATTTATAAAAGTTGTTCGAGGTAACCTGGTTGCCAACTAGGAGAAACAAACCGAATAATGGGTTGATCACTTCAAGGGACTCTTCAACTGGATATCAGCTGCACCTCGCCCAGAAATACCACCAACAAGACTCACAGAAATTCCAGTGGACATCAACCCTCCAGCCAAGCAGAAATCATAAATTTGGTCAAGCTACTGAAGTCCGGGAAGGTTGCAGGATCAGATGTTATCCCTCCGCTCACTAAAACACAATAAACGGAGCCAGAGACTATGGCGAATTTTCTCATGCCATAATAACAAAAGGTTCGGAAAGAAGGAAAGGTGCCTATCGATTGGAAAAAAAGCTAGCTACCTTGTCAAGGACAACCTACGCCTCACTCTTCAAGAACTGGCGGGGAGTAATGTTTTCGTCCACGACAAGTAAAATACTTAGTCGTACCATCCCGGAGAGAACTAAAGATGTAGTCGATGCAGAACTCCAGCTCCAAGAGCGAACTGAACTGAAGAAGGCAAATTATATGCTGATCAAATTGCAAATCTAAGTATCGTCATCCAACAAAGCAAAGAATGGTAGTCAAACCTGTACCTTAAATTCATTGAATCCGAAAAGGTCTTTGACAGCGTTAATGGAGAAGTAATTTAGAAACTAATATATCTGTAAAAATTGAGCACTGTGGTAGTAAGTAATTCCATATTAGTTTGTTTATTAGATGTATCACACATAATTATATCAATTGGTACAATTATGAACAATAAATTTTGTTCGAAACGTCATCCAGTAAATAATACTGCTTCACTGTGTGATAAATCTAATAAACAAACTAGTATGGAATAATTTACAAACTACTTCAGCACTTCTCAGGACCGTGCTCAAAGTCTATATCAACTTCATTCAAGAGCTACACGCCAATGCTACGTGTCAGTCGATCCAAAATGGAAAGTTCAGTGAAGCCTTTAAAGTGAAGACAGTATAGAGTAGGACAAGGCTGCCTGCTATCACAGGTAATATTCCTAATTGTGTTGGACTGGATTATGTGGAAGACTGTGCACAGGGAATGGGAAGATAGGAATGCATTGGCCCGATAAGAAGACTCCAGATGATCTGGATTTCGCAGATGACTTATGTTTAATGTCGTACAAACTCGAAGATTTTCAGGTGAAAACCAACAAGTTGATGCAGGCAGATAGTGGGAAGAAGAAAGATGCTAACATCCAGTTGATTTGCTGATTTGTAGGCAACAAATATTTCATAAGGTTCCAGTAGGATTGTGGGAATTTCTTCTTCTGCTTTACTCTGTCAGTGGATAATTCTGAGTTGTTTGGTTGTACTGACGGTAGGAATCTTCTAATGAATTTAAGTCAGTATCCATTTTACTCTATAAGTGTCGTAAGCTATTTATCTTATATCGTTTTAAAAGCCGTAGCATTGCAGTGTGTTTTGGCTACATTAAATACATACAAATCTGCCACAATAACCAAACACGTTCAGCACCATCAGGAGAGAAGAATTTTAAGCTCATGGAACAGTTTAAATCATGTATATATGTGGACGTCAGACTTGGAGCTGTTGTCTAGAAAGACAATCAAACCTTGAAAATAAAATTATTCAACTCGAAGACCAAAAACCTATCACCTCTAAAATAACTGTATTTCTAAAATTTCGAGTGGAATTAGAAAAAGTTAATTGATACATGGATAACGACAGCTGGGTCTTTGATTCAAACGCAGGAACTTACGATTTTAAAACACTTTGATTTTTTGTGCTAGAAATGGAACAAATTACTACTCAAAGCATAACGATAAACCTCAAAAAGGTAACAAAATACATAAAACCGAAAACTCGTCCAAATCATAAAAATATTCTCACTGACTCTCAAATAGACTACATAAACCAGAAAAAACATCCTGCACAAACACAGGGACATGCTGAATAGAAAACAATACGTCAAATGCAAACAGGATGCATTGTACCTGCACAAAAAAATATAAGATAAGTTAGTACAGCAATGAACTAAAAGCTATCAACCTACTGTTTTGCATTGTGTTCAACAGCTTTACTGAAATGCAAGTGAATATCAAGACAAATTACTGTTCCATCAACATACACAGAAACCTGTTACGGAAAACAAGAACTGCTCAAGCTGAGAAATGTACGATTGAGAAAGATTGCAAACTGCTGCAACCTCAAACGATTTGCACACCAATAGGTGGTTTGGTGTAGTTTCCCTTGTGAATTGGCACCATCGATGCTGTCTGCATAGTGAATCAACCACGCTCACCAGCTTTGTTGACACAACAGACTGTCAGTCAGCAGTGGGAACATCATTATTCCGTGAAATCGGTCTGGATTACGACATGTGATCAGGGTCAATAGACTGTCGAATATACTTGGCGGTGAAATACTAGAAGTATGTCCGCTTCATACTGCAACGTTATTAAGTAAGCCAAGTCGACCAAAGTCACTTTGTGTACTGATGCGAACTGTACCACTTCTGAAGCCTAACGGTAGTGATAGAGACTGCCATTTTTGCTCCGTCGAAGTGCTTTGCTCTAGTTCTGTGTGAATTATGTGACTAACTGTAATATCCAAGCTCCTGAATTACCAAATGAGCATTTACCCCAGGCAGTCTACTTGTCTTGTAAACCATTTTGGTGACAGCAAAGAATAGATAGCACAGACAAACTACCTCGGACCAGATAGTCAGTGTACTTCTGGGTAGAATGTGCCATTTGCAGCATACAAAATTATGTTTACTGGATATACATATGTACACAGTAGAAATAAATGATATAGGGTATATGTCTGATATGCCACAAACACAGGTTCGAGTCTTTCATAAGTGTGGCCATAGACAAATAGCATTCCAATCTGTTCTTTTAGATATGCCAACAAATCCACCAACAGAGTTCGTGTGACTACCGGTTATACAATGCACTAATTTTAATGAGCGATTCCCTCATTGAATTATATAACCTGGTGATAATAGTCACACCGTTCAGTTATTCAAATGGATGCTGTCTATGATCTTCGTTTCAAATATCCCAAATACCTTAAACTAAATCTTATTAACCCTATTTTAATTCCGCCCTGATCCCAACCCTGAATGAAAGCGAAACTTCCAATGAAGATTATGGCAAGGATTCATGATAATGCTGAGCAATATGACTAAATAGTTCGAGGAAATTCGGCCACCATTTTTTAGAGTATTTCAACGCCTCTGGTTTGTTTTTCACTCTCAGTCACTCCACACTCCATAAATAATCATCAGCACATTGAAAGCTGTTATCGATGGTTTCACCGTAGACTTCATTTCTGTCTGAAATCAGTGAGCAGGGTGCTACTTTGCTGCTACACACACACACATTCTGATATTGTTCTCCACCAAAGAAGTCCTCAAATATCTAATACAAAAACAAACAGTCTGCAACTAATAAATCATTCAGGACATTAATTCAGTGTGAATAAGCTCACAGTAGGCACTCACTTTCTCATTTCACATTTATCACCTCCTCTGGAATACAGATGGTGGAAAAGGAAAGTTGCTGTAATACCACAACTAGTCAACAACAGTTATTAACAAATTGAGAGGTGCTTGAGGTGGACAATCTCGCATTCACTTAACAATGACGGTGATTCACAGAAATTCTGTGAAACTTCAAAGGAAATACTCCCGAGATTGTGCATTTTCGATGGAAGTCACGAAATTATTATTATATCACGAGAAATGGTGTGTTACGAAATATGCTGGAATCAGTGAATGATTCAGGAAATCAGTTCACCACACGTAAGCTAACATCGCACACTTACTTGCATTGATCACTATTTCTAGAGTATGGAAAGAAGAAAAGTGAAGAGATGAGGATAATGACTAAGGAGAAATAGACGTGCTTGTGGTGAACTACATTCAAGCGAGATGCTCGAAAGCGTTGAGAATGGCTTGCTGTAAATGTGCAGTGCAGTGTTAATAATTTCTTAATTGCTGAACAGATCATTTTAATTGTAGTGTGTTTATAAATTTGCCAGTGATGCTGACCTCTCTCACCTCCCATCAGAGAATACTTTATTTCCTCATATCAGAGCATTCGTATGACTTTCAAATTTTGTTCATGCTGCTCCGCTTTTTTTTTGTATTCTTTGATTTTGTTGGCAACGATATTTTCTTTATTTGTGATATTTGTGTTGCGTCATTACTTCTGCACTTGTTGGATACAGATTCGATTGGCAAAGATTCAGTGATCAGACTTTTCTTCCGTTCACATACACTGCATTTCATGGCTGAAGTACTCGCCCAGCCTATTTTGCAACTTCGTGTCAGTGGATGCATTCCGACTGTCGAGATTTTCTCCACTCTGCTCATCTTCTTCAGTTCAATCATTCTACATTTGACTAAATGCTTATCTTCTGATAATCTCGCTCTCCCCAATCTCCTGGTTTGGCCCATTGTCATTGCGTGAAATGCTGTAGATTGGTAATATTTTGTGAAACTGAATCAGCAGAGTCCTCCAGCCTACAGAGCATTTACCTGAGTGAGTCTGTAGTTTTCAATCCTTCGATAATTTTTGGTTTATCTAGCAGACTACATAGGGTTGTAGATGTTACTTCCTCACATTGTAAATCTGTAGATATTTTGAATTCATTTTCGTTTATGTTGTCAACACCATTTTCCTCTTTTCGTATGAGCTTCATGTACTTCTCAATAAATAGTTTGTAATGGTTATTGATCACCGATTCTTACTCTTATTGTTTCATTTCACCACTTAGGTTTTCCAGCTATAAAACTCAGAGTTATTCCTCGGTTTTCTAGTCACTCAATCAAGCTGGTTTTTACATTGATAGTGACACAGTGCCCTCCTAACCGTGAATCGACTGAACTAGTGACGCCTTCTTGAAAAATAAAACATGCCTACGAAAAAAGATGACAAAACTGTATTTCTTAAGATCATCATGGCGAACAGTTATCGCTACAACAACGCTCCATTCACAGGAAGATACTGAAACTCTTTGACCACAAATACTGAGTTGTAGTGTGATGTTCAGTCATTCAAATGGGATTTCAACTGGACAAGTCTACAATTTCGTACATTTGTGCACGGTTCGTTAAGGAGGTGTTATCACAGTCAGTAGCTTTGAATGATCCTATAAGCAAATACATTTCATAGTGCATCATCCCGTTACAATATTGATATTCTTGGACGATATCAACAACAAGATCTACGATTCACTGGAGTATACGTCGATGTGGATTTCAGCGTGAAGCAGTTTCCAGACCTGCAGAGAACAGTCAAATGCATTCTTCACACGCAATGCATTCAGACTGAAACAAGCATGAAAGATAGTGTAGCAATGAATTAAAAGCTATCAACCTACTCTTTTGCATTGTGTTCAACAGCTTTGCTGAAATGCAAGTGAATATCAAGAAACATTACTCTTTCCTCACCATACACAGAAACCTGTTACGGAAAACAAGAACTGCTCATGTTGAGAAATGTACGATTGAAAGGGATGGCATACTGCTGCAACCTCAAACGATTTGCACACCAATAGATATTTTGGTATAATTTACCTAGGTAATTGCTTGTTCACTTTCGGACTCAAATTGTGTTCAAGTTTGTTCTTCGTTTAATTTAATATATGCGGATTACCTGAAGTTATGTTCTGTTTGCACAAATTTTTCACTTATGCTCTTTGGTGTTTCTTAATTTCTTAGGTCATGTTTTCCCTTATATGCATATAGAAATTCACTATTATTGGGAATATTGGTGATCCCATTGCTAGCATTTTTCATTGGAATTTGAAGACAATCATTAGACACAGTGGAAGTAACAGAATGAGTTCCCCACCTGGAAGCTCTATCTGATGATGAAGAGTGAATAATTATCGTGTAACTGCTTTCAAAACCATACTCTTTGATTTCTTAGTATAAAGAGTAGTTATATGAAAACAAACCAGTTTTTCATGTTGTTCCTTTTTCACTTCATATAAATTAGTTAGAGTTTAAAGTCTTTCTAGTGGGAGTCAATATTAGCAGTAAGCTTTTGATAATTCGTAAGTAGTGCTATTTCTGAAATCAACGACTGGTCTGATAGGATGACATAGTTTGTATATCACAATGATACGTATATTCTACTGGCATCATTATTTTATATTATTGTGCCCTTGGGTTCCTTGTGGAACATAGGGCTTCAACTGCACGTCTCCACTCGCTTCTATCTTCTGCTGTACTTTTCACCTGCATCCATGTTAGTTCACACTGTTTCAGCTCCTCTTCACACGATCTCCTCCATGTCACCCTCCTTAGAGGTCCCACTCGCCGCTTCCCTTTCGGGTTCCACTCGAGCACTGGCCTGACGCGCGATGTCACCCAACGGCCTACTCCTCAGCGAGTGTCCAATCCATCTCCACTTTCTTCTGCATATTTGTAGGGCGATTGGTTCCTGTTTTGTTTGTTCCCATAGTTTCTTGTTGGTTCTTGTTCTTTCTGGCCATCTGATCTTCAGTATAGAGCGAAGACAATTGTTTATAAAGGTCTGCAACAGGCTGTTGGAAATATTCTTTGTGGCCAGCCGCCAAGTTTCTGATCCGTTTAGAATAACTGACTGACTTGACGTTTGTATTGAAAATCCGAATTTTGTTGTTGATGCAGGCTGAGTGACGAAGATTTCCAGATTGGTTTCAGGTTGATGAATGTGTTTCTCGCCTCCTCGATTGTCGATTTGACATCCTCGTTCGTTCCTCCTGTACTTGAGACACTGGCATCATTAGTATTAGGCATTAAACTGAGCCATTTGTATCCACCCAGGAATATCTTCATTAGGTGTAGTAGATCTGCTGTAAATTCCTAATCTTATACATTATTGTATCCATAGGCTTTGGACTAGCTTCCTTGAGTTCATTGAATTCCATCATACAGTCCAACTCGTTCACAAATACCATTGAGATGGCCATATTAGCCTTTGCAATGACTATGTTTATGTTTTCTTTTCGTGCTTTTGGCTATTCACTAAAGCCAGTCTTTCTGATTTGTTCGAGTTTGGCTTTAATTTTTCTTATTTTTCAAGTGTCAGTGCACATTGTGCTGTTCCTATAGCAGTTTATACACATTCATTCACAAAAATGCATCATGAAGTGTCAAGATACACATTTTGTTGATTACATGGTTTTTTAAAAGACAAATTTTGACTCACTTTTTCTTATCGGTTTCCCCATGTTTACTTTATGCAAAAATGATTTGAAAATATCTTACTGTTTGTGACAGATATGTTTAATTCATATGAGATGAGATGGGTAAAACTTCTCATGATATTTACAGCATTAAGCCTTTCTATTCAACTAGCCACTTCAATTATCATCTACCATTGAAGTCCAACTGATGAGGAATAATTTTTACTTCTTTCAATGTATCTACTACTCAGTATAAATTATTTTGTCCAGGATTATAATCTACCAACTAGGACAAAATTAGAAAGTCTTTAACTGAAAGTCTTTCATCTCTAATTGCATATAACTTGGGTGGATGCATCATTTAGCATTAATATAATTTGAATTTCCTGTAGTGAGTACACATCTGAATATTGTTGAACATCGTTGCTAGTCACAAATGTAGAGATTACACTAAATTAGACTAAATTTCAGGCATTTTCCTTAGTCAGTGAAAAACGCTTGATGGAGTAACTGTCCATATTTATGTCAAATAGAAATCCAATTGCTTTGAATTTTGGCTCGCATCTCTGTCAGTTATCATAATCTCGAAAATGACTCAGTTTTTGTTACTAAATACAAGGTGTTCATGAGGAGTTGTCTATCTTCTTAGTGCCTTCGGACAGATGTTCATTTACCAACAAATCAAGGGTGCGCTACTGACAAGACATACAAGTAGTATATAAACACAAAAATATGTATATCGTCTGAAAGAATATCAAATAGCGGACAAATAGATTTAACGGCGTAGATTAGAAAAGAAACATGTCTGTGAAATATAAAAGGAAGACAAAGAAACACAGTATGGAAGATATGTTCATATTGTGACTGTAATATATGCTGGACGTTTTTGCCTATATCCGTATTCTGAGTTACCAATTAACAAGTCTGCTGCCAAATATGGCTTTGCCAAATGCTCTTGATTTCTACAGTAAAAACTTCCAAATGGCTCTTCTGATCAAAAAGTAGATCATTTTAGAGTAAACCACACACCACTTCCTGCTGTGTAAAGCATTATTCTTCATCATAGAAATGGACAAAATGATTTAACAAACGCTTTGCATTTTTGACAAATCTCAGAGAGTTATATATCAAGAAGGCGAAATAGGTCAACTGTTGCAGTAATTGTCGTAAAAGCGATCACGAAAAAAAAATTGCGTTCTATTCCTGGAAATTACATTATTTTGAAAGGTTAATGAAGGTTCAGCGGTAGAATGCTCGTCAACCGCCGACGTGGTGTGGATGTCGGTCCCCTGTCAAAGCACTCCTAAACCTCGTTTAGCTGGTAGTAATCTCGATTAAGAGGGAAGGTTGGCGTGAGGTAAGACATCTCGACGCATAAAAAAGAAAGAATAATACAACTACTACAAAAACGTTAAGGCTAAAAAGCTTGAAGCCATGCGTTCTACTAGGAAAGAAAAGCAATAGAATAATGATGATAACAGTGGTTATTTACAGATGAAGGGTACAGATTTACATTCTTAAAGCAAAGAACAATATGTACTTAAGAGATTTCGATGGTATTCAGTACACAGACTTCAAATGTCTTATTTCGCCAACCACTTAACTTTGTGCTCTTTAATCTGATAGGGGGTGTACTATCAACTTACTAATCAAAAGAGCCTGTGTAATTTTAACTCCATCATTATTTTGCTTGATCTCCAATGCACTGAAGGCGATTTCCACTAAAAAATAAACTCTTATGGATTTCACCTTCCTTTGAAATATTGTTCAGCACATTACATACATTAAATTATACTAGTATAATTTGTGCTAACCAATGTACTTACTCAAAAATAGTAACCTCACGAACTCTAAAAAACAGTTTAAATAGAAGTACAGTACACCATATATAGTAAGTTAGAATTACATCAATGTATTTGTGCCTTTTCTGTTATGTATGTGAATATGAGGACCTTGTAGACTACGAGCGAATCTAACTAATGCGCTGGCTAATCTGTCTTAATCGCACGACAACAACAACAACAATAATAATACCGCCGGGCACGCAAGACAAATAAAAGAGAAGACTGGACGTTGATATGAGAGCTTTTACTGTCTCAAACAACAGTCGAAAATGTTAAACAACAACTCCGTATTTATACAATTAGAAAAATCAATGTCACATTTTAAAAATATTAACAAACCCTGGGAATTCAGTAATTTAAATCAATAATCACGCAGATGCGTGAAATCAATGATTATGCTAGTGTGTGAAATAAATAATGAATATTAATGATACACCTGCGTATATATTACCTCCCCCTTTTAAAAGGAATCTTGCAAACAGTTTAGTATCTTTTTTCCTTGGGGTCGATTTGGAAATGAACTGTTTGTGTTCGTTTGCGCTGGGATCGTCGGCTGGGTAGCATCTCTTGTTTTGCTTCTGATTTGACTGGTGGTATTTTGAAGGTTTCCAGTAGTAATTCCAGTGGCAATTTAGGTTCTTGGGATGTAGTATATCGACGTCGTATCTGATTTTTATGTCTAATCCACCATTCATCTCCAACTTTAACCTTGTACATTAGAGTTCCATGTCGACATTCTATCAAGCCTTCGGCCCATTTTCTGTTCCTCGGTCGATAATCGCGCACATAGACGGCATCACCTTTGCGGTAATACTTCAGACTATTTCTTCGTTGATGTGACGAAGGTGGTAACATGGAGTGGTGATGAGTTCGTAGCATTCGACCCATTAGAAGTTCTGCAGGGCTTTTCTTCTGTTTTGCCAGTGGTGTAGTTCGGTATACAAAAAGAAAGTTTTGTATTGCTTCCGGTTTCGCCCCTCCCCCTGCTTTCAACAACGCTCGTTTGAAAGTGTCGACAAATCTTTCTGCCTGACCGTTGGATTGAGGGTGATAAGGTGGCGTCCGCACGTGTTGTATACCGTTTCTCATGCAAAATTCCTGGAACGCTTGTGAGGTGAACTGACTGCCATTGTCAGATACGATGATTTCTGGTATACCGTGACATGCGAAGATCTTTTCCAGGACTGATACTGTTCTGCTGCTAGAAGGTGGTGTGACTTGTACTACCTCCGGCCATTTTGAGTAAGAGTCCACAAGAACCAAGTAGTATATACCTTCTATCGGCCCAGCAAAATTCACATGTACGCGGGACCATGGTTTTGACGTGGGCCATGCTCTCGGGGGCGGATCTTTGGCTGCCATGACAGACATCACCTTCAGTTTTTGAGCAGAGCCTCTCTTACTGGAGCTAACAGTTGCTACTTTGTTGCTACCAGACATCGAAGCACTTTTGGCGCAGCCATACTCACTGTGACGATTCGAAGTTGGTGTTTCATTAATCACGTCATTCTTTCTAATGGGCTTAGGTTTAATATATCTGTCTCTGATTTCCGGCTTTCTTGTTGAGGGTTCAATAATTTCGATCTTTTCGCATACACTGCTTAACGGAATCTCTGACAGGTGCAGCTTCTCGAACCAGTCTAAACCCAAGAGGTCAAGGTTTGAATTATTGATGTAGCATGTGCCGACGAAATGACTATCGCGAAAACCAACGCTGCATTTAATTTCTCCATTCAATCGAAGTCTTCCACCACATGCGCTAATTGCTATCTGCGTATATATTATTTTCAAAAGAAAACCGGTAAAAACGCAGTGTGTAATCTAGTAAGATCAGTTGAAGTTAGTTTAGTTGTTAGGTAGTTGAAGGTGATTGGCATAAAACCCTGCACCTAGGTTTCGTGCTAGTTGGCTCTCACCAGCGAGGCGTATCCGCAATCATGAAGGAGATTTGAACTGATGTTACTCAGTGCAGCATTTAGAGATGTTACCACTGAGCAATTCAGGCTGGCGATTGACCTCCTATAGGACTGTATTGGATACTTTTGTCCGAACAGTAGTTAGTCACCAGTTTAGTCCTAGATCTGATGCAGACTGAATTCCATCAGTCAAGTTTGCAATGTGGCCACTATGCTAGATGGCTCATCATCACGGTGCTTCCTAGAGATTACCTCCAATCGTCTAACAACAACAACAACAACTAAAGTTAACCGTGATGTCTAGCCATCCAGCAGGATGGCCACATTGCAAACTTGACTGATGGAATTCAACCTTCAGTTAACAAAGGACTAGATGTATGGCACCAGTTACCATCTAGTATCCGATCAAAGTATGAAGTTAATGTTGTTGGTGTGAACTATTTTGCGAACTATTTTTATTCCTAATAAGATAAATATTAACCCTTTTGTTTTCATTAGATATTTTTGTTTATTTCCATTTTTTATATTTTATTTCTCTTTGAATTTGTAATTTGGTGTTGTAACATTTCAACTGTAAGTCAAAGTGATACAATACTCCTGATATTTATAATAACAAAAAAATAAGGAAGTGACATTTGAGAACAGAAAAAGGTTTAGCTTTATTTACCCGAAGAAGAACCAAGAAACTCACCCTTTAGGGAAGGTCAAATTATTTTGTCTAAATTAATGTAAATATTGTGAGATTCTAATTTTTATTACTTTCAAAAGTAAAGGCATATCACTCTGAAAATACTGTGATTAAGTATTTCTTTGAGACGCAGTAATCAGAGATGTAATGAAATTTTGCGTATTTTATTAGGCCAATGAACTATTTCATACGTTTGGTTCACTTGGTGAAGACCCAATTTGTAGTACAGAATGATATAGTTCTATCTCACACGTTCTCATCAAATGAAGACAACTAACTGAAATTACAACACTTATAAAAGAACCAATGAAAGCAACATACTTCAGTGTTTGAATGGTAGTAGTAAAACTGTTATAAAATCAACGCATCTGAAATGTGAGCATCACAACTTCTAGTTCAAGTTGCCATCAATTATATGCTTTCATAGTGAGAAACGAAAGGGTGAGAGGAGAAGACAGAAAACAGAAAAGTTTAATAAACAGAAAGTATTAGCTTCTAAGTTCACACAGCAAATCAAGAAGGTTATAGTTCATAAGATTTAAATTTTTCCGCTGAGACGAAATCACTGCATAAAACTACCCTGCTGATGTCACCCTCAGCTGCTTTTATACATCTACATGCATTTGCAAGAGTAAGTACATTGCAAGGACAGAAAGAGGAGCTTCTATCTGGTTTTCTAAGAATATCCTAAAAATTTATGCCTAGACGGAAGCGGATATTCGTGAAATGCAATTACTAGACACCTTGTAAATACGGGTCATTTCATAGAGATTTCCAAATCCTTTAAAATACTAAATACACCAAGGACAGCAAATTTACTACCACTTGCTCAAGAGGTTGAAATAAAAAGTTTCAAGGCAAACTTATGCACATAAAAATAAACTGTGATAAATCTCACACTGCCTTGGTAACTGCATTTTGATTACAGTGGTCAGTCATCCATATTAGTGATTTCATCTCACTGAGAAGACTGAATTACTACTTGAACTTATAAGCTAACACTGTTTGTTTATTAAACTTTTCTGTTTTCTGTCTTCTCCTCTCACCCTTTCGTTTCTCACTATGAAAGCATATAATTGATGGCAACTTGAACTAGAAGTTGTGATGCTCACATTTCAGATGCGTTGATTTCAGAACAGTTTTACTACTACCATTCAAACTCTGAAGTCTGTTGCTTTCATTGGTTCTTTTATAAATGTTGTAATTTCAGTTAGTTGTCTTCATTTGATGAGAACGTGTGAGATAGAACTTTATCATTCTATAATGTAAATTTGGACTTTCTCTCCTTACAAGTGAAGTATTTTAGCTGACTGGGTAATTAGTGATCCTCAATCGCGAAAAATAAAATGATATTGGTATATTACAATAATAGATGATTCATTTTAACCATTTGATGATCTCAGAAAATTTATTGCTTGTGCGTAAATCTTACTAATACATTTGATCGTTGTCCTCTGGTTACAAGTTAAATCAAAAACTGATACCAGTCAGAGAACTGCTACAAACCAAGGAGTAATGGTTAGCTGTTTCGTCATAGATTAAGGCGCTTCTGCGCTACATACTCATGACCCCAACGGAGATCGAGACCTAGACCTTCAGACAACGTGATATGCTGTTAGCCATCTATCTAGCCCTTGAGATGGAATCCAATGTCCCATGATTTCCAACTTCTACCAATTATCGATATATATATATAACATTACGACCGGCCAGTGGCATCTTCAAATGGTTGGTGTGGATCCTTCTGATTACTACTTCTGACTGGAACTGCAGTCTACTTTATCCAGGGGGCAGTCACTATTTGGAATTAGGTTAATTTTCAACCAGTGATTCGACTGCTTTCAAATTGGAATAGTAAACGATGATGACTATCAATATCATATTCATAAAATCAAATTTCCGTAGTCTGTTTTAATAGCATACATATATTAACAATTAGATTTTTAAGTCATTAAGCATTACCGATTAAGATTTCACCACATATAAATGAGTAGTGACGGTTTTCTTTGTTTTGGAAGAGATGGATCAACTGTACGTATCCTATGGTTATAGATGTTTCAACACGAATATCAGTCATTAGCTTTATTTATATGTGAGGTATATCGTTCTCAATTTTTTAATAGGGTTATTCTCAGGATAAGGAAAACACATGAGAAACTGGTAAATAACCACACCATTAAATTTTGTGAAATTTATTGCTTGGACTTGTTTGTTCTTTTTTTAAGTTATTTTATGTTTATTGATATTTTGTTGGGTAAAAAGGCACAGTTTGATAACTTTTGTTAACACAAATAAACATGGTTGCATATGTGTGGTAGGTTACAGGATTTCATCATAAGCTAACATTGGTTAGAGAACCATTGGAAAGCCTGGGAGTACTGGACAGCTATTTCGTCCCAGTTTGGGACTCTTCATCAGTACGCACCCGCCGAGATTCGAACCTAGGACCTTCTGATTACAAGGCGAGCTCGTAGACCATTAAGCCACTGGGACCCGATTAAATGGCCAGCTTGTGAATTCTGACTTCTGCCAATTCACGATATAGCGCAACAGCTAGCCAATGTCTTCGGCGAGTATTTGTCCTCACACCCAAACTAGGACGAAACAGCTGTCCAGTACTACCAGGTTTTCCAATGGTTCTCTAACCAATGTCAGCTCATGACCAAATCCCTACGAATCAATACTTGAATAAGTGTGGTAGGCCGAACAACCTGTCACTGTCAGACGTGAAGTCATGATCAATGTATGCGCTGATGTGATAACTAGAATGGACAGTTTTTGATTGGTTTATTTTTGGACTGGATTTCCGAGGACTTCTAAGGTCATACAACCAATCAGATATTCGTTATTTATTTATGTTCTAAATTTCCGGGAATCTGTTAGCTATACATACCCGGAATTTCCAAAAATAGAACCGTTGTTGCTGTTGTCACAGATAAATCCAACGTTTGTGTCTAACTCAGTTTGGGGGAATGTTTTCAAGTCATCAGTTTGTTATAGTGTCGAGTCTATCGACGCAGTCGAGTCAAGTTAGACTACAACCACAATAATTTGGTGAATTAGTGGAGCATAGGCGACCAGACATGCTCATAAACTTAAAGATATCACTTAAATGTGTTTTTTTTTCGATTAGACTTGCTGAAATACTCTTGGACTGACGGACTGACAGTAGTGAAATGAGTGGCGATTGCAATTAGAGTTAAAATCTGGGTTACGGGAGGATTCAAGTAAGATGACTCCAGAATATTAGCTTAGTGCCCTATCAACACAACATTGAAGTCGATCTAGTAAACGAGGTATCGTCTTATAAGGAGCAGTTTTAATTTCAACAATAAAAATCGCTTTGTCGGTTGATTAGTGTAATATGTAAATCTATATGAATGAAATCAGATACATAATCGTGAGACGAAAAAGAAAATATATCATAACTAACCTCAAATATTCACTGTTAGTAATGAGGAAGAATTATAGTGAATACGCACATTCATATTTCACTCAACCACGATAAACACTTGACGAGCATATACATTCATAAAATTAAGATAAAGATCCACGTAACAGTGGTCACTAAAATGACAGATGACATTATATCCACCAAATCAGTATGTCATGTGGTAAAGCCAGTATATCTTTCTGAATTGAACACTGTAGAAATATAAGTTCAAAGCAAAACTGTTCACAGGCACTAATAAATCTCTTTTTATCCAGTGTTGGTTTGCAGGGACTTGATTGGTTACAGGAATGATTATAAGCTGACCTGGGGCTACTGGAGAGCTGTTTCGTCCTAGTTTGGGACTCTTCAAAGTACCAAACTAGGACAAAGCAAATATTTTTTAATCATCCTGCTTGAAAAAATGAAAATAAACCAGATCCAGACAAACAGCATTTCACTGTTTCTTGTTAAATTTTTTTTCAAATTTTAGGCATAACAGTTATTAGACAAATCTTAAATATATTCCCCTCCTATTCATCTTTTGATATTGTTTTCTTTTGTGTTCAACTTTATACTACTTATCACTGAGAAGTAGTATACGTCATATTTTATTACTCTATTATCATGAGTTGAAAACATTTATTTCCCAATACGAACTTAAAACAAACAACAGAAGTTAATAAAGCAGGATTTAATGAATTTATCAAATTTCGGTAGAACTCAATACTCTACATAGAGGGATATATATACTATTAGAAATAGATTGCGAGATATAAAACTGACAAGCAAATAAACCACATTGAATTGATCATGCAAAACGACAGATGTGAAAGTTTTCTAAGCCATGTTCAGTAAGGGGGAAGGAGTACGAAAGAATAAAATTATGGTGAAATGCATTATGATTCATTTAAATCATTGAGATGATGTGCTGTTCAAGTCCCATATTCGACTCGAAACCCAAGAGAATAATAGTAATAATGACGTAATACCGTAGAGTCATAGATGAGAATTTAACTGAAAAGTAAATATTAACTTTATCTGCTTGTTTTCATTTACCACGAATGCTGTTTGAAACTGAAATTTCTAAATCAGTTAATGTACTAACTCTCCAAATGATGTATAGTAATTATTTAGTTATAACTAGCCAGTGTGTGCTGTATACTCTGTTTTTATTTACCCTTCTCTGTTGAGCATTGTTTATTCAAACCCATTTATTCTTCACTGCTTATTTTATATCCGAATATTCATGGATTTATAAACGTAGAGTCTGAAGAAGAGGTCATCGAAACCAATTGTCTGCTCAAAATTATCTTATTCTGATTACATTTATTCTGTGTTTAGGATTCATGCCCTGTTCAATCTGATCGTGGATCGCCGTTGATACAGTCTTGTTGTTTTTCTTATTGAAGCATAGTGACTGTGCAGTTCAAAGCGTTCAGCTAAAGACACCTCACAGTTTGAGGTTTCCATATTATATTTAATTAATTCATGTATGATATAGTACCGTAGTTGAGACCGATCCAGTGCTTTTGGACTTTACAAGTCACTCAACCTATGGTTGAACTAATCAATTCGATTATTGCTCCGAATTTTTTTAGGACAAATCTACATCATACCGGCGTGGAATTGGCCTTTTTCAGTCTGCTGAAGATCATTGTGATTAGTGCACACCGAACTGTCAGTAGACTCACCAATAACGTTGAAATTATTGGAGAACTCTGCCACCTCCAAATGCATGGGAATTTAACTATTTTGAGTCATCTAAGGCCGTTGTGAATTAACTGAGGTGGGTGGTTGGTAAGCTGTAGAAGTGACTTGAAGCTGATGAACCCGTGCAACAATAATAGATGCATGAAGATCTCCAGGAACACTTAAATTATTACAGATTAAGTGAGCTTTAGCTACTGGAGCCAGCTCTTCAAATGAATGGGTTGCTGTCAACATTGAAGTTCTACCTAAATTACCATTTTGATGTTCAGCAGACTGAACAGCGTGATACCAGAGACTGTTCGTAACTATGTTCATTGGTCTGTTCGGTATTTGAATAGGCGGTGGCTCAGATCTACTTCCATTTATTGAGGGCACTTCATCATAACAATCAACAGATCGTGATTTTTGTTCATTAAGTCGAAATGAACAAATGTAGGTAGTTGATGTTTGACCAGAGGATTAAAAGACGAGTCTATCGTTCCCACTTTATTTCTTTCACATGCACCATCATCTGATAAACTTCAAATTATCACTTCACTTAAAGCAGATGACGACTAGTCCTCGTTTTCTAGAGGTGTAAATCGGACAGAAGATCCCAATGAAATATATTTATTGGGACCTACAGAAACTGATACGTCGTGCTCCTGAGCCTGATAAACTATTGAGATCATGGCATTTACTAGGTTCTAAGGCATCTTGACACTCCTACAGTGTATGTAAGAGGGCCTTTGCTTTCATAACAGCCCTTTTTAATCTAACACCCTTATCAGTTGCCTCTAAAAATCATGTATCTACCGCAGAACTTGACCTTTGGCATGTTTAGCTATCCCGGAATTCAGCTTCGGACGTTCCCAACAACTTATTTTCTACTGTTTCACCTTGCACTAAGTTGAAGAAATATGTGGCCTCCTTATAATGGTTTCCGGGAACCAACAAAACTTAATCAAAGACTGATAAGGATGAGAATGTTTGACTGGGTTTTCCTACACTCTACTCAAGCACTCAGTGTGCTACAGGTACGTTGGTTACAATCAGTAAACTAACCCATTTAGCTTCAACATCTTTATAAAGGACTTCTCCTGGCTGAGGCCATCGTTTCAGCTGCTCGTCTCATGGAATGGTACCTCTTTTAACAGGTGGCTATTCAACAGTGTAGGCAGTCTTGATATTCAAATTGTAATCCAATTTTAGCGATTTGACTTCCAAATCAACCATAACTGAATCCTGAGAAGTAGTCCGAGAGATGGATATCACCTACAACGATTTATTTATCCCCTCCAGATCAATTCGGTGAGCAAGATAACTCCGCAACAATATAGTGTCTGAACCTTTCTCAAAAAATGAATATGTACCGAGAAGACGTTTGCGACTGAAGATACGAATCGGCACATATCCTAGGAAGGAAGTCTCTAATTATGAACTAGCATTGTTGAAAGTCTTCTCTACTGGGTCTTCTTCATTATGTAACAGTTCCTGAGGATATCACAGTTCCCTGCTGAACGGTAAGTATCACCTCGGCGATTAGACTTCAGGCAGATGAAGCACAGTTTATGGTTCACTAACAATATAAGTCTATCTCTGTGACCCATCGACAAAAAACGTTGACCCTCAATTTGATCTTCACAGCAAATTGTAGGTGAACTCTGGATTCGTGATATCATGACGGTAACACATTGTGATGCCATAACTCTGGAATACTCATTAGCCTCTACTTTTCCACTAGCTGTTTGCCCCTAACAACTTATGGACGGTGATAACTGCCATTTTAGGAATTCTGTTAGTCGAGAAATATTCGGCACTTCAGATTTTTAACTATCTTTTTCTAGTTGAGGACATCACCATTATAGGTGTCAAGGTAGATGTTGAACAACAAATTTAAGGTTGATAAAAATGTCCAAGTCGACACTGTGGTTCATTTGGGTCGAATGTATCTTGAAGTCTCTCATCTGGCTTACCAACCTTTGCTACCCACCTAGATCTTCTGGGTGCAGTCGTGGGCCAAACAGTAATTCACAAAGGAAGCCTTCAAAAACTGAGTTGGGCTAACCAGACTGGTTGCATAACATTCCTAACGCTTTCTTGTAGCCTAACCCAGGGGGTAATAGAACGCAGTGTTCTACAGCCTCCTCAGCCATCCCAACACAACTGTGCATGAAGACGCATTAACCACTAATTGTCGCTGTTAGTTGTGTCTCTTATGACCGCACGAAAATACCTTACAAACTTCCGAAACATGGTTTCTTAGTGAATTTATCAAACTCAGTTTTAAGCGTTCCAGTGGGGCTTACAAGATTCTGGAGAAGTGGCGCAACAGGATCAATATACTTAAGCTCTGTGGTTGACATGGAATGGTTGTTAGTGACATCGCCAAGGTTTTCGCTTTCCAACGATTCGGAATGGAATTCTCAGCAAATCTGTTCTGTTATTGAGATGGTTTGATCCTGGGCCCGGAGCTTAAGTACATTAGTCTACCGCCCCCAGCACTCCAGAATCTTATCAGCCCCATTAGAATGCTCTAAATTTAGACTGATAATTACTACGATTTTAAAAGGAAATTACATGCTTTTCCATGTTTTTTGGTTGATAATGAAACCAAGCGAGAAATTCCTAACTAAACAGTTATCCACGAAGGATTCAATGAATAATTTTCTTAATAGATTTACAACTAATCTCAAACATTAACGCATCTGAATGTTTGCATTCTGTTCTAATTTATCTGCATAAAGTCGCCGAAATCACATATTTTTCATATGTTCTATGATTTTCCAAAATAACTAATATAAGTGTAATAATGTTGAATGGTTAGAGGTAGTCTGCAGAGAGGCATTTCTGGAGCTAGGCTTTGTGCCTGTTGGCATTCGTCAGCGTGACCTATCTGCAGAGAAGGGATTCATGTCACCTCTAAGAAAAGATCTCACATCACCCACTGCTGCAATTGGGGACGCTGCCATTCAGCCACTTATGCTCACAAATAAACTGTAAGACTGTAGCGGACACGATGGTTGTTCACTAAGGGAATAATAATGTAATTCCTACTGAATGTTCAAGGTGTACATACCTGTACAGATTAGACTATGGACGTATTTATCACAATGAAAAAAGCCTTTTGTATTTTGTATATAATGACCCTGAGCGGTCATCGCATGCACCCCACTTATTATGTGAGGGATTCTAATACTACCCCGTTGGATTCAAATCCAAAGTTAACTGATGATGTTTGCTGAATTGTTGAAACTATTTGGATCAATTTTTGTTTTATCTTCGTGAAGGTTACGTATTTCGTTATTATTTATATGACGGCATAAGATGAATAATAATATACATTATTTATTCGACTCACGGCAGCAGCAGGTCAAGATACGTTCTTTAGATATAAAAGTTAGAGAAATTTGAAAATATTTTTATTCCTCTCAATGAATCCATTTTGACGATAATTTGAAAAGATCAGAAACGCAGTGTAATCCAATGAATAAATCTATTGGAAATCATTTACCTCAGATAATAAAAACATGTAACTTCTACAGACCTCTATTCAGCAGATTCTTTAATCACTGAAGTGACTATTCATACATATTTCTGTTATTTCGTTGACATTCTGGACTGAGGTTTCCAGACTCATTTTTGCATATGAACTTTGTGAACGTATGTCTTGATATTAACAAAGGAGATAAGATGCGAATTCTCGATTCCGGTGCTGACCACTGTTTAGTGGATTATGAGTAGCATGGGAATTTAAGACTCCTATTTCCTCCTATTTCAGTGTGAGTAGGTAGATTTAATAGTTTTATTAATGAATATCATCTTTAATGGCTCCAGATCATTAAATTTTAACTTGATTTAGACATCATTATACTGAGATCTATTTGTTTCGTATTTTTAAAGTGAACATCAGGGGACTTAATTTTCACATCATGAAAATATTTTGCTACTTTCATGTAATTGATTCATTTGATAAAGGGCACTTCAAAATGAGTGTGTGAATAAATAAAACCAACTGACAGGGAATTAATCTCTATCAGACTGGAAAAGTTCTAGTTTTTTTTATGCATGGACTTCTCTATCGGGTAGTTCGTATTCTAAATGTGAATTCTGTAAAATTTCTGTAAATACTCATTATGTATTTCAGTTATTTTCCTAAAACGATTTTCATATACACATCTTAAAATTTCTTATTATTGTTAGGTGTATTGGAGTGTACAAAGGCGTATTCATAAAATGCTAATAATACTGCTGTCTTCTAGTTGTCTGTTGTCAATGTAAGAGCAAAATTTGAGTAGCATGATAGAGTGTAGTCAATTTATGTGATATATATTGCATAATAACTGATTCACTAGAAATTTAGTTCAAATACTATTGAACGCCATCAAGAAAAGCTGAGAAATATCTCATATGTGGTCGACATAAGTTGCTGATTGTTTGCAGGATCATAGAAAGATCCTACTCAGTCAGAATGTCGATGCTCTTTATTTTTAACCGATTGTTTATGTTGGTAGACAAAATAGGTGTTTTTTTAGAACCTTGAAGTTTAATCTACTCCATTTGATTTAATAGGTGTAGTTTTCCTTAAACATTGTGCATTTAATGATGAAATACAACAGTAATCAATAAAATGAACAATGCACAACTTACGGTTCGCCTTTTGGATGGATTACTGGTCTCCTTGAATGTCACAAATAATATTAATTTTATGTTAGTCATATCTCTTAGAAAAACAATAAATTTTAAAAACTTTACACTGTCGGTTTCGACCTAAATATAACGCAATTTATTTAAATCCATATGTGGCTTTTGACAGAGTTGACCATGAAGTAATTCTGAAACTGCTTCAGAAATATGGAGTACTCCAAATCTTTATCAACTGCAAGCAACAGATATATCACAACTCCACATGTCAGGAGATGCAAAGTAGAAAACTCAGCAAAGCATTTGAAGTGAGGGCGGAAGTGAAACAGAGCTACTTACTATCATCGATGATATTCCTAATTGTGGCAAATTAGATTAATGGTGAGTGAGAAGACAGAAATACATTCGACCAATACCAAACACGACACTAGAAGATATGAACTCAGCTGATAGGTAAATCTTATATCACACAATATTTAATATCTACACGACAAAGCCAAAAAGTTGTCAGAAGAGATAGGCGGAGAAGACTTGAAATCAAGTGAACATAGGGGAGACGGAAGTGATGAAGACTAGCAACCAACCACAACAACAAGCGCCAATCACCACTATCAAAGAAACAAGTCTGAAAAATATCACCTCCTTCACTTATCTGAGCAGCATCATTTCAAATACAGGCAACAGCGTGAATGAGGATCTCGATATCAGGCTGGATCAGGAAGGCAAGGAAAGCCTTCAACACTCTGGAATTAGTTTGAAAAGTTTCTGTACTCTGCATAAATAACGAAATTCGGGCTTTCAGCACCAAAGTCAAGTCAGTTAGTTCTTCTGTGTGGGTCAAAATATTGGCTTGTGCGTCATTAAAAGTACTTCCAGCAGATTGAAGACTTCTACCAGCATCTGCGGTCGTTAGCTCCATACTGAAGGAAACCAACCGATAACCATTTCAAAGAAAGATGGATCGGACACATGTTGAGAAGGCTGTTGGGTGATATCTCACAACAGGCAATCGCTGGAGTGTAACCCGAATGGGAGTCGACAAGCTGATTGCGGGTGAGAAGGTGATATGGAAGAGATCACGTGAGGAGGAAGTGGGAACCTATGGCCAGTCGTGGGGCCAACTAATGAGGACTGCAGGGAAGGAAGTGGAATGAAGATATGCTATTGAAGCCCTATATTCCAAGGGAATAAAAATGATGATATATATTACAGCATAGTCATATATGAGGATCTAGCTTGAAAGTAGATATTCCTTCGTACAACTGTTTTTTCTTCTAAATTTCGAAATGGTGGATGGGGGAAATTAGCGCTTTTACATAAAAAGCGCTAATAAGTAGTTTCCTTACCTTATATTCCCAAAATAATTTTCAACTTGATACATTTTAACGAACTATATTAATTATTTGTGCGTCGGTGGCACATCAGTAGAATGCTCCCCTACTACGCAGGTGGTCCAGGGTTCGATCCCTGCCCAACACACTCCTTTATCTTGCTATGCCAATAGTAAGACTGGTAAAGGAGGAAGTTTGGGCATGAGGCAAGCTACCCCATCCTGTAAAAATAATCACCACTGCTACAGAAACTTCAAGCCTGTAGATTCAAGCCGTATGTTCCACTGGGAACATAAAGGAATAAAAAAATATCAATTATTCACAGCATCTATGGCAGTGTGAATATTTACGGTATGCGTCTATGCCACCTATGTTAAGTTTAGATAGTCACATGTATTTCTTAAAAATCTGTTTCATTCTATGTATCCTGTACAAACGGAAGGTTGAATCGGATAATTTGCTTCGTGCTGTTTATGATTTACATTCGAGATATTTATATTCTGGCCTAGAGATGAAAGAATAAGTAGCTCAGGAAGCAGATATCTTTACGGCGATTTCATACTCAACAGCAGCTGCACAGTATCATTTAGATAAATAAGTTTAGATAGATACAATTATTAACTTAATTCTACATGATAAGCAAAGGGATTAAAGGTGCTAATAGTTTCCAGCTTGAGCTTCTTGTTCTTTTTTCTCGAAGCCAGAAGTTCAATTTCACAAAGGTAGTTTGCTTTAGGCACCTCTATAGTCATGATTTCTCTTTGAAACAGTTGAGAAAGCTCCTTCATAAATGTAAAACTTGGTATCGACACTTTTTCAGCAATATCTTTTGGATTTGAACCAGTTAACAGATTAATAACCTCCGGATTTTTTAAAATTATTTAATTTAATTATACTATTGATGAAAATGGTCATCAAGTCACTACACTAAGTATTGCTCTATTATGTTAAATATTTCAAAATAAACTCACTTTTCACTTGGTATGCTGTATCCTGCATAAAATTAAATAGCATAATCATTATAAAAGGGTCAAAATTAGAATATTTTGCAGAAAGCAAATGAAAAGTCTCAAAAAGTGATTCCGGGGAAGTATGGATGCTTAATAGACCTACTTCATTTAAAACTATGATCAGTGTAGGAGTGTACAAAACCTGTGGTCCCCACACTTTTACAAATAATGAAAAAAAGAGCAATCAGGAAAACAGAAAACACCTGCTACTTTTCGCTACATCCAGCAGATTCTCAAAAAGATATTCGACTTCAATTCATTAAATATTGACAGACATCAAAGTTTCACAGTAGACGACATAAAAAGTCCACTTAGTGGATAAACAATACTCTCTTCTTTAACCAATTCAGTAGGCACAGAATTCAAAAAGTCCTATATTCAAGCATATTGATTTGATTTTCGCTAACACAGTGATAGATTATTGCTGATTATCATTTTAGTGTATTCACACGGATTCACAATTTCACTCATGCAATTTTTCTCTCTGCCCCCTCACCGTTTATCGCAGTTTTCCACATCTCCAGTATGAAATCTCGTAACACGTGTTTGGTGTTGACTCAATGAACAAAGATTCAATGGTGAACCACTCTCGCCACCCAACTACATTAATCCCTCATCCTTTCACCCCGTCACACTCTACTGTGCGATTATATGCAAGTGAATGCATTGCAATGACGTGCATCTCTCCAGGTTATTCAACTCATCAGATTCAGTCATTCTATCTCTAGCTACATTCCTGTGTGCCGATAATCGAATTGACCCTGACCTACTAGTTTGACTCATCTATGTAATTGACCTCACAGTCATTTCATTGTATTTGGTAAATTATATTATTTTCCTTAATTGGATCTATCGGATCATTAAGCCGACAACATCTGTCTTTGAGTAAATTGGTTGGTTGGTTGGTTTAATTGCCACCCTGATTCCAGAATCATCACGAATCCCACGTAAGACTTCTGATGTCACTTCTTGATGTGACAGTACTATCGAGGCTCTGAATTCCTCACTACTTGCATTATTTTCAATATTTACATCACTACACTTATTTTCCTGACATCAGTTAGTGAGCCATTGGAAAACCTGGGAGTACTGGATAGCTGTTTCGCCCTAGTTTGGGACTTCTCATCAGTACGCACCCACCGGGATTCATTGAGTCAACATCAAACACGTGTAGCTGAAATCGAGTCACGCCCATACTGGAGATGTGGAGAATTGCAATAAACAACGAGGAGTCAGAGAAAAATATTACATGAGTGAAATTGTGATTAGATTGATAATATTTTCAGGAATACATTTTGCCTTCAAAACCTTACTCTGTTAACGATTCTCCCTCTCCGTGTATTATATGAAATAATTCTTTCTGATCTAGAATTATGTTTTATCCGAGTGCTCGACTTCTACATGTGGGTTAATGGAACATTCTTGCTTCTGCTGAATTCATCTATTATTTTTATGTTGCAACGTGTATCATTCACTTCCTGTGTATTTTAAAAACCGGAAAGTCTCAATGGCTAAACTCTTTGGCTAACTTCTAAATCTGATCTCATTTAGAAATTATGAATACATTTCTCACAAGGGCAGTTAAACTGTAAGAACATTTGAAAATCTTTATGAATCGTATAACTTACCATGTGATATAAGGACACTTAAAATACAAATTACACCGATGAAAAGTGCTTTCATGATTTATGTCTTTGGAAATAATTTCAAATACAGTTTTTAAAAAAGCCCTCCCCCCCCTTTTATGAACATTTTATATAAATAACAAGTTGGAATGGATTTACACAATATTTGCTTATTGTAAACATAATAAAATAGAATGAAATGTTGAAACATTTACACTGATGTAGAGTGTAAATTTTGCAATAAAGGAATCAGTTTACAATGTCAATATTAAAATTTTAAGTCGAACAGATGAAGACGTGTAAAAATATGTTAAATTAATCAAGATAACTTTTCACTTTTAATCTAATGAGGTAGCATACATCGACAGTTACACCAAATGACTGTAAAATCTTTTCTGACATTTTCGACAAATGATAAATGGAAGATTTAGCCTTTTCATATACTTCTAATCTGATGAACTCTGCTTGGAATGTTTCCATCTATCGAAAACTAAACCTAAGTGTAGTGATTAATTCCCTTAAACAAATTTAATACTTACAAACCAACTCTTGAAAATTAATCTGATGATCGGTACTGACTTGTTACAGGATGGAGTTTCCTTAAGTTCGAGTGAGAAGTCCTGACTAGTGAGGTCCATCCAATCAACTGTAAGGATGGATGTCCAACCGATGACACTGGTTGGTGGTCACGCTAAATCATGACTTGGTATAAGTTAGAATTCATGAGTCATTGAATCAGGTCCCAGTGGCTGAATGGTATACGAGCATGCGTTGTAACCGGAACGTCCTGGTTTCGAACCCCAGTGGGTGCGTACTACTGATGATTCCTAAATTAGGATGAAAGGGCTGTCTAGTACTCCCTGGTGGTTTTCAATGTTTCTCTAACTGTCATCAATCCGTGGTCAAACTCGTAAATATAATAAGAAGACAGATTTCCTACAACACGTGTAATGTATTTGCACGGTAAATTTAGGACATTCTGGCCACAAACTTGTCAGACATGTTCATGTAAAAGTTAACAAAGTATAATATGGTGACGCTAGATACTACTGATTGATTGAGATAAGTAGTTGTATACCACTCAGATCAACTAGCAGTGATCTAAACACCAGATACCAGACCTTTCCTCTGGTCTAAGGTGGAGTTCATCAAATAGCCGAATTATTGCAAGTCACCTATTTTCTGGATAGCTACCAATTGGGGATTAGATCCTGCGATCTGGTTGGCCAGGACTGCTGGATGAAATGTGTGGTATACAACTACTCATCTCCATCGATCAGTAGTATGTAGTTCTATACAAGTATGCTTGGTTCTTTAAATTTGGTCAATGGTATCAAGATGACGTATTGGGATCTGAAGAATTCTGACTTTGAAGGGACACTTTAGTGAAATTTAACCTTGAAATGAGGAAATCGCGAATTAGATTTATCTTTAGTGTGATCGGTCGAAATTCAGCCGGTCTGTTTAGAAAGATTAGCGAAAGGGATTGAAATTATCGACAAGAAGTTGGGGGCAAAGAAGTGAAATATTATTATGTAAATTAACCTTGATTTGAAAAGCAGTTTTCCAAAACAGGTTCAGTGTATTAACAAGTAATTTCCAAAGAAATGAGTCAAATTTATATCATTTTATGTCTAGGGCATCAAAATTTTAGGTATATGTGCATGTTTCATATGTGGATTTAAAGGTACTATTCAAATCAACTCTATTACCTGACTTTGTTATATAATATGCAATAGTTGATGTTGGGCGTCTGTTTCCAGTGTGTCAGACGATTTTAACTGCCACTTAGGAATGTAATCTGTTGAATCCCATTCGTTCATTATTAGTTACACCACAGCAGCAGACACTAGAGGTTTTCAAATCAGCAACTATATCATTATTCTAACAATGTTTTCTTGAGTAACTTTTTGTCATCATTAGTAGATATCAGAAAATTAAACATTATAAATTATTTAAATTGATCACAGAGTGTTTAAGAAGAAATTAAAACAAAATTTCCCTGAGTTTTTCTCTGTGTAAGCCGCAGCTCTTGCAACAGAATTATTCGGAATAATTCTGTTTTTGATGTAGCTGTGTTCTCTTTCATTGTCATATTAGGCTTAATATGCTTTGAGTTTAGATGTATGACCTCTGTAGCTGTCAGCTTCAACAATTAGCTACATAACCATTCACGGAGAGTTGTGTGAATGAATTCATTTTTCATTTGTTGGTCCTTCGTCACGAATCGGCGTCAGTTAGGGAGATCACTGAAAATTCAGGGAGCACTACAAAGCTGTTTCATCCTATTTTGGGAGTCTTTAACGGTGCACAATCACGGCACCGCAACCGTTAGGTTAAGAGACTCAGCTCGTCGATAATTCAACAACTTCAGCTGTAATTTAACGCCCCCTGAATTCAAACTGCGTCAATTCGTCATATAGCACTGCTGTCATCAGTGTGTTAAATGAGCTTCCATTTCATCCTGAAAGGGTGGATTCAAGTGATCACGGTTTCATACTGCAGCTGCAGGGCATCCATCCAGTAGCTATCAGTAAGATGGCCCTGATAGTATACCTGCATATGTTCTAAAACAATGTGCAGATGCGTTGTGTTCTCCACTAACCAACATCCTAAATGCTTCTTTCTCCAAAAATATCGTACCTGATGCATGGAAAGACATCAAAACTGTCCCTGTCCCTAAACCTGGAAACGGTAAGAACGTAAAGTTCAGACCCATTGCCATCACTTCTCCGTTTCTAAAGCTTATGGAAAAACTAATACTTCTTAAACTTGAATCCCCCCTTAAAAACTTCGAAGACCCCAAACAATTTGCCTATAGACAGGGTAGGAGCACTTTAGACGCTGCAGCTGTCTTACACAACAACATCGTGTCATCATTAGATAAAGGTGCCAAAAACGTCCGCTGCACGTTTCTCGACTTCACTTTTGCTTTCGACTCTGTTCCTAGATGTCTCCTACTAAATAAGCTCTCTTTGACAAAAACGGAGTCCTGGGTCACTAACTGGCTGCATTCCTACTTCTCAAACAGAATGCAGTACACCGTATACAAAGGTAAATCATCCTCTGCTGTACTCACTGCAGCCGGAGTCCCCCAAGGCACTGTACTCTCCCCACTTCTCTTTTCTTTCTTTCTACATGACTTACCATCTTCAAATGACATTAATTTTGTCAAATATGCTGACGATCTGACTGTATCTTTGCCTGTCAAATGTCAAAGCGACTGCTCTAAACTTAATGGCTTTCTGTCAGAAATCAGTCAGTGGTCCAAGGAAAATGGTCTTACCCTAAACCCCTCCAAATGCCAAACAGTCAATTTCACCTTCAGGCATAAATCCGACCTAAACAAACTGGTTGGCACTCTCGAGGTGTGCAACATAGACGGCACTGAAATAGAAACCAAATCGGAAATCAAATACCTAGGTGTCATTCTATCTGCTGATCTTTCCTGGTCGTCTCATATCTAAGCAATTTCTAAGAAAATATTCCGTCTTACCTTCTACATCAAGAAGTTAAAACATTCTGGTATAACCCAACCCTTACTTCTACAATTCGATAATTCTCGCATTCTGCCTATTATTCTCTATTGTTCCCCCTTAGTTTTCCCCGGGCTACTGAAGAAAGACTATAACATATTACGCAGGATGTTAAAGGTTGTCAGCAGGGTAAGCAACGTGCCACTTAACCAGCTTGTTAATATTCTGGTCGACAGGCACATGGACTCCTGTGAGAAATGGGCCAAGTCCATTTTATCTAACTCACACCACCCTCTTCACTCACAACTCTCCCCTTGCATCTCATCAGGCGAAACCAGAAGCCTATATAGAAAACTATATGCTCGCACCAGCAAGTACAAAAACTCAACCATACCCTACTTAGCTCGTGTTCTGTGTGATAAAGAAAGCATTAAGCGTGACACCTACAATTCATTAAATAGTCAGTAGTACAACTGGATCTCCTCTTTCCAACTCACATCATCAAAAGGTACAACATTTTCTTTCTTTCTTTTCCTTTTCTCTCTCTTCTTTTTCCGTTATGTGCTGCTTTGTTTCTTTCTCTCGCTTCAGCCAGTTAATAAGACAGCTCCCACTTTTCTAACACCTTCAAACACTGTTTCAGCTTTACCTTCGCTACCGACATGCCTTTGTGTTGTCGTAATAACTAACTGTGGTTTCCTTAATCCATGTAGAATTCTATTTATTGAAAATGTACTAACTGGATGCAATATTGTAGTAAAAATGATGAGAATTCCATTCTGTATCACAAGTACTGTTTTGGAATAAAGCAAATTGTTATTATTATTTGGATACTTAGACAAAACTTTCATCCATTGCTTCCTGATTTTTAATAATTTCTACCATAATCGGAATATCGATGTCCACAACACTGATAGCTACTGTATGGATGCCCTGAAGCTGCAGTAGCAAGCAATGATCAGTGGAGTCTATGATTATTATATTATTATTATATTATTATTATTTCCTTTAGTTCCTAGAGGAACATAGGGCTTCAGCCATGCGTCTCCATTGCGTTCGCTTCTCTGCCAGAGTCTTCACCTGGCTCCAGGTCTGCCCACATGCATTCATCTCCTCTTCACATGACCTCCTCCAGGTCACCCTTGGACGACCAACTCGCCGCTTCCCTTTCGGGTTCCACTCGAGCATTGGCTTGTCTAGTGATGTCACTTGCTGGTTTCCTCAGAGTGTGGCCAATCCATCTCCATTTCTTCCTGCCTATTTGTTTCACAATCGGTTCCTGGTTGGTTCGCTCCCAGAGATCTTTGTTGCTGATCCTTTCCGGCCATCTGATCTTGAGTATTGAGCGAAGACATCTGTTAATGAAGGTCTGTAGCTTGTTTGAGGTGCTTTTTGTGACACGCCAAGTCTCTGATCCGTATATTGAGTAGCACTGACTCCACATTGGAGTTGAAAATCCGGATCTTATTTTTGACGCTGAATGATGTTGACCTCCACACAGACTTGAGAGTAATGAAAGCTTGCCTTGCTTTCCCGATCCTTGCTTTGATATCCTCGTCAGTTCCGCCTGTAGTTGAAACAATGCTTCCCAAGTAGGTAAAGGAGGTTGTTTCTTTCAGGTTCCTTCCATTTATGCTGATTGCTGTCTGTTGTTGTTGGTGGTGGTGTTGGCCAGGGATCTTCATCACCTCCGTTTTCTCTATGTTCACCTGGAGTCCTATCTTTGATGCTTCTTCTGCCAACTTGTTACTTTTCGCTTGCATATCTTCCAGTTTGTGGGAAACCAGACATATATCATCGGCGAAGTCCAGATCCTCCAAGTTCTTTGTGTGTGTTCATTTTATGCCTGTTTCCCCATTGCCCGCTGTTTGTCGCATTATCCAATCTACCGCAATCAGGAAAATCATTGGCGATAGTAGGCAGCCAGCTTGTCTTACTCCTGTCTTCACTTCGAAGGATTCCGGGAAGCTCACGGAATCCTTCGAAGTGAAGAGTCTATGATATCAAAGTTAATTGGATGCTCGTCGAAGGCACTTGTGAGGACAGTGCTATATGACGAAATGAAAAAGTTCGAATTCAGAGGTTATCAAATTCTAGCCCAAGTGGCTGATTGAAAGACGAGCTTGGCTTCGTACCAAAATAAGACAAAACAGCTGTCCAACACTCCCTGACTTTAAACGATCCCTCTAACTGATGTTGGTTCGTGACTAAAATCCAACAAGTGAACTTAATCCCGAATCTCTACAAATCCTGTAATTTGAATAAATGGCGGCCTGCTTAAAGCATCGGTTACCGAAAATCTCTATCAATATATTGCATATAGTTTCTTCTGTCCTGTTTGTGTTCTCTATTAAAGTATGCTCTCTAATAGCATTGTTTACTATAGGAAAGGTTATAAACATTTACGACCTACTGATATGTCGGTTATACTAAACATGAGAAAAAGCATTATCCTCGATGAGAGCTTATCCCAATACACGAGATGACAGTTCTTGAATGGTGTCCTTGGTGCAAAAAAATGTACTCCTAAACCTTTTATAATTGTCATTCAGTCAAATGTTGCGTATTTCTCAAAAGGAGAAAAACAACAGACATCATAATGAATTGGTTTGCGCTTCAGGTCAGACAGAACTGTGTCACACAATCGACTGTCGATTATTCTTTTATTTGAAGATCATGAACAAAAACAAAATACCATACGATAAGGGCCGCTGGAAATTAAATACATTACAGTGTTTCATTGTTGTACGTCGGTGGCATAGCGGTTAGGACGCTCGCCGACCATTCACATGGTCCGGGGTTCGAACCCCGGCCGACGCACTCCTTTACCTCACTAAGCCAGAAATAATGCTGGTGAAGAGGAAAGGTTGGACATGAGGCTAGCAACCCCATCCTGTAAAAATAAACACTGCTACGGAAACTTCAAGCCACTAGCTTGAAGCCCTATGTTCCCCTGGGGAACGTGAAGGATAAAAAAAAAACACTGTTTCAGAATAAAGCTGTTCCTATTACTAACATTATTCGTTTTCGTTAATTTTAATGAATAAACTCTTTTAATTCCATTCGAGCTAACACCCAGTAAAAGGGGGCCTTTGCTTACAACAAATATCTTCCGAGCTTTACAAATATCTAAAATATGTTTATTTATTTTATTTTTTATCACAGCTTGATTGTGTACACCATATTTTTTGGTACAAGTATGGAATTTTCAGCATGTGGTATCGGTAGCCCAAATTTTGCAGGCCAACCCTAGATACCAGGTGTGCTTCGGCAGGGGATCGAACCCCGGACCATGTGTATGGTGATCAGAGAGAGTCCTAATCACTGTGCCACCGACGCACACTGTTTCATTCAGGATAGTTTTGGCCTAAATGATGTTCAAACTTGACTTTACTGATGAAATCTGGGTAGCCTTATGGTTTGTCAAGTACACCTTGCTTTAGATCCTTAAACTTAAACTGGAATAATACTTCGTTCTGATTTCAATCGAGACAAAGTTATTTTTCATGCTGAAATGTAGCATTAGTGGCCAATGAAGTTAGTTGGAGGCTATTTTCAACAGTCTGGCTAACTGGCTAATTTCAGAATAGGACTTTGCATAGAAGAGCAGCAATTTGAGGTACCACAAACCATGTAGCACGTAAAACACATGACAAAAGAAGGAAGAAATGGATTTGAAAGTACGATAGTGAAGAGAAATGTGAGGCAGAGAGAATAGTAACCGTAAAAGCGAATAAGATCTGCGTAACACATATCCTGGCCCTCTCAACCTATATAGCTTCACAGTCTCATCGAACGACTTTCTCGTCTTACCTTACACTTGACACCCAATCTCAGTTTCACTCACCCTTGTATGCCACCTAACACGGGATATGGAACGCACATACCTATGATCAAAGACAACTAACCATTTTCATGTTTTCCACTTTGAATGACTGTGTCTCAGCCATAAGGGAGAATGGGGCGAACTGGTGATCAGTACACACATCCTTTGATCGGTAATCAGATATCTACAGTTCTTTGTCAGACAGTATGGGAATAATGATGCGATAAAAGGATGCTAACGATGAGTGAAGCAAGAACCTGGTTCCCAGAGAAATTTAAAATGATTGTCTACCAACGCATAGTCGATGACAAGCTAGATGAAATACTACACAGTTTTTAGACGCCATACTCCAACGTCAGTGTTGAATGACGCCAATTATGTCCTAGCATCAAACGTCTTCATGTTTGTCTTCCAACCTTATAGTTGATTATAGACCACGACCTGCTTGAATCAGTGACATATTTGAATTCACATCTCATTCAGTACATGACAGTTTGTCTATTTATTTTTATTTTGACCATTCAGTTACGTCGATGGGTTATCAATTGCATTCAGGCATAATTTTAATTGGCTTTCAACCTAATGCTGTGCATTTCTTGGCAACGAAAGAACAGTACTGCGTCACATAATATACCATTGGGTTCCTATTTTACTTAAAGATCCTGGATGAAGAGAAAATCTGATGCAATAAAACAACATTGAAACTCCTACATATTGCGGAAGGCTTTTGTACGGAATAAA
Organism: Trichobilharzia szidati; assembly: GCA_944472155.2. Lineage (NCBI taxonomy): Eukaryota > Metazoa > Platyhelminthes > Trematoda > Strigeidida > Schistosomatidae > Trichobilharzia > Trichobilharzia szidati. The sequence continues at coordinate 30,530,271 of OX235271.1, read as the reverse complement.
GCTATTGTCTATATTATTATTATTATTCCTGAGGTGTGCCAGTCACCTCTCTATCTCAACTTCATCAACTTTGAAAAGGCCTTTGACAGCGTCGACCGAGAGGTGATTTGGAAAATACTTCGCTACTACGGGGTGCCACCGACAATAATACACCTCATCCAACAGCCATACGACAGTGCTGCATGCCAAGTAATCCACAATGGGAAACTTACGGAACCCTTCGAAGTGAGGACAGGAGTAAGACAAGCTGGCTGCCTACTATCGCCAATGATTTTCTTGATTGCAGTAGACTGGATAATGCGACAAACAGTGGGCAATGAGGAAACAGGCATAAAATGGACACACACAAAAAACTTGGAGGATCTGAACTTCGCCGATGATATATGTCTGATTTCCCACAAACTGGAAGACATGCAAGCGAAGAGCAACACTTTGGCAGAAGAAGCATCAAAGATAGGACTTCAGGTGAACATAGAGAAGACAGAGGTGATGAAGACTCCTGGCCAACACCACCAACAGCAACAACAACAACAGACAACAATCAGCATAAATGGGAGGAACCTGAAAGAAACAACCTCCTTTACCTACCTGGGAAGCATCGTTTCAACTACAGGCGGAACTGACGAGGATATCAAAGCAAGGATCGGAAGAGCAAGACAAGCTTTCACTACTCTCAAGTCTGTGTGGAGGTCAACAACACTCAGCATCAAAAATAAGATCCGGATTTTCAACTCCAATGGGAAATCCAGTCAGTGCTACTAACTATACGGATCAGAGACTTGCACTGCGCGTCATAAAGAGCATCTCAAACAAACTACAGACCTTCATTAACAGTTATCTTCGCTCAATACTACTCAAGATCAGATGGCCAGCTGGCCAGAAAAGATCAGCAACAGAGATCTCTGCCAATGAGCGAACCAACCGAGCAGGAACCGATTGTGTGACAAACAGGCAGGAAGAAATGGAGATGGATTGGCTGGCCATACTCTGAGGAAACAATCCATCAAGTGACATCACTAGACAAGCCATCGCTCGAGTGGAACCCGAAAGGGAAGCGGCGAGTTGGTCGTCAGTGCAAGGGTGAGGGTGACTTGGAGGAGGTCATGTGAAGAGGAGATGAAAACGTGTGGGCAAACTTGGAGCCAGGTGAAGACTGTAGGAGAGAACCGAACGCAATGGAGACGCACGGCTGAACCCTTATGTTCCTGTAGGAATTAAAGGATACAATAATAATAATAATAATAATTCCTGAGGTATTTGAAGATGACAGAGATACTAGGCGTGATTTTATAAAACACTATTAGAACATGTAGATTGTATGATAGAAAATGAGTAGAATGTAAACCCTGAATGTAAAAAAAGTATTTTTCATTGTTGACATAAGAATTCAAATTTATGTTTCTTCCCTATCAAATTACTGAGTACAGTGCAAACCCTATGAAATATACAGACGGAGAAAGTAAATATTATTTTATTTGGCAAAGTTGTGTTTAAATCTGTTAGTTCTTTATTGTTATTAATTATTTTTACAGCTTGTACACCGATTAGGTTTAATTAGTTCAGGGTATAGTGTCATATATATATGTACATGTATATATATAAGGAAGAATACCTCTGACTGCCTCATTTTTTTACGTGGTCAAAGAAGCAACAAACAGACTATGAAATTCCTCGCAGTATATTTTGCTGTCATCTGTATAGTTTTCACTGTTTATTCAGTAAATGGAGAAAGTGAGTATTTTTGAAAAAACTGATCTAATGGTTTAATGGTGATAAGTTCGTTAACAATAATTAATCTGTATCATCATTTCAAGGGGGCCACTAGTTGACCAGGAAGGAAATAGTACAACAGCTCAAAGGTACAAGTAATTGCAAAAATCAAACCAATGGATTATGTAATGCATAATTTTGGAAGAATGAGTAGTGAAGAAATAAGTTAGGGTCCCGTCTGATTACGTTATAAGCAGTTAAATGTGAGGCAGCTATAGCGTTGAAGTTTCGGTAGCAGTGGTGTCTATTCTTACGGAGTAAGGTTGCTAGCCTCATACCCAACCTTGCCTCTTTACCAGTCTTATTACGAGGTAAAGGAGTGCGTCGGCCGGGGATCGAACCCCTAACCACTTGCGTAGTTGGCGAGCATTCCACCACTGAGCCACTGACGCACAAAGTTATCAGTAGGAGCCATAAATCCATTAGTGCTAATATAAACCAAATAAATGAAAATATTGAGTGGATATTTTAGTGAAGGAAGTGAAATTTTTTTCAAATAACAAGCCATGGAGAAAATTTATTTGATAAAGTCATACTGTATAGATGGTTGAGCAAAGTCATATTGTGTTATACAGTAATATTTATTGATGACGTTTCGAGAAGAATTTATTGCTCACAATCATATCAAGTTGTACTCTACCACTGTGCCCAAATACTATGCTTATAAAAAAAAACCAGTTATCTATTCATTTATGAATATGTTTGATTTTCTTTCTTAATAGAACATCAGTAAGCGCCGTTAGTAAAACATGTTGTAACTGCTTTGTGGTAAATTTATTGTAATTTAACCCTGAAATGTTGGATTATGAGTGAATAGTAATGATAAAGCTATGTCCATCTTTGTATCTCTCAATAAGTGAATGAGTAACAAAACTATATCGTCTTTACTAACGTCTCACTATTTAATGCTGCTAATAGCAATATCAAAGTAATATTAAACAAGAATTTATATAATCTCAGCTCATATACAGTAACCTAGTCACAGTTCTGCAGTATGTGGTAATTTTAATTTTTACTTTGTCGAGTGAATGGATTGTTAGGGACAACAAACTATCTGCAAACTGTTGGATTTAAAAAGTGTATCAGTTTACACAGTGGAGTCACGCATCACATTCGTGTTGATTTTGTCATTACATGAGGATGACCTTTAGAACTAGGTTGAATTCTATCTTAACTCATCATTTCTATTCAAACAATCTCGATTCCACTGAATATGCAGACCCTCTGATATAAGATGTTCTTTGTGATTTTTGAGATTTTTCCGGATGATTTTAATATTATCAAGATCAATTCTGTCATCTCATTCAGTAGCGTTTAGGCCTATGGCTAATGACTTTTCAAGCTTTTCTAGTTCCACTTGATTTCTTGGTGGACAAAAAGATGGCTCTACAGGGTTCATTTGTTCTGGTTTTGATTTCTTGCGATATCTGTTCAATGTGTATGGCATCACATTCTATGAATTTTGTTTTATAAACAGTTAGATTGCAGTTCCTTTGAAATTCAGTCTTTCACATGTACAAGGTTGTTTTTTAGTGCGTCTGGTGTTTCGAATACAACTCTGGTATAACGTATGTTCAGTACTCTCCTGATATCATCTGACGTATCTGATATATTTGGAATGATAGCTTTTGAGGTTCATCGGTTTACGTTTTGGCCATGTTTAATGTTGGTGTTGATTTTTGAAATGATGTTCTTTATGTAGTTATTTTTCTTGAGAATTTCAGTAATACTTACTATTTATTCTTCCTTTTCATCTGTTATCAAGGAGTGTGCTTGTTAAAGAAGACTTTAGGCATATTACATACCTTTGCACTGTTGGGGTGTGATGATACTCATACTGAAGAACTGTGATCAAGTTACTGTATATGGGCTAACATCTATCAGCAACTTTTTATAGAGAGAGACTTCACCAGAAATAACATCGTTTTGTTCTTTTTCATTCATTGAGAAATACAAAAAATTTCTTTATAAAGAAAACTGATAGGCGTTTGAGTTTGCACCTACTACAGATTCTAACCATAAAGTAACAGAATAGAACAAAAACAGCCTGTGACAGTACATCGTCTGAAGTATTTCACGAAATATGAAGTGAACTCTTTTCCAGTTAACTGATAGGTGTTCAATGGGTGAATTTCTTCCGTTTCGTTTCATTTTCAACTAAATTTCATAAAACTGATATAAACTTTCACTATTCTTCTCATATTATCAGGGTTTATTAGTTAAACAACTTTCTTGAAGGTGAAGAATAAATCAATATTTATTAATAACTGAGAAAATTGAAACAGAACCAGTGGCGATGTTACTCTTGTAAACTTCATTGATTTCAGTTAGAACTGCTGAATATCCAATCTCTGAATTACTCGATACCCTAGAAGAAAGTAAAGACTCTTTACTCTCACCGAAATAATAGCAATAGTGATAAATTTCTGTTGACTACATCTCTATCAATTAATAACATTTGGTATCGTAAGGCGATGATGAAAGTATGTGTTATATATATGCAACTGACAGGTACTGGGTTTGAACTCCACCGGGTGCATACTGCTGGAAAGTTTCAAACTATAACGAAACAACTATCCAGTAGTCCATAGTTTCGTTTAGTTTCATGACTGATGCCAATCGGTGATTAGACTTGAAACAGATTGAACCAACTCGTGGAAAACAAATAGGATTATGGTATCAAATTTTTTGTGATGTGTACATCCTCTTAAATCTGATAGGAGTTTATACGATTTCGATTGTCACTAGGTTTATACTTAACTGATTGTTGGAAATGAACTCAAACTCCAAAAGAATGTAAAAGTTCACTGTCACCTTATCAAAATATTATTTGGTGAATTTGAGATTGAGTAATTACTTTTTTCAAATTACACCTGAACTGCTTCGTATACAACACACTTTACATAAATAATTTATAGTATAAATTTTCAGCGTTTCCTAGTAACTCACAATCAAAAAGTATCATTTGTTGAATACATAGGCCTGATGCCACGCCTGCAAAGTAAGTCCACGCAAGTAATTAACTGTCATCTCATGTTTACATCAACACAACAGTGAGCTGTAAATACCTGTAATAAAATTTCTCATGCAAATTAACATGCGCACTTTATTTTGGTTTCCTTCATTTTCATTTCTTTGTATGTCAGCTGACATATAAGACCTCAAACATTGACGTTCCAATGGCACTGGTGTTGTTTTTATGCGGCGGATTTGTCAGTCCCATAACCAACCTCCTATCTTTTCTGGGCATACTACCCGCTAGCGAGGTTATTTTAACTCATTAACGCAATGAAAAGTTAATTTTTAAGCGTGAACTAACAGTGTTAGACAGTTTGAGACAATGAGTAGGATATCCTGAACCTAGGTATGAAGTTTATTTGTGATTAGTACTGGTAACGTCGGAACCGATATCTCCTTAGAAATTCGAATCCAAGCCATCCAACACAGCAGTTAGGGAAGTTACTGCAAAACTGTCCAGAATGCGATTAACTTATTTTAGGATAGTAAAAGATGCATTAATTTATTTGTGATAGACTAAGCGCTGACAGTTTGAAATTCTTTTCAAAATATATGTTAAGAGTAAAATTCCTTAAAGACAATTGGTCAGCCAGAAATGACTTTAAGCTTTTAGAAATGAAAACTTTTCGCCATTTCATTTCAATTCAACGAAACTACAATATCATTGTACCCTATTTCAACATTCGTTAGTTTATATAGGGATTACACCAAGTATATTTTCAGTTGTTATCATTCGTTCTCTTGATTTGAGATAACACATCAATCCTTTCATTTCTGATAATAATTGCTCCGCGATTAAACCAACCAGCTCAGAGAACACAACTAATTGCAAATCATCCACCTGATCTACAAATCTTCGCTATAACATTATAGTAGTGTTAGATTTATTCTGAACAGTGTTTATAAAATGTAAAGAATTTTCAGCGGAAATTATTGCATAACAGTTTCTCTTTGTCCAGGATTGTAGAGTAAAATAGTAACTGACAGTAAATCACATGACACATTGCTGTCTGAACTGACGGGCAAACCAATCTCTTATGATACTTCTTTACCTCCTTCGAGACATGCACAATATTTATATAAAACTTGTGCATTGTGGTAGAGTATAACTGCATTATGGGTAAAATTTATTTTGATAGAATCTCAAAGTGTTATTCAGTAATATTTACTGATGACGTTTCGAGCACAGTTTATTGCTCATAATCATATCAAGGTCTAACTTCGTTTATATAATTCCATTATTTTCCATCGCTTGATTTGATAGGTAGTAGTAGTATTTTCCATATTTGGTATAGTGATGAGTCATTCCTATTATATGTGTTTGGTGTAGACTTGATGAACAAGGATTCAGTAATCAACCTCTCTCTCCACCTAAATAGATTACTTCTTAGAATTTTAACCATTTCCCACCATATTGTGTGGTTGTGTGTTAATGCATACAGTGCAGTCGCTGAGATTTTTTCTAAATTACTTATCTTCTCTGGGTCAACCATTCTTACCTTAGTTAAATTCTTATGTTCTGACAATCTGACTACCCCTGACCTAATAGCTTGATATATGTAGTTGACCCCACTCACATTTATTGCAGGGTATTTCGTAAATTATATTATTAAATCTAACTGAATCAACCTACAGGGTGCTTTCACTTGCAGAGCTTGTCCCTGAGTGAGTTTGTAGGTTTAAATGCCACTCTAATTCCTGCTTTATTAAGAATCCTACGTAGGAAGGGTCCCCTTCTTGTATGGTATAACAGTAGATGCCTTATATTCTCTCTTATTTACGTTATCATCACTAGTTTAAAGTCATTTGAAAAAGGAGCCAGGGAACAATTTTTGACCCAAAAGCATGATAATAGCTAAATAATTGAAGACTACAAGTAATGAGTTTTATTTCTCCAGCAGTGGCAGTTTGTACGAGAACGATTTTACTTTTTCTTAAGTTTGGCGAAATTTTGCGAATCAACAGACTGTAGACATTCTCAATATTCATGAGAGTAAAAAACACCATCAGAGGTCACATTTTAGTAGATTAAGCCAAAATGAACAAAAATTATATGCAGTATAATGATGAAGTGTCTAGGTATTCCAGGTCTTAAACAGACTTGTATAAAGTGATAAAATATTCATGATTGTTATACTAATCAATTTTTTTCAGAAAACCACTTCCTAAACGACAGTAAGTAAAATGCATTTCTCTTATTTATACACTTTTGTAGCTGTCATAAAATGACTAGACAACTTCATCGGATTATAAAATGGTTATTACTATTCCGCAGTTGAAGGGAAACAATGCCAGATTGGTGAATATTTACTGAAATATTCGTTTTGGCTGTCATAAGCCAACGGCTTAGTGGATAACGCTTCGGCATTCAGTACGAAGGTTGCCGGGTTTGAGTCGCGTTGATCCTAGATACATCCAGGCAACGAGCCCCAAGTTTGGGTGCAATCATGTTCCATTGTTATCCAATATTAACTAGATAACTCTAAATTAAAGTAAAATCTTGACTACCAAATACCTGTAAGGATTTACTCGCGTGAAAAAGTTCAGCAACTGATTTCCACTCATATATATATATACGCTGTTGCAAAGCGAAGTTTTGCTGAATAACAAAGAACTAAATAATATGAGTAATTGTAAACCATTTAAATGTATAGTCTAGACATTCGATGTCCATTTGTTTAGTCAGTAATATCCAGCATTATGTCAGAACATTAAAATATATTAGGCAAATTTTTTCCCAACTCTCATTTAATTTCATTCGACCTAGGCATTTTGAAAAAATCCATATTGTATAATAGTTTCAATTGCAAGGATCTGCGGCGGCCTGCTTGAATCAATGGGCTACCTGAATTTCCATCTAGTACAATGAATCGTATTTCTTTTTAATTCTTAATAATTCGACAATTTAACTATATCCTTGAGTGAGAAAAGGTGCTCGTGCAAATTTTTTAATTGTCTTTCAAACTACAGATGCACATTTTTCGGGGAGTAAGAAGAAATGTCATAAGGAATTAGCCTGTGCTTCAGAGTGATCAGCATCATGCCACATGATGCTATTTTACTTGTAGATTCTAGATAAAGCGAAAATATTATGCAATAAATTACACTGAGAATTGTGCGCCATGTTTAAACACACCTTCTCCAGAATACGACTATCAATATTATTATCATCACAATTACAGACTTACAGGAAACCATGTGCCAGAATACGACGAGTAAGTTTTCTAACAACATATAGGCGTGACATTAAAAGTGGTTTCGGCATTCTATATCTAGGGAAATAACAACCCTATATTCATAAAATTCGCTGGTCTCTGTGGTGTTTTCTCCCAGATGATGTGGGTATTTGCTCACTCACTATAATGTGGCTATTAAACTAATCCCTACCTTTGCAGAGTTCTATCTGTTGACAGAAGAGATGAACGACTAGAAGGTATAGCATTAGCACCATCGTAAATGCACGTAGTTAATAGCAAAAAATAATACAAATAGGCTAAAAGTATTGATAATTATGGTTCATATGAAAATTATAATGTCAAACAGATACGTCTGTTTCCCTAAGTGATAGCTACTTGATTTTTGAAGACGATCAACAATAGTGAGATCAAAAAGGAGAATTTAATTTTTCAATGAAGTATAATGTTAGCTAATTTCATGAAATGCAAACAACTGGATTGTTGTTTTATGTTTTTATGGTTTCATCTAGTCAATTTCCAGATTTCCCACGGTAAGCTCAAGATATTTTATGACTTCATGAATTTTATCATAAGCGATAAAATAGATAAACTCTAGACTGACTGAAGCATAACAAAATGTCAAGCTTTCAGTTGAAAGTAGTTTTTATATATTTATTGACTCACCTTTCATACTATTTCGTACTGAAGTGAATTATACTGAATAGCTGAGATTCCAGATAATAAGTTTATCTAATATATGTATATTTCAACAGAGTTATTACCACATTCATTAGGCTAAAATAAAAGATGAGAACGCTTCATGTTACTTGGCTGTACCACTGAATTAAACTGACTATTTATAACGCATCATAAGAGGTGAAAAAGTAGAAATGTGTTAACGCTAGTCAGCTTTAGAGATGGATATAGTGGGATAAAGAAGTTTGTACTAAGACACATCAAGAACAGGCAACACCAAAAAGGTTAGAGTGATTTCCCGTGCAACTTTTTGACGAGCTAAACGGCTGTGGCATGCGCAGCTAGGAAGAATTTATAGCGCCAGTAAACTGTATGTGATGTCTTCTACAAGAATCTTGAGTAGCGGACAAACGGATTTGATTGAGAAGACAGAAAAATTGAAAGATCTTTGTGAATCAATCAATCAATATAGAAAACATGAAATGGAGACAAAATAAAAAAGGATACGAACACTTTGTCTTCAGGGAATATGTCATTCGCCGAAAACAATCCTACCACCAAATACTACCTCATTTATTCACCGTATCAAGATGATTCCCATTCGAATTTACGTCATAATATCTGCGAATCTCACTTGTAACACTAAACACACAATATTTAGCGAAGGGACAGCTTTTGGAAACTTTCTTATCAAGTCATACAATCGTATATGTATATATGTGGTTTCTTTAAATACCTCATCCTGTAAGGAAATCCAAAAAAGGTGTAAATGCTACTACTTCAACTACCAATAATGATTTTAATAAAATTAATCACCGATTACAATTACAGCTGAAAGTCAAATAATAAAAGAGGTTATGCAATATATTAGATAGAATGTGTATGTCATAGAGAGAAGGTTAAAACTAATGCGTTAAATTATTATATTATTATTATTGTATCCTTTAATTCCTACAGGAACATAGGGCTTCAGCCGTGCGTCTCCATTGCGTTCTGTTCTCTGCTAGAGTCTTCACCTGGCTCCAAGTTTGCCCACACGTTTTCATCTCCTCTTCACATGACCTCCTCCAAGTCATCTTTGGACGACCAACTCGCCGCTTCCCTTACGGGTTCCACTCGAGCAATGGCTAGTCTAGTGATGTCACTTGATGGATTGTTTCCTCAGAGTATGGCCAGCTAATCTATCTCCATTTCTTCCTGCCTATTGGTTTCACAATCGGTTCCTGGTTGGTTCGTTCCCAAAGATCCCTGTTGCTGATCTTTTCTGGCTTACTATCTGATCTTGAGTAGTATTGAGCGATGACAACTGTTAATGAAGGTCTGTAGTTTGTTTGAGATGCTCTTTATGACGCGCTGGCCAAGTCTCTGATCCGTATGGTGAGTAGCACTGACTTCACATTGGAGTTGGAAATCCGGATCTTATTTTTGATGGTGAGTGCTGTTGACCTCCACACAGACTTGAGAGTAGTGAAAGCTTGTCTTGCTTTTCCGATCCTTGCTTTGATATCCTCGTCAATTCCGTCTTCCTGTAGTTAAAACGATGCTTCCCAGGTAGGTAGGTACAAGAGGTTGTTTCTTCCAGGAGGGAAAGGAACATCACCCGTTAATATGAGAAGTTTGCTGAGACACAGCTTTATATAGCAAGATGCATACCCAGTTGGATTATTAAGGGAGATAAATGAAACAACAGGGGGAAACAATTCTAAGTACTAGTATAAGGAAGAGTATACAAACTAGTTAAACAAAAGGAAAAGGTAATGTCCTTATTCTTCACTTCTATTAACCTATTGCTAGTCGACTTTCTTAGTGGTACAGTGAAACGCGCTTAGCTTAAGGTGCTGAATATCTTTTGTACTTTCAAAGTACTAAGTTGTGAAAATCACGCAAACTACAATTGAGGGATTAGGATATTGAATCAAAGGAAGATCTTGCAAAGCGTTCATCGATATCAAATTCTGTAGATTGAGAAAACCTGTTCACTTTTTTCTAAGAAAACAATTATATCAAATTTTCAGAGGTAATTTCAATCACTTTAGTATTATAAAATGACGCATTCTAAAGTATCATATGTGCTGCTGAAGCCCTCCTTATGTTCCACTCGGAACTCAAGGGAACAGTATAATCATAATTATATTATCAACAATAGTAATTAAAGAAAATCATATTCTGTCAACTGTTACTTGTCAGCTAAACAACTTTGAGGACACTCAGTGGGTCAACTGGCTGCAAAATACCTTAAAATTATAACTATCCTTGGTCAGAATTAATTATTTATAATGAAAGCTAAATACCTAATTTAGCTGAACCACATCAGATGGTTCTACTTCTAATCTCTGTTTGTTTCAGTAAAGAAGTTTTCAAAGAGGAGCAGGTTATTCTACTAAACTGCGGGTGTTTATTTAAAAAGGCACAGGCTGAAAATATTGGTATTTGATTTTTTTATTAGTGAAGCCTTTTTTATTATTGTTGTTCACTCAACAGCTATATGACAATACCTTGTGTCAGGTGAACTATAACGGGAAACTCAGAGAAGCTTTTAAGGTGAAGACAGAATGGAGTAAGACAAGGCTGCTTACTATCACTAATGACATGCCTGATTGTAATGGGCTGGATCATGTGTCAGACTGTGTGAAGTGGGAAGGGAGGAATACGTTGGATTGATAAGATGACTCTGGATGATCAAAATTTTACGCGTGGATGATTTACGTTTAATGTCAGGCAAACTCGAAAACATGCAAGCGAAAACTAACAAACTAGTTGAAGAAGTAGGCAGTTAAGTCAGGACTCCAAGTGAATGTAGAAAAGACTGAGGTGGTGAAGATAACCAGCCAACCAACAGCAATAACAAACAGCACCAATCACCATCAGCGCGAAAAATCCGAAAGAGTTTACTTCCTTCATCTATCTAGTAAACATCGTTTCAACCACAAGCACACTGCACGAATGAAGATGTCAAAGTCAGCCAGAATCGGAAAGGCAAGATATATCTTCATCAATCTGAAATCCTCCTCCACGCAATCTAAAATCAGTTTGGAAGTCTTCTTTACTCACTATTACGAAAAAAATTCGGATCTTCAACACCAATACCAGTACAGTCAGTCCTTCTTTATGAGTCAGAAACTTTGCGCCAGCGTTACGAAGAGCATTTCCAACAGGTCACTGCAGACTTTTATCAGTAGCTGCCTTCACTACACCATAATGAAGATTCAATGGCCGAAATGAATTAGTAAAAAAAATCTGTGAGAACAAATTTACCAAAAACTTGTCATTCAAGAAATACGCAGGAGAAAATTGGGATGGACAGGGATTACACACTAAGGAGAACATCGAATGACATTGCATGTCAGTTCATCGTTCGAGTGGAAGTTGAATGGGAAGCGACAAGTAGGTCGTCAGTGCGAGAGTGACATGGGGGAAATGAGAGATTATGGGCGAACGTTGGCCCAGCTAAAGAGGATAGCAGAAAATAGAACAAAATAGAAATGTGTTGTTGAAGCCCTATATTCCATTCGGAATCCAAAGGAGCAGTAATAATAATAAATAATTTTATTATTTTTGTTTTAATATATGGTTGTACAGTCATCACATGGTATACCTTTTACAAACAATTCCCACAATTTTCAACGTGGATATAAGGTCACAAAAGTGTAAAATTGGCTTAAGAAAAGTATGGATCATGTATTTCGTATTCATATCGGTGCCGCGCACTCATTCACAAGCTGTACCGATTGCTGAGTATTAATAGTGTTACTTGAATACAGTAATACCTTTAGATGTAAAGTGAAGAAATAAGGCTGTGATCGCTTGAATATCTAAACCAAACAGTTGCTCACTTTAACAATTAGTAACTAATTTCAGTTGTGTTTAAAGATAATTTCTACAGTGTACAGATCGGTGAATTTCATGAGGGTTTATCAGCGAAATACTTGTATTTCGGTCTTCGTGTCAAGCTGCTGAATAAATATGTGGTCAAAAGCGAAATGACCCACAGTTTACAACATTTCTGCATTTCCTTATTATTATTCCTTTTGGTATCAAGTGGAACATAGGGCCACAACAGCACATCACTTCATCCTGTTCTTTAGAGCCATTTTTATCTGGTTCCTTGATTACCCATAAAATTTCATTTCCTCATTACATGATCTCCTTCATGTCAACCTCGGACCCAATCCAAGTGATCTTTTCTATTTCAGGTTCCACTTGACCGATCGCCTATCGCGCGATTTCATCTAACTGTCTTTTCAGCTTTTGTCCTACCCATCTCCACTTACTTCTTCATATTTATTGAGCAATAGATTCTTAATTGGTTCGTTCCCAAAATTTCTTATTGCTAATCCCTTCTGGCTGATATCCCAATCTTTGGTATGAAGCCAAGGAATGTAGCTGTTGATGGAGGTCTGTAGACTATTCGAAATGCTTTTGGTGACATGCCGATTCTCTAAACCATATAGTGGCCCTGACGGTTTCGACATCAATACTGAAAATCCAAATATTGTTCCTTATTCTGAGTGGTGTAGATTTCCACAATGACTTCAGAATGATGAATTTCTGTCTTGCTTTCTCACTTTTACCTTTCATATCCTCACCTATGTCACCTGTAGCTGGTACGATGTTGCCGAGGCACTTCGTTGATGGTAGCTAGTACTTATTGTTGGTTAGGCATCTTCGTCGCCTCTGTCTTCTTTATGTTCACTTGAATTTCTTTCATTACTGCTTGCTTCTTCTACCAACTTGTTGGTTTTTGTCCATAGATCTTCGAGTTCACGTCTTACTAAACTTAAAATGCTCGATAATGCCAAATCTTCTAATCATGGTACCGCTTCAATATACTGCCTTCTCGCTGCCCATAGTCTTCTACATGGTCCAGTCCACTACAATTAGGAATATCGTCGGTGACATTGAGCGGCCTTGTGTACTCTTGTGCCCACTTCAAAAACTTCGATGGGTTTTCTGTTGTGAATCACTTGACGAGTAGCATCATCATATAGCTGTTGGTTTGGGCTCAAACATTTTGCAGCATTTCACTCTGCAGTACCGTAGCAGTTTGTGAACAGTTTCACAGTCAACGCTGTCGAAGGCCTTATCAAAGTCAATGAAGTTGAAGCAGACATCTGAATACCACTACATGCTTTCTTCGATGATGATCTGTAGAGCTGCAATTTAACCTCAGCGTGGTTTGCTTTTTTGAGTGCAGCTTGTTTCAGGTGGAATTCAGCATGCACAGCATCTTTTATTCTCTCCAGGTTGGTGAGGCATAATTAGTTCGTAACATTTTCTCAGCACATTCAGAGCTAAAATGTGCACTATATACATATATATTATGATAGCCAACTGGTATGCTGTCAGTAGAATGATTCGTTTACTGTGCTTATTGTAACTGAGCATCATACATGTAAAGATATTAAGAAACTGAAGAAAAGTAATATCAAGTTATGTATCTTGGATTTCGCTATGTAATAATATGCATTTTTACCTTTTATTGTGTTACATAGAACTCCAGAAGAAGCACTGACCGAGATGTAAGCTCATATTTAACCAATAAACTTTTAATATTTTTATGTGTGACTAGAAAGAGTTTTACTTATGAAAGTCTATCTGATGAATGAGAACAAACTAAAACCCACCATTCAAGTCGATAAAGCAGTTTAATGTCCTATCTTCCTATTTATAAATATGGGACAAGCGAAATATTCCAGTTCGGCACCAGTCTTTCGAAAACTAAAGAACTGCTGGTACTTTGCAGATTATTTTCTAAAAAGGATTGCACGAGGTCATCTTGGCCACTAAATATTGCTCATCATTAGCTGGATCAGGAGAATTAAAAAACCTTTGAGCACATGCTAAAGTTATTGCAGCATGCTAGTTTTTTTCGAACGTCGAAGAGAAGAATACTTTTTTCAAGACTACTATATGAAACCATAGTACAGTGCAAAAACTATTTAGCTTGGAAATACCTTTCTGTGAATTGACAGCATCTGGAATACATAGGGTGACTGAATTCAAACATGTTTGCAGGATAATAATGTGTTCATCTAGTAACCTCAAGGTCCCTAGGTTCAATCCTTGGTAAGGTCATCAGGGTGCATTACCACAGAGCCATGAATCAGGAGTAAACAGCTGTTCACTCCTAAGTGATTTTCAGCCATTCTCTAGCCGATATCTCCTAGTGACGAAATTCACAATGAAATTTTCTTCATTTTCAAATTCCATAAGGGACTGTTTTCTTTACCTACTTAAAAATAGTCAGTAAAAAATTTTGTTGTTTTTTCATGGTAAAAAGAATACTGATTTAAAATCTAACATCTCATCGAAAACACTTTTATCTTCAGTTTTAATTCTCCACCTATGTAAGTTTCGTTTAGATATAATACTAGTGTCCTAACCGCATTTCATTTCTGTTTTATCTTTGAAAGAATACTGAAAGTAAACTTCGTGAACTGAGTGAACTGTGATGAAATTCTATAGAAAGTGTTAATGTAATTTATTTTTAATTTAATCTTAATTTTTCCGTTGATTGACTGAACAACGATGCGTTCTAGGTTTGAGTCCCAGTGGAAAAATTAGCATTCACTGGCAATACAGGTAGACCTAGATGAAGAGTCCCAAAAAGGACGTAACCTGCATATTGGCTTTCACTGCTAGTCACCATCCACAAAATAACCTCAAAATGTTAATATTATTTGATCCAAGAAATCAAGGTCATCAATAGTTTACTTATGTAAACTGCAAAATCACGAATACTGTCAATGAAGGGTCTAAATTTCCTCCTCATACTGAGTATAACAGTTAACTTATCTGGATAAATTAGAGAAATATGAAGTAGGTTTTCTTGGCATCTCATAAATCTGGCTACTCTAAAGTAAGTGAGCGCTATTTCAAGTATAACTAAACAAATGATGGTTTTTATTTTTTTTTATTTTCCGCACCTCAGAATTCCACTATGGATAGTAAAGTATGTTTTCTAGTGTTCCTTGATGTGACTTGACAGATGGTTTTATTATTTTTAACATTTACAATCAATCATGTTTTGAATTCTTAACTAAATTGATTGTCTTCTTTTAATTTATTTAAAATGAATCAAATTATAGTCCTCTTTATTATGTATTCGAGTAAGTTTACAACACAATGGATCAAAATATCACATATGTGCAAACATTATGAAAGTATGCGTGTATATATTTGAACATTGTTTAAATTAAATAATACCTCACATAACCTAGTCTGCCTCTAAAGCATATCGTCTGTGTGCCTTGTGTACACTGGAAAAAGACTTGCATGAGTAACTCATAAGTTGAATCACAATATAATGAGTTCAGTTCAAAAGACAAGTAAAGGTACACTACATCAAAAGGAGGAGAGGTTAAAGCCAAAGATTACATAATCAAATGAAATATGCAGTAAAGATATTCAGTTATCAGGGTTAGGAAACACTGATAACAGCTTCTTTCTGAATGTGTATATTGGGTTTCAAGCGTCTCATAGCAGTTGTTTCTTCAGACTTGAAGACAAGTGAACTAATTCGTCCAGTGATAATTTTAAAGGGATTCACAATGTCCACCTCATGATCCATATTGATGAGATGCCCAGCTATTGCAATATCGAAAGTGTTTGTTTCTTTGAACCGCAGGCTATCTCGCACATGTTCAGCAAATCGCCCAATGTAAATTCAGATTCCATTTGCCTAGTAAATATTTACAGCTGATCACTCATAATAAACTCAGAAAAAGCTGTTTCATAAGGACGTCTCTGATCATCAATGGAGTTAGCAACAGAATCCATCATTCTGTTGAAATAAACACCGAACATTTTAATCATTTACTAGTTAAAAACAAATGAAGAAAGGCTAGTCCTATTTAGATCTACGAAGCATAATTTAAAACTGTAAGTGAATGAAAGAAGAGGCCAACCATGTTGTTTTGTGAATTCTTTCAAACTTCAGTGTGTTTGAGCGAAATATGCGGATCTGAGCTGACTCACTTTATGAAAATTAGTCACTTTTAGAGAATTCTTCAGAAGACAGTGATCGTGTCTGACATTACGCTTCCTGTGATATAAATATTACGCTAATGTTTGAAATTCATTTACCTGCTGACCTCAAATAGTCTGTACAGAGTTTATGTATGCCTATGTATTTATACATAAGCAAGTATATATCGTGTTAAAATGTGTAAACCTTTTCAAAACAAGATTTTCTACTCAACACTGTTCAACTAATATTACTTATTATCTTATTTTTCAAAATACCTCATTAAAGGGTTGTTACAAGAGGAATAGCGTGTAAGTTGAAACCTTCGACAACTACCAGTTTCAATATATATATATATATGCATATATATATATACATATATATATATGCAAAAGGGACCTAAAACCAGTCATTATTTTAAACGGATAGATAAAAGAAGCAGAGAATAGTTACTAGAGGCTCATTTTCAAATCCTAAAAAATACTCACCAGGAAATTAGAGACAATAGAATAAGTAGCTCAGCAAACAGATATCTTCCTCAAGTGTTGGTTTGTAGTGATTTGATTGGTTACAGGATTTTCATCATGAGCTGACATTAGTTAGAGAACCATTGGAAAACCTGGGAGTACTGGACAGCTGTTTCGTCCTAGTTTGGGACTCTTCATCAGTACGCACCCACCTCTTCCTCATCTTTCATCCTCAACAGCAGCCATACAACTGCATTTACATACATAAGGTTAGACAGATACAATTATCAACTTAATTCTACATGATAAGGGAGAAGATTAAAGGTGATAATAATTTTCAACTTGATAAAGAAGTTTGAAGGTGTGAATGCAGATTACAAAGGGCCTAGAAACAAAATCACGCAGGATTAGAAACTAGTTGCGTGATGTGTAAAATAGCTTTCAACAAAGACAGGTATGAACGAGATGAGCACGGAAACAAATTGAAATAATAGTTTTTATAGATGAAAATGAAAAATGAAGGGAATGAAGAAACAAAATACAGAAGACAAAAAATAAGGAGTCATACCGAGCCAGATCCATGGCAAATGAGGAGGTTGGACTAGTTTCTTTTTAATACGCAAGCCTGACATTTCAATGCAGAGGAATTCGGAAACATACTGCCTCTGATCTATTCTTGTTTACGTTATAAATGACTCTGCATAATGAGTCAGTTGATAAGTTGTGACAGGTGTTGACAAGGTGACAAATTATGGTGCTTCTGACTGAATCAATGTCTCCTCTTTGCAGCTATGCTGGATGATATTTACCGATGTGATTTGAAGAGGCATGCATAGAACGACCCAAAGAAGCAGGTGAATCGATATATGCGCATTCCAGTGGTCATAAGCCGGAGCACATCTTTTACATTCCTTAGAAGCAGTGGGGGGCTAGAGAGTATCACTCCTAGCGTTGCGGCAGGAAAGGTCTTCTTCTCGTTAACAGAGATACTGCTGTTCGACTAAGTATCCTCTTAATTCATTCTAAGATAACAGTTTTGAATGTAGAAAAGCCTCAGTATTGTTCCAGCCTTAAAATAGAATTTTTACATCAGTGAAACTGTAGTTTATATATATATATACTAAAATTCACATCAATGACTTTTTTTCATATTTTTAGATTTGATAAACCCTTATTGAGGTGAAAAGTACATTCTGAAGAAAGTGAGAGCAGATTATCGCTTATTGTAACTTAGACAAATGTGACACTTATTATCTCCATATCTTGATCTATTTTCTAATAAAAATCATATTCTAATCTGTTACGAAAGACTCCTTGTTAATTTATCGGTATTCAGCTAATAAATAATTAGCAGTTAGTGTTTTCTTTTGCAACCTTCTTTTGTTGTAGGCATAATATAACCTGTCAGATTCCATATTGGAAAGCTTATTAGATATAACCCGCAGTGAAATAGCATAAATTCTATATTATTGATTGAAGCACAGCTATTTATTCAAGGATTTTAGAACCTCCACTAAGGTATACCTGTCAAGGAACTTAGCCCCAAGTTCCTATTGTAACGTAGGCGATTGGAACCGATAATGACTGAGTATTTCGTTTCAACTTTAAATCCAAAACACCAGTATTCCTTGAACGAATTTTTATTGTTCGGCAATTAAAGCGAAACAAAATACAGAGTCTACAAACAAATGTTTAGTACAAATGAAGTTATAAAGTACTTTTATTCGTATTCCTTTCCGCCTTCATTCAACTTGCACACGATCGAACCATTCGCGCATTCGAGTTGCCCACCAATGGCTGCCAGTTCCAATAAACAAACGTTCAATGTTCACGTCCATTGACAATACCCGTTCCATTTATTTTTTAATAATAATTAGGAATCAGTATTTTATTCAGCTTGATTACAATTCAGCTTTTGAACTATTTTTAAGTACAGAGTTTGTGAAGACCCGAACAGAATTGTTATGCCATTATGGAAGAATAGAAGAGGTGTACAATGCAAGAGATTTCCAAACTAGGAGGAAAAGATTATCGGACGCTCTCGTATTTTTCGGTAGTTTCATGTATCGCAAATTTACAGAGAACAACATTCATAAATCTTTGAATCCCAACCCCATAGATAAACAGTGATGTGCTAGTCCCGTCATTCGAAGTGTCTGGGATCAACCTATGGTAAAATAAATGGTGTTTGCTTCTAAAGTATCCCTGGTGGTTAGAAAACATCCGTCTGGTACTGCCTAGTTCGAGCGGTTTTCTGAGTTCACTCAGTTTGTAGCAAAAATTTACACTCGATTTTAGTGAAATTGTTGATTGTAAACTGCAATTTACTACGTGAATTACTTGTCAGTGCATAAGTTGCACACATTTACTAATTAAAAATGTACCAAAACATTTTCATAGTGATTTACTACTAATAATAATAATTTGCTTTATTTCAGAAACAGTACTAGTGGTACAGTGTGGAATTTTCAGCACATATCTAAAATATTTGCATCTAATTTTATCAAACATTTAAAAGGAGTATTTCAAAAAGAAATAATAAATATTAAAGACAACAACAGCAAAAAAACACAAAAAACACAAAAATAATTATAAATGCGAAAAAATACCAAGAAGTAGAAAGGAAAACAAACAGCATATAATGATATCTCAGTATTGGGTAGTGCAAGCTGTGATGTGATTATGTATGGTGACAGTAGAGCTATAGTCATACAAGAAGTTATGAACTGATATTTAAGAATGTTTATCGCCAAGAAGATCAGTTAATTTGATTGAAACAACTCTAAACAATCATAAAATGACATTTCAGGGTTGTTGTTTTGTTTTTTATTGTCAGGTCTAATGCAGTGTTTGTAGTGGTAGTGTGAGTAATCCTGCATAATACAAAATTTAAGATGGTGATAATGGCGTTCACAACCAAGATTGTCAGTTAATATTGCCGAACAAAAAAAAACAACAACCACAAAAACTAATAATTACATGATGGTTAATGACAGGGCAATTTTATACTACTCATAGTGCTAATATAGTCGGAAGCAGTAGATACACAAAAGAAGGAATACAGTAGAGTACAAAAAGTAAGCCAATGTTAATAATTTAGGTAGCTCAGTATGTTTAAGAAGGAGTTCGCTATAGAATGCAAAATAAGAGAGCAATAAAGGAGCCTAAAATTATGTTGTTAATAACAGAGCAAGTCAACAACAACAACACTAAACAATCATAAAATAACATTTCAGGGTTTTTATTGACAGCTCTATTGCAGTGTTTGTGGTGGTAGTGTGAGTAATCCTGAATAATACAAAATTTTAAGATGATGATATTGGCGTTGACAACCAATGATTGTCAGTTAATATTGCCGTACGAAAAAAAAACAACCACAAAACTTTTCTATAGTTTGGTTTGTAAGGATTAGTTATGTTTTACGAGTTGATCACGGATTGATATCAGTTAGAGAACCATTGAAAACCAGGGAGTACTGGACAGCTGCTGTTTCATCCTAGTTTGGGAATCATCGGCAGTATGCACCCACTGGGATTCGAACCCGGGACCTTCCGGGTGCTCGCTAGTGACTTGCTACAGGTTGGAGCTTCCTGCAGTTCTAGTGAGAAGTCGTGACCAGTGAGGTCCAATTAGAAGTCACGTGTGGATGGATTTCCACCAACGACAATAGTTGGGGTCGCGCTAAAATCACGAATTGGTAGAAGTTAGAATTCATGAGCCATTGAATCGGGTCCCAGTGGCTGAATGGTATACGAGCTTGCCTTGCCCGGGTTCGAATCCCAGTGGGTGCGTACTGCCGATGATTCCCAAACTTGGATGAAACAGCAGCTGTCCAGTACTCCAGTGTTGGTTTTCAATGGTTCTCTAACTGAAATCAGTCAGTGATCAACTCGTAAAACCACAAAACTAATAATTACATGATGGTTAATGACAGGAAAATTTTGTACTACTCATAGTGCTAATATAGTAGGAACCAGTAGATACACAAAAGAAGGAATAGAGTAAAGTACAAAAAGTAAGCCAATGTTAATAATTTAGGTAGCTAAGTATGTTTGAGAAGGAGTTCACTTTAGAATACAAAATAAGAGAGAAATAAAAGAGCCTAAAATTATGTTGTTAACAACAAAGCAAGTCATAGGTTTCACGCTTAACATTGTCTCGGTCGCTTAGAACAAGGACCAAGTATGGTATCGTTCAGTTCCTGTACTTAGTTGTACGAGCATAAATTATTTTATACTGATTTCTGGTTCTACTTGATGAGATACAGGGAGAGATTTGGGAATAGAGGGGGTGCTGGGGGTCGGAGAGTATGGTTTAAGACCATTTTTCGCATGTATTCAGATGCCTTTCAACTAATGTAGTGACGAGCTGACTGAGTTTTACACCACCAGTCCTACTAACTACCTTCAACATCCTTCTCAGGATGGTGTAGTCCTTTTTCAGTAGCCCAGGAAAGACTAACGGGGAGCAGTAAAGTAGAATAGGTAAGGTACAAGAGTTGAAAAATTGTGAAAGTAGTGGTTGGGTGATTCCAGATTATCTAAGTTTCTTAATGTAGTAGGTAAGACAGAACACTTTCTTAGAAATCATTCGGATATGAGATGTCCAAGTAAAGTCGGAAGATAGAACTAGACCGAGGTGTTTTGCATTAGACTTAGTTTCAATTTTAATTCCTTCAATGGAACAGGCTTCATGAGTACTTACTAGTGTTTGTAGATCTCGTTTATACCTAAGGGAGAAGTCAGCAGTCTGGCATTTTGAGGGATTCAGCATGAGACCATTTAGTTTAGACCACTGACTGATATTTAATTTGAAACAGTCTGACTGAGACTTATTGGGAAACGATACAGACAGGTCATCTACATATTTGACGAAGTTTATTTCATCTGAAAGAGGTAAATCATGTAAGAAGAAGGAAAAGAGAAACGGAGAGAGAACAGCACCCTGAGGAACTCCAGCTTCAGTAAGCAAAGGAGAGGAAGATACACCATTATATACGTGTACTGCATCCTATTAGAGAAGTAAGAGTGTAGCCAGTTGATAGCCCAGGGCTCAGTTTGTGTAAGGCTAAGCTTGTTTAACAATAGGCCTCTAGGTGCAGAGTCGAAAGCAGATGTATAGTCAAGGAACGTACAACGGATATACTTGGCCCCTTTGTCTAAAGAGGATACAATGTTGTGATGAAACACAGCAGCAGCGTCCACAGTACTTCTACCCTATTTGTAAGCAAACTGCTTTGGATCGTTTGAGAAACTTAGGGAGGGAACAAGTTTTAGTAACAATAATTTCTCCATTAGTTTCAAAAAAGGAGAGGTAATAGCGATAGGTCTAAACTTAGCATTATTACCAGAACCTGACTTGGGCACAGGGATGATTTTAATATCTTTGTTCGTTTTTATTTTTTTTATTTGATTTTGTTCGTAATCAGGATGTTTATTCATCTCTATTGATATTGCAGTCAAAATAAACGTATAGACACTCAAACCTCATAGCAATAAAACTACATAAATAAGAATACATCCACACTACCATTTCACCACCACCCCTACCAAAACACACACCGGAAGATACATACATTAACTGTCAAAGAAAAGTTAACCATCTCCTCGTCTCCTTTAATTTCCATTCACATTTACTTTCACATGATTGATCACTGAACACTCACACAGCACACTGTCAATAGAAAAACTCTCATTCATGATGGCTGCAATCACATTCACTTGTCTTCCCGTTAACAATTGATTATCACTGGAAAGTGAGCCAGTACAATGCAATGTATTTAAAATAGGAGATACTCATTACTGAACGAGTCGAACTCAATCTCTCAGTATTTTCTGATCGACTGAAGACCATTAGTCGCCGATGTGTCCTTTTTCTGTGACTCGTGTTATTGTATGTTTGAGGGTGCTGGTGTGTATTTATACGTGCGAATTGTATTTGGTGTTTGTGGGTGTTTTAGTAGGGGAGTTGTAGAATGTGATTTTGTTGGTGGATGTTGATGGAGTGTTTGTTGTACAGGGTGAATGGAGGATGAGGGGTGGGAGTAGGAGTAGGACAGAGATGACGAGAGTGAGTGATCGATGTGGTGTGTGCGTGTTAATAATTGGTTGTTTGACTGTATGGGTATTATGGTAGTGATCTCGCGACGTCGCGAAGACAGAGATGTTAAGGTGCTGGGCTTGAAATTCAATGCGGTTTCCCTAGATAGGTTTAAATCCTGCTCGCGATGAGGTGATTTCTAACTGACAAGGCAGTTCGTCAATCTAAATATTGGTTGAGCTTCAATCTTTTGTGCAATTCATCTACCTGGTTTGCCACACACGATGCCTCAGTATCATCGCATCAACTCACATCTAGGCTTCCTGTGAAGTCTGTCCTCCCGTGGAACTGTCATCCATCGAGCTGCGTTGTGTGCATAACACTGAGTCGTCGACAGCTAACTCGAATTGCAGTGATGCCAGTAGTTGCCTGTTCTTGATAAAAAATGGTGTCAGGAGTAGGACTCGAAACCACACCTACAGAGTGGGCTACGGCATGGACGCATCGCCTCGGACCGCTACCCTTCCATGAAATAAGTTACTGTGAATATTGTTGTTATTGAGTGTTGAGTTCATTCCATATAGTTGTAATTTAGTGGTGACATTGTGACACACCCTTTTGTTACTTCACCCGCCCACGCACTACATGTTAGTGACTGTTACATACACCTAATTTTTCCAGACATACTACACTGATTTTTACAGAACAGTGATGTTTGTCTTTTTCCTCATGACATTTGAACCCTATTAGTTGTTAACTGTTTTAGCTTATCAAATGAATGCTATTTTAGTCAAGGTCACTTACGGTTATATATATATATATATATATATATATATGGAACTGCTATCAAGCTTTTGTCACTGTTGATCTAAGACAGCAACAGCTCTCTACTCAACATTATTCTTCTTTCCTTCCTTGCTTCACTTGTCAGCGTTATCTTTTGTGGGGCTTGTCGTTGCGAATAATGACTAGGACAGTAGGTTCACAGATCTACTAGTAAGGAGGTCCGCTAGCTCAAGCGACTGGATTTTCATAGCTATACAACATATATACATATACATTTATACCACTAAGACTTGTAGGCTTCTATTATATATGGACCTATCTATTCGTATTCTGTTAATAATGATTAACATCGCCAAAAATGACTGGTGAACATTATTATATTCTCAAAATAGTAACGCAGTGGATAAATACATGGGTATCAAGATACTGTACTCAGCAGGCACTTGAACTAAATTTCGAATACGACTGTTCAGCCTATATACTTTCTGTTTCAATGAGCTACGATAAATCAGAAGATAAATAATAGGCTTTAACAGTAATTGACACATATTTAGACAAAATAGGTCACATTTCTGATATACATGAAATAACACTAGGTTACTGGTGAAATCAATGAACCTGATTGAATGCATGAGTAATTCCATATTAGTTTGTTTATTAGATATATCACACAGTGAAACAGTATCATTTACTGGATGACGTTTCGAACAAAATTTATTGTTCATAATCATTTCATCAACTATCATCACACGACTTTGACACTTGAGTTTTATAGCATTCTTTGTTTTCTCCTATTTGTCGTAGAGGTAGTAGAATTTTCCATATATCTGGAACAAGTGGTGAATCATTCCCATTACATGTATTTGTAGTTAATTCGATAAACAAAGCTTCTGTTATCAATCTCTCCCTCCACCCTGTGACATTAGATTTTAAAACTGTCATCCTAGCCCATCCTATTGTATAGTTGTGTGTGACTGCATGTAGTGCTATAGCCGAACTATTCTCTAGATTTCTTATCTTACTCTGGTCAACCAATCTAGATTTTGCTAAGTTTTAATGTTCTGCTAGTCTGACTGCCCCTGTTATACTACTTTGATTTATGTATTTGACCTGACAATCATTCCAGCAGGGTATTAGATAAACTAAATTGTTTTGTTTTAAAAGCTCTACAGGATCCTTTAACCGACAAAGCTTGTTTCTAATTGAGTTTGTGGGTTTGAATGCCGTTTTTATTCCTGCCTTGTTGAGAATTCTGCATAAGGCTTCCGAGGTTCCTTCCTTTTATGGAATTACTTCTGATGATTTAGATTCCTTATTATTGGTGTCGTCATTAATATTATTATTATCACTATCGCTACTATCATTATTTATTTTATTTTTACATTTCCTTACATATTTCCTGACTAATTTATCTGGGTAATTATTAAGTTTCAACGCTTCTTTTATATGTATCAGTTCTTGCTTTAGATTTTCTTTGTTACTACTTAATTTATGTGCTCTGTCATTTAAACATTTCACTAATCCTATTTTTACTGACATAGGATGGGATGATTGGAAGTCCAAATATCTGTTTGAGTTTGTGGGTTTCCTGTAAACACTAGTGTTTACCTTCCTATCTTCTTTCCTCTTTACGTTGCAATCTAACATTGGGAGCTCCCCTTCCTGATTTTCCAATTCACAAGTGAATTGAATTGCTTGAACCTTCGAGTTGATGTGTTCGATAAAGCTATCTATATCTTGTGTTTTAAGTACAGTGAATGTGTCATCTACGTACCTTCAGCCTCACCCCAAAAGTATGGTGGACAAAATTATATAAATGAGAACTTTCGTAAGAAGTTATGTCGCAAAATGTCAGCCTTATCACGCAGATACAAGTAGCTTAATCTCTGTAAAAACACAGACAAGCAATATACGAAATTCAAAGTACTTTGAATGAACACTAGGTAGTTACTAATGTCATCATTCAAGTTCTTCACTTGGTTTAGGCTAAATTTTATCACTCAGGTTAGCAACGTGACAAACATGCTAGGTGGTTTGCCATTAAATTGCTCTTTGGACTGTTGCCAGATGACTGGAAGATATCACCTTTGAACTATGTTTCGGCACTCATCAGCATAGCGTATCTGGAATCTTCGAGGGACCCATGTCTGTTCCGGGATTCGGACCATGGTCATCCAGTACTGAGGTCAGTTTCCAATACACACTTGAGACGTGTAATATCTGCGTGTTCGAATATATGAAAGGAAGACGAAATAAGGTCTCACATCTAACTAATGATGGAATGTAAGTTATTACATTAGCGGCGGGATAGTTTTACTTCTGAACTTTCCACTTCAAAATCACTCACTGTGTTATTCTACAGGTGTTGAAGTGAATCGCCGACCATTATGAGATTGACAGTGGATAGAATACGTTAGTAAATATTATGGTATTGTCACGGATAAGTTGCAATATCACATTAACAGCTTCAGTTATCAGAAGACTAGTTTCTCCACGATAGAAAATTAGGATTTAGGAAATATATTTGAAAAAACATAACGGCTGTTACGCTGTAAAGGACTTTTATTGCGGATCTAACCATTGGAGAGATGTTTACCTTGCTAAGATTATGATTTCAACTAAACTAACTGAGGTTAAGTGCACAGGTTTCTGTTAAAACGAAAACAAATGTGTGTTGTTTAGAAATGAAAATTACTTTTCCATGTTTTAATTCATATATTGACGCGGTATTTACCAAGTTGAGTATGGCACTTATTTTCTAATGTAGAAGCAATGTCTACGAGGTATCTTAAAATATTACTTCAACGAATGATGGAATGTGACTAGCTGGTTAACACTGCCTGTTACAAATCAATTCATGAATAATCCTCATCCAAAAGTTAATGAAAACAAAGTATCTAGTTATGTGCACAATCGCGTATACATATAATTTTTTCATGAAAGAGTTGGTAAAAAAGTGATAAACTTTTAATATTCATAGTAGTTAATATTAGTCAGTGCATAAAAAGAATTTCAAAAGTTCAGAGAAACGAAACGCTTCTTGTTCCGAAAAAGAAACTGTACACGAACCTGGATTTCAGGGAAAATTTAGCCTCAATTCAGTAGAAATCAACACGGTTGTTGCCGTGATTGTAGAGGTGATTGAATGATTCTTTTTCGTGTCCATAACTCTGGTGGACCAAATGAAATCTAATAGGTATCCTCCGAAAACTGAAAAATGAATCATCAATCAACACCAAAATGTTTGAATCCATGTGACCATCTGGCTCAAATATACCCCAACTGTATGGACTGTCGAAAGTTCACAAGAAAGGCACACACAGTTCTTCGATCCACTCTCGACATGACAAATTCACCTAATCATCTCAATCCGCAATGGTTAGTAGATCTATTTGAAGCAGCAAGAAAGCACGTATCCTACCACTCACTCCGAGATTCCATTGAAAACGTCATGATTTCCAATCAAATCATGCTTTTAGAAAAAACCAACCTCTCGCTTGGTTTACGAGTAGGACTTTTACATACAGCAGAGGCAGTCTGAATTCCCCCGAGCAATTCATCTGAACTTAAACAAGTTAGCATCACAGAAGGATCACAGATGGATCTCTAAAGCTTAATGGTATGGTCACACCAAGATCATATGGCCTATCGAAAGTTTGGTTTGCCACTTCGACCTGTACTGGACATGTGCAGTTCCCCCATATCATCTAACAGCGAAATTGTTGGTGAGGCTCCTGATACCTCTGCATAACGAGTTGGTGAAACATAATGTGAAAGATAGTTTTGAATTTGTCGAGAAAATAAAAGATCTTAATGTTAATGAAAAGTTTATGATATCTTTTGATGTGTCCTCCTTGTTCACAAATGTACCGTTGATGGAGACAGGGGATTTTATATGTGATGAGATTACTAAACGAAAGATAGACATCGCCATTTCTGTATCCTCCTTGAAGGAACTTATTTTAAGATGTGCAATGAATGTTCACTTCTTATTCCACAAAGAATACCACAGACAAACTGATGGTGTGGCTGTGGGTTCCCCAGTAGTTTCATTCCTAATTTACTCTTCCCTCGCTA
The DNA here is from genome assembly GCA_944472155.2 of Trichobilharzia szidati. Lineage (NCBI taxonomy): Eukaryota > Metazoa > Platyhelminthes > Trematoda > Strigeidida > Schistosomatidae > Trichobilharzia > Trichobilharzia szidati. The sequence continues at coordinate 30,502,276 of OX235271.1, read as the reverse complement.
GGTTGGAAAATGAACCACTGAAATGAGTAGTTGAGGAGTTGGAATTCTACTGTCTTTGTATGGATGATACATTTCTGGTTACGAAAAACGAGAATGATGCAATGAACATCCTTGACAAGTTTAATGATGCCGATTCAGCAATAAACTTCACCATAGAGAATGAGAGTAATGGCAGTATCTAATTCCTAGACATCTTCCTGGCACACTAAGAAGGAATGTTTCAGTCACTGTCTGTGTCAATGCCATTTGGTGCATATGTAGTCCTGATACTGTGGAGGAAGAGTTAAATCTTTTAAGAAAAATCCTAATAGAAAATGGATTTCCGCCACGTTTTATTGACAAGAATATAGAATTAAAACCTATGAAATGTGACTAATCACATGAGCTTGGAGTTCAAAGGTGACTGAGCAGCCGGTATGATTGAGAGAAGGATCTCACAGTCCTTAAAAAAATCATTCCATACTGCATCGTTGAGAACAGTGTTTTCAATTCTATCATTACTCTTCAACAACCTGAAGGACAAGATCCTGCAGTTGAGAAACTCGATGTGTGTATATCAATTCACCTGCTTGTGTGAAGCTAGTTATATCGGTCGTTCGAACTGAGTCTTGTCCAAGAGGGTGCAAGAACACTATCCTGCATGGTTAAGAAGAGGTTGAAATGGAGCAATAGGAAGCGTGATCATTAAACATCTGGTCGACAATGATCATCCTATCTTCACAGCCTCCACCTTTTAGGCCAACTACAAGGCGAAAAGTAATTTGCTCATCTGTGTTGCTCGAGCTTTGGATATCGATGCAGAAAAGCCAGATCTCTGTATACAGAAAAAGTTCGTTCAACCTCTCCAAATTTCATAGTCTTAATCTCTCTATGCCAAAGTACAATAATCCCTAACCATATTTTGGCTCTACTTATTTTTTCGTCTTGTGTATTCACTTTGTATGCTCTTCCTTTATTGCATAAATTGTTACTATTATTATTCTCATTTTCAACTGTTCCCGGTATTATTTCACTCGTTCCACTTGTCAATCTAAATCAGTTTTGTTTTGCAATGTCAAATTCTATTATCAAATTTCACATCCTTTCCAATTCCTAAAAATCCTATGAATTGTCTAATCACATTGATTTATGATTGTAATCACAAACATTTTAATTGCATTTCATACAACTATTATTATTTCATGTATTCACATCGATCATTCAATTTCCTCATCGGATATTTATTTATTAAAAAAAACCCACATATATACGACTGTACAGCTTGATAATAAATTTGTTGAAAAGAGTCCCTTCGCTGAATCACTTGTTTTGCTTTTCTATTTCCTTTAATCCCGATTGATGTTTCTTTAGGTTCTGACCTGGCTAACAGTTGTCTCTCTGGAAAGAATAGAAATTAGTTTATTCAATCTAAAGGGAAATTACTTTAATTTTCCGATATCTAGAAAGACGATTAATTTCTGATGTAAAATCGCTACAGATACATTTAACTGGAATCCTCTATGCTATCCTTATCCTTCTTAGATTAGACCAAATTACTAATAAGTTTTAGAAATTATTCATAGAGACTTTATGCATCAGATTTATTTAAGCATCTTGAACAAAGCAAAATAAATACAATAATATTCATATAGTCGTGATCACCGCATCCATAGAGCATCTCCAGTCGCCTAAATATATATGTGAAAGAGGAAAAACAGTCAGAACTTTATTAGTGATGAGGAAAATAATTACGATGAAAATTTTTCATTAGTTGATTCAATTCAATATTTGGAATCTAAAAACAAAGATGACATTTCTGTAACCAGTATATGTGAATAACATAAATTAATAAGATGGATCTCCGATTATATGAGAACTGATGTGCCATTCTCTCTTTGTTTATTATTATTTTCACCAACTAAAAATATCCTGCATTATAGTGTTGAAAGGATATTCGACTTCAAGAATTGGATTTACGCTAGCGAAATTCCAAGCCTTTACTGTCAGCTTTCAATTATGCTTATACAGTGCTATTCCACGTGACTAATCTCACTGACATTGTTAGACAGTTTTGAACTAGATACCATCTCTATTATATATAATAAAGATTTGTTCCTCAATTAGATGATTTTGATGTAGTTACATTCTCTGAACTAGGTGGTTTGGTTGCGAAGCTTTCATTGCCTTACTAGGCAAAATCCTCAGCGCATACTTCAATTTCTGCACAAGTTTGTTAGACATCCCTCCTGGTAACCTTGGACGTTATTGGTTGTTTTTGTGTGTTTTCTCTCCCTCTGATCTACTTTTATTGGTATTAGTTGTTTTCCTGACCTAAAGTTCAACCTTTTGTTCATATATTTTTCTTCTTATGGCCTGGTGAATCTTATCTATGTCAGTGTGTCTACTGATTGCCGTTTCACTTGAAAACCAGGCTTCTAGAAATTCTCTGGCCTTTTCAGTGTTTCCTCTGGCTACGATTTGAACATTATCCCAGTCTAATTGGTGTCCGTGGTTGTCTGCATGCATTGATATGAAGGAGTGTAAATCGTGTCTTTTGACGGCTAGTTTATGTTCATGGCTGTAAAGACGAAGAGGTTGTCTATTTTGACCAATGAGATTTATCTTGTAGATGATATTGGTTTCGTCTGCTTTCGCGCATATATGTGCATACAGATATAATAAGTGAAGATACATTAAGGACAACAAGTCTTGGACATGAAATCCAAGGTACTAAAGATTTATCTCATATAACAAACTGATTTCAAAACATTTTTCGAATTCACTCGGGCATGTAGGTGAATGAAAATCAAATCTGTTCGATAGAATGCTAGAAGATTGCATGTCTCATGGACTGCACCATCAACACTATTTTAAAATTTATATTTTTCCTATTCAAGTGTTGGTTTGTAGGGATTTCATTCGTTACAGGATTTTCATCATGAGCTGACATTATTTAGAGAACCAGTGGAATACCTGGGAGTACTGGACAGGTGTTTCGTCTTGTTTAGGACTCTTCATCAGTACGCACCCACCGGGATTCGAACACAGGACCTTCTGGTTACAAGGCTAGCTAGCTCGTTTACCATTAAGCCACTGGGACCCGATCCAATGGTCGATGAATTCTAACTTCTGCCAATTCACGACATTGCGTGACCCTCAGCCAATGTCTTCGGCGAGTATTTGTCCTATTCTCCAGTTTATAAAATTGTTTGTTTCATTTGAACGCCACTCAACTAACTTCCAGTTCGCCATTTTATAAAGACTGATTTTCTCTGGTTACGCAACCTGTCGTGTTGATGCCCTCTTTCTTGTTAAACCTTATTTCTATCCGAAGAGATTTGAAGTCTCTGTTTTCTCAACAACATCAGTTCAGTTATCATATGAGTAGTCTATTCGTTTAACTCCTAATAATTTAACAACTAACATCATTGTGGACCTGTATTACTTTTAGATCATATCAACTACTCTTTGTCATCGTGTGTGTTGAAATTTTTTATGTGAATTATATTTGTGTGTTGTTGTTGGTGTTGTATAGCCAGCTGATGATAAACTGTGAAATGATGAAGCGTGAGTTTAAGTTGCATTGATGCAATTTTCGTTCTTACTTTGTCCGAGTTTACCGCTGGAACTATTTTTATGAAGTTTTTTGAAAATGCTACTCACCAAATATACTAAGCCGTCTGGTGTAAAATCTGTAGCACACGCAGTTCAACATATGACAGTCTGTGTTTGTGTGGGAAATTCTTGCGTTATCATTTAAAAAGGATGTCTTTTCGTCCCATGTATCGATAAATATAAGTTCGTGTTTTATTCGTGGTCTAATATAGATTCTAATAGTTATGCTTTGAATAGTCTTTTCTTTTTGAAATTATGTAAATATAGTGAAATTTTCACTGTTTGTTTTCAGTGATTGAAGTTACTATATTAATTATGAATTATCGAGACTCCTCATTTGAGGAATGAGGACACATTAAGGCTGAGTAGTCATAAATCTATAAGGCATTCCTTATGGATAAGATTTTATTTCGACAAATCACACAGTGCTATTGCAATAGTTTATGCTTGAGACGTCATCAGTTAATATTACTGTATAACATTGTGTGATTTATTAAAATAAAATCTAATCTATAATCGAGTTATACTCTAACACAGTGTGCAAGTTTTATACTTATTCCTTACTCTAGTTTGGTTGACGTCTCTACGAATATACATGCCGTATAATCAGATACAAATTACTCCTGATTTTCATCACTGTTGTCACACTTAATTCATTTGATAAGAGGTTCAGAACTTCAGTAATTCAAGTGTAATACGTCAGAAATGGTCTTGCACATTTGAAGTTATATTTTGGAATAAAAGAGTGTTCATTATTTGTCTAACCAATTAACTACCCATACTTTCCAGTTGGATGTCATGAAAAAGCTTAATCAATTAGGAGCGACTGATATATTTTTCGTCCAACTTCTTGGCCCTCACTCACAACCCTATAAAGGTATCTAACCTATGACTATAGTTCACTAGTCAGTGCAGTTAACCATCTAGTCACTGGTTAGAAATTTAATCATCATTGAATTCTAACTACTTTCAGTTCAGGCGATATAGAGCTACCATCATCCGATGCCGTCAGTGAATAACCAACCTAACATCTTACACAGTGGGTCCTACTGATAACGGCTTAGTAACTGAACTTCCACAAGTTCATCCTATATTCATTCACTGAAAAACAATGCTGAGTGTTTAATAGCCTCGCCGCATACCTAAAAGTCCCCGATATATCCCTGGTTTTCTGTCTCAGCAGATGAAGATTCCAAAACTTCGGTGGAGTATTTATCCACTTCTCCTTGGTTTTCAGTTGTTCTACAAATAATGTCAGTTTGTAATGAAATCTACCCAGAAATCAGTGGAATTTCTACAACGCAAAACTCTCATTTTCATATTTCCAGGAGTAATACTTTAAGCATACAGGCAAAATAAATAAGAAAGGACACTACTATGGGAACCAATAAGTAATTTGAAAATAATCTTTGTTAAACCTAAACGCACCTTCGATTCAGTAGTTTGCCGCAATTAGTCTAAAAGGAGAAGAAATTAATCAGCCAAGTTAAAATGTGTCAGAACAATGTAACAAATAAGAAAATGGAGCCATTTACCTAGAGTTCCTCATTAGGCTGGTAATCTCCTGCCTTTGACTTGTCTCATCACATAATAGGTGTGCTGAATAAGGTATTGTAGACTTTTGTACTTAGTCGTCCGAGCGTATAGTCTTCCATAGTTGCTTTTAGTTCCTCTTGATGCAATACAACGAGAGATTCGTGTATAGATAGGATGCTCAGAGTCTGACAAGATAATACTTGGTAATTTCTTGCCGGAGTCTATGTGTCTTTCTACAGTAGTATTAACGAGTTGGTTAAGCGACACTCTGCAGGCCATGCTGAGGGTTTTTAGTGCCCTTCGCAACATAACAGAGTCTTTCTTAAGTAGCCCGGGAAAGAATAAGGGGGAGCAGTAAAGAAGTATTGGCATAATACAAGAATTAACAAACGGTAACAGTAGAAACGGTATGATATCAGACTGTCTTAACTCCCCAATGTGTGACGTTAAATGGAATGTCCATTTGGAAACTAACATGATGTCGGAAGACCAGCAGAGATCAGAGGAAATGCACAGTTCAAGGTATTTAACATTCAGTTTAGTTTCAATCTCTGTGTCACCTATGATAGTGGAACCATGTGAACTGGCCAGTTCATGTAAATCGTGCTTCCATCTGAAATTAACATTAGCAACCCGACTTTTGAAGAGATTTAGCCTAAGACCATTTGATGAGAACCATTGACTAATTTTTAGTGAAACGTATTTCATTTTAGAACAGTCTGACTGACAAGTAACAGTCATAGAACCAGTCAGATCATCGGTGTATGTAACAAAATAGCCTTCAGTAGAATGAGGAAAGTCATTTAAGAAGAAAGAGAACAGAAAAGGAGAAAGGACAGCTCCTTGAGGAACACCAATTAGAGTAAGTGAAGCAGTAGAGGACTTCCCGTTGTAAACGGTGTGCTGTTTCCAATCATAAAAACAGACATGCAACCACTTATTATTCCAAAACTCTACACTTGTCGCATCGAGCTTGTTTAACAAAAGGCAGATGTGTAATTTAGGAAGGCACACCGAACATACCTTGCCCTTCTGTATAAACCGGAGAAAATATCATGATATGAGATGACAGTGGCACCTAAAGTACACCTACTGTGTTTATAAGCAAATTGATTATGATCTTTGAAAGCCTTCAATGAAAATGCAAGGTTAATGAAAGCAGTTCTTCCACTATTTAAAAAAAGGCTAAGTAATGCCAGCAGGTTTGAACTTAACACTTGGTCCACTTGATGATTTAGGTTCAGAAACAGTGTTAATGTCCTGTCAAGAAGCAGGCACAATGCTAGTGGAAAACGATTCCTTGAAAATACCATTGAGAGGATAACATTAGATGTCAGTACATTTCTTAACGATTATAGCTAGCCCACTATTTGGACCAATGGAATAAGTATATTTGAAGGATTTGAAACACTTCAGGACAACGTTTGTGTTAAAATCTATCCACCATAATATGGAACAAATAATCATGTAAATACTTACAGTGACAATTCTCAAATAAAAAGTAAGTTGAGATGAAAATGACAATTTAATAAAATTTCTGACCAAAATCTTAGGAAACTTTATTATTACTATATAACAGAATAATCTTATTTTGCTCAATGGGATCTATATTAAGGGATTTCACCAGTTTACCGTTTTTACTAACTTTACATTACATACAAAGGAACTTTATTTGATAGGTCTGTGTAGATTCTGTTTACTGAGTTCCCACATCGTCTGGCATGGTTATCAAAAGGACAATGTAGAGATAGTTACCAGCTTGATTCTCGAGCACCTGGTGAATTCAGGCCATGAAGCTCCAATAGAGTAGTGTTTTGGGATTATCTAAAAGGTGAGGTCTGATCATACAAGAGGTGCTAAGTTTTGGTATTCGTATATAGTGGAGGCAGTGGCGTTTCCTTAATATAACCAAGATTGTGTACAGACAAAGTTGGCTGAGTATCTCATTCTGTTGTGGTCTTGATCTTTTCCCTGATTGTTTGCCTTTATTTTTAGTAATTACTTCACTAGTGTCACTCTTACATGTTCCTTTTATACACATTTTCTCACCTTCATACACTTTAGGTGGACGCTCAACTATCTTACATCTCATTCATTGTTTAATCTAACCTTATTAAATTTGAAACAGGTCATTTTCTTTATTCATTCGGGCAGCAACGTTTCAACTAAAGATGAATGCACGGCTACCGTAGACTTTCATCAAAATCCGTCTTCACTGGCCGTATGCTAAATAATAAGTAGTCAGCCAGAAAGAATTAACGACAACAAAACCTGGGAGCGAACGAATCAAGAACCTACTGCCCAACAGATATTCCGAAGAAAAGTGGAGATGGATCGGACACGAGCTGAGTGACACTACACACCAAGCCATAGCTTTATTAGAACCCGAATAGTAAAATATGAGCTGGGTTCGATTTTGAGGCTGACATACAGAAGGTCGTCTGAGGAGGAGACGAAAGTTTCTAGGCAGTTTCGGGGTCATCTAGACAGAACTACAGAGAACGGGACAAAATGAAAATGTGCTGTTGAAGCTTTATGTTACACTGAGAATCCAAAAGAATAATAATAAGTTAACTTCTAACCAATGGTAGTTCGCATGCTTAATTCAAACAAAGTTGCAATCATCTATATCATAAACATTTGAAATCATCGAATAACTCACCACGATACACGTAACTAACATTGAGAAAAGACAAAGTTTAACAAATGCATGCTAAAGAAACTAACACATGACATCTGATACACAGTAAGAGTCATTAAAAAAAATAAAACTGTATATCTGCTTTATGGTGCATGATTATCGAACACTTCCACAAGCCAGCTGGTATATTCACCAGTTGTTTTTCGCTTCCACTTCAGGTATTCCTGAAGTCATATCAACCTTGATATGATTATTAGCAATAAATTGTGCTCGAAACGTCATCAGCAAACATTAGGGTATAACACTGTGAGACTTTATCAAAACAAATTTTACCCATAATAGTTGTGAGCTTGATGTCATGGGTAAGAAAGCAGTTACACAGATGAGAAATATGCGGATAACAGAAATAACAATAAATTGTGATATCAGGTATCACTATTCCTTGAGTTACATTTTCTTGTGTGAGACACCATAACACATTAGGGTATGGTGATTTTCTGAAATTAGTTATTTCAAGTTTCATCTCAGGCTGATATCAGTTAGAGACCCATTCAAAACGAGGGAGTACTGGACAGCTTTTTCGTCCTACTTTAAGACTCACAGGAAGTATGCACCCATCGACGTTCCATCCAATATGAAGTAAATTGAATCCGTACACACTAACTTTTGAAAATTATGCTGATGCTCGCTACTGCCTGGTTACATGAGGAAGTTGTCTGGAGCGTTAGTGAGAAGCCGTGACCACTGGGTCCCACTATACCTAGTCTGAGGACAAATGCTCGTCGATGACATTGTCCGGTGGTCGCGCTAAAATTAAGAATTGATAGAAGTTGGAATTCGTACTCAGGCCATTAGATCAGGTCCCGATAGCTGGTCGGTCTACTAGCTAATCTTGTGGATGGAAGGTCCTGGATTTAGACTTCAGTGGGTAGGCACTGTGGAAGAGTCTTAAACTAGAAGGAAGAACTGTTCAGCACTCTATGGCTTTTTATGGTTCCCTAATCGATATCAGTACACGATCGAACTTGAAATAAATCCGACCCCTTCAAACTAACCCCTGAATATTAGTTACTAAGAGATAGAAACTGATAACAGAATATGAAAAAATTATCTGCTGCATTCAGGATTCTAGCATTATCTGACTGCTATCAAACTAGAGTTTACTCTTCCTGTAACCATACTTTTGGCTTCTCATGACAGTTTATTTTACTGATATTTTAAAAACAAAATTTGTAGTTATGGAACAAGAGAATGAAGTACGAAGCCTACTGTTTAAATATGGCTGGTAAAATCTTTTCAATACAGGGAATAATCAGACAATCAGAATGATAAACTCCTTAATGTAGTAAATTCAAGATATATCAAACTTACTAAAATGCTTTTATGTAGATCCTGTGTAATATAAATGAACCATTGTTATTAAGGATGTTTTAACAGCTATCTAGCAAGCAGCGGCTTTTTCAGAAGCCTGTGCATAGATTTCACCCTATTCACCGCTTTCTATTGTAATGGCTTAGATGACGTTGAATATTTGTAAGGCGAAAACCGCAAGAATAACATATATGCATACAAGATGAACTTACTAATCCATAAAACTATATACTGTTGACTGATTGACTTCAGTAGTTGTATACCATTCACATCAACCAGGAGTGCTTGCTCGCCAGCTAGACCATAGTGATCTAAACACCAGACGGTTGTTCCACTCGTATGGAGTCAAGTTCACTGGTGGCGTATCTGATCTAGCTCAGCTCAGAGAGCTGAATCAGTTTAAAACCATCTGATTTATCGCTAGCAAGTGCTAATACTTGATGTAAGAGCTATACAACGACTCATCTCAGTCAGTCTGTGGTATATTGTTTTATACATTTATGCATGGGTCTCTTGATTACCATTTATGGTATCAAGCAGAGAACTTATCTGAATAATTTTCGTTTCCAATGATACTATGGTGAATCCTCTCCTCCTCAAACTGTGAAAACTGCAAATTTAATCTTTGGCTTTACAAATTATCTAGTTGGAAATAAAACTTGTCAGTGTGATTCAAAGCGACTAAGAGGCTTAAAAGTTTACCTAACCAGTATTTTATTGTGAATTTATTTCAAGTGAACTGAAAGCTGTACAGGTATGATCATGAAAAAGCGTCAAGTAGCCAGGACAATGTAAACTCTTCAGTATCGACTACTCAAGAATTATGTGATTTAATGCAATTACTTTTAAAATACAACAAATGTAGTAAAATGAATTTTCAATACATTTTATTCAGGTGTTCCAGATCCCATATAAATACCGACCAAATTCAAGACCTGTGTACACAGTGTCAGTTTCAGATGTTACTATCAGTGCGACTATTTGGATTCAATTCGTGATTTAGATAATCAGTTCATAAAAACATGAAAGCAAAACAACCTAATAATTGTGGGTAAAGACATCTCAGATTGTTTCGAATCAATTGACTGATAGCAGTGTATTGAATAATGCTTTAAAAGGTAGGATTTGCGTCACCAGATAACCCCGAAATTCTTGTTTGTTGTTACTTAGAAAATGAAGGATATTTAGAGCACATTGGTTGGAGTAAATTTAATATTGGTTTTCATTTTTTGAGTTATTGAACACTCTACCCTTGTAGAAGTAAGAGAAAGGACTGGAAAATAGTCTTCCAGTCGACTATTTAACATGACGCGATTAGTAATGTGAAGCTACGAATAACATCGGTCTCACGCAAAGCGTTTAAACACCCTGTGATTTATTGTTAAAAGCAGATCCAGGACATTCAGCGCCTTTCGAAAAGTCCTTCAAAGTAATATACAAGATTCAATCAAACCTATCAAAGGGAGTGAAATCAAGACATTTGGGCATAGCTGAGGCGTTAGCTATCCAAAAACTCAAACCCACTCTTTGTATCCAAAAGTAATATATCCAACCCCTGTCCCTGCCATGGCCATCATAAACAGGTAAAATTTTTTAATAATGACCATCCCATCGCCTTCCTTATCTAAACTTCCCGTTTATTCATGTTATTTTAAGTTTTCTTAATCCCTGTCTACACTACCATATTTTCATATCCACACTTCCTGTTTATTTAGTCATTTTACTATTTCTACATATTTAATCCCTGATTGCATAAACAATTATTCATCACACTAGTTTTTTATCCAAACATCCTGTATATTTTGTTATTTTTACATTTCTAACCCCCAATTGCACAATGTTAACCTTCTTAGTTATTATGCTACTTTGTTTGAGTTTTACCCATCCCCCTGTTTATTATGGCATTCTAATTCCTAATTGTAATTTTTATTAATTTAACCCCTAACCAGAAATTATTCTGGAACTTTCCCATCCATTTGATAGAAATACACGAATGTACAGCCCAGATGATGACTTCGTTGAAAAGAAAATTTTCTTCGCTGCAACTGTCTTTTTATTCCCTAAGATCCAGATTTATTTATCCAGTGCCACTCAAAAAGAATAACGAAGGTTAAATATGTTCTAATTAATAGGATCCTGTTTAAGTCGTTAATATTTTTATTTTTGCAGCTTTAACCTTCATTATTTGATGTCATGTCCGTTAAATTTTACTTAATTTCCTTTCCTTTTTAAAAGATACGATACAATCTAACAGCTATAAATGATACATGCCTGTTAGAATTTAAGTATCTTCAGCGTACATTTAACATTTATTGTTTCTTCCAAAGTACCATCCAGTAAAATACTTTGGAAGAAGTTCAACAACAGCATCCCTGGAGTGCGAACGCTCCAATGAACTTGAACGCATGCTAGTCGTTGGCTAACGGCACCTTTCATTATCACAGCTGAAATATCAACTCTATTCACAGCCCAGATCACGTTTTTAAGCACTGTTTGGACAGTGTGTTAAAAGCTCGTTAGGGTTATGGTAAGTATTGGAGTAAGCGTTATGATCAAGGTCGTAATTTGCGTTAGAGTTAGGTTTACGGTTAGGATAAGGGTTGTAATTAGGGTTACAATTATGGATAGATTTAGAGTTGATGACATTTATTTATATTTGTTTTCTAATCCACATTTTCCTGGTAAGTAGTCGTCCATCCTCTTACTGGAAACCATAGTAACTCAACGGAGGCTTTCGGAGAAGACTGCATAGCAGAAAAGAGAGATAAAAGATTCACAGAAACAGCTTATCTTTAGTCACCTCGATGAATACATGTACAGAAACTAGTCTGACATAGCAACTGATACTCTTGATTATAGGCTGCGATGTATTTTTAATCATGTCAGAGAAAGATAACCTGTTCAGTGTGTTTTCATGCATTTTTTGTAAATATACGTCATTTTTTGTGCGAAGATTCCTCAGGTTTAAGATTGGTGGTCGGCGAATATCACTCATGCATTCGCAACACTTGGACGCCATTGTTGAGCTTTTTCCATAGTTTGAATATTGTTAACTATCTCACACTATCTTCATTATTTAAAATGTTTTTTCAGTCTTAATATTCATAAGGTATATAATAACTATAAATCTTTATTCGAGACAACATACTAATATATGGTACAGAAAGTTTCAGTGTATTTAGTCCCAGAACACTTTTTTCTTCATAAAGGATTTACATGTAAAATAATAATATGAAGTATATCTTCATTTGTTGACGAATTGCGCAGCGTTTACTTAGAAGCAGGTTATATCAGCGCACAAGTTCATGTATAGTCACCTGATATAACTGGATGATAAAACAATGATAAATCCAGATGAAATTCAACATTTCGGTAGCCCAGGGATTTACGTGAAGTAAAACATTTACAAAGTATGCTCCTGAATTAAATTTAGTTGTGATGATACAATATGGTATGTACAACTGCATCGTGTACATCAAATGTTCGCTAAACAAATTAAATGTCCTGAGCACTACACTTCTATTCACTTTGGCACCAAATGGTACAAGTCTTTGCACTAAAGTGTATCATATAATTCTTACAATTATACCATTCTTGTAATTACTAGAATTCATGTAAATGCAAATACTTACTGTTGTACGTAAAATATTGGGCTAAAACATGAATTTTCAAAATTAAACAAAAGTTTAAAAAATAAATGAGTTGCGCGATAAATGTTTGAAATCCAAAATGTGAGACAATTTGGACAGTTTCACAGTATAAGTATAAACTGATTTGGTTGCTTTCTATGGAACCGGTAGTTCGACTGCAAAGCTTGCAGTATCCTTCTACAAGTCTTCAAATCGAACTTCAGCATGAAAAGGACTTATTGGAATTCTCCTTTAATTATATATTGTATCTCTTAACAAACCCTGTCATCATTGGTTTTCAAATTTACATCAGTATTCATCGTTTTTATTGGCTGGGATTTTACTCTTGTGCCATGTGGCTTATTTTTTATTGGTTGGTAAATTTGATGTATAAAAATGTATCTATGTTAATCACAAATCCATCTGAGTGCAGGTTTCCAGAAATCCTGTGGCATATTTTATGTTTCCAATGCCTAAAATTTCTGCATTTTCCCAATCTAAATGGTGTCAACAGCACAATTTGCGAGAAAACATGCTGACCTTTTCACGACGGCTTACATTCCTGACTGGGATACAACCTAGCAAACGTGTTTATCACAATTTATGCTATTTATTTCGTATATGGCAATGATCTTGTCTTATTCTGTTTTGGGTCTTTTGTTTGCTGGTAGTTAGGTTTGAGTTCGGAAACTTTTTGATGTAACCGTATAGAAATAATCCACTTGAGCTGAATTCTCATCTATATATGTATATATATGTATATATATATGTAAAGTACTTTAGCACCTGGAATGCCCTCAATATTTACTGGCCTCAGTCAAGAACTACATGACAGTGCCACATGTCAAGTGATCCACAACGGAAAATTAGAACGGAAGACATGAGTAAGGTAAGGAAGACTGCCTACTATCACCAGTGATATTCCTAATTTCGGTAGACTAGATTTCACAACAAATCCTACGTGGGAAACGAGGAGGCAGGAATACGTTGGACTGATAGGAAGACTCAAGAATATTTGGACTTCGTGAACGATTCATATCTAGTGTCAATAAATTTAAAACCTGAAGGAAAACCAATAAGTTGTCAGAAGAGGCAGGTAGCGAAGACAGGTCTTCAGGCGAACAAAGAGGAGATAGAGGGGATAAAAATAAGCAACCAACAACAACACAGATGATGGTGTCAAGATCGACCAGAATTGGAAAGTCAAGGCACACTTTCATCATCCAGAAATCATTCTGGAAATCTTCTGCACTTAGTGTCAAGAATTTATTTCAGATTTTCAATAAAGGTGTTAAGTCACTTCTTCTTTATGTGTCAGAAACTTGCTTGACGTGAAAAGCATTGACAGCAGGCTACTGCGGATATTTATCAACATCTACCTCTCTGGCTCCATACTGAGGTCGGAGAGCCAGCCAGAAAGATTTAGCATTAAAAAATTCTGCAAGCAAACCAACCAAGAACCTACTTCTGAAGACATATTCCGAAGAAAATGATCAAATGCAAATTGAGTAGACACTTGAGTAGCATAGCGCGCCTGGCCATTGCTTCAGTGGAACCTGAATGGGAAACAACGAGTTAGACGTGTGTCTGAGGTGATGTGGAGATGATGCCTACGAGCTACCATTCGGCTACCTAAAGAAGACTTTAGAGAATAGGATGAAATGGAGATGTGGTGCTGAAGCCCACTGGGAACCAAAGGATATATATATATATTTAGGGATATAGAAATGAAGCTGATTTGTCTTAGAAGAAAATCTACTAACTCAAAGTGATACAATGACTAACCTGATTATCCAGAGAGGAAGGCTGTAAAAGTAACAGTTAAACCCTATAATTAGTATATAATCTGATATTATCGATAAATGGATGAATTACATGGTGAATTAAGACAGTTGACTGAATATTTAAGTATTTATGTTGAATTATAATAAAACAATATACAACGAGAGTAAGCAATAGATACCAAAGCCAAATGACCTTGAATCAACCAGTCAGGTAGCTCAGCATTACAAATGGTCGCTGTTCACATAATTTGCGTTGCAGTTTTCGCCCTGATTTGGTTTTCGACTTCTGTGTGGGAAATGGGTTGGTAGGGAGGACTAAAACATGCATGTGTGGATGGGAAATGACTCTGCAAAAGTATTTCCGAACTAATGATCGTTATGCATTCAGAAGTAACCACTGTTAAATGAGTAGGAATTTAAGAGTTGATAAGTCGCACATTGTTGTGATTTTTCAGAGAATTTCTTCTCGAAATTGAAACCTTCCCTTAGTAAAATACTGCGTGTGTGCCACAAATGGCCACTGAAATGACTAGTATCTTCTATAGCTGCAGAAACGAAGAATACTAAAATGTCAACAAAGCAGTGGTTTAAGCACAGTCAGGAAATTGCGTTACAAAAGATCACTGGAGTTACTTTTGTACTTGGAGCAGTTGGTGTCATCACTCATATTGACGAAACATCACTGATTAAACGAAAAATGAATAGCGGTGGGAGAAGAGTAAATCGTGTGTGGGTTTGGTAACTGTACAACACAAATCTTCGAAAAGGGTTTGTTAAACGCATCCCAAACAGAAGTGCCGATGGCTTAATACCAAACATACAACAACTAGTCCTCGCAGGCATAAAAATTCACCCAGATGAATGAAGAGGTTATTAGCAACTATCACCACTAGGCTTTGTTCAGCATAAAGTCAATCATTCTTCTGAATTAGTGGAACCTATACAAATTCCATTGAAGGATTCCGGGCCCATCTGGAAAGGCGCATTAGAATGGTAACTGGTTCCCGAAATGATATGATATATAGCCACTTACATAAAACTTTGTATCGGCATTGGTTTGATATTGTCTACAACCACTCCAATAAGAAACTGGGACCAATATTTGCATCATATTAGAGATATAAAACCTGTATAATTCATTTTTATTACATATGTATCTTATTAACACTGGTTTTTTATAAATTAAACGCCACTTGTCACCTGGAGGTGTCTGATTGATTGTTTCAAGGTCATTTCACTCTGGTGTCTATTCTTTACTGTCGGCACATATACTTACATTGGTTCATCTATCTGGAATCTGAAATGTAAATGGAAAAAAATAGTTAATGATGCGAATTCCACCGTTTTAACATTGAAATTGAGTAATGGTGATAATAGCCACATTCTGGACAACATTTTCCTGCAAAGTACTAACTTCTCAGACAACAATATATATTGTGCATTATGTACTTTTCGAACCGAATCATCATCAGGCAGGATAATAACTGACAGACCATTGTGTGAAATAATCCTGTTCAGACAACTGTACTGATTGTTGAATTTAAAATTAATACAATTTTTACAATATCACAAAGTAGTCTCAGGCGATATTTACGTAATATACAACAAATGCACCTAAAATTCAATTTTACAAATGCATAACAAGCCAATTTGAAGGTGGATATTAAACTGATTACCAAAATGCAGATAATTTTATAGCTTACATCTTGTAGAACCATTCACTGAATTAAATATAAAAAGTAGACTAGTTTAATATTCAGTTTACTTTCAAGCATCGACGTGACATACATGAACTAGTTAGTTCCCATGATGCCTGTAGCATAGATGGCACGGAAATTGAAACCAAGTCAAGCATTAAATACCTTGGATTAGTTCTTTCCTCTGATCTTTCATGGTCATCCCACATCTTATTAATCTCTAAGAAAATGTTTCGTCTTACCTTCTACATTAAAAAGGTTGAGACAATCAGGTATCAACCAACCTTTACTTCTGCAGTTTTTAAACACCTGTATTTTACCTATTGTACTCTATTGTTCTCTATTAATCTTTCCTGGGCTTCTTAAATTAGACTATGCCATACAACGAAGGGTATTAAATGCTGTGAGTAGGGGTTGTGGTATGTCACTGTGTGAGCTCGCCAATACTACAGTCGACAGACACGTCAATTCCTGTACAAAGTGGGCAAAGGCCGTACTGTCAGACCCTCTGCACCCTCTTTATTCACCAATAACCCCTTGTATCTCATCAGGTAGGACGAGGAGTCAATATAAGAAGTTATATGCTCGCACCACTAAGTACAAAATTTCTACAATACCGTATTTAGCCCGTATTTTATGTGATGAAGACTCTGTTAGACGTGAAATATATAAGTTACTATGTAATTAGCATAGTGAATCGACCCTTTCATTGTTCATCTTTCTGTAATTTTATGGTGTCACCCTTTCTATCGTTTAAGTATAACTTTGCTATTTTTATTTTAGTTATTATTATTACTATTATTACTATAATTTTATACTTTATGCGGATTCTTCTCCGTACTGCTTACAGTAATTTGCTAAATAGCTGCTATAAAAACGTTTTGTTATCATTATTATGTAATGATTATTTCTTTTATTTATTTATTTTTTTGTTGTCATTTTTGAGTAAATTAGATGCACTATTGTACTGAATGCTGAAAATTCCTTGCTGTATCATTAGTACTGTTTTTGGAATAAAGCAAATTATTATCATTATTATTTTCATAAAAATGAATAAATGTATTATTCGAATAAAAATAAGTAAGAAATGGCAACGAATATTTGAGTTTCAGGTTGTAGTGGTTTCTGATGTCGAAATGATCTATGTGTGTGTATCAGTTTTCATTGATGGATAGCCTTCAACGCGTTTCTAGTCTTCATCATCAGAGTTAGTTTTTAACAGGTGGAGAAATTCGTTGACTCACTAGTATTCTCATATATACACTTCTAGTGACTCAACTGTCTTTTAGTTGATTCTGTTTGTTGAGTTTCGAACACTGATAGCAAGTGTCTTTTGGATGCATGATGCGCTAAACTGTAGTAGAGAGCGTAATTTTTTTCCCGAGTATTCAGGTATCTAGTGTATCTGACCACAGCTTACTATGAAATAATTTATAATACCTTATTAATAATAATAACAAAAAAGCTTCATTCTCAACAGTGTTTGTACATAATTTTTAACGGAGTTTATTGTCCGATATTTTCTCTTCGTATAGCATCATCAGATAATATATATTAACTGACAATAGATCCTGTGACATAGTGCTATCTGACCTGAAGTGCAAACCAATCCATTATGATAACTCTTCCTTGTCTCCTTAGATAAATGCGCGATATTTAGTTGAAAAAGAAAGTCGATAAAGGTCAAGGAGTACATTTTGAGAACCAATGGCATAACTCAGCAACAGTTGTTTCATGTACCGGGATATACTGCCACTCCAACGACTATGCCTTTTCTCACGTTAATCAAAGACCAGCAAATCATCAGGTTTTAAACACTTGAAATACTCCTCAGGGTAAATAACACCATTAGTGGTCATGCTTCAATCAATTAGAACTAAGTGAACAGGAAAAATAAAATGCAATATAACGGTGGAGGCTTCCGGTAGCCCAGGTTTTAAGCAGGCCGCTGTGAACAAACAGAAGATGATTTCTAGTGTCGTAACACTCAGATTATTGTTCACATCTGGTTGGTAATTTTCAGTCTGGATTTAAGTGTAGACAGCATCTTTTGTTATTGTAATCTGGTAATCATTTCATCTGCTCAATACAATTTATAAAGGGAATCATCTGTATTGATTCACATAATGTACATATCAGTTTCGTGAGACTCAGGAAAAGAGAGATACAGCGTTCTAGAAGTTTCTGAACTTGTGGCACCAGGGGTGAAAACTTCACAAGAAACAAAACAGACTGGATTTAAAGTTTACAGAAGAAAAGACTGAACGACATTCAACTGTAAAAGCACAGTAGGGACTTATAAGTATTATTTCAAATCGAATTAGTGAACAATAAGACGAGTCAAAGTAACTCTCTTTACAATCAGTTTAAGCAAATAACATCCCTATTAAGTCCCTTGGTCAATATGATTGAACAAATCTTTAAACGTTGTATTTTAACAAATTATCTCTAACTCACGGGAAATAACTTTCATTTCTACTTGTTTAGAAGAGATAATGTTTACTGGTTAGTAAATCTATTCCTCAATATAAAGCACAAATGTAAAATTAGTTGGGAAATATCTCGTAACAGTATGAAGTCTTCTGTACAGATAAAGGCATATATATTCACTAATGCACAATGGGAGTTCATGCATGTTTTCCAGAAGAAGTCACAATCTTTGAGTTAGAGAATCTTTCACACATAGCTAGTGAGCAACATGTTATTATATTTACAGCACTATAAGATAATGTTGTCTCTGTCGGTTTGCCAGAAGATTTGATATGTACCACTGATACACTTCTTTTAACTGCTCATTGACATTTTGCCTTCAAAGAAAAAACTTGATAGATTCTTATGAAACCGATCGAAGACTTAGTCTAGACTGCAGATAGTATGTGAGCAAGTATAGACCTTTCTTTATTCTTAAACATCCACTTAACCGGTTAGCAGATAGATGACGATTCATGGGGATGCAATCTATAATTGGGATTTCCTCTCTGGAGCTTAATACTGTCTTCA
Organism: Trichobilharzia szidati; assembly: GCA_944472155.2. Taxonomy (NCBI): domain Eukaryota; kingdom Metazoa; phylum Platyhelminthes; class Trematoda; order Strigeidida; family Schistosomatidae; genus Trichobilharzia; species Trichobilharzia szidati. The sequence goes on along the minus strand of OX235271.1, from coordinate 30,483,024 downwards.
TAAGCAAGTCTATGAGAATCATAAAAAAATCTTATGACACTCATAGGGTGAGTTTGGCAAAACGTTATTTTAACCAGGTTTGTATGTTTCACAAATACACTGTTATAAGCCACAATGTTAAATTTGCAGTGTCGTTCAAATAGACTGGAATTGATGTTACTCTCATTTAAGCTACTTGTTTCAATCATAAAGTTAGGAAAATATGAAGGAACTGCAGGAGTAATCTTATTAGATTTGGCGGAAAGAAATGTTTCATTTGCAGAAAACCATTGAGTATGTAGCGAATAAATGAGCATTACATAATAAAAAACTCATGTGGGTGATTTTTAAAACCAGGCTATCGGTAGTGAATTCATTTTGCTGTAGATGAAAAAGTTACCTATCGTGAACGCTTAGGCGTGAAAACCACTGTTTGCAGGTAATGCATCTCCTCGATTTCGCTCTACTTTGTCCAGTGACATTTACATCATTTGTGTAACAATAATCATCAAGTAGCACTGACTACTTAATTCTGAATCTTGATCTCGTGTATGTAAGAAGCTAAATGCTGAAACTCGTGAAGATTTCCTCCGCTCACTGTGCTTTGTAAATCTGTCTAAAAAGCTAATGCCAGTTATCCCGTCAGCAATAGTTATAAATTAACTTGAGTACTTGGATGACATCCAGTGACAACCTAATTGTCCAACCTAATGCACAGCACTGTTTTACTTACTGCAATATAACACAGGAGAAAAATTCAACACTATTGATTCCAGATACTATCTCTGATGAGAAAATACCCGTTTTTAACAGTGTGGGAGATGTGAGTTGATAATGAAATGCAATCCAGATAGTAACATGTGGCTAAAATTTCCTTTAGAATGTTAAAACGTATGTGGTCGCTTAAAACAAAATATGAACCACTTTCGTAACGAGTTCTACAGAAATGGACATGCACATTATAAGGGAAAGCAAAAGATAAAAGACAGTGAAACTTTAATTTCCTCTAAAAATATGTGGCAAGATTGGACTGAATTGAAAGTCCGAATGAATGAATCCACACAGAATCCACACATACAGCAAACAGTCTATATTACCAGGCAGGAATAGAATATAATGAAGATAAAATAAGTTGATCGGGATGAAATAATCACGTTTCCCTTGAGAGCTAGTGACAACATAACGTAAAAGAAAGAGAAAATATGAGGATATACTCACTGTGGTTTTTCTGTCACAACCCTGTTTAGTATACGTCATTGCAAAGAGAGAGAGAGAGACGATACCGGAGTAGTGAAAATATATAAATGCAGATTACTGAACGAATTCACAAAGAATATCCATTGAAACTTACTACGCCTCAAGGATATTTTCCGCTCATTATCTCACTAAGTTGGTGATATTCATATCATACTTGCAGTTGCTCAGAATTAGAAATAAATATCAATTAAATCAGTGTGAAGCGTTCGGCGACTTGATTTACTAATAGTGAATGATTTTGCAGAACTACAACGGAAACACCTGTCTGCAGCAAAATATTTCTATTATCTTCTTACAAACATTAACTGGATTATATTGAAGAATCTTAGTGTATACTCACAAGATAAACAGACACTCTTCAAATATGCAACATATATCTCGTTTATCCTTATGCAATCACTGGAATTATTGAGAGATTTTAGTGATATACCTTAATAAGAAGGGGAAACTATTCGTAATCCAATTAACAATGAGAACGTATTCGAAATATTTGCTTCGAACTTTTTGACTTTCAATACCCCTTTCATTTTAGGCAAAGCAGTAAGAAGACGTAATTTGTCTTGATCGTGAATTTTATCTGCGCAACACATTTCGAACAACCTGATTACACATGGACATGTCACAGGAATTATGTCGAGTTAAAAGGACATATTGAAGGTTAAAATAACAATACAAACCACTAAACCTTCCTTGATAATGTTTGTCTTGATACCAGAGTGGATGCGCTATTACATGTCTTCCTTGGTCTAGTGATCTTCATTGTTATTTTGACCTTCAATATGTCCTTTTAACTCGACCTAAATCTATTTTCTCACCTCTCAACTGTAATTATTTTCATATATATATATTCCTGTGACAAGTCCGTGTGTGATCAGATTTTTCGAAATGCGTTGCACAAATACATTACACGATTTAAACAAACAAGGCACTCCGAAGACATCACATTTATCCCAATTCTAAAACTCTTCAACGTCACACAAGAAACTTTATTGATTCTATTAACTCGCGTTTATTCGCGTTACAGAGAAATATATCACAGAGGTCTTCTGCTCTTTTTGAACTATCATCAATTGAAAGGGAATCGTTTAATGAATATGTTATCTTGGTGCAAAGCAAACGAGCTGAGAATGTCAAATCTGAATTGAACAGGAGCCTCAAATCCTTTGAAGTACAGAGGAAGTTCCCCATCGACCCCAATTAATTTGTTTTCAATCACTCCTCCGTCAGCTTGTCTACCCTACAACTAGAAGCCCTATTTTTAGGGTTGAAATTTTGTGACGTAAATCTATAAAGTAACAGACTGCACACGTATGTCAAATTTGGAAATCTTATTAGTCAAACAAACGACATTACTGCTAAATCTGATACAGATTTCTTACATTTCAAGTCTACAATTTCTGACTGCTGCATACATTACCTCAATTCAAAAACTAAAGTCCGGCACCTCCTGACAAAAGAACACAAACACCAGCTTAAAGACTTGAGAAACAACAAAGATCTGATCATTACACTTCTAGACAGAGGTTCGGGAGTGGTCCTTATGGATATCAATAAGTTGACAGCTCTAATCTCTAATAATAATAAAATTTTCAAAACCAGACAATGAGGAGAATAAGACAGAACAGATGGAACAGCAACTGACAGATGTTCTTAGGAGAATGAAGAACGAATGCCTTATAACTGAGGACCTATTTGAACGTCTGAGACCAAAAGGATCAATTATCCCTCGACTCTACGGTCTACCAAGGCTGCACAAAGCAGGTCTGCCACTTCGACCAATTTTAGACATGGAGGGATCACCTTACCATCCGACTGCCAAATGGTTGTCCGAAATCCTGGAGCCTGTGAGACGACAACTCGGTAAGTACTCTCTAAGAGATACTTTTGAATTTATTGAGCTTATAATAGACTTGAATGTTAATGGCAAACGAATGTTATCGCTGGACGTGGTATCCCTATTTATGAATGCGACGCTCACAGACATAATTTGTTTCCTTTGCAAATATATATATACCAAGCTCATATCTGAAAGAGGTGTTATTAAGGTGCACACTCAACGTACATTTTACGTTCAACGACCTCATCTACAGACAGAAAAACGGGATTGCTATTGGCTCTCCTCTTGGCCCACTTTTGGCAGACTGCCTCATGGCCAGCTTGAGAAACGGCATCTTCAAATCAAAAATGGACAGATTGCTGCTGTACAAAAGATACGTCGATGACACTTTTATAGTTTGTCAGGATGATTCCGATTTAAATTGTATCTAGCAGGATTTTAATGACTGCCATCCTTCAATTAAATTCACAATGGAAGTTGAAAATGAATCAAAGATTCCATTCGTGGACGTCAAATTGACAAGAAGAGATGACAGAACTCTGAAAAGATCTATCCATAGAAAACCAACATGGAATGACCAACTGACGAACTTCTACAATTGGATACCTATCAGCTGTAAAAGAGCTCTCATTATCTCGCTAGCCCACCGCACCAGAAGAATTTGTGGCGATGATTGTTTAGAAGAAGAGCTCCTATTTCTCGAAAGCCTCCTGGTTCAAAATGGTTTCACACCACGTTTCGTGGAGAAGAACATGAAACCAAGGCCAAAAAGAGAAGAATACACTTCAGTATCAAAGAAAACACTTTATTTGAATCTAGAATTCAGGGGAGACCTAGCAGCAGATATCCTTAAAAGGAGAATTTCCAATTCCCTGAAGAACAATTTTCTAGCAGCGACTGTAAGAGTGATATCCTCTAGCCACTTTTTACTTCGAAGCAACGGGAAGGACAGACTTCCGCATATGGCCACTTCGATGTGCATATATCAGTTCACCTGAAATGCGGAGCTAGGTACGTAGGTCGTTCTATGTAGGTCTTATCAAAACATGTCAGAGAACATCATCCAGCATGGCTGCAAAGAAGAGGCACTTGTTCAATCAAAAGCGCAATAACTGAACACCTCGTCAATACCTGTCACAGAATCTCACCTGACTCATCCATCATTCAGAGTCATTTACAAAGTAAACAAAAATCTACCGAAGGTGGTGTATTTCTGACTTCTTTGTACTGCGGAAGCTCTCGCCATATGCATTAAAAAGCCGAAGCTATGTGATCAAAAGAAAATAGTTCAGCCTTTAAAACTACCATGAACCTATTTCGGTATGTTCCCTTATCCCTCAGTTTTTTGTTTTGTTCTCTGTGGGTGTAATTTTCTTTCTTTGCCTTCATTCAATTCATCCAATTTTTTCAGTTATAAAATCAATTATTTTAAGTTTATTTCCATGATCCTCCTGATCACACTTGTAATCCGGTTAGAATAACCATTTTACAATTATATTCTAATCCTGTGTAGTTTGTTTTCTACGCCTCTTGTAATCTATATTCACACCTCCTAACTTACATTTCAAGTTGAAAATCTTGATTTCAATATGTTTCCATGCTCACTTTGTTCACACCTGTAATTCATTCTATCCCTGCGTCTCTAAGCCTCTTGTAATTCATATCAAGTTGAAAATAATTATCACGTTTTATTCGCCTTTAAAATTATTTCTCCAGTTATCAAATATTAATTTTGCATACGTTGTAACTGTTTTCTAGTCCTATTTAATCTTGTTCCTAAGCCCCTTGTAATCTATATTCGTACCTTCAAACTTTCATATCAATTTGAAAATTATTATCACCTTCGCCACTATGTGTAATTAAACAAATAATAATTGTATCCATGTAAACTAATCTATGTAAATGCGATTGTACAGCTTTTGAAAAATGAAATCGCCGAAAAGATATCTTTGTTAAACAAATTACGCCTTCTTATTGGTGTGTCCAATTCATTATTTTTCCTTCACGTTCCCCAGTGGAACATAGGACTTCAAGCTAGAGGCTAGAAGTTTCTGTAGCAGTATTTTTCAGTTTTTACGGGATGGGGTTGCTAGCCTCATGCCCAACCCTTCCTCTTCACCAGCATTATTTCTGGCTTTGTGAGGTAAAGGTGTGCGTCCAGTGGCCGTGGATCGAACTCCAGAACACCTGCATGGTCGGAGAGCAATCTACCGCTGTGCCACCGACGCACTCAGCATATACAGCAAAATTTGAATTTTGAACACCAGTCTGTTCTTCCAAATGGGACAGGAACTGAGTGAGTCATGAGAAGCATTTACATCGGATTACTACAAACATTTATAAACAGTTGCCTTCTCTAGCTGTATACTCAACATCCGATGGCTGGCTGGAAACAATTAGCAATAACATGCTTACAGAAGGAAACAGACTAAGACATATTGCTCAACATATATGTACAAGAAATTGAAGATGGATCGAACTTTCACCCAAGAAGGACATGGAATAGACAATGTGAGGACATGATAAGAGCTTATGGGAAATCGTGAGGCCAGCTACAGAAGATTACAGGAAAAAGAGAGTGAAATGAAGATGCTCTGTCGAAGCCCCATGTTCCACTCACAACTCAAGGTGATAAGAAAATAATAATAATAGTGATAATAATGGATATCAAAGAGATGTGTAAACTAAATCCACAAGATTATCCCTTTTGACTTACTCTGGTTTCTTTTCTGGGTGCCTGAAATCATGTAGATAAAATACTCAGTAATTCGTAATCAATAAACACAAGAATGAAATGCATCCGTGCCCACAGTAGATCAACTATTTCAATGATAGCAGTATCATCCTCTGTGATAGATCGTGATTTGCACTCTTCATTGTATGCATATTATTGTATTTAGCCTTTAGAATTGAGTTTTAACAAAAAGTTTATAAATTCCTGATTATATATTGACCCGTCAGTATCTCTATAGATGAATGACGATGGTTCATTTCCAGTTTTATTCCCTAAATTTTGCAGTGAAAACGCTCATTTCTGAATATTTTGTGAAGCTCAGAAACCGAATTAGGAACGCCATTAGGAGATGCATCCACTTTCCCGACACAATGACCTAATCAATGATCACACAGTTACGTTCAACATACTGAGGATGTTAAGACACTAACCCCCATTTAACAACCACGAACTTATCTCATATTCGCGAAACATTCAATCTCCTCAATAAACAAATCGTGTTAGAACAGCATAATGCATAATGCGAAATGAATTCACACTCACTTTGGCTGCTCTGGATGTTTTCTGTGGAAGATATCGGACATATGAATTGAAGGTAGTGATGAATTAAAAACAATGACAATAATCATGACAACTGAGAAGCACTTAGTTCGACGAAATAAAGGATTTAGCATATAATAATGTTACAGATTCTTGTGATAATTTTGTCGTTTGCCCTGACATCGCTTTTATGAGGTGCCTGGGAGGAATGTCACAAGTCCACCGGTATATTAGGTGGTCATTCATTCTGCTTCCGATTTCATATCTCAGTGTTAAAATATTTGATTAGGTTATGGCATTGGTCTACTGAATAAATACAGAAATCATAGCAATTTTTCTGCTGGAGTTGTTCGCGAATAGAATGTGAGTGACAGTCATTCTCAACATTAGAGTATAAATACAGAGACCATAGATCTTGGTGACTATAGTATGATTCATAGAATTCACTTCAATTAACCATACACTATACATATCAGCGTAATGTGTAAGCTATCTCTACAAGGTTGTCTTTGTTCACTTACTCTGGTTTCTTCTGTGGCTGCCTAAAATTGTGTCAATGAAAAACTGCATGAATTGTATTTGATAAACACAAGATATATAAAAGATTATCATTTCCCGCAACAGAAAGTTACTTATTTTACTAGTTCATCACCAGCTTCGTGGCCTGGTCTAAGCCCAGAAATTGAGAATATAGAGGGTATTGGTCTAGTGACTGCACCGTTGAACATCAATCCAATTGCTACAGGTCTATCAGCTCAAGCCACTTTTGTGATTTCAGTCTCGAAACTTCGAATATTTCAAGTAACAAAAAGTAAGCTGTGCATCTATAATAAGGATCAGTCTAGAGATATACATCAAAATACAGCAGGAAAGAGGAAGTTCAGAGAAATTCAAGTGAAATGTATTTTCAGTGACTGCTGTAACCGCTTTCAATGGAGAGTATGTAGATATGGTATTCCTCTCAAATATTATTTCAAAATAAGCTTCCATTAATTCGGGAGCAATCAAGAAAAATGTCAGTTTAAGGTGGCAGTCGGGAATCTTAACGATATATTTCTGCATATTTCGTCAGCAGAACAAATATCGTGACTGACCATTACGAAACGGACGGTCTACGCAAATCTATGTTGTGTACACGAAGGTTAACATAAGTTTCCAAACGATAATGTCTGCTATCCACTTCACACAACATTCCACAACGCATATCAAAGAAGTGTGTTGATCAACTTACTCTGTTTTCATCTGTGGGTGCCTAAAGTTGTGTAGATGAAATATTTCATTGTACGTATTAGAAAAAGATCATAGGGATGAAACGTATGACTGCCTATACTAGATGAACTATTTCTGTGATAAATGGTGGTTTTCACTCTTCATTCTATAAGTATATAAGTGAATATCAGTTTTGCCAAAAACTGCAGAAATTCTTACTTGGATATTAATCTATTAGTACCTCTCTTATTTTTCATACCCTTTCTGAAAAATCTTCCCTCTCGAGTTGTTCGTCAGCATAAACTTCTTCTCTTTCTACATGCACCTTGATATAAACTTATGAAATTATTTTTGTTACGAGTTTGACCACAGATTGACACCAGTTAGAGAACTATTGAAAACCAGGGAGTGCTGGACAGCTGTTTCATCCTACTGGGGTTTGAACCCAGGACGTTCCAGTTACAAGGCAAGCTCGTAAGCCATTTAGTCACTCAGACCCGATTCATTGACGTACTGTCGATGATTCCCAGTACTCCCTGATTTTCAATGGTTCTCTAACTGATATTGCAACGACAGCAGACAAGGACCAGGCAACAGATCGTTTATTGAGAAAATCAAGAGATATTTATAAATGTTTATGTACAATGTCATTCGTTATTTTAGCAGAGAAACAACGTCCTCTGATTGGTTTTCCTTGTTGAAGGTTATTCTGTACCGCTTTTGACCGTTACTTACAAAGTTATCTATATATCTGCAAATTGTATTTACACACGCTAAGTCTGCTGTGATTGGTTGTTGAGTTCCTCAAGGTTAGGCTTTGTTCTAATTTTTTCTCACGACCACGATTTGGGACGTAAACATAGACGTCAATTGTTGTTGACGATTTTGGCTTGCAGACAGCTCTCACCACAGTATCAATCTATGGTCAAACTCGTAAAAACGAATCTAATCCTTACAAACCAACTCTTAAAATTATTTGTCTCATTACGTATTTCCGACCCATTATTCAACTTCTCATATACATATATATAAATATCAGCACTACTCCTCATAATGATCCAACCACTTCTCATCATTTATTTTTACTAGAGATAAACAGGTATATAAATGAAACTATAAATCTTCAGAAAATGAATTCGCCGAAAAGAAACATTTCGCTGAACTACATGATGCCTTCATATAAATGCTCGGAAGGGAATTATTCATGAATTAATCTCTTGGATCAATTCATTTAGTGATTTAAAGAATATTGCTGGTCTTCAGAAACAATGTGGAATCTCCATGGGGTATTTCCGCATATTTCGTAATCAAAAACAGGCTGTTTATTGATCTTTACGAAAACCCACAGTCAATGCAAATCTATGCTGGTTAAGTGGCTGTAATAATCTTAGTGACCAGGGTATGATGGGTGTAAGTCATTTGAAATAACCATACACAATGCAAATCAAAGAAATGTGTGAACAACATATACATAGCTGTCTGTTCCGGTGACTTACTCTGGTTTCAACGGTGGATGCCTAAAATTATGTAGGTGAAAGACTCAGGAATTCATAGTTGAGGAACATAAAATAGTAACGCATCATTCCTAACAGCTGATGAACTTTCCAATCACAAGAATTTTGCTTCCCACGATACATTGTGTTTTTGCACTCTACATTCTATGAGTATGAAAATACGTTGTTAATAGGTTGACAAATGGCCATACTGAAAAGTGAATAAAGTCTCGCTTCGACATTCATCCATCACTATGTCTCTGAATAAATACAGACAGTTTAGCTTTCCGAAATTCTTCTCCAGTTCAATTCGTCAAATGTGAATTGGGGGGCACTGACTACTGAATATTTTGTGGTGGTCATAGGGTGGAATAGGGAAGTTGTTAGAATGTGCATCGATGTTCTCCATTCAATAACACACTCATTCAAATCATGAGAAGCTTCAACATACTGAAGTTGTTCAGATACTAGCCATCTTTGAACAGTGATGAACTAATCTCATTTACAGTAATCACTCATACTCGTTGCTAAACAAATTTTATTGAGAACATCAAATAATGGGAATTAAAATTTCACTCACGTTGGTTCCTGCGTCTGCATCCTGTTGAAGATATTGAACATATAAATTGAAGGTAATAATGAGTGGAAATTGCCCCAAAAAGCAGTCATATCCACAGTGGATATCATAAAATATGTAAAATGACTCTACAAGGTTGTCCTCGATGGCTTACTCAGGTTTCATCTGTGGGTGACTAAAGTTGTGTAGATGAACTACTGAGTCATTCGTGATCAACTAATATAAGATATAAATCCATCATTTCACACAGTAGAAACAAATTAATAATTTTTAAAGATTCTGTACATTATGTTATCTTTCATTCCACTTCCTCTCCTTGTTTGACATTCCACTAGATTTTAGCCAGTCCTGTTTGTGGAAAAATGGGACATCTAGGGCGATGGGATAGAAAATTTTACCCGGAATATCAATCCTATCTCAATGGAAACTTCAAGGCACAACAACAATATTACAGACTAGTTAATTCTTCGATACAACCGAAGAGACGAATTGACGCGTTCCGTTGAAATCCTTCAAAAAGACTTTGTCTTGGTATGTTTAATTGCAATGATGACAAAAATAAGGTAAATTGACCGATGTGTAATATTGTTCCCCAGGCTGTTGATCCAGTGGAACACGAATGGGAAGACAACAAGTTTGAAGTACACGGCTGACATGATGGACAACCCATGAGGAGGACATGAAAGCGTATATGCAATGGTGGAGCCAGCTAGAGAGGAATGCAGAGAACAGAACAAAGTGGAGGTATCCTGTTGAATTCCAATGTTCCACTCGTTCCGCTCTGATATACTAACACCAAATGTCAACACTTTTGGTCACATTATCGCTGTCGTCTACTTAATCATTTCGTAAATTATGACCATTTTACGACAGAAATTAGCAATAGGTTATTACACAAATAATAATTAGTAACCAATGGATCATCAAGTAGAGTACCACAAAACACTCACATTGGTGTTGGTGTCGTGACCCTAATAAAACAAATCAGTAAAGAGATAGTGTAAGAAAAAACCGAAGTAGTGAAAATATAGACTGATGGAAATTATCCAATGAAATCGTACGGAGTATGCTACGAAATTTGTTTAACGCACCATAATTTCGCCCACAGTGTCCTAATCATACGCTTACATTGGCTGTACAAATTTTAATGAGAAATCTACGTGGAATCGATTAATGTTAAATTTACAGAAATTACCCAATACAAGTTCATAAGAAATTAGTCGTAAACAATATTCAACAAGAATAAAAGCTGTTAAATCAGCTTTCGAGTTTGCCTGTTATCCTAACTTTTTGAGAAATCGACCATCATAAATTAGTACAAGATTTCATTGTCTTTCTTAAACTTGTAAAAGTCGGAAAAGAAACTTAATTAGATCTCTTGCACTCGCGTCCGACGCAACTGTAGCTCTGACACCTTGGAAGAAGAACTAAACTTCCTGAAAGAAACCTTCTTACAAAACGGTTACCCATCAAGATTCGTAGACAAAAACATCAAACAAAAAATCAAAAAGCAAGAGATAGCATTTGTGTCAAAAAAGATACTTTATATGAACCTCGACTTCAAAGGAGACCTACTCAGTGACGTCCTTAGGAAGAGAATCTCCATCTCTTTAAGAAGAACTTTCTTTACGACAACATTGAGAGTAATGTTCTCCAGTCGCCCGCTGATCTGCAGAAGCCCAAAAGACAAGATCCCGCACCTGACCACTTCTGTGTGTATATATCAGTGCACTTTTTGCTGTGGAGCCAGGTACATCGGTCGTTCAATGCGTATCCTGTCAAAAAGGGTCAAAGAACACTATCCAGCGTGGCTGCAGAAAGGAAGTAATGGCTGCATAAGGAGTGCAATAATAGAACACCTCGTCACCACTGGTCATTCCATCTCAACAAACGCCTCCTTCAAAGTAATCTACAAAGTGAAGAACAACCTTCCAAAGACAGTACGATTCCGTCTTCTTTGCATCGCAGAAGCCCTAGTCATTAAGCTAGAGGAACCAAAACTGTGCATACAAAAGAAAATTATTCAACCACTTCTACTCCCATGGTAACAACTGTGTTGATTTGACTTAACTTTTCTTTGTTTGTTTGTTTGATTTGACTTAACTTCTGTTAGTAGGCTTATTTTTCTACTTAAAACCCTTGTGTAATTCCGTATATATTTTGTTTTCACTAGGTTGAGTAACTTCCTAAAATCGAATTAATCCACTTTTCCTCTGCTTTGTACAGTCAGGTAAGTGTGAAAGGAACACATGATTCAGAAACAAATTCCTATAGCCAGAAGACCACTGAAGTGGCTAGACTTATTATAACCATTCATCTTTCTCATAGCTTAGATTATTAATTACTCATAAACTAGTAGATCACCACTGCTTTTGAATAATTTCAATGTTATCTTTTGAAACAGGCAGCAGTTGAGAAGGAAATAAATCCAATGAAAATAAATGTATTTCATGATTCATTTCTTCTCTCTGACTGAGCTTTACTAATTTCATTTTCACTTGCTATATCCGTTTTTCGCTTCTAACATTTCTGGTAACAAATCATAACACTTAAGTTTGTCCCTCCTCAGATTTTACTTCATAACATGAATAAATCTGAATATCAAAGTAAAATATATGAAATCCTCAAAAAATCAATCCAAATTTCTAGTAGAAAAAGTGTCAGGTGTGCTGCTTGTGGAATAACGGCTTGATAATCACCTTCAGAATTTGCTGATGTATGTTTCTATAAATAAAAAAATTTATGAAGAACTTAAAGAAATTGGATCACAACCCCACCTACCCCTATTTGTATGTCCTTCCGAAATTTCACAAGCCTAGAAATCCCCTAACAGCCATCTCAGATATGTCAAATTGTCCATGGCATTTTACTAGGCAAATTTCCTGTTGGATAGTAACAAAACTGCTGAAATGGAAACGTTATTCACTCCATTTATGCTTGCTAAATATGGATTACTTAACTGTTCCATCGTCCCCCATAGTCGTTGAAATATCTAGGAAACCCGAATTGTTTCTTTATTCCTTTACGTTACCAGTGGAAGATAAGGCTTCAAGTGAGAGGCTTGAAGTCTCAGTATCAGTGGTGATTATTTTTACGGGATGGAGTTGCTAGCCTCATGCCCAACCTTCCCTCTTTACCAGTCTTATTACTGGCTTAGCGAGGTGAAGGATTGCGTCAGGTTAGGGCTCGAACCCCAAACCACCTGAGTGGTTAAAAAGCATTCTACCGCTGTGCCATCCAAATTTTCACTTAATTCGAATTCTGAGTCCCCTAGAATACTTGGATAAATATTAATAAATAGAGCAGTGAAGTTTCCGGTTGAATCACTATCGCCATCAATAGTAAACGTACCATCTACATAACGTTTGATAGTGTACAGTTTCTTAGCTATAAATTTCCATTTCTTCCTCCTATTTAGACATAAATATATCCGATAATACGGCCTAGTGATGTCTTCCAATTACGTCACCATCAATTCGTTTGTACGCTTGTATCTTGTGAGACCAATCCGATAATTTCTGTACATGTCAAGATAATATCTGCAGTGTAAGTGATAGGTCAGACGACAGTGTTCCATTGCTTGTGATATTAGGGCAAATACGACCAATAATCTCTTGAATTTGAACATTGATGAACGAAAGAAATTATGCTGTTATCATCATGTTTACCTACTAAACTTTTGAAATTTCTAATATCATAAAGCCTTGATGTCAGTCACTGACTGATTTATATGTGAAACTTTGTAAACATGTTTCTGAGTAATAAATACACAGCCGTAATCTTCAGTCTCGCAGCTATTTTTGTAATTACATTCTCGGAATTCCTAATCCTTCGAAGTGACGGGACGTAAGATGTACCTCTATAAAATATACATATATATATAAATTTGGAGAAATATTGTAAATGCAGAAGGAAATTGGAAATTCGGTGAAGTAGGAAAATCAACTGAAATGGAGTTCTTTCGATAGCAGCAAAGGATTTCAGTAGACAGCATTCACCTCAAAATGGTGTTTCAAAATAACAGTCACTTTCGTCATTCCGTATTTTGAGGAGAATTAAAGCATTATTGTCAGTTATCAATAACACTGTGGGATCTCAATGGAAGACATCCACTAATTTCATTGGAAAAACAAGTCTATTTACTGATCCTTATGGAAAAAGATGATCAGTGCATATCTGCGTCAGCAATACTTCTCCTCCTTTGCTTTGAATGTTACATGAAGTATGAAAACTCGAACTGCTACATTTCTGTACAAAGATTCACTGTGACACCAGTCAGTCAGTATTAAGTATATATAGATTATCCATGGTGAGCACAACATGATAAGCAGATTTCATTTGCAATTATCAACCACAGTGGATATCACAGAGATGTGTAAACTAACTTTATAAGATTATCCGTGATGACTTACTCTGGTTTCAACTGTGGCTGCCTAAAATTAGGTAGATGAAATACGTCATTATACGCAGTCAGTAAACAGAAAACAAAAACATAACACTGCCTAAACTAGAGGAACTATTTCAATGATGGACGCCTTTCTTTCAACGATAGATGGTGTTTTGCACTCTTCATTATATGACTATGATTTTATATTGTTCCTGATAAAAGCTTAGACCAAAAGCAGCATAAAATCTCGATTCCATATCAATCAATCACTATTTTTCCTGAAAAATACTGACGCCTTATTTTTCCCAAAAAATTTTATACCCTTTTCACTAGATTTCGAATTGAGAGAGCCCACTGCAGACTATTTCGTGATACACAGAAACAGCAGTGGGAAATATATTAGCACGTGCATCGATGTTCCAAACACAATAACATATTCATTCATTCCATGGGAAGGATGAACATAGTGAGGACGTTCAGACAATCGTCAAATAAGAACAACCATAAAAACGAAGGCCGTTTCTAGAAATCATTAAAGTCCCTTGATAATCAAAATTTTTCAGAATATCAAATAAACCAATATGAAATCACAATGATATTGGTTCCTGCGGATGCAATCTGTTGAAGTCACCGAACATATGGATTGAAGGAAGTCGGGGCGGTTGAAAATATTACAGGGAAAAGAGAGTGAAGTGAAGATGCTCTGTCAAGGCCCCATGTTCCACTCCCAACTCAAGGCGATAAGAAATAATAATAATATTGATAATAATGGATATCAAAGAGATGTGTCGATTAAATCCACAAGATTATCCCTTATGACTTACTCTGGTTTCATCTGTGGGTGCCTGAAATCATGTAGATGAAATACTCAGTAATTCGTAGTTAAGCCAAATAAGACGAAAACTCACCAATGCTTACATGAGGTGGATGATTTAAATGAAAGATGCCTCGTTTAATAGTGGTAGATTGTGTTTTGCATTCTTCATTGAATAAATATTATTAAACCTTTTTATGATAAAATCGGCATAAGCGAAATTAGCATAAATTCTTGCTAGTTTCGAAATTGATTCATCAGGTATTCTCTTAATAGATGCAGACGGTTTATTTCCCCTAAAATCTTTTCCACTTTTATTCCCCTAAATTCTTAAATGAGAACGCTGACTTCTGAGAATTTTCTGATGCTCAGAAAGCGAATGACAGACGTTATTGGGACATACATCAATGTTCCCGACACAATAACCTAATCATTCATCACGTGAGAAGCTTCAACATACTGAAAACTGTCAGACACTAATCATCATTTAATAGCCATTAACTAATCTCATATTCGCGAAACGTTTGATCTCCTCAGTAAATAGATCGTGTTAAAACAGCATCATATAATGCAAAATAAATGAAATCACACTCACGTTGGTTCCTGTGGATTCATTCTGTGGAAGACATTGAACATATGAATTGAAGGTAGTGGTGAATGACAAATATCTACAGTAATGATGATAACTGAGAAGTACTTCATTTGACATAATCATGACTACAGATTCTCAGTATGACTCAACACATTCGAATGTGACGGATTCTTGAGATACTGTTGTTCAGTAATATCTCGCTTTGATTTTTTCCTGAACACGCTGAGTTTATTTTACTAAATGTAAAACGATTCAGTCTCACTAGGCGCTCAAATTATTCCATAGAATTCGTGACATCTACGGTCTGGAAATTTATAATCCTTTGTTATTTGCTTTGAAATCGCTTTCGCGAGATGATTGATGGGAATGTTTCCAGTCATTCTGCACATTAAGTAATCGATCATTGAGCCTCGCACTTGCTAACTCCAAATGTCAATATTTTTGATGAAGTTTTCTCAGTTTTTGCCATATATATGGTTTTCAGTAAATAACGACCATTTCGTCTACAGGTATTTGGTATCAAGTCATTATATTAATAAGCATTTTTAGGATACACACTTATAAGTAGAATATGACAGAACACTCACTTTGGTGCTGGTGTCATAATGCTGATAAATATACATTAGTGCAGATGTGGGGAGAGAGAGTGAGACAACACCGGAGTAGTGGAAATATATAAATACGAAAAATTTCGAAACAATTCATAAATAATGTCTAATGAAATTTATTCGATCACATTATGATGTAGTGACCCATTTTATTACTCATAATCGTACTATACTTTCATTGTGTAATTGTACTTTGATTTGTTTATTACTCTTAATCTTGCATGTTAACAATTGATACCTTTTGTACTCGCTCGATTTTTGAATTTTGATTGCTGCAATAATACACTATCGTATTCCTTCACAAGTGCCTTTTGAATTACGTCGTGGACGTCGATTAATCACAACGTTAGCACACAATTATAAACGCGAAGAAGTACTAAGAGGTACGTGTACGCTAGTGTATTGCAAAATATAGCAGCACAACAATTGGTGAGCCCGACATACCTGATTCAAACCACAATGAATATTTACTCATCTAGTCGTGTCTATGTTGGTAGCTATTCATATTACACTCCAATAATTCGAAAAGAAATGCGAAGATCATTTAGACCAGTATGAAACATTCACCTACTTAACTCATTAATTATGAACGATTATATGTGAATAAACGTGAAGCAGCTGTCACGAGCAAATATTTCTACTATCTTGCTACAGATATGAGCTCAATCATGCTGAAGAATCACAATGTATATTCACCAGTTAAACAGACAGTCTTCATATATGCAACCCACATCACGTCTTTCGGGATCCACTCAACGAAATCATTGAGAAATATTTCTGATCCAGGTCATAAGAATAGAAAATTTTTCATTATCTATGTACACAATGTGAATGTATTTGAAACGTGCTCACTGGGCCTCCTGGCCTTCATTTGTTCTCTTAATATGATAACATTCGGCCTGAGGTTTAACCTGCCACGAGAAATGAATGCAGTCGAAGCTTAGCCCACTCATCATGAGTGACTGATAGTTGTGTGAAATTCATGTAATTTAGTGGAGAAACCATGACCGATTTCGTTTTGATAATCGATGAAACGATTGACGGTTATTGATAAAATGAAGCTTGAAGTTGATGTGGTAATGAGATGCAACGCATTATATCTAGAGAAAAAAGTGTAATTCTCATTTGAAATGTCGGAGTGAATGCATTAGGCCAGTAGTTTCCTCTAACAAATACCCTTCCATCTGATTTTGGAAGCGTTTGAAGAAATAGACATTTGTCTTGGGGATTTCCGTACCAAATTGAGAAATTTCCGGCTATTACTCAGTATT
Source organism: Trichobilharzia szidati (assembly GCA_944472155.2). Taxonomy (NCBI): domain Eukaryota; kingdom Metazoa; phylum Platyhelminthes; class Trematoda; order Strigeidida; family Schistosomatidae; genus Trichobilharzia; species Trichobilharzia szidati. Next base: position 30,465,726 of record OX235271.1, on the reverse strand, counting down.
CAATATTCAGCTTATGAAGAATGACATTATTCCCCTCTGTTCATATAGGTACCTCAATATAATAGTCTCTTCTTATGTTGTATTTATTCACGGAAGTATGGTATCCTGGGAATCTCAGAGGGTCATTGTCATAAATTTCATGGGGAAATCAAATACATTGATTGATCTTGACGAAAACTGACAGTCTATACAAATTTATGTAAAGTACACTCAAATTCTCCTCAACGACCACATTGCGATTCGTGGAATACATTTAAAGGAACAACAAGCATATCGAAAAAATATGTAAACTAACTGTACAAGATTATCATTGGAGACTTACTCTGGTTTCATCTGTGGGTGCCTAAAATTATGTAGGTGAAAGACTCAGGAATTCATTTTTAAGGAACATAAGATAGCAATGCATCATTGCTAACAGCTGATTTACTTTTCTAACAAAGGTATTTTGTTTCTCACGATACGTCGTGTTCTAACTCTACATTCTATGAGTATGAAAATACGTTGTTAATAGGTTGATAATAGGCCATAATGAATAGTGAATGAAGTCTCGCTTCGACATTCATGAATCACTATGTCTCTGAATAAATTCAGATAGTTTAGCTTTCCAAATTTCTTCTCCAGTTCGATTCGTCAAATTTGAATTGGGGAACACTGACTACTGAATATTTTGTGGTGGTCATAAGGCGGAATAGGGAAGTTGTTAGAATGTGCATCGATGTTCTCCATCCAATAACACACTCATTCAAATCATGAGAAGCTTCAACATACTGAAGTTGTTCAGATACTAGCCATCTTTGAACGGTGATGAACTAATCTCATTTTCAGGAAATTTTCAAGTCCTCTGATAAACAAGGTTTACGAAAACAGCATATTGAAATGAAAAATCAAATCACACTCACATTGGTTCCTCTGGGTGTATCCTGTGGAAGACAATGAACATACGATTTGATAGTATTGACTAACAAAATTTACTGACAACAGTCTTGAAATCAGCTGGTGTTAAATAATGTTTAAACTATGTGAACATGTTTGTCTTTGGTGACTTACCATGGTTTCGTCTGTGGGAGCCTAGAATTACGTAGGTGAAATGCTGTATCACACACACTTGGCTAACGAATGTAAGATAAAGACGTTTCACTGCTTACTCTAGAAGATCTATTTCAATGTTTGAATTCTGATCTATTTCAGCTACTTGTTAGTGCAGTAATTTTGGACCACACTGTCAGCAGAATTTTTTCACGAATTGGTTGGAAGAAATGATTTCTATCATTCTGTATGTTTGTTCGTGTATATTTAGACGATAAATCATGGTGCCTACAATATGGTTTCTGACATTTATCCTAAATAATCTTCCACATTCGATGTTGATAAAGATGGCCCAATGGAAGGATGGATAACAGAAAGTGAATTTGAGTTCAATGTACATCACACTGACCAAAGAAATGAAGAGGAGTGGGATGAAAGACAATGGTCATTTCTACGACACAATGTCAACTGAAGGCAAGTTTCAACAGAAGAACAACTATTCTTTCTTCATGAATGTCTACGTTAGCAGATTCTAACAGCTAGTGTCAAATATAAACCACCAATTAACTGCCCTCTAGGCTGGAGATTAGCCAAACAACATGGAAAACAAATGGTGAAACTAATGATCACTGATGCATAAAATAAAATTAAAAAATACCAGCATATGATTAGATTCCAAAAAGAAAAGTTTGAACAAACTCTTACGCCAGAACATCTGTCAACATTGAATACTTCCATTAAAATATTAAGCGAACAACACAAGGAACGATGACGTGTTGTCCTCAAAGGAAAACTAGCTAAGATATCCAAACAACCATTTGATGAAACTTTAAATGATTGCGTAGCATATCTATCAAAACAACCATTATCGAAAGCAGAAGAACAACTTCTCCACAAATGACTAAACTACACTACTGGTGACGCTTCAGTAACAGATTTCTGTGCTTCCTTAGAATCATCACTCAAATTATCAAAATTAAATGATGAAGTACAAAAAGAAGTACGTCAGTGTATCATACCTATACTCAAACGAAATAGACAGAATTCCCAACTTAGCACTGAAGTGCAAAATGCATTGAAGAAACTGAAGAATAGAAAAAATACAGTTATTCTACGGCCGATAAAGGAAGAACAACAGTATTCCTGGACACAGAAGACTACATAAAGAAAGCAGAGGATTTACTCAAAGATAATAATGGATATCAACAGTTGACAAAAAACCCTATACAAATATTAGATAACAAAATCAGAACAACATAAATAGACTAACGAAATCAGAACAAATTACAGAACAAGATCAATGGCGAATGAGATCTAACGGACCTATTTTAGCTCGATTCTATGATAGACCAAAACTACACAAACCAAACATTCTCTTACGACCAATCGCCTCGTTGTGCGTCGGTGGTATAGCGGTTAGGACGCTTGCCGACCATGCACATGGTCCGGGTTTCGATCCCCAGCCGACGCACTCCTTTACCACACGAAGCCATAAATAATGCCGGTGAAGAGGAAAGGTTGGGCACGTGGCTAGCAACCCCATCCTGTAAAAATAAACACTGCTACAGAAACTTCGAGCCACTAGCTTGAAGCCCTATGTTCCACTGGGGAACGTGAAGGAAAAAAAACAGAATCATGCGACCATTCTATCAATTCGTCAATCCAATATTTAAAGAAAATCAAAAACATTCAAGTAGAACCACGAAAAATACCCATTTATTCATAAGTAAAAACACAGTTTTTGTTCAGCGAAGAAATTTCTTTTCAACGACTTCATTTTCAAGCTGTACAGTCGTATTTATATTACAGAAAAGGTCATTAAGTGGCACTAAATAATTGCTCAGTCAATATACATATATGTGATAAGAACAACGATAATTAAAATGTTATAAGGGGTAGAGTTGAAGTGGATAAATTACAAAATTATTAAAGATTGTTTTATAAGTGAATTGAAAAATGTTCTAAAAATGTCGTTATTCTTATCACATGTATGTATATTGACTGAGCAATTCTTTAGTGCCACTTAATGACCTTTTCAGCAATTCAAGTAGAAGACAATGAAATAATGGTGTCCTTTGATGTCACAGCATCATATACTTCAATTAATCCAAAACTAGCAACACAAACTATGCAAAAATTACTCTTTAATGATGAAAACATAAAAACGCAATGTTCAGCTTGGATAGAACTCATAAAATTATGCCTTACAACATACTTCCAATTTAATACTCAAATATATATGGGATCACCTATATCAGAACTAAGAGCTGAAGCTGTTATGCAAAGATTAGAATTAATAGCTCTACCTACGATTAAACTGAAAATCTGGGTACGTTACGTTGATGATACATTTGTAATAATCAAGAGAAATGATTTAGAATATACCCATAAATTAATAAACAACATATTTGAAGATATCAAGTTCACAAGAGAAGAAGAATTGGATAACAAAATCCCATTTTCAGATGTCTTAATCAGGAGAACCAACACAGGAAATTTAGAAACACAAGTATACAGATAATCAACGAACACAGATCAAATACTCAACTATACTAGCAATAATCCAATTACTCACAAACGAAACTGTGTTCAGACATTGTTTAAAAGAGTTCATACACATTGTAGCACTCCAGAGTTGAAAAGAATGGAAGAAAAATACCTACAAAGGGTCTTCAAAACGAATGGTTATCCACAAAATTCCATCAAAAAGTGTTTAAAGTCGAATCAAAACACCAACTAGAAACTATCATCAAAGACCACAAGAAAATTCATCCTGCCATACATGAGAAATATCTCTGAAATAACAGCTAGAATACTAAAACCGTTTGAAATGGATATAGCACACAAGCCAGTAAAATCGCTTAATTCGATATTATGCAAACCGAAAGATCCAACAGAAAATGGAGATAAAATTAATACCATTTACAAAATAAATTGTATGGACTGCAACAGGCATTACATCGGCCAAAGCGGGCGTCCCCCTCCAATTCGAATCCAAGAATACAAATCAGCCGTGAAAAGACACGATATATATTCTTTAGTATCAATTTTTTTTCCTTCACGTTCCCCAGTAGAACATAGGACTTCAAGCTAGTGGCTTGAAGTTTCTGTAGCAGTGTTTATTTTACAGGATGGGGTTGATAGCCTCATGCCCAACCTTTCCTCTTCACCGGCATTATATTTGGCTTCATGTGGTAAAGGAGTGCGTCGGCCGGGGATCGAAACCCGGACCATGTGAATGGTCGGCGAGCGTCTTAACCGCTATGCCACGGACGAGATCAGTATCAATGAATATAGACAATTATCGATATCAGTTTGATTGGGATAATGCCGAAAACTAAGAAAGAGGAAACACTAAAAGTGCCAGGTAATTCCTAGCAGCCTGGTACTCAAACGAAAACGCAATTAACAAACACGTCAATATAGACGAAATATACCAACTAATAAAAAGTAAATCAGGTGACCAGAAAAATTAAAATCCAAGTCAATAGAAAATGGCAACTATATTTGTAAAGATGGTTAACAGGAGACGCAATTGTATCGCTCATGAAGAAATTTAAATCATTTCACTTTATGCTTAATATTGTGATGGAGATGTTGTCCAGAAGGACGATGAAAGCTCCGCAACAAAACCGACCAGCTCAAAGAACACAATTGATTGCGGAAACCTACCTTGTCAAACTACCAAGGAAGACCGACATAAGCCTTTGCAGGAACTGGCGTGGAATCATCCTCTTGTCCACAATATTGACTCACGTTACTATGAAGAGAATAAAAGATGCACTGGACGCAGAACTCCACCCAGAACAAGATGGGTTCACGAAAATCAAATGATGTGTAGATCAATTTGAAACTTTATGTGTCACCATAGAACAGTGTACAGAATAGCAGTCAAATCTCTACCTCAGCTTCATTAACTTTGAAAAGGTCTTCCACTATGTTGACCGTGAAGTAATTTGAAAACTACCTCAACACTATGAAATGACCTAAATCTCTGCAAACCTCAGACACTGACTCGTATTATGACGCCATATGCCAAGTTATTCACAACCTGGAAACCCAATGAAGTTTTAAAGTGAAGGAACTCGTAAGACCATGCTGCCCACTATTACTGATGATATTCCTGATTGTGATGGACTGGAATATGCAGAAGACCTTACGTGGGGATTCAGCAGACAGTAATACATTGGACCTATATAACGACTCTAGAATAACTGGACTTCCTGGACGATTTATGTCTATTGCTGTGAAAACTTGATGACTCACAAACTAAAACCAGCCAGTCGGCGGAAGAAGTAGCAAAGAGAGGACTTCAAGTGAACGAAGACAATGCAAAGGTGAGCAAGATAACTAAAAAAACACCAGTCGTTATCAACGAAGGAATTTTGAAGTATATGAGTTACTTCACTCAGCCTGGCGCCATTGTTTCAACTACAGGCGACAGAACGGACGGGGATTTCAAAGCCAGCCACCATGGGGAAGCCAAGAGAGACCGACATCACTCTCAAAGCAGTGTGATAATCTTCCACACTCAACATTTTTTCTAATCCTTTACTTTCCCAGTGGAACATAAGACTTCAACCGAGAGGCTTGAAGTCTCAGTATCAGTGGTGATTATTTTTACGGGATGGAGTTGCTAGCCTCATGCCCAACCTTCCCTCTTTACCAGTCTTATTACTGGCTTAGCGAGGTGAAGGACTGCGTCCAGTGGCCGTGGATCGAACTCCGAAACACCTGCATGGTTGACGAGCACTCTACCGCTCTGCCACCGACGCACTCAGCATATACAGCAAAATTTGAATTTTGAACACCAGTCTGTTCTTCCAAATGGGACAGGAACTGAGTGAGTCGTGGGAAGCATTTATATCAGATTACTACAAACATTTATAAACAGTTGCCTTCTCTATCTGTATACTTAACATCCGATGGCCAGCTGGAAACAATTAGCAATAACATGCTTACAGAAGGAAACAGACTAAGACATATTTCCCGATATTTATGTACAAGAAAATGAAGGTGGATCTGACTTTTGCCCAAGAAGGACATGGAATAGACAATGTGAGGACATGATAAGAGCCTATGGGAAATCGTGGGGCCAGCTAGAAAATATTACAGCGAAATGAGAGTGAAGTGAAGATGCTCTGTCGAAGCCCCATGTTCCACTCCCAACTCAAGGCGATAAGGAAATAATAGCAATAGTGATAATAATGGATATCAAAGAGATGTGTCGACTAAATCCACAAGATTATCCCTTTTGACTTACTCTGGTTTCATCTGTGGGTGCCTGAAATCATGTAGATGAAATACTCAGTAATTCGTAGTCAATAAACACAAGAATGAAATGCACCCATGCCCACATTAGATCAACTATTTCAATGATAGCAGTATCGTTTTCTTTGATAGATGGTGATTTGCACTCTTCATCGTATAAGAATTACTCTAAATAGCTTTTAGTTTTATCTTTAACGAAAAGTGCATAAATTCCTGATTCCATATTAGACCCGTCAGTACCTCTCCTAATAAATGCTGACGCTTTATTTATCTTCTCCACTTTTATTCGCCATATTTCGAAATAAGGAACACTCAGTTAAAAATATTTCGTGATTCACAGGAATAGAAGTCAGAAATTTATCAGCACATGCATCGATGTTCCCGACACCATAACCTAATCACTCATCACATGAGAAGCTTCAACATACTGAAGACTGTCAGACACTAGTCATCATTTACCAATCACGAACTAATCTCATTTTCAGGAAACTTTCAAGTTTCTTGAGAAACAAATATTGTTAAGACAGCATCAAATAATGCAAAATAAATGAAGTCACACTCACGTTGGTTCCTGTGGATCCATTCTGTGGAAGACATTGGACATATGAATTGAAGGTAGTGGTGAATGACAAATATCTAGAGTAATGATAACAACTGAGAAGTACTTCATTCGACACAATCATGACTATTGATCAGAAGTATGACTAAACATATTCGAGTGTTTCAATCTCTTGTGATATTCACTTCGAGATTTCAATCGCGTTCTAAATGACTGCATTGTTTTCAGTCATTCCTTACATTAATTATTCGTTTAGTGAGCTTGCGATTTGGTGTCTACAAACGTCAAGGTATCTGATTTTGTTAGCACGGCAGTCTAATGAATAATGTTGGAAATTACGATCCTTTTTTCTGAGGACACTACTCGCTAATCGGATGAAAGGATAATTTCAATCATTATGTACATCAGATTATAAATTTTTAGACCACTGATCTTGGTGACCACAGTAGGATAGGGGAATTTCATTGGAAATTACCATCCATAGTGTTTATCAAGAAATCTGTAGAGTGCCTCTGGAGACTTACTCTGGGTTAGATGAAGTACTTCATAATTCGTTGTTAATAAAGGTTGGATAGAAACATATCATCCATTATATTAGAATATATGTAATTTGATTATGTTTCTGTACATTGGGTGATCTTTTATTCCATTTTGTCGACTATTAACCCAATTCAATAGTTTTCTACCAAGTCCCCAACCTGAGAGAATAGGGTGTATTTGGGACATTGCTGACAACCCTATCCGTGTTAGTCATTTAATTCTCTGTAGAGTCTTGAAATCACAACAACATTTCAAAGAAGAAAATTATTCTTGGCTGGAATCCGAGAGAGAGAGAGAGATAATTACGGGGACTGCTGAATGCCTTCAGAAAGCTAGTTGAACTGTGTCTTCTTTCAATGAAAGCGAAAATCAGCTGAGAAGACTGTTGAGTGTCAACATGTGCTATGCGATCACTCGAGTAGATCCAAAAGGGGGACAACAATTTAACTAAGTGTTTTCACATGACAGTAAGTCCGTAAAAAGGTTCTGTCAGCACACTAGTTATACTGACTAGCATTTTCACTCAGTGGATCAAACAGAATAATTCATTATGCGCGATGATGTCGTAGTGCTTAGTTGAGCTGCATGGTTTATGACTTTCAGCCAAATGGTCTTGTATACGACTCCCTTCTCACCTATCTTATTCAGGACGACAAGTCAGTGCAATTATTAAACACACAAAATCTGTCCTGAATAACAGAATTCTAAACATATAATCAGTAAACACAAGTTATCTTTCATCCTTCTACTATCGACCGTTTTCCCGTGGTATAAATTTATTATATACGCAATTATTACCAAGGTGAGTAGGAAACTTAAAGCTCTTCAGTTTTCCAATCAGTAAAGTAACTTCTTTTAAAGTGAAATTTAAACAACCCTTTGACTAGAATCGTCTCTAAGTATCACTTGACAAAATTATGAGTTTACAGTCAGTCATGATAGAATACTTTCAATACAGCAGTACATGAATAATACACATAGATACTCATCCTTGTTAATACTTCTTATAATACTTACTCTGGATCAATCATTCCATCGCTATAATTTCAACATAGTAAAGATGCAATGTGTATACTGAATAAAATTCGTCATTCATCATTGTTACCGATGAATAAAATGGGAAGAGATCTAAATCTTCAGAGAATGAATCGTGTTCCCCGGGATAATTTGTTTAATATCAAAGCTTTTAGTGTCCTCTTTAACAAAATCTGCAATGCTCACTTCAAAATAATTCGAAGGTTTCCACATTTTCACACATGAATTAACTACACTTCATGAAATCTCTGAATGTCTTCAGAGTTTATCCTTTCACTGTATTAGTTTAAACGTACTAGTGAACTTCGTCACAAAGAAACTATCTTTTCGGGAGTTTTGAATTGGTAAAACCTAGGTGAGATACATTTTGGGGTCGAATCAATTAGGCAGATGTTAGATGTTTATTGTATATTGAAGAATATAACTTCCAATAGCTTTTCTCTCATCCCCTTTGTTTCATACAAATTTGTTTTTGTTGGGTTTATAGTTAAGGCACAATTATTCATTACAAGGGCTAATTTCTCTTCTAGATATGCATGAAGAGTACATTAAACTTAGAAATTATCGAACAAGATGTTTTGCTGAAATATGGCATACACTTACAGCAACTCATCGAAATAGGAATGACTATCAAGGTTTCGATAGAAGAAATCACACAAAAAATAGTATCACATTACGAATGAAAACACTTATTTGTAACGGAATAATTGAAAAATCTCTTCTGAATGACCCAATTGCAATACTGATACCTATTTGGATGCTTCAACTAACTCTGTAATTATTTTACTCTTTACTTCCAGACTATATATATCTATATCATTGTCCTAACGTTTGCATATCACACGTTGACTTAATCCGTATTATTTATCTCTGCTCCAGCTTAATCTCTCATTTTAATTCTTCTCTTTGTGCTTGTGGAATGATACTGATAATGTGTTACTTCACGACTGCCATTTGGTTTGACTGAGTTAAAGTCATTCTGAACTTGGACTGTCTGAGGGGATTGCTTGGCGCGTGATTCTTGGAGACGGAGTTTTGATTTCACCTTGTTGGGGATATTCTTCTTGATTCTCCCCAGCAATTCTTGCAGTTGACTTTTGGTAAACTAATTTCGTTCTACCGCACTTGTTTTGTATTTTAGAATTAGTTCGATGTGTATAGCCGTCTGATGGCATTGTTGAGATAATTTACCGTTCTGATATACTATGACTGTTGGATAACATCGCAGATTTTGTTGTTGTAAATAACCGTCTTCTTTTTACTATCGTCGGGAGATTTTCGCATTGCGCGTAACTCAAGGAAATTCTAGTTGGCTATACAACAGAAAGCACAGGTTGTTGCTCTCTTGTGTCCAGAGCATAACACGTGGGGTTTTGTTCTTTACATCGTTTAACTTATATTGCTGTTACATCAAATGTATTTCTCCTCTTATAACTAACTGTATCGATTCACGTCGTGAAATCGACTGTGGCCATCAGATTAGCCCTATGTAGCATAATGTTTTAGCCCCAGGCGACTTCAAACAGGCACTACGAATGACTTAATGTTATTATTATTAGGCTTCTAATAAATATTTTTAAATATTCTCATCGTTAAAATTAAAACAACGCATATAAGTGAACAATATTCTTTTCACTTAAATCTTCTTCAAGCTTTAGTCTAATATACAAAGCTTTATATATACATATAATATATATATAGCCAAATCAGTGAATGTGTTTATCAAAACTAATGTATTAACTGTTTTGAACTTCAGTAGTAACGGTGATTATAATAGCCGCAAAAATTATGATAATAAGGACAATGGTAACAAAAGTGCAAGAAATTTATGTAGGTGCTGATAAGAATAACGAAGGTACTATGTTTATGTAAACAATTCAGTGAATAAATTTTGTCAAATCTTAAGAGTTACCTAATACTAAAAGTGAAGTAGATGGATAACCAGAGTTTAAATAAACATCATAGAAGTATGAGAGAAATGGAGAATAAGAAAGGGTGGGAAGTTTTAATTAGAATTTTCGTAGGCCAAGAGAGAAACAAAGTACTTTTGTATGTAAAGACTAGTATTGTTCTCTCACATTTTCAAGGTTTTTGCTGTGTGTAAAAAGGGAGGTTTGAATTCCCTTAGGAAGGTTCAACTGAATGTGATAGATAATCTTGAAGGCATTCTTTTTCTATCCATTTGGCGACCGCTATCAATCAAATGAGATAAAATAGAACTTCTTATGGATTCTATTTGTCTTTTCCTGAACCATGAAGGAAGGTGCCTAGTTGTCCCCCTTAAATTGCTTTCTCCCGACAGGAGCTAAAATTATAAGTGCACATAGAAGTGACACAACAGAGCAGCTTATCTTTCGCTTAAGCGATCATAATTGGTAGTCTAGAAACAAAAAGTAGCAGCAGGATAAGTCCTTTCATGGCTTTAGATAATCTCAGATGTAAGACTTGACTAGCCATGTCCCCATTTACCTGCGATTTCATGAACAGTTGTTTCTTTTTATCTGTGGTTGGTTTCGCTTTATTATACACAGCATTCATGTGTCTCTTTGCAAATCTACTAGAATAACCCTTTTGAACGAGTGTATTTTGGATGTATACTAATTCATTTTCCAGGCAGTCATCTGTACAGATCCGTCTTGCTCTATTCGTGACCGATCCGACCAATTTCATTTTGTATCGGATTGATATGAAACTGAAGAAATGTGTCTATACTGTCCTACAGACGTAGGTTTTCTATAGACATCTCTGCTGAATGAACCATCCTATCTTCTGTTCAACTGGATATCAAGGAAGTGTATGTGGTCTACTATCATGTTCTTCTCCACAAATAACGATAAGCGATAAATGTGCATCATTAAATTCCATTGACGTTTCGTTCTTGTTGGCTTCCTCATCAGGAATAATTAATGTATCATCATCGTAAGAAAAATAAGAATCCATTTTATCAGTTACTTGTTTCACTGAGCCAGTAGAATACACTCGTTTCGCGTATCACAAGCATTTCATGTATATGTAAATAAAACAAAATGTTATTTCATAATATCTTGACAGTCAACCAACTAATAATTACTACTTACTCATTAGACCTTGAGTTTCTGAAACATTTCGTAATATTTCAAGGATTATTCATTGAATTGCAACAGAATATTTGTAATGGTGATCATAGTCAAACGACAAAATGGGTTGTGTGTTCTTTACAAAAAATGCATGAATCTTATAAAGGAGTGTAGAATTAGTAAAATTAGAAGGCAAGTAAAAACAATACGCAACAAGGTGAGAATTTCGATAAGACGACATATCAAAAAATTATATCGTAGTCAAGGTGAATTTAAAAATTATCTTAGGCAAAGTTTGTCGAAATGTGACCTTCGAGACCGATCAGATTTAAGGGACTCTATGAAAGTTCATCCCATATTAAATCACGCAATCGGTGATCCCATCGCCAGGTATCTCCCTGTTACATGAGGTCATGAGGTGGACGTCGCAAGATCGTTCAAAATTATCACTAGGCAGAGGAGTTCAATTCTCCTCAAGTTTGCTGAAGCCATCTTCATCAAGCTCCTGAAACCTGATTTATGCGTTCAGAAAGAAGCAGTTATCAGTCTTTCTTTTCCTCTCCTTCATTTGATTACGTAATGCCGAAAGTTTCCATTGTGTATGATCATTATTGTTGAGAATAGTGTTTGATGCTATTAATATATATATGTACATATATTATTACTGTATGCATATATTGGTTGATTGATTTTTGTTTAAAAATGAACTCTGTGCAAGTATGTTGAAATTGTTTCTGTAGATATACTTAATAATGTCTTTGGTCCGTAGACAGCTGATGAGAAGCCAACGAAATAAATGACTTTGCTGACAACCCTATCCGTGTTAGTCATTTAATTCTCTGTAGAGTCTTGAAATCACAACAACATTTCAAAGAAGAAAATTATTCTTGGCTGGAATCCGAGAGAGAGAGAGAGATAATTACGGGGACTGCTGAATGCCTTCAGAAAGCTAGTTGAACTGTGTCTTCTTTCAATGAAAGCGAAAATTAGCTGAGAAGACTGCTGAGTGTCACCATGTGCTATACTATCACTCTAGTAGATCCCAAAAGGGGGACAACAATTTGAGCCTCGGTCCGAGGGTGATATGGAGGAGATCTTGTGATGAGGAGATAAAGGAGTCTAAGAGCAGTCTTGGTGCCAACTGAAGAGGACTATGGGGAACAGGATAAAATGGCGATGTGATACTATAGCCCTATTTCCCACTCAGAACTCAAGGAAAAACTAATAACTTATTCTACTTCCGATTAAATAATTCCATATTTCTACATTCTGATCATGTTATTACTGTGAATGGTGTCATTATAGGGATCTACGTAGTCTACTTTCACTCCTAACTCTCATATCTGCAAACAGGGGAGATGTACACAAGCTGTAATTTCATATGCCTCCACTTGTCATCTTCCATTATCGTTACACTATCACAAAGGTATACATACCTATTCTTAAACAGTAGTACTCTGTGTAATCCCATTTAAAGTCTTGACTAACCCGGTAATCTACGGGAAACAATATCTTCAAAGATACCTGTGAATTGAATTCGGTTATAACTACCTACTTACAGACACTTAGATAACCGCCTAATTTCTGTTACTATCTGATCAATAATTCAGGTACATCCTGTCTCCTCCGCCTGCTTCTCCTGCCAGTTTGTTGGTTTTAGCCTGTAAGTCTTTCAGTTTGTTTGACTTTAGACATAAATCATCCACGCATGAAATCCAGATCTTCTAGAGTCTTCTCAGTGTTAGTCCAATGTATTCCTGTCTTCTCACTCCCGATGCACAGTCTGACGCATAATCCAGTCCACCACAATTGAGAATATCATCGGTGATAATAGGCAGGCAGCCTTGTCTTTCCCCACTAAAATATTTATCACTTCAAACTATTCCCTTCAATTCTATAGTTTTCCGTCTTCACATTATCAATACTGACTACTTATATTTAGGTGCTACATATTAAACATATAATATCTCCTTTAGCCGGTAATCCACTACATTTACGCTTTTTGATTAACTAAATGTTTTCACATGACAGTAAGTCCGTAAAAAGGTTCTGTCAGCACACTAGTTATACTGACTAGCATTTTCACTCAGTGGATCAAACAGAATAATTCATTATGCTCGATGATGTCGTAGCGCTTAGTTGAGCTGCATGGTTTATGACTTTCAGCTAAATGGTCTTGTATACGACTCCCTTCTCACCTATCTTATTCAGGACGACAAGTCAGTGCAATTATTAAACACACAAAATCTGTCCTGAATAACAGAATTCTAAACATATAATCAGTAAACACAAGTTATCTTTCATCCTTCTACTATCGACCGTTTTCCCGTGGTATAAATTTATTATATACGCAATTATTACCAAGGTGAGTAGGAAACTTAAAGCTCTTCAGTTTTCCAATCAGTAAAGTAACTTCTTTTAAAGTGAAATTTAAACAACCCTTTGACTAGAATCGTCTCTAAGTATCACTTGACAAAATTATGAGTTTACAGTCAGTCATGATAGAATACTTTCAATACAGCAGTACATGAATAATACACATAGATACTCATCCTTGTTAATACTTCTTATAATACTTACTCTGGATCAATCATTCCATCGCTATAATTTCAACATAGTAAAGATGCAATGTGTATACTGAATAAAATTCGTCATTCATCATTGTTACCGATGAATAAAATGGGAAGAGATCTAAATCTTCAGAGAATGAATCGTGTTCCCCGGGATAATTTGTTTAATATCAAAGCTTTTAGTGTCCTCTTTAACAAAATCTGCAATGCTCACTTCAAAATAATTCGAAGGTTTCCACATTTTCACACATGAATTAACTACACTTCATGAAATCTCTGAATGTCTTCAGAGTTTATCCTTTCACTGTATTAGTTTAAACGTACTAGTGAACTTCGTCACAAAGAAACTATCTTTTCGGGAGTTTTGAATTGGTAAAACCTAGGTGAGATACATTTTGGGGTCGAATCAATTAGGCAGATGTTAGATGTTTATTGTATATTGAAGAATATAACTTCCAATAGCTTTTCTCTCATCCCCTTTGTTTCATACAAATTTGTTTTTGTTGGGTTTATAGTTAAGGCACAATTATTCATTACAAGGGCTAATTTCTCTTCTAGATATGCATGAAGAGTACATTAAACTTAGAAATTATCGAACAAGATGTTTTGCTGAAATATGGCATACACTTACAGCAACTCATCGAAATAGGAATGACTATCAAGGTTTCGATAGAAGAAATCACACAAAAAATAGTATCACATTACGAATGAAAACACTTATTTGTAACGGAATAATTGAAAAATCTCTTCTGAATGACCCAATTGCAATACTGATACCTATTTGGATGCTTCAACTAACTCTGTAATTATTTTACTCTTTACTTCCAGACTATATATATCTATATCATTGTCCTAACGTTTGCATATCACACGTTGACTTAATCCGTATTATTTATCTCTGCTCCAGCTTAATCTCTCATTTTAATGCTTCTCTTTGTGCTTGTGGAATGATACTGATAATGTGTTACTTCACGACTGCCATTTGGTTTGACTGAGTTAAAGTCATTCTGAACTTGGACTGTCTGAGGGGATTGCTTGGCGCGTGATTCTTGGAGACGGAGTTTTGATTTCACCTTGTTGGGGATATTCTTCTTGATTCTCCCCAGCAATTCTTGCAGTTGACTTTTGGTAAACTAATTTCGTTCTACCGCACTTGTTTTGTATTTTAGAATTAGTTCGATGTGTATAGCCGTCTGATGGCATTGTTGAGATAATTTACCGTTCTGATATACTATGACTGTTGGATAACATCGCAGATTTTGTTGTTGTAAATAACCGTCTTCTTTTTACTATCGTCGGGAGATTTTCGCATTGCGCGTAACTCAAGGAAATTCTAGTTGGCTATACAACAGAAAGCACAGGTTGTTGCTCTCTTGTGTCCAGAGCATAACACGTGGGGTTTTGTTCTTTACATCGTTTAACTTATATTGCTGTTACATCAAATGTATTTCTCCTCTTATAACTAACTGTATCGATTCACGTCGTGAAATCGACTGTGGCCATCAGATTAGCCCTATGTAGCATAATGTTTTAGCCCCAGGCGACTTCAAACAGGCACTACGAATGACTTAATGTTATTATTATTAGGCTTCTAATAAATATTTTTAAATATTCTCATCGTTAAAATTAAAACAACGCATATAAGTGGACAATATTCTTTTCACTTAAATCTTCTTCAAGCTTTAGTCTAATATACAAAGCTTTATATATACATATAATATATATAAAGCCAAATCAACGAATGTGTTTATCAAAGCTAATGTATTAACTGTTTTGAACTTCAGTAGTAACGGTGATTATAATAGCCGCAAAAATTATGATAATAAGGACAATGGTAACAAAAGTGCAAGAAATTTATGTAGGTGCTGATAAGAATAACGAAGGTACTATGTTTATGTAAACAATTCAGTGAATAAATTTTGTCAAATCTTAAGAGTTACCTAATACTAAAAGTGAAGTAGATGGATAACCAGAGTTTAAATAAACATCATAGAAGTATGAGAGAAATGGAGAATAAGAAAGGGTGGGAAGTTTTAATTAGAATTTTCGTAGGCCAAGAGAGAAACAAAGTACTTTTGTATGTAAAGACTAGTATTGTTCTCTCACATTTTCAAGGTTTTTGCTGTGTGTAAAAAGGGAGGTTTGAATTCCCTTAGGAAGATCCAACTGAATGTGACAGATAACCTTGAAGGCATTCTTTTTCTATCCATTTGGTGACCGTTACCAATCAAATGAAATAAAATAGAACTTCTTATGGATTTTATTTGGCTTTTCCTGAACCATGAAGGAAGGTGCTCGGTTATACGTTTATTGGGTTGCCTAGTTGCCCCCCTTAAATTGCTTTCTCCCGACAGGAGCTAAAATTATAAGTGCACATAGAAGTGACACAACAGAGCAGCTTATCTTTCGCTTAAGCGATCATAATTGGTAGTCTAGAAACAAAAAGTAGCAGCAGGATAAGTCCTTTCATGGCTTTAGATAATCTCAGATGTAAGACTTGACTAGCCATGTCCCCATTTACCTGCGATTTCATGAACAGTTGTTTCTTTTTATCTGTGGTTGGTTTCGCTTTATTATACACAGCATTCATGTGTCTCTTTGCAAATCTACTAGAATAACCCTTTTGAACGAGTGTATTTTGGATGTATACTAATTCATTTTCCAGGCAGTCATCTGTACAGATCCGTCTTGCTCTATTCGTGACCGATCCGACCAATTTCATTTTGTATCGGATTGATATGAAACTGAAGAAATGTGTCTATACTGTCCTACAGACGTAGGTTTTCTATAGACATCTCTGCTGAATGAACCATCCTATCTTCTGTTCAACTGGATATCAAGGAAGTGTATGTGGTCTACTATCATGTTCTTCTCCACAAATAACGATAAGCGATAAATGTGCATCATTAAATTCCATTGACGTTTCGTTCTTGTTGGCTTCCTCATCAGGAATAATTAATGTATCATCATCGTAAGAAAAATAAGAATCCATTTTATCAGTTACTTGTTTCACTGAGCCAGTAGAATACACTCGTTTCGCGTATCACAAGCATTTCATGTATATGTAAATAAAACAAAATGTTATTTCATAATATCTTGACAGTCAACCAACTAATAATTACTACTTACTCATTAGACCTTGAGTTTCTGAAACATTTCGTAATATTTCAAGGATTATTCATTGAATTGCAACAGAATATTTGTAATGGTGATCATAGTCAAACGACAAAATGGGTTGTGTGTTCTTTACAAAAAATGCATGAATCTTATAAAGGAGTGTAGAATTAGTAAAATTAGAAGGCAAGTAAAAACAATACGCAACAAGGTGAGAATTTCGATAAGACGACATATCAAAAAATTATATCGTAGTCAAGGTGAATTTAAAAATTATCTTAGGCAAAGTTTGTCGAAATGTGACCTTCGAGACCGATCAGATTTAAGGGACTCTATGAAAGTTCATCCCATATTAAATCACGCAATCGGTGATCCCATCGCCAGGTATCTCCCTGTTACATGAGGTCATGAGGTGGACGTCGCAAGATCGTTCAAAATTATCACTAGGCAGAGGAGTTCAATTCTCCTCAAGTTTGCTGAAGCCATCTTCATCAAGCTCCTGAAACCTGATTTATGCGTTCAGAAAGAAGCAGTTATCAGTCTTTCTTTTCCTCTCCTTCATTTGATTACGTAATGCCGAAAGTTTCCATTGTGTATGATCATTATTGTTGAGAATAGTGTTTGATGCTATTAATATATATATGTACATATATTATTACTGTATGCATATATTGGTTGATTGATTTTTGTTTAAAAATGAACTCTGTGCAAGTATGTTGAAATTGTTTCTGTAGATATACTTAACAATGTCTTTGGCCTGTAGGCAGCCGATGAGAAGGCAACGAAATAAATGATGGTACCATTTTATTCTGCAAAAACTTTACTTCTTGCTTTGTTCAAACTCACTAAGTGGAATAAATGTATAAATGTCAACCGTTAGGTAGGGTTACAGTATGGCTCAGAGTTACTGTAGGCGATGTGTTAAAGAACAGTAACAGAAGTATCAATCCTGGTAAGTCCAGTGGCCCTGATGAACTCCACCCACGTATATTAACAGCATTGGCTGAAAACATAGCCGAGCCATTGTCGGTAATCTGCAATATGTCTCTGGACCAGTCTAAATGTCCAAGAGACTGGAAAGATGCCATCATTAGTCCGGTCTTCAAAACCGGATCTAGAAATTTAGTTCAGAACTATCGTCCTGTTAGTTTGACCAGTATTGTTGTTAAACTACTAGAAAGAATAATTCGTGATGCTATCATTCAGTTCATTGAAGGAAACAAACTTTTCGCTGTGGAACAGCATGGTTTTAGAGCAGGTCATTCTTGCTTGACCAACCTTCTTTTGACCAGAGAAAGTTGGGCAAGCTCAGCTGATGCTAATATACCGGTGGATGCCATATTTATCGACCTTAGCAAGGCGTTTGACAGGGTTTCTCATTCAGGTCTTCTAGTAAAGTTAGGTAGTATGGGAATCAATAAAGTGGTTGCTGACTGGATTCAAGACATTCTAAAGGACAGAAGACAAAGAGTACGAGCTAACGGGGTTTTATCAACATGGGAATCGGTTAAGAGTGGCGTTCCTCAGGGTACAATTCTAGGCCCACTTCTTTTCCTGATTTATGTTAATGAGATTCCATCGGTAGTTAAGTCATACTGCTTACTGTTTGCTGATGACCTCAAGATATGGAGGGCTTTACAAGATGACAGTTATCAACTTGCTTTGCAGGAAGATTTAAACTTGTTAAGTGATTGGTGTAAGCAATGGGCCTTGGAGATTAACTTAAGCAAGAGTGTAGTTATGCATGTATCTCATAGTCACGTGCACAATTACTCAATGAATGGCATTACTCTCCCAGTGGTCACTGAGTACAAGGACTTGGGAGTGGTTGTGCAGCATGACTTGAAAACAGCAACAAACTGTAGAGCTGCAGCCACTAAGGGTTTTCGAATATTATTGGCCATACGCAAAGCTTTCGCGAATTTTGACGCTGAAATATTTCGTATATTATATCCGACTTATATCAGACCTCATTTGGAATATGGGATCCAGGCAGCGAGCCCGTGTTTCAAATACGAAATAGACTTATTAGAAAGGGTGCAAAGAGTAGGAACTAAGCTAATAAAGGGTTTCTCTACCCTCTCATATGAGGAGAGGTTAAGTCGATTGGGTTTATTTCCACTGTCATACAGACGACTTAGGGGTGACCTAATACTAGCATACCGTATCCTAAGAAGTGATTTTGGAGTAAATTTATCTAATTTATTTCTTCCTTCTAGCACCAACCAATTGCGAGGACATCACTTCAAGGTTCAAAAACCACGTCGAATCGTCTGCATCTGGAGATCCGTTTTTCGCATCGAATTGTGAACCATTGGAACTCCCTACCGGAACACGTCGTATCAGCGCCATCCATTGATTCATTCAAGGCGAGATTGGACCTCCTGTGTGTAACAAATCAAAAGGATTAACACAGGCATATAGCCTACAATCCTAAATAAATTGTAAACTGTAAACTGTATCAATGGATCCCAAAGTCTTTACTCCTACCTTGCCGAGATTTATTTTAAGTTTTGTTTACTCAGCCTGTATCTCCATCCCTTAATGCTTTGTCTGTTATTATTTTCACTCTGAATAATCTCTAGTACTGTCTCGCTTTTCACCCTTTATCTTTTTGGTGCAATGCAAAGTTTTGCAGTGTTTTCATTTCAACTTTCTCACACGATTGCATAATGCTTTAAACTGACTATTAAATCTATACACCTTTCTAAGATTTGTATGAACTATTTTTACATATCCCAAGTACTTGATATTTGTCGCTTGATATTTAACGTATTGCCTGAAAATACCCTTTCTGAAATCTTAGGTGTATAACTTTCCCTAACTAGAAGAAAGCAACGATTAAATAAACGAGTGTTTTAGAGAAAAAAATCGATTTGTACATGAAAGATGAACGAAAATCCATATAATCAATGTACTATCCCCAACATACCGATATATATCCTTTCCTGTTAATAAAGAACAAAGGACAGAATTTTAGCACTCATTTTTATGAACAAAATTACCTTGTGAAAGTACTAACAATCTCCATTTTCACCTGCTGTACTCAGCATAAAAAACAAACCATCTGTGTCGGGAACTTAGTGAGTAACGGAAAGCATTTCCAACGGGTCAACGCATACTGTTATCGGCATTCACCTTCGCGTTGTATTGAAAATCACATGGCTAGACAGAAAGGGTCAACAAGCGACAAGAAACTATGGGAACGAACCAGTCAAGAACCTGTTGTCCAAAAAAACATTCCGAAGAAAAAGGGAGATGGATCAGACACCCCCTACAAACGAGACATTTAAGTGATATCGCACACCAAACCATCAATCGAGTGGAACTTGAATGGGAAACGACGAGTTGGGTGACGGTGTGAAGGTGACGTGGAGAAGACAGTGTGAGGAGGAGATGAGTGTTAATGGATAATCATAGAGCCAGCTAAAGAGGATTGAAGATTAAAGAGTGAAATTGAAATGTGCTGTTGAAACTCTATATTCCACTTGGAACCCAAGGGAATAATAATAATAAGTTCCCTAATTCCATATTAGTTTGTTTATTAGGTATATCACACAGTGAAATAGTACTATTTACTGAGCTTATCATAAATTACCAACCAAGCCTGCTTTGTAACTTGACCCGTACACGACTAAATTTAAACAATGAACTCTGGTGGAGTTGTGTAACCTGAAATTATCAGGTGTTAAGGGAATTAAGTGAGCGATTAACTGGGTTACTATGGCAGATAGTCTTCTAGATCCCCTTTTAGACAGTAAGTTGTTTGTGTGTGTGTGGCCCGGCAGGATCCCCACGTCTAAATCCGTCCACTGAGCAGTCAGAAATAGATATTCAAAAGCAGACAGAAAGGCTACATATTTAAGTAATAAAGGGCTTACAGAAAAATTCAAGCCTATTTATTTCAATACTGCTACTACATTTGATGTTTTGAAATGCCGGTCATTCTAAGAATAGAGGATATTCAATCAAAAAATCTTCTTCTAGAACTTTTTTCTCTGAGTTTGATAAACCATGCCATATATAGGCATCAGTGAATAATATGAGAATCGAGAGTATTACAGGCTTCGAGTAAATTAAAAACAGCAGCTATGGGTTAACGCGCAAAGAACTAAACTTTACAACCTAAAAGTTAATCTCGTGTTGATTTCAAAACGATTGGACTGAACGAGTTCTACAGATGCTTTAAACTCATTAAACCCTATCATGCAATATACATATATATATCATTCATATGAACTATGATCAAGATTTGACCAGATAGTTGCAAAATAATTGAGCTCTGAGTGAGAAGTAGACATTTATAAAATTATATTTGTAAAATCTCAGCGAAATTGAAATGATTAATTCCAACGTTTCGTTCGGCAATCTGGTCCGAACTTCTTCAGGGAAATTAATCGAATTAAAATAAACAGGTTTATATATAAAAGGAACAACTCATGTTTTTTAAATTTTGTCCAATCATGAGTCGTGCAACAGTCATCAACATGTATAATAAATAAATAAATAAAATAGTATGTTTATATATAAATTACATCTCTTTTAAATTGTTTGTCCAGTCATATGAATCAATAAACAGCTATCAATAGGTATAGTAAACAAAACAAAACAAAATCTTTAATATGAACTGTGATCAAAATTTGACCTCAGACTTTCAAAATTAGTCTACTTTTGTTAAAATATATGTGTATATGTGTTATGCAGTACCAATGGTGTGTGTGTGTATATGTGTGTGGGTGAACAGTCATAAAACATTTATTATTCTCATAGGAGCTGTGATCAAGATTTGACCGGATGGTTACAAAATAATTGAGATTTTTTACAAATATAATATAATTTTATAGATTTGTTATTCTCTCCATAAAAAGACGTAGACAATCGGGAATTTGATCAAGTGTGACTAGTTGTTGAAACATATCGAATTTATTTATTAGTCAGGATTTGCCATGCATCAGCTAAGATCACACCTTCACGTCTGTTCAAACTGTTGGGATTCACCCATATATGTAGGGCTTCTGCAGTCAGTCTTTCTTTATATGAAACAAAACCTTTCTGTAAAACCTTAGTCTTACCAAAGTCGATTTTGTGTCCCGTTTCTATCGAATGTAGTGCAATCGCTGAGTTGTTTTCTAGCTTCTTCAAGTCTGCAGAGGTCTTTGGAACCACCTTTAGACATTGCTTATGCTCTTTCACCCTTACATTTACCTGTCTGGAAGTTTCTCCTACATATACGGCGTTACAATCCCCACAATTGATCTGGTATACACAATTTTGCTGGTTTTCTTGTTCTATTTTATCCTTAACCTTAACCAGTAATGAGCGTAAGGTGTTTGATGCACGAAAATACACTCTTATGTTATGGTCATTAAGGATTCGCTTTATTTCGTCGGAAGTTTCTTTGCGGTAAGGAATCACCGCTGCACTAACCCAATTCTTAGCAACAGGTTTTGATTCATCCTTATCTTCACATTTTAAATATCTATTTATGAAGGATTTTGGATAATTATTTGATTCAAGAGTGGATTGAACCAATTTTAATTCCTTGCTAATATCTTCCTCCTCAGTAACTAGACGTTTGGCTCTGTTGATCAGATTCTTGGCCACAGTTACTTTGGTGGTAAATGGATGAGCTGAATGGTAATCTAGGTATCTATCCGAATTTGTCGGCTTTCTAAAAACGTTTATTTTAAATTTTCCATCTAATTTTCTTTTTACTAAACAGTCCAGGAACGCCAACTCATTCTCATCGGATTCAACCTCTTTGGAGAACTTAATAGTTTCTGATATATTGTTTATTAAGTGAAACAGTTCATTTAGCAAACTACGTTTGATTATGATGAAGGTATCATCTACGTATCTTAACCACATCTTTGGGGGACTAGGGCATCTCATAATTGCATTTGTTTCTAATGAGTGCATAAATAGATTGGCGACTAGCGGAGATACTGGTGATCCCATAGCAATGCCTCCTGTTTGACGGTAAAGAACCCCTTTAAACGTAAATAACGTGGATCGAAGACACAATTCTAATACCTTCATAATTTCGTCGGGGTTTAAAGGACAACGACCACTGAGTTCGTCGTCAGCAATAAGTAAATTATGAATAATACTTAAAGAATCATTAACGGGAACATTCTTGAATAATGAATAAACATCGAAACTTGCCATTATTTCATCTTCTTCAATATTAGTCAAGTTTATTCTCCTCTTAAATTCATACGAATTCTTCACTCCATGCTCCACTTTCATTTCATATGGACTAAGAATTCGATAAATATATTTAGAAAGTTTTTATGTTGGAGAATTAGTAAAATCCACTACAGGACGTAATGGAACATCTGATTTGTGTATTTTGGTAAACCATAAAATCTACAGGGGCTGCAACTTTTCGGAGCCAGAGTAAACCAAAGTGATACACCGAGCTTCTCTTTTATTGACTGTAACATTTTGCTTGTTTCAGCCTTCAGTTTATTTAAAGTTGCTCTTGATTTATTCGCGTTGAATTTTTCATAAGGTCCGTTCTACTGAACCAGAAGCCAAATGCTCCGAATATAAGTAAAAGCGAGCAACTGGCATTAAAACAACTACAGCAAGATAGATCGATTATAATTACAAGAGCAGATAAAGGCAATATCACGGTTGTCATGAATACTGCAGATTACGAAAAGAAGGCCATTGATCATCTTAATTTAAAAAACATGAGTTGTTCCTTTTATATATAAACCTGTTTATTTTAATTCGATTAATTTCCCTGAAGAAGTTCGGACCAGATTGCCGAACGAAACGTTGGAATTAATCATTTCAATTTCGCTGAGATTTTACAAATATAATTTTATATATATATATAAATTAAACTCAGATATCTTACCTTCACTGTCACTAAACACCAGAGTCTGTAGGATGGCAAAGAGTACAATTAATTTCATATGGATTGATTTTCTGACTGACTGACTGACTGACTAACTAACTTCTGGCATGCCCCAATATTTATACAGATTTAACAGAATAAATGTTTACATAGATTCATTTAAGTAAATTCAAAACGAAACATTTAAATATGTAAATACTGTTTTCAAGTACTTCTTTTGTTTTACTTTAAATAAATTATTAAATATTGAATTCTAAAGCATTAAAAATTGGCTTGAATGTTTATTCTGAAATTGTATATATTATTATTTACATTTATTTTCATAAAAGAACAATCAAAAGTTATTTAAACAATTGAAGTAAATCATTCAGACACAAATTTGCACTTTAAAGTCTATTCAATATTATTATTAGTTAACAAGTTCTATATGAAATCTAATAGATTTTCTACTAATAAGTCAGGACAAGGTGTGACAGCAGGTACTGATGGCTGTCATGTTATAACACCACCAATTGACCAAACGTTAAAATTCATGGGCTGTTGGATTCCGATCCAATAGCTCAATGATGGTGTAGTCACGTCTTAACTTGGTTTTGATCCTTACTGGTATCATGAGTGTGCATGTCTTAAGTATCCGGAGCTAGGAAATGAACGGTTGTTCAGCGTTCCACGTTTTTCAATGGTTTTCGTGTTACTTTTATTCAGAGTAAGTGAAGTGAAGGCTTCATACAGCAAGAAAGTAATTACTCAAGGAAACCAATCATTAACCTTCATTTTAGTCATAGATTAAGATGGCATCAGTATTTCACACAGACAAGATATTTCTTACTATGGAAAAGGATATAACAATGAAATCAGGGTAAATATGTATTGAACGTTATTCTTAGTGGAACATCTCCACTGCATTCTGTACTTTTAAATCACTTTCATTTGGCTCGAAGGCTGCCCACAGGCTTCCAGTTACTCTTCATATGATCTTTCCAAAGTCACTCTAGTATGCCTAACCTATCACTTCCTATTCTGATTCTACTCATGGGCGTGATGTGTGGTGTCACTTGAACGTCTCTTCATAATACATCCAACTCAACTCTTTTTTCGTTACAATGTTTGTTGAGGAGTAAGTTCTTAGATGATTTGCCATAAAAGTTAATGGTTGCTTATCCTCTTAGGTCAGCCATCTGATCCTCAATGGCCAGTGAATACAGGTGTTGATGAGAGTGTACAGTAAAGTGTTAGAAAGGCTTTTCGTGACGTGTCAGATCTATGAATCATATATAACCAATGACTTGACTTATGTGCTAAAAATTGGGAACTTTGTCCTTATGTTGATTACCATAAATATCCGTAGTAAAACTACAGTGGTGAATGCCTGTCTTGCTTTTCCTATCCTGGCCAACTTTGACATTCTCAATATACAATTTCAGAATAAACATTCAAGCCAATTTTTAATGCTTTAGAATTCAATATTTAATAATTTATTTAAAGTAAAACAAAAGAAGTACTTGAAAACAGTATTTACATATTTAAATGTTTCGTTTTGAATTTACTTAAATGAATCTATGTAAACATTTATTCTGTTAAATCTGTATAAATATTGGGGCATGCCAGAAGTCAGTTAGTCAGTCAGTCAGTCAGTCAGAAAATCAATCCATATGAAATTAATTGTACTCTTTGCCATCTTACAGACTCTGGTGTTTAGTGACAGTGAAGGTAAGATATCTGAGTTTAATTTATATATATATATATATATGTATATTGCATGATAGGGTTTAATGAGTTTAAAGCATCTGTAGAACTCGTTCAGTCCAATCGTTTTGAAATCAACACGAGATTACCTTTTAGGTTGTAAAGTTTAGTTCTTTGCGCGTTAACCCATAGCTGCTGTTTTTAATTTACTCGAAGCCTGTAATACTCTCGATTCTCATATTATTCACTGATGCCTATATATGGCATGGTTTATCAAACTCAGAGAAAAAAGTTCTAGAAGAAGATTTTTTGATTGAATATCCTCTATTCTTAGAATGACCAGTATTTGAAAACATCAAATGTAGTAGCAGTATTGAAATAAATAGGCTTGAATTTTTCTGTAAGCCCTTTATTACTTAAATATGTAGCCTTTCTGTCTGCTTTTGAATATCTATTTCTGACTGCTTAGTGGAAGGATTTAGACGTGGGGTTCCTGCCGGGCCACACACACACAAACAACTCACTGTCTAAAGAGGCATCTAGAAGACTATCTGCCATAGTAATCCAGTTAATCGCTAACTTAATTCCCTTAGCGCCTGATAATTTCAGGTTACACAACTCCACCAGAGTTCATTGTTTAAATTTAGTCGTGTACGGGTCAAGTTACAAAGCAGGCTTGGTTGGTAATTTATGATAAGCTCAGTAAATAGTACTATTTCACTGTGTGATATACCTAATAAACAAACTAATATGGAATTAGGGAACTTATTATTATTATTCCCTTGGGTTCCAAGTGGAATATAGAGTTTCAACAGCACATTTCAATTTCACTCTTTAATCTTCAATCCTCTTTAGCTGGCTCTATGATTATCCATTAACACTCATCTCCTCCTCACACTGTCTTCTCCACGTCACCTTCACACCGTCACCCAACTCGTCGTTTCCCATTCAAGTTCCACTCGATTGATGGTTTGGTGTGCGATATCACTTAAATGTCTCGTCTGTAGGGGGTGTCTGATCCATCTCCCTTTTTCTTCGGAATGTTTTTTTGGACAACAGGTTCTTGACTGGTTCGTTCCCATAGTTTCTTGTCGCTTGTTGACCCTTTCTGTCTAGCCATGTGATTTTCAATACAACGCGAAGGTGAATGCCGATAACAGTATGCGTTGACCCGTTGGAAATGCTTTCCGTTACTCACTAAGTTCCCGACACAGATGGTTTGTTTTTTATGCTGAGTACAGCAGGTGAAAATGGAGATTGTTAGTACTTTCACAAGGTAATTTTGTTCATAAAAATGAGTGCTAAAATTCTGTCCTTTGTTCTTTATTAACAGGAAAGGATATATATCGGTATGTTGGGGATAGTACATTGATTATATGGATTTTCGTTCATCTTTCATGTACAAATCGATTTTTTTCTCTAAAACACTCGTTTATTTAATCGTTGCTTTCTTCTAGTTAGGGAAAGTTATACACCTAAGATTTCAGAAAGGGTATTTTCAGGCAATACGTTAAATATCAAGCGACAAATATCAAGTACTTGGGATATGTAAAAATAGTTCATACAAATCTTAGAAAGGTGTATAGATTTAATAGTCAGTTTAAAGCATTATGCAATCGTGTGAGAAAGTTGAAATGAAAACACTGCAAAACTTTGCATTGCACCAAAAAGATAAAGGGTGAAAAGCGAGACAGTACTAGAGATTATTCAGAGTGAAAATAATAACAGACAAAGCATTAAGGGATGGAGATACAGGCTGAGTAAACAAAACTTAAAATAAATCTCGCCAAGGTAGGAGTAGGGATTTTGAAGTCCATTGATACTTCTGTTACTGTTCTTTAACCTATCGCCTACACTAACTCTGAACCATACTGTAACCCTACCTAACGGTTTACATTTATACATTTATTCCACTTAGTGAGTTTGAACAAAGCAAGAACTACAGTTTTTGCAGAATAAAATGGTACCATCATTTATTTCGTTGGCTTCTCATCAGTTGTCTACGGACCAAAGACATTGTTAAGTATATCTACAGAAACAATTTTAACATACTTGCACAGAGTTCGTTTTTAAACAAAAACCAATCAATCACTATATGCATACAGTAATGATATATATATATGCAATATTAAACACAATTCCGAACAATAATGATCACACAAAATGGAAACTTTCAACATTACGTAATCAAATGAAGGAGAGGATGAAAATATCCAGTTACCAGGGCAAAGGAAGACTGATAACTGCTTCTTTCTGAACGCATAAATCAGGTTTCAGGAGCTTGATGAAGATGGCTTCAGCAAACTTGAGGAGAATTGAACTCCTCTGCCTAGTGATAATTTTGAACGATCTTGCGACGTCCACCTCATGACCTCATGTAACAGGGAGATACCTGGCGATGGGATCACCGATTGCGTGATTTAATATGGGATGAACTTTCATTATTATTATTGTATCCTTTAATTCCTACTGGAACATAGGGCTTCAGCCGTGCGTCTCCGTTGCGTTTGGTTGTCTGCTAGAGTCTTCACCTGGCTCCAAGTCTCCCACACGTTTTCATCTCCTCTTCGCATAACCTCCTCCAAGTCACCCACTTTAGCACTGACGACCAACTCGCCGCTTCCCTTTCGGGTTCCACTCGAGTAATGTCTTGTCTAGTTATGTCACTTGATGGTTGGTTTCCTCAGAGTGTGGCCGGTCAGTCCATCTCCCTCCATTTCTTCCTGCCTATTTGTTTCACAATCGGTTCCTGCAGAGTTGGTTGGCTCATTGCCAGAGATCTCTGTTGCTGATCTTTTCCGACCAGCCATCTGATCTTGAGTATTTAGCAAAGACAACTGTTAATGAAGGTCTGTACTTTGTTTGAGATGCTCTTTATGACGCGCTGGCCAAGTCTCTGATCCGTAGAGTGAGTAGCACTGACTTGACATTGGAGTTGATAATCCGGATCTTATTTTTCATTCTGAGCAGTGCCGTTGATCTCCACACAGACTTGAGAGTAGTGAAAGCTTGTCTTGCTTTCCCAATTCTTGCTTTGATATCCTCGTCAGTTCCGTTCTCCTGTAGTTGAAACGCTGCTTCTCGGGTAAGTAAGGGAGGTTGTTTCTTTCAGGTTCCTTCCATTTATGTTGACTATTTTCTGTTGTTGTTGTTGTTTTTGTTCTTGTCCAGGAATCTTCATTATCTCTGTTTTCTCTATGTTCACCTGAAGGAAGCCCCATCCTCTCTGGATGCTTCTTCTGCCAGCTTGTTGCTTTTCGCTTGCATATCTTCCAGTTTGTGAGAAATCAGACATATACCATCATCGGCGAAGTCCAGATCCTCCAAGTTTTTTGTGTGAGTCCACTTTATGCCTGTTTCCTCATTGACCGCTGTTTGTCGCATTATCCAGTCTACTGCAATCAGCAAAATCATTGGCGATAGTAGGCAGCCAGCCAGCTGGCTGAGATCAACACAAGTGAAACCTATAAAAGACGGCCAAGGGAAACCAATTACGAAAGAAGAAAGACAGATTAAACAATGGGCGGACCACATCAAAGAAGTCTTGAACTGACCACCACCTGCAACCCGTCCAGAAATACCAACAATAGCATAAACACAACTGCAAGTTGACACCAATCCTCCAACGAAAGTTGAAGTCTTGAGTGCAATCAAGCTTCTGAAAGCTGGAAAAGCAGCTGGACCAGATGGAATACCCCCGGAAGCACTGAAAGCGGACTCAGAAATGACAGCAGATATGCTGACTTCATTATTGCAAACGATCTGTAAAGAGGGAAAGGTGCCTACTGACTGGAGGAAAGGTTACCTGGTGAAACTACCAAAGAAGGGCGACTTAGGACTCTGCAAGAACTGGCGAGGAATCATGCTCCTGTCGTCGCCAAGTAAAATCCTGAGTCGCATCATGCTGGAGAGAATCAAGGACGCGCTGGATACAGAACTCCGACCAGAACAAGCTGGATTCAGGAAAGGCAAATCATGTTCTGACCAAATTGCAACTCTACGCATCATCATCGAACAAAGCATGGAATGGCAATCAAACCTATACCTCAACTTCCTTCATAGACTTTGAGAAGGCCTTCGACAGCGTTGACCGCGAAATAATTTGGAAACTACTCGAGTACTACGGCGTACCACGAGTATTCATCAACCCTATTCAACAGCTGTACGACAACGGCACATGTCAAGTGGTCCACAACGGAAAATTCAGAGAGGCGCTTGGAGTAAACACAGGAGTCAGACAAGGGTGCTTATTATCACCAATGACATTCCTAATTGTCGTGGACTGGATTATGCGTCAGACAGTGGGAAACGAGAAGACAGGGATATCCTGGACCGACGTGAAGAACCTAGAAGACCTGGATTTCGTGCGTGGATGATTTATGTTTGATGTCACACAAAATAGAAGACTTACAAGCGAAAACCGACAAACTGGTGGAAGAAGCAGCAAAGACAGGAATCCAGGTGAACATAGACAAGACGGAAGTAATGAAAATAACCAACCAACAACAACAACAGCAGCAACATCCAGCGTCAATCACCATCAACGGGAGGGATTTGAAAGAGGTTACTTTATTCACTTATCTAGGGAGCATTGTCTCAAATACAGGAGGAACGGACGAGGATGCCAAATCGAGAATCGGGAAGGTGAGAAACACATTCATCATCCACCTGAAACCAATCCGGAAATCTTCGTCACTCAGCCTGCATCAACAACACAATTCGGATTTTCAATACAAACGTCAAGTCAGAAACTTGGCGAAACACCAAGAATATTTTCAACAGGCTGCAGACCTTTATCAACAACTGTCTTCGTTCTATACTGAAGGTCAGATGGCCGGAAAGAATCACCAACAAGAAGCTATGGGAACAAACAAAACAGGAACCAATCGCTCAACAAATATGCAGGAGAAAGTGGAGATGGATTGGACACTCGCTGAGGAGGCCGCTGGGTGGCATCGCGCGTCAGGCCAGCGCTCGAGTGGAACCCGAAAGGGAAGCGGCGGGTGGGATGTCCAAGGGTGACATGGAGGAGATCGTGTGAGGAGGAGATGAAACAGTATGGATTAACATGGATGCAAGTGAAAAATACAGCACAAGACAAGATCACGTGGAGGCGTGCAGTTGAAGCCCTATGTTCCACTAGGAACCCAAATGAACAATAATAATAATAATTACTCCTGTCTTCACTTCGAAGGATTCCATAAATTTCCCGTTGTGGATTACTTTGCATGCAGCATTGCTGTACAGCTGTTGGATGAGTTTTATAATTATCGGCGGCACCCAATAGTTGCGAAGTAGTTTCCAAATCACCTCTCGATCGACGCTGTCAAATGCCTTTCCAAAGTCGATGAAGTTGAGATAGAGAGGTGACTGCCATTCCAGGATTTGTTCAATGATGATCCGTAATGTGGCGATCTGATCAATGCATGACTTGTTTCTCCTGAATCCAGCCTGTTCCGGTCGAACGTTTTCATCTAGTGCATGTTCGATTCTCTCCAGGATGATGTCGCTTAGTATTTTGCTTGGGATGGGCAGGAGCATAATTCCGCGCCAGTTCTTGCATTTACTTAAGTCTCCTTTCTTTGGTAGTTTGAATAAGTATCCTTTCTTCCAATCTTCAGGTACTTTGCCTTCTTTCCACACCTTCTCCAGTGGTGGTGTCATCAAGTCCGCTGTTGTCTCTGGGACCATTTTCAACGCTTCTGCTGGGATTCCATCTGGTCCTGCTGCTTTTCCAGCTTTTAGCATCTTGATTGCCTTTAGGACTTCTGATTTCGTCAGGAGGTTGGTGTTCACTGGTAGCTCTGTCTCCGTTGTTGATATTGTTGGGCGCGATGTAGGTGGTGGTCGATTTAGGAGTGTTTTGAAGTGTTCAGCCCAGTGAACCTTCATAGAGTCCCTTAAATCTGATCGGTTCTCGAAGGTCATCTTCCGTCAAACTTTGACTAAGATAATTTTATATATTCACCTGGACTACGATACAATTTTTTGATATGTCGTCTTATCGAAATTCTCACCTTGTTGCGTATTGTTTTTACTTGCCTTCTAATTTTACTAATTCTACACTCCTTTATAAGATTCATGCATTTTTTGTAAAGAACACACAACCCATTTTGTCGTTTGACTATGACCACAATTACAAATATTCTGTTGCAATTCAATGAATAATCCTTGAAATATTATGAAATGTTTCAGAATTTCATGGTATAATGAGTAAGTAGTAATTATTAGTTGGTTGACTGTCAAGATATTATGAAATAACATTTTGTTTTATTTACATATACATGAAATGCTTTTGATACGCGAAACGAGTGTATTCTGCTGGCTCAGTGAAACAAGTAACTGATAAAATGGATTCTTATTTTTCTTACGATGATGATACATTAATTATTCCTGATGAGGAAGCCAACAAGAACGAAACGTCAATGGAATTTAATGATGCACATTTATCGCTTATCGTTATTTGTGAAGATGAACATGATAGTAGACCACATACACTTCCTTGATATCCAGTTGAACAGAAGATAGGATGGTTCATTCAGCAGAGATGTCTATAGAAAACCTACGTCTGTAGGACAGTATAGACACATTTCTTCAGTTTCATATCAATCCGATACAAAATGAAATTGGTCGGATCGGTCACGAATAGAGCAAGACGGATCTGTACAGATGACTGCCTGGAAAATGAATTAGTATACATCCAAAATACACTCGTTCAAAAGGGTTATTCTAGTAGATTTGCAAAGAGACACATGAATGCTGTGTATAATAAAGCGAAACCAACCACAGTTAAAAAGAAACAACTGTTCATGAAATCGCAGGTAAATGGGGACATGGCTAGTCAAGTCTTACATCTGAGATTATCTAAAGCCATGAAAGGACTTATCCTGCTGCTACTTTTTGTTTCTAGACTACCAATTATGATCGCTTAAGCGAAAGATAAGCTGCTCTGTTGTGTCACTTCTATGTGCACTTATAATTTTAGCTCCTGTCGGGAGAAAGCAATTTAAGGGGGACAACTAGGCACCTTCCTTCATGGTTCAGGAAAAGACAAATAAAATCCATAAGAAGTTCTATTTTATCTCATTTGATTGATAGCGGTCACCAAATGGATAGAAAAAGAATGCCTTCAAGATTATCTATCACATTCAGTTGAACCTTCCTAAGGGAATTCAAACCTCCCTTTTTACACACAGCAAAAACCTTGAAAATGTGAGAGAACAATACTAGTCTTTACATACAAAAGTACTTTGTTTCTCTCTTGGCCTACGAAAATTCTAATTAAAACTTCCCACCCTTTCTTATTCTCCATTTCTCTCATACTTCTATGATGTTTATTTAAACTCTGGTTATCCATCTACTTCACTTTTAGTATTAGGTAACTCTTAAGATTTGACAAAATTTATTCACTGAATTGTTTACATAAACATAGTACCTTCGTTATTCTTATCAGCACCTACATAAATTTCTTGCACTTTTGTTACCACTGTCCTTATTATTATTATTTTTGCGGCTATTATAATCACCGTTACTACTGAAGTTCATAACAGTTAATGCATTAGTTTTGATAAACACATTCACTGATTTGGCTATATATATATATATATAAAGCTTTGTACATTAGACTAAAGCTTGAAGAAGATTTAAGTGAAAAGAATATTGTCCACTTATATGCGTTGTTTTAATTTTAACGATGAGAATATTTAAAAATATTTATTAGAAGCCTAATAATAATAACATTAAGTCATTCGTAGTGCCTGTTTGAAGTCGCCTGGGGCTAAAACATTATGCTACATAGGGCTAATCTGATGGCCACAGTCGATTTCACGACGTGAATCGATACAGTTAGTTATAAGAGGAGAAATACATTTGATGTAACAGCAATATAAGTTAAACGATGTAAAGAACAAAACCCCACGT
Organism: Trichobilharzia szidati; assembly: GCA_944472155.2. Lineage (NCBI taxonomy): Eukaryota > Metazoa > Platyhelminthes > Trematoda > Strigeidida > Schistosomatidae > Trichobilharzia > Trichobilharzia szidati. The sequence continues at coordinate 30,432,081 of OX235271.1, read as the reverse complement.
GTTATGCTCTGGACACAAGAGAGCAACAACCTGTGCTTTCTGTTGTATAGCCAACTAGAATTTCCTTGAGTTACGCGCAATGCGAAAATCTCCCGACGATAGTAAAAAGAAGACGGTTATTTACAACAACAAAATCTGCGATGTTATCCAACAGTCATAGTATATCAGAACGGTAAATTATCTCAACAATGCCATCAGACGGCTATACACATCGAACTAATTCTAAAATACAAAACAAGTGCGGTAGAACGAAATTAGTTTACCAAAAGTCAACTGCAAGAATTGCTGGGGAGAATCAAGAAGAATATCCCCAACAAGGTGAAATCAAAACTCCGTCTCCAAGAATCACGCGCCAAGCAATCCCCTCAGACAGTCCAAGTTCAGAATGACTTTAACTCAGTCAAACCAAATGGCAGTCGTGAAGTAACACATTATCAGTATCATTCCACAAGCACAAAGAGAAGAATTAAAATGAGAGATTAGGCTGGAGCAGAGATAAATAATACGGATTAAGTCAACGTGTGATATGCAAACGTTAGGACAATGATATAGATATATATAGTCTGGAAGTAAAGAGTAAAATAATTACAGAGTTAGTTGAAGCATCCAAATAGGTATCAGTATTGCAATTGGGTCATTCAGAAGAGATTTTTCAATTATTCCGTTACAAATAAGTGTTTTCATTCGTAATGTGATACTATTTTTTGTGTGATTTCTTCTATCGAAACCTTGATAGTCATTCCTATTTCGATGAGTTGTTGTAAGTGTATGCCATATTTCAGCAAAATATCTTGTTCGATAATTTCTAAGTTTAATGTACTCTTCATGCATATCTAGAAGAGAAATTAGCCCTTGTAATGAATAATTGTGCCTTAACTATAAACCCAACAAAAACAAATTTGTATGAAACAAAGGGGATGAGAGAAAAGCTATTGGAAGTTATATTCTTCAATATACAATAAACATCTAACATCTGCCTAATTGATTCGACCCCAAAATGTATCTCACCTAGGTTTTACCAATTCAAAACTCCCGAAAAGATAGTTTCTTTGTGACGAAGTTCACTAGTACGTTTAAACTAATACAGTGAAAGGATAAACTCTGAAGACATTCAGAGATTTCATGAAGTGTAGTTAATTCATGTGTGAAAATGTGGAAACCTTCGAATTATTTTGAAGTGAGCATTGCAGATTTTGTTAAAGAGGACACTAAAAGCTTTGATATTAAACAAATTATCCCGGGGAACACGATTCATTCTCTGAAGATTTAGATCTCTTCCCATTTTATTCATCGGTAACAATGATGAATGACGAATTTTATTCAGTATACACATTGCATCTTTACTATGTTGAAATTATAGCGATGGAATGATTGATCCAGAGTAAGTATTATAAGAAGTATTAACAAGGATGAGTATCTATGTGTATTATTCATGTACTGCTGTATTGAAAGTATTCTATCATGACTGACTGTAAACTCATAATTTTGTCAAGTGATACTTAGAGACGATTTTAGTCAAAGGGTTGTTTAAATTTCACTTTAAAAGAAGTTACTTTACTGATTGGAAAACTGAAGAGCTTTAAGTTTCCTACTCACCTTGGTAATAATTGCGTATATAATAAATTTATACCACGGGAAAACGGTCGATAGTAGAAGGATGAAAGATAACTTGTGTTTACTGATTATATGTTTAGAATTCTGTTATTCAGGACAGATTTTGTGTGTTTAATAATTGCACTGACTTGTCGTCCTGAATAAGATAGGTGAGAAGGGAGTCGTATACAAGACCATTTAGCTGAAAGTCATAAACCATGCAGCTCAACTAAGCGCTACGACATCATCGAGCATAATGAATTATTCTGTTTGATCCACTGAGTGAAAATGCTAGTCAGTATAACTAGTGTGCTGACAGAACCTTTTTACGGACTTACTGTCATGTGAAAACATTCAGTTAATCAAAAAGCGTAAATGTAGTGGATTACCGGCTAAAGGAGATATTATATGTTTAATATGTAGCACCTAAATATAAGTAGTCAGTATTGATAATGTGAAGACGGAAAACTATAGAATTGAAGGGAATAGTTTGAAGTGATAAATATTTTAGTGGGGAAAGATAAGGCTGCTTGCCTATTATCACCGATGATATTCTCAATTGTGGTGGACTGGATTATGCGTCAGACTGTGCATCGGGAGTGAGAAGACAGGAATACGTTGGACTAACACTGAGAAGACTCTAGAAGATTTGGATTTCATGCGTGGATGATTTATGTCTAAAGTCAAACAAAATGAATGACTTACAGGCGAAAACCAACAAACTGGCAGGAGAAGCAGGCGGAGGAGACAGGACTCTAGGTGAACATAGATAATGTGGAGACGGAGGTGATGAAAATAACCAACAAACAGCTACAGCAGCAACCAGCACCAGTCACTATCAACGGGTGAGATTTAACAGAGGTTACGTCATTCACTTATCTGGACAGGCAGCATCGTTTCAACTGCAGGCATGCCAAAAGGATGAAGATTTCAAAGTCAGAATCAGAAAGGCAAGACACGCCTTCATCAACCTGAAACCACTGTGGAAATATTCTGCACCTAACATAAAGAAAAAGATTCGGATTTTTAACATCAATGTCAAGTCGGTCCTTCTATACGGGTCGGAAACTTGACAAGCATGTAACGTAAAGGATTTCCAACAGGCCACTACAGACTTCCATCAACAGCTGCATTTGTTGACTTCATACTGAGGATCAAATGGCTGGCCAGATGGAATTACTAACAAGAAACTCTCTCTGGGAACTAACCAACCAAGAGCCGATCGCTCAACAAATATGTAGGAGAAAATGGAGATGGATTGGGCATACACTGAGGAAACCATCGAATGACATCGCACGCCAGGTCCCCGAGTGGAATCCTAATGGGAAGAGACGAGTGGGTCGTCCTAGGGTGACATGGAGGAGATAGTGTGAGGAAGAGATGAGAGATTACGGGGAATCGTGGACCCAGCTGAAGAGGACTGCAGAAAATATAGGAAAGTGGAGATGTGTTGTTGAAGCTCTATGTTTCACCTGGAACCCAAGGGAACAGAAATAATAATATATTATAAGAGCATGAAGAAACTCATTCAAATGAAATTCTGAAGTAGGATGCTTTTCCTTATTGTAATGTGAACTAGAAATATTAGGAGCGCAAATTACATATATTAGTTAAACACATTAATTTGAATGCGAACATGTGTCGCTTATTATTTGTTGACTAAAACTGATCAACCGAAACATTTTCACATTACAGACAGCCAGTGTATCCACCAAAGTAAGCATAGTACTATAATATTATAATTCCATTTGAATATGCCTTTGAACTATTAGTATACTCCAATGAAGTGCCATACTAATTTTGACTTATCCATGTGTTTGCAATTTGTCAATTGTGGTCAAAATCTGTTTGAATAAGACGATTGAAACGTAAGAGACAAAGGAATGTATTTCAAAAATTGTGCGCGGAAAGCGTTGACAGCTTTTTGTAAAGGTATTCTCTCTCTCTCTACGGTATAATACTCTTTAAACGTGACCTACATGATTTCATAATATAATGTTCCATAAACTAGATAAAATGTGTTGGAATTTGTAAGATTTTGAAAAAAAATGTTTCAGTGTTGGTGAAAATTTCCTGGTTATTGAAAATTACGTTCGGAGAATGTGTATATGACAGATTTCTCGTGTAAGAGATACTTTACGACAACATTTAGTGCTGTGATGTTGATAAGCAACTACAAAATAACAACATTTGAACGAGTAGATAAAATGACAGAGACCATTATATTTGGGTCAAGAATCATCAAAACAAGATATACGTATCAAAATCACATTTAATTAAATGGAAAACTGTGCACTGACATAGAAAAGCGTCAAATATATACGTGTATATATCAGTTTTCTACACAGCAATCAATAGATAAGCACCCTTCATGAAATGCGTCTGATATATGATGAACAGTCCATGTGTTTTCGTGATACATTCCAGCATTTTTCAAAAGCTTTCAAATGTATCATATATTCATGTTACCTAGTGACCTAGTGTAGATTTATTAAATGCTTGATTGGTTGGGGTATTTCATCATGAGCGGACATCAGTTAGAGAAAGACTGGAAAACCTGCAGGGAGTACTGGACGGCTGTTTCGTCCTAGCTTGGGACTCTCCAACAGTACGCACCCACTGGGGTTCGAACCCAGGACCTTCTGGTAACAAGGCTAGCGAGCTCGTAGACCATTAAGCCACTGGGACCCGATCCAACGGCCCATGAATTCTAACTTCTGCCAGTTCATGACATAGGGTGACCACTTCACAATGTCTTCTTTGATGAGTTACTGCCTCATCTTCAGCCTGCTGCATCCTACTGGTCATGGCTTCCCATAAGAACCCCAGGTTAACTGCCTGAATACGGCCAGTCGCTAGTATTTTTCAAGTAATTTTCAAGTATTGATTCGTAGGGATTTTGTTTGATTGGTTGGAGGATTTCATCATGAGTTGACATCAGTTAGAGAACCGTTGGAAAACAACTGGAAAAATCTCCAGCAGTACGCGCTCACCGGGGTTAGGATTGACGCATCTCGGGGAACATAGGTGGTAATCGAGGTGAGAAAGTCTTATTCACATTCGTGAAGTAAGCAAATAAGATGATGTGTTTGGCAACTCAGCTGCATCTCTCCCAGTTTCATCATTTGTATATTTATTCATTTAATTTCTGAAACTGTTGAGATGCTACTACTTGTAATACTACTACTAATAATAATATTACTAGAACTGCTTTGGTTGTGAGGTAGCATTATAACAATGAAATGATGAATATTTTGATACATATTGTTGTTTGTAATACCTGAATTATTGATCAGATAGTAACAGAGATTAGTTGGTTATCTAAGTGTCTGTAAGTAGGTAGTTGTTACCGAAGACAATTCACAGATATCTTTGAAGATATTGTTTCCCGTAGATTATCGGGTTAGTCAAAACTTTAAATGGGATTACACAGAGTACTACTGTTTAAGAATAGGTATGTATGCCTCTGGGATAGCGTAACAATAATGGAAGATGACAGGCGGAGGCATATGAAATTACAACTTGTGTACATCTCCCCTGTTTGCAGATATGAGAGTTAGGAGTGAAAGTAGACTACGTAGATCCCTATAATGACACCATTCACAGTAATAACATGATCAGAATGTAGAAATATGGAATTATTTAATCGGAAGTAGAATAAGTTATTAGTTTTCCTTGTGTTCTGAGTGGGAAATAGGGCTTTAGTATCACATCGCCATTTTATCCTGTTCCCCATAGTCCTCTTCAGTTGGCACCAAGACTGCTCTTAGACTCCTTTATCTCCTCATCACATGATCTCCTCCATATCACCCTCGGACCGAGGCTCAAATTGTTGTCCCCCTTTTGGGATCTACTCGAGTGATCGCATAGCACATGTTGACACTCAACAGTCTTCTCAGCTGATTTTCGCTTTCATTGAAAGAAGACACAGTTCAACTAGCTTTCTGAAGGCATTCAGCAGTCCCCGTAATTATCTCTCTCTCTCTCGGATTCCAGCCAAGAATAAGTTTCTTCTTTGAAATGTTGTTGTGATTTCAAGACTCTACACAGAATTAAATGACTAACACGGATAGGGTTGTCAGCAATGTCCCAAATACACCCTATTCTCTCAGGTTGGGGACTTGGTAGAAAACTAGTGAATCGGGTTAATAGTTGACAAAATGGAATAAAAGATCACCCAATGTACAGAAACATAATCAAATTATACATATTCTAATGTAATAGACGATATGTTTCTATCTTACGTTTATTAACAACGAATTATGAAGTACTTCATCTAACCCAGATTAAGTCACCAGAGGCACTCTACAGATTTCTTGATAAACACTATGGATGGTAATTTCCAATGAAATTCCCCTATCCTACTGTGGTCACCAAGATCAGTGGTCTAAAAATTTATAATCTGATGTACATAATGATTGAAATTATCCTTTCATCCGATTAGCGAGTAGTGTCCTCAGAAAAAAGGATCGTAATTTCCAACATTATTCATAAGACAGCAATGCTAACAAAATCAGATACCTTGACGTTTGTAGACACCAAATCGCAAGCTCACTAAACGATTAATTAATATAAGGAATGACTGAAAACAATGCAGTCATTTAGAACGCGATTGAAATCTCGAAGCGAATATCACAAGAGATTGAAACACTCGAATATGTTCAGTCATACTTCTGATCAATAGTCATGATTGTGTCGAATGAAGTACTTCTCAGTTGTCATCATTACTGTAGATATTTGTCATTCACCACTACCTTCAATTCATATGTCCAATGTCTTCCACAGAATGGATCCACAGGAACCAACGTGAGTGTGACTTCATTTATTTTGCATTATTTGATGCTGTCTTAACAATATTTGTTTCTCAAGAAACTTGAAAGTTTCCTGAAAATGAGATTAGTTCGTGATTGGTAAATGATGACTAGTGTCTGACAGTCTTCAGTATGTTGAAGCTTCTCATGTGATGAGTGATTAGGTTATGGTGTCGGGAACATCGATGCATGTGCTGATAAATTTCTGACTTCTATTTCTGTGTATCACGAAATATTTTTAACTGAGTGTTCCTTAATTCAAAATATGGGGGATAAAAGTGGAGAAGATAAATAAAGCGTCAGCATTTATTAAGAGAGGTACTGACGGGTCTAATATGGAATCAGGAATTTATGCACTTTTCGTTAAAGATAAAACTAAAAGCTATATAGTGTAACACTTATAAAATGAGGAGTGCAAATCACCATCTATCACAGAGGATGATACTGCTATGATTGAAATAGTTGATCTACTGTGGGCACGGATGCATTTCATTCCTGTGTTCATTGACAACGAATTACTGAGTATTTCATCTACATGATTTCAGGCAGCCACAGATGAAACCAGAGTAAGTCAATAGGGATAATCTTGTGGATTTAGTCGACACATCTCTTTGATATCCATTATTATCACTATTACTAATATTTTCTTATCGCCTTGAGTTGGGAGTGGAACATGGGGCTTCGACAGAGCATCTTCACTTCACTCTCTTTTCCCTGTAATATTTTCTAGCTGGCCCCACGATTTCCCATAGGCTCTTATCATGTCCTCACATTGTCTATTCCATGTCCTTCTTGGGTAAAAGTCAGATCCATCTTCAATTTCTTGTACATATATGTTGAGCAATATGTCTTAGTCTGTTTCCTTCTGTAAGCATGTTATTGCTAATTGTTTCCAGCCAGCCATCGGATGTTGAGTATACAGCTAGAGAAGGCAACTGTTTATAAATGTTTGTAGTAATCTGATGCAAATGCTTCCCATGACTCACTCAGTTCCTGTCACATTTGGAAGAACAGACTGGTGTTCAAAATTCAAATTTTGCTGTTTATGGTGAGAGCGTCGGTGGCACAGCAGTAGAGTACTCGTCGACCATGCAGGTGTTCCGGAGTTAGATCCCCGGCCACTGGACTCACTCCTTCACCTCGCTAAGCCAGTAATAAGACTGGTAAAGAGGGAAGGTTGGGCATGAGGCTAGCAACTCCATCCCGTAAAAATAATCACCACTTCCAGTGAGACTTCAAGCCTCTCGCTTGAAGCCCTATGTTCCACTGGGAAAGTAAAGAAATAGAAAAAATGTTGAGTGGGGAAGATTATCACACTGCTTTGAGAGTGATGTCGGTCTCTCTTGGCTTTCCCATGGTGGCCGGCTTTGAAATCCTCGTCCGTTCTGTCGCCTGTAGTTGAAACAATGGTGCCAGGGTGAGTGAAGGGATTGATATCTTTCTAAATTCTCCCGTTGATAACGACTAGTGTTTTTTTAGTTATCTTGCTCACCTTTGTATTGTCTTCGTTCACTTGAAGTCCTCTCTTTGCTACTTCTTCCGCCGACTGGCTGGTTTTAGCTTGTGAGTCATCAAGGTTTCACAGCATTAGACATAAATGGTCCAGGAAGTCCAGATATTCTAGAGTCGTTATATAGGTTCAATGTATTCCTGTGTACTGGATTCCCACGTACGGTCTTCTTCATATTCCAGTCTGTCATAGTCAGGAATACCATCGGTAATAGTGGGCAGCCTTATCTTACGAGTGCCTTCACTTTAAAGCTTCACTGGGTTTCCAGGTTGTGAATAACTTGGCATCTAGCGTCATCATATGAGTCAGTGTCTGAGGTTTGCAGAGATTTGAGTCATTTCATAGTGTTGAGGTAGTTTTCAAATTACTTCAAGGTCAACATCGTCGAAGACCTTTTCAAAGTTAATGAAGCTGAGGTAGAGATTTGACTGCTATTCTGTACACTGTTCTATGGTGACACATAAAGTTTCAACTTGATCTACACATCATTTGATTTTCGTGAACCCATCTTGTTCTGGGTGGATTTCTGCGTCCAGTGCATCTTTTATTCTCTTCATGGTAACGTGAGTCAATATTGTGGACAAGAGGATGATTCCACGCCAGTTCCTGCAAAGGCTTATGTCGGTCTTCCTTGGTAGTTTGACAAGGTAGCTTTTCGCAATCAATAGTGTTCTCTGAACTGGCTGGTTTGGTTGCGGACCTTTCGTCGTCCTTCTGGACAACATCTCAAGCGCAATATTTAGCATAATGTGAGATGATTTAAATTGCTTCATGGGTGATAAAACTGCCCTTAAGGTAGCTTTTTCTTCCAATCAGTAGGCACCTTTCCTTAAAATAATGATGTGAGCACATCCACTGTGGATTGTTGTTCAGTTTGCGGTGCCTCTGAGGGAATTCCATCCAATACTGCTGCCTTCCCAGACTTTAGTAGCTTGATCGAATCCAAGATTTCTGATTCTGTTAGAGAGTTCTTGTCCTCTGGCAGTTCTGTGACTGCTGTTGGTGGCATTTCTGGACCAGTTGCAGATGATGGTCTGTTCAGGAGTTCTTCAAGGTGGTCAGCCATTTGTTTTATTTGCTTGTCCTCTTTGGTGATTAGGTCCACTTGACCATCTTTCATTCGTTTCGTATGTGATGAGCTCCTCCCACATAACACTTTGGTTATCTGATATAATTCTTTCAGGTATCTTTTAACTGCGGCATTTTCCGTTTCAGTTGACACAGTGTCGTAGAATTGACCATTGTCTTTCATCTCACTCTTCTTCACTTCTTTGTTCAGTCTAAAGTACACTGATCTCAACTTGACTTTCTGTTATCCATCCTTCCGTTGGGCCATCTTTATCAACACCGAATGTGGAAGGTTATTTGGGGTAAATTTCAAAAACCATATTGTAGGCACCATGATTTATCATAATAAAGGTTTTTGTATTTCCCAATGAATGAAAAAAAACGATATTGTTTTTACTGACGTTTCGCTATTTAATGCTAATAGCTTTATCAAAGTATTATTAAACCGGAATTTACAAAATCTCAGCATATATATAACAAACAGTTAGGGGGTGAGAAAATAGACATAGGTCAAGTTAAAGGGACATATTGAAAGTAAAAATAGCGATGAAGATAACTATACCAAATAACAAAGGTAATAGTATGTCTGTTATGATATCGAAAAAAAGAAAGAAAAGTTTACTAACTTGATCATCGTTCGTCTGTCTGGAGCATTTTTTAGTTGTTAAGTTGGTGAATTGGTAAAGATAACAAAATCATCATGTGAAGATTGTTGGATTTGATAACAGACATACTATTACCTTTGTTATTTGGTATAGTTATCTTCATCGCTATTTTTACTTTCAATATGTCCCTTTAACTTGACCTATGTCTATTTTCTCACCCCCTAACTGTTTGTTATATATATGCTGAGATTTTGTAAATTCCGGTTTAATAATACTTTGATAAAGCTATTAGCAGCATTAAATAGCGAGACGTCAGTAAAAACAATATCGTTTTGTTTTTCATTCATTGGGAAATACAAAAACCTTTATTATAATGAATATCATATACCCAATGCCCAAATTTTTTCAAACCGTTAAAAGTCAACTTCGTTTGGACATATATAACCATGATTTATCGTCTAAATATACACAAACAAACATACAGAATGATAGAAATCATTTCTTCCAACCAATTTGTGAAAAAATTCTGCTGACAGTGTGGTCCAAAATTACTGCACTAACAAGTAGCTGAAAGAGACCAGAATTCAAACATTGAAATAGATCTTCTAGAGTAAGCAGTGAAACGTCTTTATCTTAAGTTCGTTAGCCAAGTGTGTGTGATACAGCATTTCACCTACGTAATTCTAGGCTCCCAGAGACGAAACCATGGTAAGTCACCAAAGACAAACATGTTCACATAGTTTAAACATTATTTAACACCATCTGATTTCAAGACTGTTGTCAGTAAATTTTGTTAGTCAATACTATCAAATGGTATGTTCATTGTCTTCCACAGGATACACCCAGAGGAACCAATGTGAGTGTGATTTGATTTTTCATTTCAATATGCTGTTTTCGTAAACCTTGTTTATCAGAGGACTTGAAAATTTCCTGAAAATGAGATTAGTTCATCACAGTTCAAAGATGGCTAGTATCTGAACAACTTCAGTATATTGAAGCTTCTCATGATTTGAATAAGTGTGTTATTCGATGGAGAACATCGATGCACATTCTAACAACTTCCATATTCCACCCTATGACCACCACAAAATATTCAGTAGTCAGTGCCCCCAAATTCAAATTTGACGAATCGAACTGGAGAAGAATTTCGGAAAGCTAAACTGTCTGTATTTATTCAGAGACATAGTGATGGATGAATGTCGAAACGAGACTTCATTCACTTTTCAGTATGGCCTATTATCAACCTATTAACAACGTATTTTCATACTCATAGAATGTAGAGTTCAAACACAACGTATCGTGGGAAACAAAATACCTTTGTTAGAAAAGTAAATCAGCTGTTAGCAATGATGCATTGCTATCTTATGTTCCTTAACAATGAATTCCTGAGTCTTTCACCTACATAATTTTAGGCACCCACAGATGAAACCAGAGTTAGTCTCCAATGATAATCTTGTACAGTTAGTTTCCACATTTTTTTCGATATGCTTGTTGTTCTCTTAAATGAATTCCACGAATCGTAATGTGGTCGTTGAGGAGAATTTGAGTGTACTTTACATAAATTTGTATAGACCGTCAGTTTTCGTCAAGATGAATCAATGGATTTGATTTCCCTATGAAATTTATGACAATGACTCTCTGAGATTCACAGCATACCATACTTCCGTGAATAAATACAACATAAGAAGAGACTATTATATTGAAGTACATATATGAACAGAGGGGAATAATGTCATTCTTCATAAGCTGAATATTGAATACTGAGTAATAGCCGGAAATTTCTCAATTTGGTACGGAAATCCTCAAGACAAATGTCTATTTCTTCAAACGCTTCCAAAATCAGATGGAAGGGTATTTGTTAGAAGAACCTACTGGCCTAATGCATTCACTCTGACATTTCAAATGAGAATTATACTTTTTCTCTAGATGTAATGCGTTGCATCTCACTAGCACATCAACTTCAAGCTTCATTTTATTAATAACCGTCAATCGTTTCATCGATTATCAAAACGAAATCGGTCACGGTTTCTCCACTAAATTACATGAAGTTCACACAACTATCGGTCACTCATGATGAGTGGGCTAAGCTTCGACTGCATTCATTTCTCGTGGCAGGTTAAACCTCAGGCCGAATGTTATCATATTAAGAGAACAAATGAAGGCCAGGAGGCGCAGTGAGAACGTTTCAAATACGTTCACATTGTGTACATAGATAATGAAAAATTTTCTATTCCTATGACCTGGATTAGAAATATTTCTCAATGATTTCGTTGAGTGGATCCCGAAAGACGTGATGTGGGTTGCATATATGAAGACAGTCTGTTTAACTGGTGAATATACATTGTGATGGTTCAACATAATTTAGCTAATGGCTGTAACAAGATAGTAGAAATATTTGCTCGTGACAGCTGCTTCACTTTCATTCACCTATAATCGTTCATAATTAATGAGTTAAGTAGGTGAATGTTTCATACTGGTCTAAATGATATTCGCATTTCTTTTCGAAGTATTGGAGTGGGATATGAATAGCTACCAACATAGACACGACTTGATGAGTAAATACTCATAATGTGATCGAATAAATTTCATTATTCATGAATTGTTTCGAAACTTTTCGTATTTATATATTTCCACTACTCCGGTGTCGTCTCACACACTCTCTCTCCCCACCTCTGCACTAATGTATATTTATCAGCATTATGACACCAAGACCAAAATGAGTGTTCTGTCATATTCTACTTATAAATGCGTATCCTAAAAATGCTTATTAATATAATTACCCGATGCCAAATACCTGTAGACGAAATGGTCGTTATTTACTGAAAACCATATATGGCAAAAACTGAGAAAACTTCATCAAAAATATTGACATTTGGAGTTAGCAATTGTGAGGCTCAATGATCGATTACTTAATGTGCAGAATGACTGAAAACATTCCCATCAGTCATCTCCCGAAAGCAAATAACTAAGGATTATAAATTTCCAGACTGTAGATGTTACGAATTTTATGCAATAATTTGAGCCCCTAGTCAGACTAAATCATTTTACATTAGGTAAAATGAACTCAGCGTGTTCAGGAAAAAATCAAAGCGAGATATTACTGAACAACAGATCACAAGAATCCGTCACATTCGAATGTGTTGAGTCATACTGAGAATCCGTAGTCATGATTGTGTCAAATGAAGTACTTCTCAGTTGTCATCATTACTGTAGATATTTGTCATTCACCACTACCTTCAATTCATATGTCCAATGACTTCCACAGAATGGATCCACAGGAACCAATGTGAGTGTGACTTCATTTATTTTGCATTATTTGATGCTGTCTTAACAATATTTGTTTCTCAAGAGACTTGAAAGTTTCCTGAAAATGAGATTAGTTCGTGATTGGTAAATGATGACTAGTGTCTGACAGTCTTCAGTATGTTGAAGCTTCTCATGTGATGAATGATAAGTTATTGTGTCGAGATCATCGATGCATGTGCTGATAAATTTCTGACTTCTATTTCTGTGTATCACGAAATATTTTTAACTGAGTGTTCCTTAATTCAAAATATGGGGGATAAAAGTGGAGAAGATAAATAAAGCGTCAGCATTTATTAAGAGAGGTACTGACGGGTCTAATATGGAATCAGGAATTTATGCACTTTTCGTTAAAGATAAAACTAAAAGCTATATAGTGTAACACTTATAAAATGAGGAGTGCAAATCACCATCTATCACAGAGGATGATACTGCTATGATTGAAATAGTTGATCTACTGTGGGCACGGATGCATTTCATTCCTGTGTTCATTGACAACGAATTACTGAGTATTTCATCTATATGATTTCAGGCACCCACAGATGAAACCAGAGTAAGTCAATGGCGATAATGTTGTGGATTTAGTCGACACATCTCTTTGATATCCATTATTATCACTATTACTAATATTTTCTTATCGCCTTGAGTTGGGAGTGGAACATGGGGCCTTGACAGAGCATCTTCACTTCACCCTCTTTTCCCTGTAATATTTTCAACCGCCCCGACTTCCTTCAATCCATATGTTCGGTGACTTCAACAGATTGCATCCGCAGGAACCAATATCATTGTGATTTCATATTGGTTTATTTGATATTCTGAAAAATTTTGATTATCAAGAAACTTGAATGATTCCTAGAAATGGCCTTCGTTTTTATGGTTGTTCTTATTTGGCGATTGTCTGAACGTCCTCACTATGTTCATCCTTCCCATGGAATGAATGAATATGTTATTGTGTTTGGAACATCGATGCACGTGCTAATATATTTCCCACTGCTGTTTCTGTGTATCACGAAATAGTCTGCAGTGAGCTCTCTCAATTCAAAATTTAGGAAATAAGCGTATAAAGGTTTTTGGGAAAATAAGCCGTCAGTATTTTTCAGGAAAAATAGTGATTGATTGATATGGAATCAAGATTTTATGCTGCTTTTGGTCTAAGATTTTATCAGGCACAATACAAAATGATATTCATATAATGAAGAGTGCAAAACACAATCTATCATTGAAGGATCGGCGTCTATCATTGAAATAGTTCCTCTAGTTTAGGCAGTGTTATGTTTCTGTTTTATGTTTACTGACTGCGTATAATGACGTATTTCATCTACCTAATTTTAGGCAGCCACAGATGAAACCAGAGTAAGTCATCACGGATAATCTTATAAAGTTAGTTTACACATCTCGATGATATCCAGTGTGGTTGATAATTGCAAATGAAATCTGCCTATCATGTTGTGCTCACCATGGATAATCTATAAATACCTAATACTGACTGACTGGTGTCACAGTGAAGCTTTGTACAGAAATGTAGCAGTTCGAGTTATCATACTTCATGTAACATACAAAGCAAAGGAGGAGAAGTATTGCTAACACAGATATGCACTGATCATCTTTTTCCATAAGGATCAGTAAATAGACTTGTTTTTCCAGTGAAATTAGTGGATGTCTTCTATTGAGATCTCACAGTGTTATTGATAACTGACAATAATGCCTTAATTCTCCTCAAAATACGGAATGACGAAAGTGACTGTTATTTTGAAACACCATTTTGAGGTGAATGCTGTCTACTGAAATCCTTTACTGGTATCGCAAGAACTCCATTTCAGTTGATTTTCCTACTTCACCGAATTTCCAATTTCCATCTGTGTTTACAGTATGTCTCCATATTGATATGTGTATTGTAGAGGTATATCTTACGCCCCGTCACTTCGAAGGATTAGGAATTCTGAGAACATAATTACAAAAATAGCTGCGAGACTGAAGATTACAGCTGTGTATTTGTTACTCAGAGACATGTTCACAAAGTTTCACATATAAATCAGTCAATGACTGACATCAAGGCTTTATGATATTAGAAATTTCAAAAGTTTAGTAGGTAAACATGATGATAACAGCATAATTTCTTTCGTTCATCAATGTTCAAATTCAAGAGATTATTGTTCGTATTTGCCCTAATATCACAAGCAATGGAACACTGTCGTCTGACCTATCACTTACACTGCAGATATTATCTTGACATGTACAGAAATTATCGGATTGGTCTCACAAGATACAAGCGTACAAACGAATTGATGGTGACCTAGTTGGGAAGCCTCAGTAGTCCGTATTATCGGAGATATTTAAGTCTGAATAAGAGGAAGAAATGGAAGTTAAATCTAAGAAACTGCACACCATCAAACGTTATTTAGATGGTACGTTTATTATTGATGGCAATAGTGAGTCAACCGGAAACTTCACTGCTCTATTTAGTAATATTTATCCAAGTATTCTAGTGGACTCAGAATTCAAATTAAGTAAAAATTTGGATGGCACAGCGGTAGAATGTTCGCCAACCACTCAGGTTGTTCATGGGTTCAATCTTCGAACCTGACGCACTCCTCTATATCACTAAGCCAGTAATAAGACTGCTAAAGAGGGAAGGTTGGACACGAAGCTGGCAACTCCATCCCGTAAACATAAACACCACCCCTAAGGAAACTTCAAGGCTCTAGCTTGAATCTGTATGTTACACTGGTAACGTAAAGGAATAAAGAAACAGTTCGGGTTTCCTAGATATTTCAGCGACTATGGGGGACGACGGAACAGTTAAGTTATCCATATTTCGTAAGCATATATGGAGTGGATAACGTTCCAATTTCAGCACTTTTGTTACTATCCAGTAGAAACTTTGCCTAGTGAAATGCTATGGACAATTTGATATATCTGAGATGGCTGTTAGTGGGTTTCTAGGCTTATGAAAGTTCGAAAGGACATACAAATAGGGGTGGGTGGGGTTGTGATCCAATTTCTTTAAGTTCTTCATAAATGTTTTCATTTATAGAAACATACATCAGTAAATTCTGAAGGTGATTATCAAACCGTTATTCCACATGCAACACATCTGACGCTTTATCTACTAGAAATTTGGACTGATCTTTTGAGGATTTCATCCATTTTACTTTGATATTCAGATTTATTCATGTTGTGAAGTAAAATCCGAGGAGGGACAAACTAATGTGTTATAATTTGTTACCAGAAATATGAGAAGCGAAAAACGGATGAAGCAAGTGAAAATGAAATTGGTAAAGCTCAGTCAGAGAGAAGAAATGAATCATGAAATACATTTATTTTCATTGGATTTATTTCCTTCTCAACTGCTGCCACTTTCAAAAGATAACATTGAAATTATTCAAAAGCAGTGGTGATCTATTAGTTTATAAGTAATTAATAATCTAAGCTATGAGAAAGATGAATGGTTATAATAATAAGTCTAGCCAGTTCAGTAGTCTTCTCGCGACAGGAATTTGTTTCTGAATCATGTGTTCCTTTCACACTTACCTGACTGTACAAAGCAGAAGAAAAGTGGAATAATTCGATTTTAGGATGTTACTAAACCAAGTGAAAGTAGGATATATTTTTACAAGTCGAAGAAAGTCAATGAAATCTTGTATTAATTTATGATCATTGATTTCTCAAGAAGTTAGGATGACAGGAAAACTCGAAAGCTGATTTAACAGCTTTTATTCCTGTTGAATATTGTTCATGACTAATTTCTTATGAACCTGTGTTGGGTGATATCCATAATGTAAATTTACGATCAATCGATTCCGCGTAAATATCTCAATAAAATTTTTACAACTGATGTAAGGGTAGGATTAGGACTCCGTGGGCGAAAGTATAGTGCGATTAAACAAATTTCTTAGCTTACCTCCTATGATTTCCTTGGATAATTTCTATCAGTCTATATGTTCATTACCGTGGTTTTCTCTTACACTACCTCTTCACTGGTTTATTTTATCAGGGTGATAACACCAAAACCAATGTGAGTGTTTTGTGGTGTTCTACTTGATGATCCATAGGTTACTGATTAATATTTGTGTAATAACCTATTGCTAATTTCTGCGGCCAAATGGTCATAATTTACGAAATGATTAAGTAGACGACAGCGATAATGTGATCAAAAATTTTGACATTTGGTGTTAGTATATCGGAGCGGAACGAGTGAAACGTTGGAATTCAACAGGATACCTCCACTTTGTTCTGTTCTCTACATTCCTCTCTAGCTGGCTACACCATTGCATATACGCTTTCATGTCCTCCTTATAGGTTGTCCATCATGTTAGCTGTGTACTTCAAACTTGTTGTTTTCCCATTTGTGTTCTACTGGAGTGACGGCCTGGGGAACAATATCACACATCGGTCAATTCAGCTTATTTTTGTCATCGTCGCAATTAAACATACCAAGACACAGTCTTTTTGAAGGATTTCAACAGAACGCGTCAATTCGTCTCTTCGGTTGTATCGAAGAATTAACTAGTCTGTAATATTGTTGTTGTGCCTTGAAGTTTCCATTGAGATAGGATTGATATTCCGGGTAAAATTTTCTATCCCATCGCCCTAGATGTCCCATTTTTCCACAAACAGGACTGGCTAAAATCTAGTGGAATGTCGAACAAGGAGAGGAAGTGGAATGAAAGATAACATAATGTACAGAATCTTTAAAAATTATTAATTTGTTTCTACTGTGTGAAATGATGGATTTATATCTTATATTAGTTAATTACCAATGACTCAGTGTTTCATCTACACAACTTTAGTCACCCACAGATGAAACCTGAGTAAGTCATCGAGGACAACCTTCTGGAGTCATTTTACATATTTTATGATATCCACTGTGGATATGATTGCTTTCTTGTGGCAATTTCCACTCATTGTTACCTTCAATTTATATGTCCAATATCTTCAACAGGACGCAGACGCAGGAACCAACGTGAGTGAAACTTTAATTCCCATTATTTGATGTTCTCAATAAAATTTGTTTAGCAACGAGTATGAATGATTACTGTAAATGAGATTAGTTCATCACAGTTCAAAGATGGCTCGTATCTGAACAACTTCAGTATGTTGAAGCGTCTCATGATTTGAATGAGTGTGTTATTGGATGGAGAACATCGATGCACATTCTAACAACTTCCCTATTCCGCCTTATGACCACCACAAAATATTCAGAGGTCAGTCTCCCCACATTCAAATTTGACGAATCGAACTGGAGAAGAAATTTGGAAAGCTTAACTATTTGAATTTATTCAGAGACATAGTAATGGATGAATGTCGAAACGAGACTTGATTCACTTTTCAGTATGGCCAATTTTCAACCTATTAACAACGTATTTTCATACTCGTAGAATGTAGAGTGCAAAAACACAATGTATCGTGGGAAGCAAAATTCTTGTGATTGAAAAGTTCATCAACTGTTAGGAATGATGCATTACTATCTTATATTCCTTAACTATGAATTCCTGAGTCTTTCACCTACATAATTTCAGGCACCCACAGATGAAACCGGAGTAAGTCTCAAATGATAGACTTGTCATTTTCATGGAAACATTTCTTTGATTTGCATTGTGTATGGTTATTTCAAATGACTTCCATCCATCATACCCTGTGCACTTAACCAGCATAGATTTGCACTGACTGTCGGTTTTCGTAAAGATCAATAAAGAGGCTGTTTTTGATTACGAAATATGCGAAATATCCCATGGAGATTCCACATTGTTTCTGAAGACCAGCAATATTCTTTAAATCACTAAATGAATTGATCCAAGAGATTAACTCATGAATAATTCCCTTTCGAGTATTTATATAAAGGCGTCGTGTAGTTCAGCGAAATGTTTCTTTTCGGCGAATTCATTTTCTGAAGATGTTTAGTCTCATTTATAAGCCTGTTTGTCTCTAGTAAAAATAAATAATGAGAAGTGGTTGAATCATTATGAGAAGTAGTGCTGATATTAATATATATGTAAATGAGAAGTTGAATTACGTAATGAGACAAATAATTTTAAGAGTTGGTTTGTAAGGATTAGATTCGTTTTTACGAGTTTGACCACAGAGTGATATTGTGGTGAGAGCTGTCTGCAAGCCAAAATTGTAAACAACAATTGACGTCTATGTTTACGTCCCGAATCGTGGTCGTGAGAAAAAATAAGAAAAAAGCCTAACCTTGAGGAACTCAACAACCCATCACAGCAGACTTAGCGTGTGTAAATACGATTTGCAGATATATAGATAACTTTGTAAGCAACGGTCAAAAGCGGTACACAATAACCTTCAACAAGGGAAACCAATCAGAGGACGTTGCTTCACTGCTAAAATAACGAATGATAATGTACATGAACATCTATAAATATCTCTTGATTTTCTCAATAAAAGATCTGTTGCCTGGCCATTGTCCTCTGTCGTTACAATATCACTTAGAGAACCATTGAAAATCAGGGAGTACTGGACAGCTGTCTTATCCCAGTTTGAGAATCATCGGCAGTACGTCATTGAATCGGGTCAGAGTGGCTGAATGGTATACGAGCTTGCCTTGTAACCGGAAGGTCCTGGGTTCGAACTCAGTAGGATGAAACAGCTGTCCAGCACTCCCTGGTTTTCAATAGTTCTCTAACTGGTGACAATCTGTGGTCAAACTCGTAACAAAAATAATTTCATAAGTTTATATCAAGGTGCATGTAGAAAGAGAAGAAGTTTATGCTGACGAACAACTCGAGAGGGAAGATTTTTCAGAAAGGGTATGAAAAATAAGAGAGGTACTAATAGATAAATATCCAAGTAAGAATTTCTGCAGTTTTTGGCAAAACTGATATTCACTTATATACTTATAGAATGAAGAGTGCAAACCACCATTTATCACAGAAATAGTTCATCTAGTATAGGCAGTCATACGTTTCATCCCTATGATCTTTTTCTAATACGTACAATGAAATATTTCATCTACACAACTTTAGGCACCCACAGATGACAACAGAGTAAGTTGATCAACACATTTCTTTGATATTCATTGTGGAATGTTATGTGAATTGGATAGCAGACATTATAGCTTGGAAACTTATGTTAATCTTCGTGTTAGATGGTTGGAGGCAATCGGCAGGAAGCCTTGGACCTAGGTTTCGTGCTAGTTGGCACTCATCAGCAAGGCGTATCTGCAACCTTGAAGGAACTGATGTCCCTTCTGAGATTCGAACCCGCGTCACACAGTGCTGCAGTCAGAGACGTTACCACTGAGCTATTCAGGCTCCCGACATTGCAAACATGACTGATAGCATTCAGTCTGCACCGAAGATAGGACTAGACGCATTACACTAGTGACTGACTAGTGTGCAATCAAAAATATCCAATACAGTCCTACAGGAGGTCAGTCGCGAGCCTGAATAGCTCAGTGGTAACGTCTCTGACTGCAGTACTGGGTGACGCGGGTTCGAATCTCAGAAGGGACATCAGTTCCTTCAAGGTTGCAGATACGCCTTGCTGATGAGTGCCAACTAGCACGAAACCTAGGTCCAAGGCTTCCTGCCGATTGCCTCCAACCATCTAATACCAACAATTCACAGTGCACCGTAATGGCGAGCCACCTAGCATGGTGGCCACATTGCAAACATGACTGATAGAATTCAGTCTGCACCGAAGATAGGACCAGACGCATTACACTAGTGACTGACTAGTGTGCAATCAAAAATAATCTTCGTGTACACAACATAGATTTGCGTAGACCGTCTGCTTCGTAATGATCAGTCACGATATTTGTTCTACTGACGAAATATGCAGAAATATATCGTTAAGATTCCCGACTGCCACCTTAAACTGAAATTTTTCTTGATTTCTCCCGAATTAATGGAAGCTTATTTTGAAATAATATTTGAGAGGAATACCATATGTACATACTCTCCATTGAAAGCGGTTACAGCAGTCACTGAAAATACATTTCACTTGAATTTCTCTGAACTTCCTCTTTCCTGCTGTATTTTGATGTATATCTCTAGACTGATCCTTATTATAGATGCATAGCTTACTTTTTGTTACTTGAAATATTCGAAGTTTCGAGACTGAAATCACAAAAGTGGCTTGAGCTAATAGATCTGTAGCAATTGGATTGATGTTCAACATTGCAGTTGCTAGAACAATACCCTCTATATTCTCAATTTCTGAGCTTAGACCAGGCCACGAAGCTGGTGATGAACTAGTAAAATAAGTAACTTTCTGTTGCAGGAAATGATAATCTTTTATATATCTTGTGTTTATCAAATACAATTCATGCAGTTTTTGATCGACACAATTTTAGGAAGCCACATATGAAACCAGAGTAAGTGAACAAAGACAACCTTGTATAGACAGCTTACACATTACGCTGATATGCATAGTGTATGGTTAATTGAAGTGAATTCTATGAATCATACTATAGTCACCAAGATCTATGGTCTCTGTATTTTTTATACTCTAATGTTGAGAATGACTGTTTCTCACATTCTATTCGCAAACAACTCCAGCAGAAAAATGGCCTTGATTTCTGTATTTTATCCAGTAAACCAATGCCATAACCTAATCAAATATTTTAACATTGAGATACGAAATCGGAAGCAGAATGAATGACCACCAAATGTACAGGTGGACTTGTGACATTCCTCCCAGTCACCTCACAGAAGCGATATTAGGGCAAATGACAAAATTATCACAAGAATCTGTACCATTATAATACGCTAAATCCTTTACTAAATAAATATTCATTATTTCGTCGAACCAAGTGCTTCTCATTAATATATGTGTAAAACTTGGGCACTGTGGTAGTAAGTAATTCCATATTATGGTGGAGGTACGTAGATGACACATTCACTGTACTTAGAACACAAGATATAGATAGGTTTTTCGAACACATCAACTCGAAGGTTGAAGCAATTCAATTCACTTATGAATTGGAAAATCAGGAAGGGGAGCTCCAAATGTTAGATTGCAACGTAAAGAGGAAAGAAGATGGGAAGGTGAACACTAGTGTTTACAGGAAACCCACACACTCAAATAGATATTTGGACTTCCGATCATCCCATCCTATGTCAGTAAAAATAGGATTGGTGAAATGTTTAAATGACAGAGCACAAAAATTAAGTAGTACCAAAGAAAATCTAAAACAGGAAATGATACACATAAAAGAAGCCTTGAAACTTAATAATTACCCGGATAAATTAGTCAGGAAATATGTAAGGAAATGTAAAAGTAAAATAAATAATCATAGTAGCGATAGTGATAATAACAATAATAATGATAATAGTGATAATAATAATAATATTAATGACGACACCAACAATAAAGAATCTAAATCATCATTAGTAATTCCATAAAAGGAAGGAACCTCGGAAGCCTTACGCAGAATTCTCAACAAGGCAGGAATAAAAACGGCATTCAAACCCACAAACTCAATCAGAAACAAGCTTTGTCGGTTAAAGGATCTTGTAGAACCTTAAAAACAAAACAATTTAGTTTATCTAATACCCTGCTGGAATGATTGTCAGGTCAAATACATAGGTCAAACTAGTAGAACAGGGGCAGTCAGACTAGCTGAACATAAAAACTTGGCAAATTCTAGATTGGTTGACCCGAATAAGATAAGAAATCTAGAGAATAGTTCAGCTATAGCACTACATGCAGTTGCACACAACCATGCAGTATGATGGGATAGGATGACAGTTTTAAAATCTAATGTAGCAGCAGAGTGGAGGGAGAGATTGATAACAGAAGCTTTGTTTATCGAATCAACTGCAAATACATGTAATAGGAATGATTCGTCACCTGTCCCAGATATCTGGAAAATTCTACTACCCCTACGACAAATAGGAGAAAACAAAGAAAGCTATAAAACTCAAGTGTCAAAGTCGTGTGATCACAATTGATATGATTATGAACAATAAATTTTGTTCGAAACCATGTCATTCAGTAAATAATACTGTTTCACTGTGTGATATATCTAATAAACAAACTAATATGGAATCAAGTGCTTCTCAGTTGCCATGATCATTGTCATTATTTTTCATTCATCACTACCTTCAATTCATATGTCCAATGTCTTCCACAGAAAACATCCAGAGCAGCCAAAGTGAGTGTGACTTCATTTTGCATTATTTGATGCTGTTTTAACACGATTTGTTTATTGAGGAGATTGAATGTTTCGCGAATATGAGATAAGTTCGTGGTTGTTAAATGGGGGTTAGTGTCTTAACATCCTAAGTATGTTGAACATAATCGTGTGATCATTGATTAGGTTATTGTGTCGGGAAAGTGGATGCATCTCCTAATGACGTTCCTAATTCGGTTTCTGAGCTTCACAAAATATTCAGAAATGAGCGTTTTCAATTCAAAATTTGGCGAATAAAACTGGAAATGAACCATTGTCATCCATCTAGAGAGATACTGACGGGTCAATATATAATCAGGAATTTATAAACTTTTTGTTAAAACTCAATTCTAAAGGCTAAATACAATAATATTCATACAATGAAGGGTGCAAATCACCATCTATCACAGAATACGAGACTTATGTCTTTGAAACAACTCATCATCTAACGTAGACAGGGATGCATTTCATTCTTGTGTTTATTGACTACGTATAATGAAGTATTTCATCTCCATCATTATAGGCTCCCACAGATAATACTAGAGTAAGCCACTGGCGAGAATCGTGTGGAAATAGCTTACACACCTCTTTGATGGGCATGGTAATTGAACAATACTAATTAAAAAGATTGTTTTAAACAATTATTTCCCTTTATGAATTGCATCGGTGGTATAGCGGTTAAGACGCGTGGAAAAAAGTTTAGGGGGAATAAACAGTCTGCATCTATTAAGAAAAAAGCTGATGAATCAATTTCGAAGCAAGAATTTATGTTAATTTCGCTTATACCGATTTCATCATAAATAGGTTTGATAATATTTATACAATGAAGAATGCAAAACACAATCTAGTACTACAAAACGAGGCATCCTTCATTTAAATCATCCACCTCATGTAAGCATTGATGCGTTTTTGTCTTATTTTACTTAACTACGAATAACTGAGGATTACATCTACATAATTTCAGGCACCCACAGATGAAACCAGAGTAAGTCAATGGCGATAATCTTGTGGATTTAGTCGACACATCTCTTTGATATCCATTATTATCACTATTACTATTATTTTCTTATCGCCTTGAGTTGGGAGTGGAACATGGGGCTTCGACAGAGCATCTTCATTTCACTCTCATTTCCCTGTAATATTTTCTAGCTGGCCCCACGATTTCCCATTGGCTCTTATCATGTCCTCACATTGTCTATTCCATGTCCTTCTTTGGTAAAAGTCCGATCCATCTTCAATTTATTGTACATAAATATCGGGCAATATGTCTTAGTCTGTTTCCTTCTGTAAGCATGTTATTGCTAATTCTTTCCAGCTGGCCATCGGATGTTAAGTATACAGCTAGAGAAGGCAACTGTTTATAAATGTTTGTAGTAATCTGATGTAAATGCTTCCCATGACTCACCCAGTTCCTGTCACTTTGGAAGAACAGACTGGTGTTCAAAATTCAAATTTTGCTGTTTATGCTGAGTGCGTCGGTGGCAGAGCGGTAGAGTGCTCGTCAACCATGCGGGTGTTCCGGAGTTCGATCCACGGCCACTGGACGCAGTCCTTCACCTCGCTAAGCCAGTAATAAGACTGGTAAAGAGGGAAGGTTGGGCATGAGGCTAGCAACTCCATCCCGTAAAAATAATCACCACTGCCTCAGAAACTTCAAGCCTCTCGCTTGAAGCCCTATGTTCCACTGGGGAACGTGAAGGAAAAAAAATGAATTGGACACAGCAATAAGAAGGCGTAATTTGTTTAACAAAGATATCTTTTCGGCGATTTCATTTTTCAAAAGCTGTACAATCGCATTTACATAGATTAGTTTACATGGATACAATTATTATTTGTTTAATTACACATAGTGACGAAGGTGATGATAATTTTCAAATTGAAATGAAAGTTTGAAGGTACGAATATAGATTACAAGGGGCTTAGGAACAAGATTAAATAGGATTAGAAAACAGTTACAACGTATGCAAAATTAATATTTGATAACTGGAGAAATAATTTTAAAGGCGAATAAAACGTGATAATTATTTTCAACTTGATATGAATTACAAGAGGTTTAGAGACGCAGTGATAGAATGAATTACAGGTGTGAACAAAGTGAGCATGGAAACATATTGAAATCAAAATTTTCAACTTGAAATGTAAGTTAGGAGGTGTGAATATAGATTACAAGAGGCGTAGAAAAAAAATTACACAGGATTAGAATATAATTGTAAAATGGTTATTCTAAACGGATTACAAGTGTGATCAGGAGGATCATGGAAATAAACTTAAAATAACTGATTTTATAACTGGAAAAAATGGGATGAATTGAATGAAGACAAAGAAAGAAAATTACACACACAGAGAACAAAACAAAAAGCTGAGGGATAAGGGAACATACCGAACTAGGTTCATGGTAGTTGTAAAGGCTGAACTATTTTCTTTTGAACATATAGCTCCGGCTTTTTGATGCATATGGCGAGAGCTTCCGCAGTACAAAGAAGTCAGAAACACACCGCCTTCAGTAGATTTTTGTTTACTTTGTAAATGACTCTGAATGATGGATGAGTCAAGTTACTACGACGACGGTCCTCAGTTATAAGGCATTTGTCCTTCATTCTCCTAAGAACATCTGTCGGTCGCTGTTCCATCTGTTCTGTCTTATTCTCTACATTGTCTGGTTTTGAAAATTTATTATTATTAGAGCTGTCAACTTATTGATATACACATCTTTGTCCATAAGGACCACTCTCGAACCTCTGTCTAGAAGTGTAATGATCAGATCTTTGTTGTTTCTCAAGTCTTTAAGCTGGTGTTTGTGTTCTTTTGTCAGGAGGTGCCGGACTTTAGTTTTTGAATTGAGGTAATGTATGCAGCAGTCAGAAATTGTAGACTTGAAATGTAAGAAATCTGTATCAGAGACAGCAGTAATGTCGTTTGTTTGACTAATAAGATTTCCAAATTGGACATACGTTTGCAGTCTGTTACTTTATAGATTTACGTCACAAAATTTCAACCCTAAAAATAGGGCTTCTAGTTGTAGGGTAGACAAGCTGACGGGGGAGTGATTGAAAACAAATTAATTGGGGTCGATGGGGAACTTCCTCTGTACTTCAAAGGATTTGAGGCTCCTGTTCAATTCAGATTTGACATTCTCAGCTCGTTTGCTTTGCACCAAGATAACATATTCATTAAACAATTCTCTTTCACTTGATGATAGTTCGGAAAGAGCAGAAGACCTCTGTGATATATTTCTCTGTAACGCGAATATACTCAATTAAATAGAATCAATAAAGTTTCTTGTGTGACGTTGGAGAGTTTTAGAATTGGGATAAATGTGATGTCTTCAGAGTGCCTTGTTTGTTTAAATAGTGTAATGTATTTGTGCAACTCATTTCGAAAAATCTGATCACACACGGACTTGTCACAGGAATACATATATATATATATATATATATATGAAAATAATTACAGTTGAGAGGTGAGAAAATAGATTTAGGTCGAGTTAAAAGGACATATTGAAGGTCAAAATAACAATGAAGATCACTAGACCAAGGAAGACATGTAATAGCGCATCCACTCTGGTATCAAGACAAACATTACCAAGGAAGGTTTAGTGGTTTGTATTGTTATTTTAACCTTCAATATGTCCTTTTAACTCGACCTAATTCCTGTGACATGTCCGTATGTAATCAGGTTGTTCGAAATGTGTTGCGCAGATAAAATTCACGATCAAGACAAATTACGTCTTCTTACTGCTTTGCCTAAAATAAAAGGGTTATTCAAAGTCAAAAAGTTCGAAGCAAATATTTCGAATACGTTCTCATTGTTAAGTGGATTAAGAATAGTTTCCACTTCTTATTAAGGTATATCACTAAAATCTCTCAATAATTCCAATGATTGCATAAGGATAAATGAGATATATGTTGCATAGTTGAAGACTGTCTGTTTATCTGGTGGGTATACACTAAGATTCTTCAATATAATCCAGTTAATGTTTGTAAGAAGATAATAGAAATATTTTGCTGCAGACAGGTGTTTCCGTTGTAGTTCTGCATAATCATTTCCCATGATTTAGTCACGTAGTTGAGAGTGTCATAATGATCGAAATGATATTCACGTTGCCTTTCGAGGTATCAGGATATGGTACGAATAGTCACAAACATGGATAAGTACTGATGAGGAAATATGCCATGTGATTTAATAAATTTCATGGGTTATTTCTTATGATGTCTTTCAACGATCTACATCCTTCTGCACTTTTACTACGTCGTTGTCGTCTTTCTCTCACTTTCTCTCTGTCTCTGTATTGATGTATTTTTAACAGAGTTATGACACCAAGACTAATTATTATTGTTATTGTTCCCTTGGGTTCCTAGTGGAACATAGGGCTTCAACTGCACGTCTCCACTTGTTCCTGTCTTCTGCTGTGCTTTTCACCTGCATCCATGTTAGTCCATACTGTTTCAACTCTTCTTCACACGATCTTCTCCATGTTACCATTGGACGTCCCACTCGCCACCTCCTTTTCGGGTTCCACTCGAGCGCTGGCCTGACGCGCGATGTCACCCAGCAGCCTCCTCAGCCAGTGAGTGTCCAATCCATCTCCACTTTCTCCTGCATATTTGTTGAGCGATTGGTTTTTGTTTTGTTTGTTCCCATAGTTTCTTGTTGGTGATTCTTTCCGGCCATCTGACCTTCAGTATAGAACGAAGACAGTTGTTCAAGCTAGAGGCTTGAAGATTCTGTAGCAGTGTATAGTTTTACAGGATGGGGTTGCTAGCCTCATACCCAACCTTTTCTCTTCACCAGCTTTTAGTCCTGGCTTTGCGAGGTAAAGGAGTGCGCCGGCCGGGGATTGAACCCCGGACCATGTGCATGGTCGGCGAGCGTCCTAACCGCTATGCCACCGACGCAGTTGTTGGTAAAGGTCTGCAACAGGCTGTTGAAAATATTCTTTGTGACCCGCCAAGCTTCTGATCCGTATAAAATAACTGACTTGACGTTTGTATTGAAAATCCGAATTTTGTTGTTGATGCAGGCTGAGTGACGAAGATTTCCAGATTGGTTTCAGGTTGGTGAATGTGTTTCTCGCCTTCCCGATTCTCGATTTGACATCTTCGTCTGTTCCTCCTGTAGTTGAGACAATGCTCCTTAGATAAAGGATGAAGTAACCTCTTTCAAATCGCTCCCGTTGATGGTGATTGACGCTGGATGTTGCTGCTGCTGTTGTTGTTCTTGGTTGGTTATTTTCATAACCACCGTCTTGTCTATGTCCACCTGGAGTCCTGTCTTTGCTGCTTCTTCGACCAGTTTGTCGGTTTTCGCTTGTAAGTCTTCTATTTTGTGTGACATCAAACATAAATCATCCACGCACGAAATCCAGGTCTTCTAGGTTCTTCACGTCGGTCCAGGATATCCCTGTCTTCTCGTTTCCCACTGTCTGACGCATAATCCAGTCCACCACAATTAGGAATATCATTGGTGACTCCTGTGTTTACTCCAAGCGCCTCTCTGAGTTTTCCGTTGTGGATCACTTGACATGTGCCGTTGTCGTACAGCTGTTGAATAGGGTTGATGAATACTCGTGGTACGCCGTAGTACTCGAGTAGTTTCCAAATTACTTCGCGGTCAACGCTGTCGAAGGCCTTCTCAAAGTGTATAAAGTTGAGGTAGAGGTTTGATTGCCATTCCATGCTTTGTTCGATGATGATGCGTAGAGTTGCAATTTGGTCAGAACATGATTTGCCTTTCCTGAATCCAGCTTGTTCTGGTCAGAGTTCTATATCCAGTGAGTCCTTTATTCTCTCCAGCATGATGCGACTCAGGATTTTACTTGGCGTCGACAGGAGCATGATTCCTCGCCAGTTCTCGCAGAGTCCTAAGTCGCCCTTCTATGGTAGTTTCACAAGGTCAACTTTTCTCAGTAGGCACCTTTCTTTCCTTCCAGATCTTTTGCAATAATGGAGTCAGCATATCTACTGTCGTCTCTGGGTCCGCTTTCAGTGCTTCCGGGGGTATTCCATCTGCTCCAGCTGCTTTTCCAGCTTTCAGAAGCTTGACTGGATTGGAGACTTCAGCTTTCGTTGGAGGATTGGTGTCAACTTGCAGTTGTGTTTGTGCTGTTGTTGGTATTTCTGGACGGGTTGCAGGTGGTGGTCGGTTCAAGAGTTCTTTGAAGTGGTCTGCCCATTGTTTAATCTGTCCTTCTTCTTTGTTAATTGGGTTCCCTTCGCTGTCTTTTATAGGCTTCACTTGTGTTGATCTCTTCCTGGATAAAGACTTAGTTATCTGGTATAATGTCCTCAGGTCCGTTTTGCCTGCTGCCTTCTCAGCTTCAGTAGCCAGGTTGTCGTAGAATTATCTTTTATCCTTCCTGGCACTCTTCTTCACTTCTTTGTCCAGTGCTGTGTAAGTTGAGCTCAGCGTCTCTTTCTCTTGTCCGTCTTTGCATTGAATCATTTTCTCTTTCACCATTCTCCTCTCCTCTATTAGCTTCCAAGTGTCCATTGAGAGCGATTCCTTGTCTTGTCTCTTCTTTCTTCCTAAAACGGTTGAACACGTTTCGTTGAAAATCACCTTCAGAGAGTTCCAATGCTGTTCCGCACACAATTCTTCCGTGATGTCATGTAGTGTTTCCTGCTTTACTTTGGAAGTTGCAGTGAAAGTGTCCTTTGTGGTTGTGTCCTTCAGTTTTGAGTGTTGAACTTGCATTGTGGCCTATCCCCAGCTATCCTCGAGGCTTTCAGCCTCACCTTGAAAGTCCCTTGTACTAGATAGCGGTGTGAACCCACATCTGCTCCTCTCCTCGATCTTGTGTCCAGTAGGCTCCGTCTCCACTTCCTTGAGATTGAAATGAAGTCTATCTGGTTTTTGGTGTGTCTATCTGGTGAAATCCATGTCGCCTTGTGTATATCCTTGTGTTTGAACACACTGCCACCAATCACCAAATCATTGAAGGCGCAGAAGTCTGAGAAGAGTTCACCATTGTCGTTCATTTCACCGAGGGCCTCACGACCCATGGTGAGTTCTCTTCCAGTTTCGCATTCATATCACCCATCAGGATTTTGATATCACTCTTTGGGACGTTGTCCATTACTGTTTGTAGTTGTCTGTAGAAATCCTCCTTCTTCTCTTGTTCTGAGACGTTTGTAGGCGCATAGCATTGAATGATTGTAACCTTTTTTCCTTTTGAGTTGAACCTGGCTGTCATTATCCTGGAGGAGATTGGTTCCCACGGCATGAGAGCTTTAGCTGCTGTTGGTGACATCATGATGGCCATTCCCTCGGTGTGCTCGTGGTTGTCCTCTGGGTGACCGGAGTAGATTAATGTCTCTCCAGTTGATAGTTGGCACTTTCCACATCCGTTCGATCTGCTCTCGCAGATTCCCAACACTTCTATACCATATCGTCTCATTTCTGCGGCTACATGGGTAGTCTTTTCAGCTTCGTACATTGTATGAACATTCCACGTCCTCATCCTTATTTTTGCTTTCATCGAATGAAGGCACATCGGCTGACTGGCTTCCCGAAAGCTTTCACCAGCCTGCGTCATTTCACTTCCCCGATTCCAGCGAAAAATAAGGTTACTGTTTATATTTTTAGTATTTTTAATATATTTATTCGTTGAAGTTTCTGTAGCGATTTGGTTAAGTTTTGGTGGTGGATTTGCTAGCACCACGCCCCCACCCTCCCTCTTTATCCCAGCTTGGGACGGGCTAGAAAACTAGCGAGCTAGTAATATAGGCGAAGTTAACCCTCTTCCCCCAGGGAGGATCGAACTCCCGACCCCTGGTTTACAAGACCAGTGCTCTGACCACTGAGCTATGGAGGCATATGTGTAACCTCGTATTTTACTGTCATTTCCACTGCATATTCACCCTTTCAACATATCTGTCTCGAATAACACCTGTTTCTATCATTCAAAGAACTTCGTTTTGCTTTCATTATCGAATTCTTTCCTTCCTGAGGGTATATATTGCCTTCCTGTTAATCTTGCTTCATATACCGATTATGTGTTTTTATCAAGAGTTGATTTGTAGGGTTTTGATTTATTTTTCCAGTTTGATGACGAAATGATATTGGTTACAGAACCATGGAAACCATGGAATACTGAACAGCTGCCTCTTCCTAGTTCGGGATCTATCGGTAGTATTCACGACACGGGTTTCGAACGGAAGGTCTTCTGGTTACAGCGTAAGCTCGTAGACCATTCATCCATTGAGATCCGATCTAATGACCAACCCATGAATTCTAACTCGTATCAAGTCGTGATTTTAGGGTGACTACCAGTCAGTGTCAATGGCGAGTATTTGTCTTCACTCCTGACCTGGTTACGGCTTCTCACTATAAATCCAGGGAACTTCATTGTGAAGCCAGTCACTTACGAAAATCGGAATTATTAGAAGTTGGAATTCATTCACTCAGGTCTCATTGGCCGAATACGGTGTATGAGCTTGTTTTGTAGCAAGTGGTTCATCAGTTCGGACTCCGATGTGTGCGTACAGCCAATCAGTTCTAAACTGGGACGAAACGGCCATCCAGTACTCCTTAGTTTTCAGTGGTTTTCTAACTGGTTTCAATCCATAGTAAAACTTGAAACAAAGATTTTTAACGTTTGGATAGGCCGAATTATAACTCCAGTCAAGTGACATGTTTCTTAGTAATCACGTCTACTCTCTGTAATCTTCATTCACCACTATCTTGTCTTGTGCAGAATACATGAAAACAAAACAAAAAGAGTTTGCTTTGAATACGAGTAACTGAAAATAGCTGCTGATAGTCTTTTTGCAGTCATAATGAAATTATACTGAGAAGTACATAAGTGACCTGCTTCACGTTGACGGGTTACGCTTCGGTAATTTCATTCTCTACTTCCTTCAAACAGTAGACAGTTTCACACAAGCGATTCACTTTATCAGTTTAAACACAAGGAGAAAAAGCATATTTACAGGATAATACGAGCTAGTCTTATTCCACAGATTCTTTTCAAATGAGTGTATCCCTAACAAATGCAAATTATAAGTTTCGAAATTTCTGAACACACCTTCACAGTCACTGGGAGCTATAGATAGAAAGCATAAGCAACATAAGTCCAAAAATGATGTAGATAGACAAACTATTCAGTGTTAAGAGACTAACTATTCATAGTATGCAGGATCTTATCATCAGCTGACATCATCATGATGTGAAATTTTGTAACCAATCAAATCCCTACAAACCAACACTTGATATTCATGGTATAATTAGACAAGAGGAGGATAAAGTTCAGATTTCACTTGTAAACAAGGATTGACTAGAGACAAAATACACGATGGAACGACAGATTGAATTTATCCGTAGTGTGGTGGAGAGTTCAAGAGGGTGGGAGTGAATAATAAACTAAGATTAAGATATAGACAAGCGATTAACTAAACTTAGGAACTCAATAGTGAGTTCAACTCATTAACTGAAAATCGCAATCCAAACTTAGTGGAATGTTCCACAACAAAAGAAAACACAAAAGCACACGAACAAAACATATGCAGTTACCAAGCTGGTGAGAGGTTAGTTACGCTATCTTTCTGCATATATAGGTCGGATGGAAGTCATTTGATAGCAGTAACTTCTGTGAAACGAAGTAACCACCATTTTTGTGCATTGATAATTTCGAAAAGCTGACTAGTTTCCACTGTATGCCCGTGTCGATTACGTGTGTGGCGATTGCACTTGAGAACAATCTGCTGCCATTCGTATGAGGAAATTTAGGAATATTCTTGGGAAATCTAGTAAGCTCCCACCTCTCAGTCCTTTCTGTGTACTCGTTACCTTAAGTGAAGTTGAGATAAGCAGGATGCTCATCTACTTTTCATTGATTTAACGAATATATCGTGTTGTGAAGTGGAACGCGTCTAGCGGCGAAGAATACTCTTTTCAATGCATCCTAATTCTTTTGTCAGTTCTTATGGATCCTTCTTCCACAGTGAACACTCGTAAACTGTTTTAGGTTTCAGTTCAGGTGATTTTTCAGCTTATGAGTTGAACTCACTATTGAGTTCCTAAGTTTAGTTAATCACTTGTCTATATCTTAATCTTAGTTTATTATTCACTCCCACCCTCTTGAACTCTCCACCACACTACGGATAAATTCAATCTGTCGTTCCATCGTGTATTTTGTCTCTAGTCAATCCTTGTTTACAAGTGAAATCTGAACTTTATCCTCCTCTTGTCTAATTATACCATGAATATCAAGTGTTGGTTTGTAGGGATTTGATTGGTTACAAAATTTCACATCATGATGATGTCAGCTGATGATAAGATCCTGCATACTATGAATAGTTAGTCTCTTAACACTGAATAGTTTGTCTATCTACATCATTTTTGGACTTATGTTGCTTATGCTTTCTATCTATAGCTCCCAGTGACTGTGAAGGTGTGTTCAGAAATTTCGAAACTTATAATTTGCATTTGTTAGGGATACACTCATTTGAAAAGAATCTGTGGAATAAGACTAGCTCGTATTATCCCGTGAATATAATCTTTCTTTCTTTGTTCAAATCAGTGCACAGTGCTCTCCAAATTGTTTTTATGAGATGGCTGAAGTTAATGGTTTGGAAGACTTGAACCGAGGTTTATTGGCTTGTTGTCACTCGTCATCTAGCGAGGCGTGGCTTCAACCTTGATTGTACGCATTTTCTTTCTGAAATGTGAACTGGTATCACTCACTTCCACACTTACAGGAGTGACCACGAAGCTATCTGGGATGTGGAATAACCTCCTTTAGAACTGTAGGAGATACTTTCATTGAAAATTTTGCAGTATGTATCTAGTGTTAAGAGCCTAGTCGCAGTCCACACTTGATTGATAGAATTCAGTTTGCACCCGACAAAGGACTAGAAGCAGGACCCTGGTTACTTACTACCTCGGTTTCAAACAAAGACATTTATTTTATCTTGTAGTGACCACACAGTAACACTTTCTAATGTGGCGCCAACATTTTTCTTCGGGTCAATGTATAAAAGAAAGTCTGTTGTAACTTTCAATTTTTATTTTGACATTTGTTTCCCTCTGAGACTATGTTTTCGGGATAAACTGTCTCTCTTCAGGAGGTGATATCCTTACTACTGAATTTGGAGACGCTGGGTTAGCCCTTAAAGTTTTATTGCTCTGAAGATAACCTACAAATATCATGGGTGAAAACTCCTACAGCAATGACCATGAAAAATCAGATATGGTTTGCATTCATGAAGACTGTCTGTTTACCTTTGGAGTATACACTAACATCCTTCAGTATAATCCAGATAATGTCTGTACAAAGATAGTAGAAATATTTTGCTTCAGACAGGTGTTTCAGGTGTAGTTCTGCAAAATCATTCACTATTAGTAAATCAAGTCGCCGAACGCTTCACACTGATTTAATTGATATTTATTTCTAATTCTGAGCAACTGCAAGTATGATATGAATATCACCAACTTAGTGAGATAATGAGCGGAAAATATCCTTGAGGCGTAGTAAGTTTCAATGAATATTCTTTGTGAATTCGTTCAGTAATCTGCATTTATATATTTTCACTACTCCGGTATCGTCTCTCTCTCTCTCTTTGCAATGACGTATACTAAACAGGGTTGTGACAGAAAAACCACAGTGAGTATATCCTCATATTTTCTCTTTTCTTTTACGTTATGTTGTCACTAGCTCTCAAAGGAAACGTGATTATTTCATCCCGATCAACTTATTTTATCTTCATTATATTCTATTCCTGCCTGGTAATATAGACTGTTTGCTGTATGTGTGAATTTCGTGTGGATTCATTCATTCGGACTTTCAATTCAGTCCAATCTTGCCACATATTTTTAGAGGAAATTAAAGTTTCACTGTCTTTTATCTTTTGCTTTCCCTTATAATGTGCATGTCCATTTCTGTAGAACTCGTTACGAAAGTGGTTCATATTTTGTTTTAAGCGACCACATACGTTTTAACATTCTAAAGGAAATTTGAGCCACATGTTACTATCTGAATTGCATTTCATTATCAACTCACATCTCCCACACTGTTAAAAACGGTTATTTTCTCATCAGAGATAGTATCTGTAATCGATAGTGTTGAATTTTTGGTCCTGTCTTATATCGCATTAAGTAAAACAGTGCTGTGCATTAGGTTGGACAATCAGGTTGTCACTGGATGTCACCCAAGTACTCAAGTTAATTTATAACTATTGTCGATGGGAACACTAGCATTAGCTATTTAAACAGATTTACAGAGCACTGTGAGCGGAGGAAATCATCACGAGTTTCAGTATTTAGCTTCTTACATACACGAGATCAAGATTCAGAATTAAGTAGTCAGTGCTACTTGATGATTATTGTTACACAAATGATGTAAATGTCACTGGACAAAGTAGAGCGAAATCGAGGAGATGCATTACCTGCAAACAGCGGTTTTCACGCCTAAGCGTTCACGATAGGTAACTTTTTCATCTACAGCAAAATGAATTCACTACCGATAGCCTGGTTTTAAAAATCACCCACATGAGTTTTTTATTATGTAATGCTCATTTATTCGCTACATACTCAATGGTTTTCTGCAAATGAAACATTTCTTTCCGCCAAATCTAATAAGATTACTCCTGCAGTTCCTTCATATTTTCCTAACTTTATGATTGAAACAAGTAGCTTAAATGAGAGTAACATCAATTCCAGTCTATTTGAACGACACTGCAAACTTAACATTGTGGCTTATAACAGTGTATTTGTGAAACATACAAACCTGGTTAAAATAACGTTTTGCCAAACTCACCCTATGAGTGTCATAAGATTTTTTTATGATTCTCATAGACTTGCTTATGAAGACAGTATTAAGCTCCAGAGAGGAAATCCCAATTATAGATTGCATCCCCATGAATCGTCATCTATCTGCTAACCGGTTAAGTGGATGTTTAAGAATAAAGAAAGGTCTATACTTGCTGACATACTATCTGCAGTCTAGACTAAGTCTTCGATCGGTTTCATGAGAATCTAGTGGGTTTTTTCAATGAGAGAATAGTGTTAATGTGCAGTGAAAAGAAGTGTATTAGTGATACATTTCAAATCTTCTGGAGAACCGACAGCGACAACATTATCTTACAGTTCTATAAATATAATAACATATTGCTCACTAGCTATGTCGTGAAAGATTTTCTAACTCAGCCAACGCTGGGATCAGTCAAAAAAGATGGCTAAGCATTACGTTGTCAGTGAAAATGATCTGTGGAAGATTATGACATCTTTTGGAAAACTTGCATGAACTCCCATTGTGCATTAGTGAATATATATGCCTTTATCTGTACAGAAGACTTCATACCGTCACGAGATATTTTCAAACTAATTTTACATCTGTGCTTTATGTTGAGAAATATAATTATGAACCAGTTAAATATTATCTCTTTTAAACAAGTAGAAATGAAAGTTATTTCCCGTGAGTTATAAGCAATTTGTCAAAATGTAGCGTTTAAAGGTTTATTTAATCGTATTGACTAAGGGACTTAATAGGGATGTTATTTGCTTAAACTGATTGTAAAGAGAGTTACTTTGACTCGTCTCATGGTTAACTAACTAATTTGATTTAAAATAGCACTCATAAATCTTTACTTCGATTTAACAGCTGAATGTCATTCGGTCTTTTTCGCTATCAACCTTAATTTAAGTCTGTTTTGTTTTCTGTGAAGTTGTCACCCCTGGTGCCACAAGTTCAGAAACTTCTAGAACATTGTATCTCTCTTTTCCAGAGTCTAATGAAACTGATATGTACATTATGTGAATCAATACAGATGATTCCCTTTTAAATTGTATTGAGCAGATGAAATGATTACCAGATTACAATAACAAAAGATGCTGTCTACACTTAAATCCAGACTGAAAATTACCAACCAGATGTGAACAATAATCTGTTAGTGTTGTGACACTAGAATTCATCTTCTGTTTGTTCACAGCGGCCTGCTTAAAACCTGGGCTACCGGAAACCCCCATCAATAAATTGCATTTTATTTTTCCTGTTCACTTGGTTCTAATTGATTGAAGCATGACCACTAATGGTGTTATTTACCCTGAGGAGTATTTCAAGTGTTTAGATCCTGATAATTTGCTGATCTTTGATTAGACTGAGAAAAGGCATAGTCGTTGGAGGGGCAGTATATCCCGGTACATGAAACAACTGTTGCTGAGTTATGCCATTGGTTCTTAAAATGTATTCCTTGACCTTTTACGACTTTCTTTTAACTAAATGTCGCGCATTTATTTAAGGAGACAAGGAAGAGTTATCATAATGGATTAGTTTGCACTTCAGGTCAGATAGCACTATGTCATAGGATCTATTGTCAGTTAATATATTTTATCTGATGATCCTATACGAAGAGAAAATATCGGGCAATAAACTCCGTTAAAAATTATGTACAAACACTGTTGAGAATGAAGCTATTTTTGTTATCATTATTAATAAGGTATTATAAATTATTCCATAGTAAGCTGTGGACCTAGCTTACATGGTCAAATACAGTGGATACCTGAATACTCGCCAACAAGTTATGCTCTCTCCTAAAGTTTAGCGCATCATACTTCCAGAAGACACTTGCTATCAGTGTTCGAAACTCAACAAACAGAATCAACTAAAAGACAGTTGAGTCACTAGAAGTGTAAGTATGAGAATACTAGTGAGTCAACTAATCTCTCCACCTGTTAAAAACTAACTCTGGTGATGAAGACTAGAAACGCGTTGAAAACTATCCATCATTGAAAATTGACACACACACACACACAAACACACACATAGATCATTTCGACATCAAAAACCACTACAACCTGAAACCCAAACATTCGTTGTCATTTCTTACTTATTTTTATTCGAATAATACTTTTATTCATTTTTATGAAACTGAATATCAAACTAGTCCACTTTTTATATTTAATTCAGTGAATGGTTCTACAAGATGTAAGCTATAAAATTATCTGCATTTTGGTAATCAGTTTAAT
Organism: Trichobilharzia szidati; assembly: GCA_944472155.2. Lineage (NCBI taxonomy): Eukaryota > Metazoa > Platyhelminthes > Trematoda > Strigeidida > Schistosomatidae > Trichobilharzia > Trichobilharzia szidati. The sequence goes on along the minus strand of OX235271.1, from coordinate 30,394,098 downwards.
ATCCACTCTCAAATTGGCTTGTTATGCATTTATAAAATTGAATTTTAGTTGCATTTGTTGTATATTACGTAAATATCGCCTGAGACTACTTTGTGATATTGTAAAAATTGTATTAATTTTAAATTCAACAATCAGTACAGTTGTCTGATCAGCATTATGTCACACAATGGTCTGTTAGTTATTATCCTGCCTGATGATGATTCGATTCGTAAAGTACATAATGCGCAATATATATTGTTGTCTGAGAAGTTTGTACTTTGCAGGAAATTGTTGTCCAGAATGTGGCTATTAATACCATTACTCAATTTCAATGTTAAAACGGTGGAATTCACATCATTAACTATTTTTTTCATTTACATTTCAGATTCCAGATAGATGAACCAATGTAAGTAAATGTGCCGATAGTATAGAATTGACACCAGAGTTAAATGACCTTGAAACAACCAATCAGACACCTCCAGGTGACAAGTGGCGTTTAATTTATAAAAAACCAGTGTTAATAAGATGCATATGTAATAAAAATGAATTATACAGGTTTTATATCTCTAATATGATGCAAATATTGGTCCCAGTTTCTAATAGGAGTGGTTGTAGACAATATCAAACCAATGCCGATACAAAGTTTTATGTAAGTGGCTATATATCATATCATTTCGGGAACCAGTTACCATTCTAATGCGCCTTTCCAGATGGGCCCGGAATCCTTCAATGGAATTTGTATAGGTCCCACTAATTCAGAAGAATGATTGACTTTATGCTGAACAAAGTCTAGTGATGATAGTTGCTAATAACCTCCTCATTCATCTGTGTGAATAGTAGTGACTGGAAGGACTGGTTGTTGTATGATTGGTATTAAGCCATCGGCACTTCTGTTTGGGATGCGTTTAACAAACCCTTTTCGAAGATTTGTGTTGTACAGTTCCCGAACCCCAACACGATTTACTCTTCTCCCACCGCTATTCATTTTTCGTTTAATCAGTGATGATTCGTCAATATGAGTGATGACACCAACTGCTCCAAGTACAAAAGTAATTCCAGTGATCTTTTGTAACGCAATTTCCTGATTGTGCTTAAACCGCTGCTTTGTTGACATTTTATTATTCTTTGTTTCTGCAGCTGTAGAAGATACTAGTCATTTCAGTGGCTATTTGTGGCACACACGCAGTATTTTACTAAGGGAAGGTTTCAATTTCGAGAAGAAATTCTCTGAAAAATCACAACAATGTGCGACTTATCAACTCTTAAAGTCCTAGTCATTTAACAGTGGTTACATCTGAATGCATAACGATCATTAGTTCGGAAATACTTTTGCAGAGTCATTTCCCATCCACACATGCATGTTTTAGTCCTCCCTACCAACCCATTTCCCACACAGAAGTCGAAAACCAAATCAGGGTGAAAACTGCAACGCAAATTATGTGAACAGCGACCATTTGTAATGCTGAGCTACCTGACTGGTTGATTCAAGGTCATTTGGCTTTGGTATCTATTGTTTACTCTCGCTGTATATGTTTTATTATAATTCAACATAAATACTTAAATATTCAGTCAACTGTCTTAATTCACCATGTAATTCATCCATTTATCGATAATATCAGATTATATACTAATTATAGCGTTTAACTGTTACTTTTGTAGCCTTCCTCTCTGGATAATCAGGTTAGTCATTGTATCACTTTGAGTTAGTAGATTTTCTTCTAAGACAAATCAGCTTCATTTCTATATCCCTAAATATATATATATATATATATCCCTTTGGTTCCCAGTGGGCTTCAGCACCACATCTCCATTTCATCCTATTCTCTAAAGTCTTCTTTAGGTAGCCGAATGGTAGCTCGTAGGCATTCATCTCCACATCACCCTCAGACACACGTCTAACTCGTTGTTTCCCATTCAGGTTCCACTGAAGCAATGGCCAGGCGCGCTATGCTACTCAAGTGTCTACTCAATTTGCATTTGATCCATTTTCTTCGGAATATGTCTTCAGAAGTAGGTTCTTGGTTGGTTTGCTTGCAGAATTCTTTAATGCTAAATCTTTCTGGCTGGCTCTCCGACCCTCAGTATGGAGCCAGAGGAGGTAGATGTTGATAAATATCCGCAGTAGCCTGCTGGCAATGCTTTTCACGTCAAGTCAAGTTTCTGACACATAAAGAAGAAGTGACTTAACACCTTTATTGAAAATCTGAAATAAATTCTTGACACTAAGTGCAGAAGATTTCCAGAATGATTTCTGGATGATGAAAGTGTGCCTTGACTTTCCAATTCTGGTCGGTCTTGACACCATCATCTGTGTTGTTGTTGGTTGCTTATTTTTATCCCCTCTATCTACTCTTTGTTCGCCTGAAGACCTGTCTTCGCTACCTGCCTCTTCTGACAACTTATTGGTTTTCCCCTTCAGGTTTTCAAATTTATTGACATTAGATATGAATCGTTCACGAAGTCCAAATATTCTAGAGTCTTCTTATCAGTCCAACGTATTCCTGTCTTCTCGTTTCCCACGTAGGATTTGTTGTGAAATCTAGTCTACCGAAATTAGGAATATCACTGGTGATAGCAGGCAGTCTTCCTTACCTTACTCATGTCTTCCGTTCTAAAATTTTCCGTTGTGGATCACTTGACATGTGGCACTGTCATGTAGTTCTTGACTGAGGCCAGTAAATATTGAGGGCATTCCAGGTGCTAAAGTACTTTACATATATATATATAGATGAGAATTGCAGCTCAAGTGGATTATTTCTATACAGTTACATCAAAAAGTTTCCGAACTGGGAACTTACTACCAGCAAACAAAAGACCCAAAACAGAAAAAGACAAGATACGTACCATACACAAAATAAATAGCATAAATTGTGATAAACACTTTGTATAGGTGGAACCCCAGTCCATGAATGTAAACCAGCCGTGAAAAGGATCAACATGTTTTCTCGCAAATTGGTGCGTGTAGACACCATTTAGATTGGGAAAATGTAGAAATTTTAGGCATTGGAAACATAAAATATGCCACAGGATTTCTGGAAACCTGCCACTCAGATGGATTTGCGATTAACATAGATACATTTTTATACATCAAATTTACCAACCAATAAAAAATAAGCCACATGGCACAAGAGGTCAAAATCCCAGCCAATAAAAATGATGAATATTGATGTAAATTTGAAAACCAATGATGACAGGGTTTGTTAAGAGATACAATATATAATTAAAGGAGAATTCCAATAAGTCCTTTTCATGCTGAAGTTCGATTTTAAGACTTCCAGAAGGATACTGGAAGCTTTGCAGCCGAATTACCGGCTCCATAGAAAGCAACCAAATCAGTTTATACTTATACTGTGAAACTGTCCAAATTGTCTCACATTTTGGATTTCAAACATTTATCGCGCAACTCATTTATTTTTTAAACTTTTGTTTAATTTTGAAAATTCATGTTTTTAGCCCAATATTTTACGTACAACAGTAAGTATTTGCATTTACATGAAATTCTAGTAATTACAAGAATGGTATAATTGTAAGAATTATATGATACACTTTAGTGCAAAGGACTTGTACCATTTGGTGCCAAAGTGAATAGAAGTGTAGTGCTCAGGACATTTTAATTTGTTTAGCGAACATTTGATGTACACGATGCAGTTGTACATACCATATTGTATTCATCACAACTAAATTTAATTCAGGAGCATACTTTGTAAATGTTTTACTTCACGTAAATCCCTGGGCTACCGAAATGTTGAATTTCATCTGGATTTATCATTGTTTTAATCATCCAGTTATATCAGGTGACCTATACATGAACTTGTGCGCTGATATAACCTGCTTCTAAGTAAACGCTGCGCAATTCGTCAACAAAATGAAGATATACTTCATATTATTATTTTACATGTAAAGCCTTTATGAAGAAAAAGGTGTTCTGGGACTAAATACACTGAAATTTCCTGCATCATATGTTAGTATGCTGTCTCGAATAAAGCTTTATAGTTATTATATACCTTATGAATATTAGGACTAAAAAACATTTTAAATAATGAAGATAGTGTGAGATAGTTAACAATATTCAAACTATGGAAAAGCTCAACAATGGCGTCCCAAGTGTTGCGAATGCATGAGTGATATTCAGCCGACCACCAATCATAAACCTGAGGAATTTTCGCACAAAAAATGACGTATATTTACAAGAAAATGCATGAAAACACACTAAACAGGTTATCTTTCTCTGACATGACTTAAAAATACATCGCAGCTATAATGAAGAGTATCAGTTGCTAAGTTAGACTAGTTTCTGTACATGTATTCACCGAGGTGACTAAAGATAAGCTGTTTCTGTGAATCTTTTATCTCTCTTTTCCTGCTATGCAGTCTTCTCCGAAAGCCCTCCGTTGAGTTACTATGGTTTCCAGTAAGAGGATGGACGACTACTTACCAGGAAAATGTGGATAAGAAAACAAATATAAATAAATGTCATCAACTCTAAATCTATCCATAATTGTAACCCTAATTACAACCCTTATCCTAACCGTAAACCTAACTCTAACGCTAATTACGACCCTGATCCTAACCCTAACGAGCTATTAACACACTGTCCAAACAGTGCTTAAAAACGTGATCTGGGCTGTGAATAGAGTTGATATTTCAGCTGTGATAATGAAAGGTGCCGTTAGCCAACGACTAGCATGCGTTCAAGTTCATTGGAGCGTTCGCACTCCAGGGATGCTGTTGTTGAACTTCTGCCAAAGTATTTCACTGGACAGTACTTTGGAAGAAACAATAAATGTTAAATGTACGCTGAAGATACTTAAATTCTAACAGGCATGTATCATTTATAGCTGTTAGATTGTATCGTATCTTTTAAAAAGGAAAGGAAATTAGGTAAAATTTAACGGATATGACATCAAACAATAAAGCTTAAAGCTGCAAAAATAAAAATATTTACGACTTAAACAGGATCCTATTAATTAGAACATATTTAACCTTCGTTATTCTTTTTGAGTGGCACTGGATAAATAAATCTGGATCTTAGGGAATAAAAAGACAGTTGCAGCGGAGAAAATTTTCTTTTCAACGAAGTCATCACTAGGCTGTACATTTGTGTATTTATATCAAATGGATGGGAAAGTTCCAGAATAATTTCTGGTTAGGGGTTAAATTAATAACAATTACAATTAGGAATTAGAATGCCATAATAAACAGGGGGATGGGTAAAACTCAAACAAAGTAGCATGATAACTAAGATGGTTGACATTGTGCAATTGGGGGTTAGAAATGTAAAAATAACAAAATATACAGGATGTTTGGATAAAAAACTAATATGATGAATAATTGTTTATGCAATCAGGGATTAAATATGTAGAAATAGTAAAATGACTAAATAAACAGGAAGTGTGGATATGAACATATGGTAGTGTTGACAGGGATTAAGAAAACTTAGAATAACACGAATAAACGGGAAGTTTAGATAAGGAAGGCGATGGGATGGTCATTATTAAAAATTTTTCCCTGTTTATGATGGCCATGGCAGGGACAGGGGTTGGACATATTTCTTTTGGATACAAAGAGTGGGTTTGAGTTTTTGGATAGCTAACGCCTCGGCTATGCCCAAATGTCTTGATTTCACTCCCTTTGATAGGTTTGAGTGAATCTTATATATTACTTTGAAGGACTTTTCGAAAGGCGCTGAATGTCCTTGATCTGCTTTTAACAATAAATCACAGGGGGTTTAAACGCTTTGCGTGAGACCGACGATATTCGTAGCTTCATGTTACTAGTCGCGTCATGTTAAATAGTCGACTGGAAGACTATTTTCCAGTCCTTTCTCTTACTTCTACAAGGGTAGAGTGTTCAATAACTCAAAAAATGAAAACCAATATTAAATTTACTCCAGCCAGTGTGCTCTAAATATCCTTCATTTTCAAAGTAACAACAAACAAGAATTTCGGGGTTATCTGGTGACGCAAATCCTACCTTTTAAAGCATTATTCAATACACTGCTATCATTCGATTGATTCAAAGCCATCTGAGATGTCTTTACCCACAATTTTCAGGTTGTTTTGCTTTCATGTTCTATGAATTGGTTATTTAAATCACGAATTGAATCCAAATAGTCGCACTGATAGTAACATCTGAAATTGACACTGTGTACACAGGTCTTGAATTTGGTCGGTATTTATATGGGATCTGGAACACCTGAATAAAATGTATTGAAAATTCATTCTACTATATTTGTTGTATTTTAAAAGTAATTGTATTAAATCACATAATTCTTGAGTAGTCGATACTGAAGAGTTTACATTGTCCTGGCTACTTGATGCTTTTTCATGATCATTCCTGTACAGCTTTCAGTTCACTTGAAATAAATTCACAATAAAATACTGGTTAGGTAAACTTTTAAGCCTCTTAGTAGCTTTGAATTACACTGACAAGTTTTATTTCTAACTAGATAATTTGTAAAGCCAAGGATTAAATTTGCAGTTTTCACAGTTTGAGGAGGAGAGGATTCACTATAGTATCATTGGAAACGAAAATTATTCAGATAAGTTCTCTGCTTGATACCATAAATGGTAATCAAGAGACCCATGCATAAGTGCATAAAACAATATACCACAGACTGACTGAGATGAGTCGTTGTATAGCTCTTACATCAAGTATTAGCACTTGCTAGCGATAAACTGATTCAGCTCTCTGAGCGGAATTAGATCAGATACACCACCAGTGAACTTGACTTCATACGAGTGGAACAACCGTCTGGTGTTTAGATCACTACGGTCTGGCTGGCGAGCAATCACTCCTGCTTGATGTGAATGGTATACAACTACTGAAGTCAATCAGTCAATAGTATATAGTTTTATGAATTAGTAAGTTCATCTTGTATGCATATATGTTATTCTTGCGGTTTTCGCCTTACAAATATTCAACGTCATCTAAGCCATTACAATAGAAAACGGTGAATAGGGTGAAATCTATGCACAGGCTTCTGAAAAAGCCACTGCTTGCTAGATAGCTGTTAAAACATCCTTAATACCAATGGTTCATTTATATTACACAGGATCTACATAAAAACATTTTAGTAAGTTTGATATATCTTGAATTTATTACATTAAGGAGTTTATCATTCTGATTGTCTGATTGTTCCCTGTATTGAAAAGATTTTACCAGCCATATTTAAACAGTAGGCTTCGTACTTCATTCTCTTGTTCCATAACTACAAATTTTGTTTTTAAAATATCAGTAAAATAAACTATCATGAGAAGCCAAAAGTATGGTTACAGGAAGAGTAAACTCTAGTTTAATAGCAGTCAGATAATGCTAGAATCCTGAATGCAGCAGATAATTTTTTTATTCTGTTATCAGTTTCTATCTCTTAGTTACTAATATTCAAGGGTTAGTTTGAAGGGGTCTGATTTATTTCAAGTTCGATCGTGTACTGATATCGATTAGGGAACCATAAAAAGCCATAGAGTGCTGAACAGTTCTTCCTTCTAGTTTAAGACTCTTCCACAGTGCCTACCCACTGAAGTCTAAATCCAGGACCTTCCATCCACAAGATTAGCTAGTAGACCGACCAGCTATCGGGACCTGATCTAATGGCCTGAGTATGAATTCCAACTTCTATCAATTCTTAATTTTAGCGCGACCACCGGACAATGTCATCGACGAGCATTTGTCCTCAGACTAGGTATAGTGGGACCCAGTGGTCACGGCTTCTCACTAACGCTCCAGACAACTTCCTTATGTAACCAGGCAGTAGCGAGCATCAGCATAATTTTCAAAAGTTAGTGTGTACGGATTCAATTTACTTCATATTGGATGGAACGTCGATGGGTGCATACTTCCTGTGAGTCTTAAAGTAGGACGAAAAAGCTGTCCAGTACTCCCTCGTTTTGAATGGGTCTCTAACTGATATCAGCCTGAGATGAAACTTGAAATAACTAATTTCAGAAAATCACCATACCCTAATGTGTTATAGTGTCTCACACAAGAAAATGTAACTCAAGGAATAGTGATACCTGATATCACTATTTATTGTTATTTCTGTTATCCGCATATTTCTTATCTGTGTAACTGATTTCTTACCCATGACATCAAGCTCACAACTATTATGGGTAAAATTTGTTTTGATAAAGTCTCACAGTGTTATACCCTAATGTTTGCTGATGACGTTTCGAGCACAATTTATTGCTAATAATCATATCAAGGTTGATATGACTTCAGGAATACTTGAAGTGGAAGCGAAAAACAACTGGTGAATATACCAGCTGGCTTGTGGAAGTGTTCGATAATCATGCACCATAAAGCAGATATACAGTTTTATTTTTTTAATGACTCTTACTGTGTATCAGATGTCATGTGTTAGTTTCTTTAGCATGCATGTGTTAAACTTTGTCTTTCGTCAATGTTAGTTACGCGATCATGGTGAGTTATTCGATGATTTCAAATGTTTAGGATACAGATGATTGCAACTTTGTTTGAATTAAGCATGCGAACTACCATTGGTTAGAAGTTAACTTATTATTATTCTTTTGTATTCTCAGTGTAACATAAAGCTTCAACAGCACATTTTCATTTTGTCCCATTCTCTGTAGTTCTGTCTAGATGACCCCGAAACTGCCTAGAAGCTTTCGTCTCCTCCTCAAACGATCTTCTGTATGTCAGCCTCAAAATCGAACCCAGCTCATATTTTACTATTCGGGTTCTAATAAAGCTATGGCTTGGTGTGTAGTGTCACTCAGCTCGTGTCCGATCCATCTCCACTTTTCTTCGGAATATCTGTTGGGCAGTAGGTTCTTGATTCGTTCGCTCCCAGGTTTTGTTGTCGTTAATTCTTTCTGGCTGACTACTTATTATTTAGCATACGGCCAGTGAAGACGGATTTTGATGAAAGTCTGCGGTAGCCGTGCATTCATCTTTAGTTGAAACGTTCCTGCCCGAATGAATAAAGAAAGTGACCTGTTTCAAATTTAATAAGGTTAGATTAAACAATGAATGAGATGTAAGATAGTTGAGCGTCCACCTAAAATGTATGAAGGTGATAAAATGTATAAAAGGAACATGTAAGAGTGACACTAGTGAAGTAATTACTAAAAATAAAGGCAAACAATCAGGGAAAAGATCAAGACCACAACAGAATGAGATACTCAACCAACTTTGTCTGTACACAATCTTGGTTATATTAAGGAAACGCCACAGCCTCCGCCATATACGAATACCAAAACTTAACACCTCTTGTATGATCAGACCTCACCTTTTAGATAATCCTAAAACACTACTCTATTGGAGCTTCATGGCCTGAATTCACCAGGTGCTTGAGAATCAAGCTGGTAACTATCTCTACATTTTCCTTTTGATAACCATGCCAGACGATGTGGGAACTCAGTAAACAGAATCTACACAGACCTATCAAATAAAGTTCCTTTGTATGTAATGTAAAGTTACTAAAAACGGTAAACTGGCGAAATCCCTTAATATAGATCCCATTGAGCAAAATAAGATTATTCTGTTATATAGTAATAATAAAGTCTTCAAAGATTTTGGTCAGAAATTTTATTAAATTGTCATTTTCATCTCAACTTACTTTTTATTTGAGAATTGGCACAGTAAGTATTTACATGATTATTTGTTCCATATTATGGTGGATAGATTTTAACACAAACGTTGTCCTGAAGTGTTTCAAATCCTTGAAATATGCTTATTCCCTTGGTCCAAATAGTGGGCTAGCTAGAATCGTTAAGAAATGTACTGACATCTACTAGGACATCTACATCCATTTTCTTATTTGTTACATTGTTCTGACACGTTTTAACTTGCCTGATTAATTTCTTCTCCTTTTAGACTAATTGCAGCAAACTACTGAATCGAAGGTGCGTTTAGGTTTAACAAAGATTATTTTCAAATTACTTATTGGTTCCCATAGTAGTGTCCTTTCTTATTTATTTTGCCTGTATGCTTAAAGTATTACTCCTGGAAATATGAAAATGAGAGTTTTGCGTTGTAGAAATTCCACTGATTTCTGGGTAGATTTCATTACAAACTGACATTATTTGTAGAACAACTGAAAACCAAGGAGAAGTGGATAAATATTCCACTGAAGTTTTGGAATCTTTATCTGCTGAGACAGAAAACCAGGGATATATCCGGGACTTTTAGGTATGCGGCGAGGCTATTAAACACTCAGCATTGTTTTTCAGTGAATGAATATAGGATGAACTTGTGGAAGTTCAGTTACTAAGCCGTTATCAGTAGGATCCACTGTGTTAGATGTTAGGTTGGTTATTCACTGATGGCATCGGATGATGGTAGCTCTATATCACCTGAACTGAAAGAAGTTAGAATTCAACGATGATTAAATTTCTACCCAGTGACTAGATGGTTAACTGCACTGACTAGTGAACTATAGTCATAGGTTAGATACCTTTATAGGGTTGTGAGTGAGGGCCAAGAAGTTGGACGAAAAATATATCAGTCGCTCCTAATTGATTAAGGTTTTTCATGACATCCAACTGGAAAGTATGGGTAGTTAATTGGTTAGACAAATAATGAACACTCTTTTATTCCAAAATATAACTTCAAATGTGCAAGACCATTTCTGACGTATTATACTTGAATTACTGAAGTTCTGAACCTCTTATCAAATGAATTAAGTGTGACAACAGTGATGAAAATCAGGAGTAATTTGTATCTGATTATACGGCATGTATATTCGTAGAGACGTCAACCAAACTAGAGTAAGGAATAAGTATAAAACTTGCACACTGTGTTAGAGTATAACTCGATTATAGATTAGACTTTATTTTAATAAATCACACAATGTTATACAGTAATATTAACTGATGACGTCTCAAGCATAAACTATTGCAATAGCACTGTGTGATTTGTCGAAATAAAATCTTATCCATAAGGAATGCCTTATAGATTTATGACTACTCAGCCTTAATGTGTCCTCATTCCTCAAATGAGGAGTCTCAATAATTCATAATTAAGATAGTAACTTCAATCACTGAAAACAAACAGTGAAAATTTCACTACATGTACATAATTTCAAAAAGAAAAGACTATTCAAAGCATAACTGTTAGAATCTATATTAGACCACGAATAAAACACGAACTTATATTTATCGATACATGGGACGAAAAGACATCCTTTTTAAATTATAACGCAAGAATTTCCCACACAAACACAGACTGTCATATGTTGAACTGCGTGTGCTACAGATTTTACACCAGACTGCTTAGTATATTTGGTGAGTAGCATTTTCAAAAAACTTCATAAAAATAGTTCCAGCGGTAAACTCTGACAAAGTAAGAACGAAAATTGCATCAATGCAACTTAAACTCACGCTTCATCATTTCACAGTTTATCATCAGCTGGCTATACAACACCAACAACAACACACAAATATAATTCACATAAAAAATTTCAACATACACGATGACAAAGAGTAATTGATGTGATCTAAAAGTAATACAGGTCCACAATGATGTTAGTTGTTAAATTATTAGGAGTTAAACGAATAGACTACTCATATGATAACTGAACTGATGTTCTTGAGAAAACAGAGACTTCAAATCTTTACGGATAGAAATAAGGTTTAACTAGAAAGAGGGCATCAACACGATAGGTTGCGTAACCAGAGAAAATCAGTCTTTATAAAATGGTGAACTGGAAGTTATTAGTTGAGTGGCGTTCAAATGAAACAAACAATTTTATAAACTGGAGAATAGGAAATATATGAATTTTAAAATAGTGTTGATGGTGCAGTCCATGAGACATGCAATCTTCTAGCATTCTATCGAACAGATTTGATTTTCATTCACCTACATGTCCGAGTGAATTCGAAAAATGTTTTGAAATCAGTTTGTTATATAAGATAAATCTTTGGTACCTTGGATTTCATGTCCAAGACTTGTTGTCCTTAATGTATCTTCACTTATTATATCTGTATGTATATATGCGCGAAAGCAGACGAAACCAATATCATCTACAAGATAAATCTCATTGGTCAAAATAGACAACCTCTTCGTCTTTACAGCCATGAACATAAACTAGCCGCCAAAAGACACGATTTACACTCCTTCATATCAATGCATGCAGACAACCACGGACACCAATTAGACTGGGATAATGTTCAAATCTTAGACAGAGGAAACACTGAAAAGGCCAGAGAATTTCTAGAAGCCTGGTATTCAAATGAATCGGCAATCAGTAGACACACTGACATAGATAAGATTTACCAGGCCATAAGAAGAAAACTATATGAACAAAAGGTTGAACTTTAGGTCAGGAAAACAACTAATACCAATAAAAGTAGATCAGAGGGAGAGAAAACACACAAAAACAACCAATAACGTCCAAGGTTACCAGGAGGGATGTCTAACAAACTTGTGCAGAAATTGAAGTATGCGCTGAGGATTTTGCCTAGTAAGGCAATGAAAGCTTCGCAACCAAACCACCTAGCTCAGAGAATGTAATCACATCAAAATCATCTAATTGAGGAACAAATCTTTATTATATATAATAGAGATGGTATCTAGTTCAAAACTGTCTAACAATGTCAGTGAGATTAGTCACGTGGAATAGCACTGTATAAGCATAATTGAAAGCTGACAGTAAAGGCTTGGAATTTCGCTAGCGTAAATCCAATTCTTGAAGTCGAATATCCTTTTAACACTATAATGCAGGATATTTTTTTAGTTGGTGAAAATAATAATAAACAAAGAGAAAATGCCACATCAGTTCTCATATAATCGGAGATCCATCTTATTAATTTATGTTATTCACATATACTGGTTACAGAAATGTCATCTTTGTTTTTTGGTTTCCAAATATTGAATTGAATCAACTAATGAAAAATTTTCATCGTAATTATTTTCCTCATCACTAATAAAGTTCTGACTGTTTTTCCTCTTTCACATATATATTTAGGCGACTGGAGATGCTCTATGGATGCGGTGATCACGACTATATGAATATTATTGTATTTATTTTGCTTTGTTCAAGATGCTTAAATAAATCTGATGCATAAAGTCTCTGTGAATAATTTCTAAAACTTATTAGTAATTTGGTCTAAACTAAGAAGGATAAGGATAGCAAAGAGAATTCCAGTTAAATGTATCTGTAGCGATTTTACATCAGAAATTAATCGTCTTTCTAGATATCGGAAAATTAAAGTAATTTCCCTCTAGACTGAATTAACTAATTTCTATTCTTTTCAGAGAGACAACTGTTAGCCAGGTCAGAACCTAAAGAAACATCAATCGGGATTAAAGGAAATAGAAAAGCAAAACAAGTGATTCAGCGAAGGGACTCTTTTCAACAAATTTATTATCAAGCTGTACAATCGTATATATGTGGGGTTTTTTTTAAGAAATTATATCCGATGAGGAAATTGAATGATCGATGTGAATACATGAAATAATAATAGTTGTATGAAATGCAATTAAAATGTTTGTGATTACAATCATAAATCAGTGTGATTAGACAAAACAAGCAGTGTCATACATAGAACAATTCATAGGATGTATAGGAATTGGAAAGGATGTGAAATTTGATAATAGAATTTGACATTGCAAAACAAAACTGATTTAGATTGACAAGTGGAACGAGTGAAATAATACCGGGAACAGTTGAAAATGAGAATAATAATAGTAACAATTTATGCAATAAAGGAAGAGCATACAAAGTGAATACACAAGACGAAAAAATAAGTAGAGCCAAAATATGGTTAGGGATTATTGTACTTTGGCATAGAGAGATTAAGACTATGAAATTTGGAGAGGTTGAAAGAACTTTTTCTGTATACAGAGATCTGCCTTTTCTGCATCGATATCCAAAGCTCGAGCAACACAGATGAGCAAATTACTTTTCGCCTTGTAGTTGGCCTAAAAGGTGGAGGCTGTGAAGATAGGATGATCATTATCGACCAGATGTTTAATGATCACGCTTCCTATTGCTCCATTTCAACCTCTTCTTAACCATGCAGGATAGTGTTCTTGCACCCTCTTGGACAAGACTCAGTTCGAACGACCGATATAACTAGCTTCACACAAGCAGGTGAATTGATATACACACATCGAGTTTCTCAACTGCAGGATCTTGTCCTTCAGGTTGTTGAAGAGTAATGATAGAATTGAAAACACTGTTCTCAACGATGCAGTAGGAATGCCTTTTTAAGGATTGTGAGATCTTTCTCTCAATCATACCGGCTGCTCAGTCACCTTTGAACTCCAAGTTTATGTGATTAGTCACATTTCATAGGTTTTAATTGTATATTCTTGTCAATAAAACGTGGCGGAAATCTATTTTCTATTAGGATTTTTCTTAAAAGATTTAACTCTTCCTCCACAGTATCAGGACTACATATGCGCCAAATGGCATTGACACAGACAGTGACTGAAACATTCCTTCTTAGTTTGCCAGGAAGATGTCTAGGAATGAGATACTGTCATTACTCTCATTCTCTATGGTGAAGTTTATTGCTGAATCGGCATCATTAAACTTGTCAAGGATGTTCATTGCATCATTCTCGTTTTTCGTAACCAGAAATGTATCATCCATACAAAGACAGTAGAATTCCAACTCCTCAACTACTCATTTCAGTGGTTCATTTTCCAACCTAGCGAGGGAAGAGTAAATTAGGAATGAAACTACTGGGGAACCCACAGCCACACCATCAGTTTGTCTGTGGTATTCTTTGTGGAATAAGAAGTGAACATTCATTGCACATCTTAAAATAAGTTCCTTCAAGGAGGATAAAGAAATGGCGATGTCTATCTTTCGTTTAGTAATCTCATCACATATAAAATCCCCCGTCTCCATCAACGGTACATTTGTGAACAAGGAGGACACATCAAAAGATATCATAAACTTTTCATTAACATTAAGATCTTTTATTTTCTCGACAAATTCAAAACTATCTTTTACATTATGTTTCACCAACTCGTTATGCAGAGGTATCAGGAGCTTCGCCAACCATTTCGCTGTTAGATGATATGGGGGAACTGCACATGTCCAGTACTGGTAGAAGTGGCAAACCATTTTTATGCACTTTTGATAGGCCATATGATCTTGGTGTGACCATACCATTAAGCTTTAGAGATCCATCTGTGATCCTTCTGTGATGCTAACTTGTTTAAGTTCAGATGAATTGCTCGGGGGAATTCAGACTGCCTCTGCTGTATGTAAAAGTCCTACTCGTAGACCAAGCGAGAGGTTGGTTTTTTCTAAAAGCATGATTTGATTGGAGATCGTGACGTTTTCAATGGAATCTCGGAGTGAGTGGTAGGATACGTGCTTTCTTGCTGCTTCAAATAGATCTACTAACCATTGCGGATTGAGATGATTAGGTGAATTTGTCATGTCGAGAGTGGATCGAAGAACTGTGTGTGCCTTTCTTGTGAACTTTCGATAGTCCATACAGTTGGGGTATATTTGAGCCAGATGGTCACATGGATTCAAACATTTTGGTGTTGATTGATGATTCATTTTTCAGTTTTCGGAGGATACCTATTAGATTTCATTCGGTCCACCAGAGTTATGGATACGAAAAAGAATCATTCAATCACCTCTACAATCACGGCAACAACCGTGTTGATTTCTACTGAATTGAGGCTAAATTTTCCCTGAAATCCAGGTTCGTGTACAGTTTCTTTTTCGGAACAAGAAGCGTTTCGTTTCTCTGAACTTTTGAAATTCTTTTTATGCACTGACTAATATTAACTACTATGAATATTAAAAGTTTATCACTTTTTTACCAACTCTTTCATGAAAAAATTATATGTATACGCGATTGTGCACATAACTAGATACTTTGTTTTCATTAACTTTTGGATGAGGATTATTCATGAATTGATTTGTAACAGGCAGTGTTAACCAGCTAGTCACATTCCATCATTCGTTGAAGTAATATTTTAAGATACCTCGTAGACATTGCTTCTACATTAGAAAATAAGTGCCATACTCAACTTGGTAAATACCGCGTCAATATATGAATTAACACATCGAAAAGTAATTTTCATTTCTAAACAACACACATTTGTTTTCGTTTTAACAGAAACCTGTGCACTTAACCTCAGTTAGTTTAGTTGAAATCATAATCTTAGCAAGGTAAACATCTCTCCAACGGTTAGTTCCGCAATAAAAGTCCTTTAAAGCGTAACAACCTTTATGTTCTTTTCAAATATGTTTCCTGAATCCTAATTTTCTATCGTGGAGAAACTAGTCTTCTGATAACTGAAGCTGTTAATGTGATATTGCAACTTATCCGTGACAATACCATAATATTTACTGACGTATTCTATCCACTGTCAATTTGACAATGGTCGGCGATTCACTTCAACACTTGTAGAATAACACAGTGAGTGATTTTGAAGTGGAAAGTTCAGAAGTAAAACTACCCCGCCGCTAATGTAATAACTTACATTCCATCATTAGTTAGATGTGAGACCTTATTTCGTCTTCCTTTCATATATTCGAACACGCAGATATTACACGTCTCAAGTGTGTATTGGAAACTGACCTCAGTACTGGATGACCACTGTCCGAATCCCGGAACAGACATGGGTCCCTCGAAGATTCCAGATACGCTCTGATGATGAGTGCCGAACATGTACAAAACCTGGGTCAGGGGTGATTGCTTCTAGTCATCTGGTAACAGTTCAGAGCGCAATGTAATGGCCTGAACTAAGTGAAGGACTTGAATGAATGTCTTCTCTTTTTTATATGATATTGTTTGTTTCACCGGACATTCATATTGATACTACTTACATATAAGTGTTATATGAAAACAGGTTAAAGATATTTTAAAATGTCAGTCTTAAGGAAGTAATTCATCAAAGTTGGATGATCCTGTCGTTCACATTCCAATGTTAAATATTTTGTTTTAATTTTTACATACACAAACTGGCGCACGTTCATCGAGTTTGTAACAAAACCATATCCCTCAGATAAGTTCTGCACCTTTGTCCTTGGATAATCTTTACTTTGTATTTTACTCAAAAATAAGGCGCACTTAAGCGCTTTTCCCCTAATAACCAAATATACATTATTATTATTTGGTTATTAGGGGAAAAGCGCTTAAGTCGTCAGTACTTACAGGTTCGGTAGGGTGCTGAATTATTGCGTACTTGGGTAAAGTGCATCAAGTAATGACTGGCATAGTGTAGCTAATCGACAGCACTACCAGTACTTAACAGCCGGTGAGTCCGAAACTTATTTACCACATCTTAAACCCAATTTGTCCGTACCAGTATTTTACAATCCTTTCCTCTACCTCACTGTTTTATTCTAAAGTCATAGACAAGCATGCTTCTAGATAGGAATATTCTGAATACTTTTGCAGAGTACGGTAGTAAGTAATTTTCGCGCATTCTGTTGACGAGGTCGAGGTTTTACTATTTCCAATAACGCTGGAAAAGGGATATTGAAGCACTATGTGAACCTGATTTTTTCACCATTTGTTGACTTATTTCACTACAGAAGTGTAAGATTAAAACAAGTAAATAAATCTCATTTTAAAATCTCCATTACAACACAGGTTACTGGCCACCACGCATAGCCTTACTGTCATTGATATACAATGGTAAAACAACATGAAAAGAGTGACTAGATATAAGTGTCTCACATTAATAATATATGTGGACAAAAATGATAAATCACACAGTTTGAGTACGCTGAAGGTGAACGAATTACAGTGCAAGTTCAACCAAGATTGGAATTTTTCATTTAGCAGAATTTAAGGAGGTTAAATTGTTTATGTTATCTCGTAGTTCAAGAGTACGATAAAAAATACTCATGCCTGCGCAAACTTCATACTATGTTATTCAATGGTCTGATATGTGTAGGTGGTCGAATGCAAATCTCTCCTTGGTTTGATGGAGGAAAATGCCAGTTAATACTGTCACTGAAACATCACGTCACTGAATCTATTTTAAGAAACTTTAGAGACTGAGGGTTTTGACGTTAACAGATGGTACGAAATATACTAACGCAAGATCTAATACCTACAACTTCCACATTATTCCTTCCGCGCAGACCAAAGACAAAGCCAAACACCAGCGTGAAACATAGCAGAACTAAAAGGAAACGCTCAAGACGTCATAAGACCTCGAAGGCGTCATCAAGGAAGGGAGACGAATGTAAGGCGTGTAGTGCCATCGTTTCTAAAACTGACTCAGCTTTTGAATGCAATTTTCGCAAACGATGGGTACACTGCCGTTGTGACAAAGGGGTGCCGAAATCATACTACGAGTTTGTGAGAAATAACCCATGCTCGTGGTTTTGGTGCATCTGTCCACTTTGTCGCCCTGGCACAGTCCCACACAACGTGTCTGAGGATAGCAGGAACAACACGCCAATCTTGTGTCCCAACACAGTCTCATGCAGCTCCCCATCTGCTAACACCACACTGTCAAAACTTGGTACAGACAGTAAGAAGGACACTCCAGTCCAACTGACTGGAAATGCCAATCTTCACAAGGTGAAGATTCCCAAGGTTGCACCCACAACATAAGGGAAAGGTAGAATTGCCAAAGCACCACTTGCATCCACTAGCAAGCTCGCCAACACTGCAAACGCTGGCCAAAGGCTGATGAAGCCAAAAGTTACTGACGCTGCAAAGGAATACAAGCAGCCAAAGGCCAAACTTAATTCTGAGGTTAGTCGGTCCAATTCTTTTATCCTTTTTAATGTATCTGTGAGCAAGGATAGCTTGCTTGAACAGCGGGCCCTGTTTGATCAGGAACAGCGGTCCAACTTGTGCAATAAATTAGGTCTGCACATTAGTTCAGCGAAATTGTGCAGACTGTACAGGAGTGTCCAAACGCCTCAAGGTAAGCCACCTCCATTAGGGGTTACACGGGACTCTGCCGAAGAGGCCGAAAAAGTACTATTAATGGCTCAAGTACTAGCCATTGACAGAAATTCGAGCACAAGGGTGAGACAAGACAGACCATGGGCTATCAGACAAAGGGTGAGGGAGTTACTGGAACTGATGCCCTCTACCTCTATGATGGTACACGGTGTTCCGGAGCTAGAAACGGGCACTGCTTGTGAAAAACACATGCATGATGTACAGTAATGGAGATGGGTGTTATCTCAGATGGCCTTTGGGTGCTTCTGGAGCAATCTTCATTTTCCGACTAACTCGCCCCGCTCGCCAAAGCTGCTAAGTGTCACATTCAACTCCCCAGAGCAGTTGGCCATAGCACTTCAACGGTGGTATGAAATCAAGGGGAAAATGGGAGGATACATCCGATGCTGCGAAAGCAGACCTCGAACCATAAGGAGGCAGCAAACTGAGGCTTTAATACGTCCCCAAGCTTCAGTGACACTAGGGCGATGCAGTTCTGAGAATAACAGTCTGTGTCACCCAAGTGTTCTGCCTAAATCCATGGGAAACACTACAATGAGCCGGCTCCATCGGAATCGACCAACTAGTCCCAACACTAAGTCCCCTACCAGCACACAGCTTCACGTCAACTACCCCACAACACGCTGAGGTTGTGAGACTCACTGTCAGCTGCCTATATAGCAATGTGAGGGGGCTGAGAGGAAAAATATGTGAACTCCGAAATCTCCAAGCACACCTACAACTGAGAATGATCATTATCACTGAAACGTGGCTAACCCGCACTATCGCCGACAATGAAATCAGTATAGGTGATATGGTTCTGGTCAGGAGAGACATGGGTAATAAGGAAGGAGGAGCCATATATATATATATATACTATGACAGGCAACTTAAATGTGTGCGCGCAACGGACCCACCACTTATAGAACTCCCAGACTCCATATGGTGTCATTTCACCGTAGGCCACAGCAAGCACTTACTTGGTAGCAACTACCGATCTCCCACCTGTGGGGCAGAGCACAATCAGCTACTGCTCAGCACTATCACAGGGATACGAGACTTGGGCTATGACCAAAATCACCATAGCGGGAGATTTCAATGCCCCATCAATGAGCCTTGGCTCGGGGTATGCTAGGGGAAAATTCGGCCAAAATCTACTGCAAACTATTCGAAACACGGGACTGACTGAGAATGTTGGAGACAACATTAGGTGGGCCCCTGGTGGAAAGTCATCAAAACTAGACTACATTCTAACTAGTAACCAAATACTCGTAGAAAAGGTCCAGATCATGACTCGTCTAGGAAGTAGTGACCATGCAGTCATAGGTTTCGATCTCGTTCTCCGTGAGCATTTGCAGTGGGACGTTACGCAACCATGTCTGTGTTACAGCAAGGCTGACTATGCTGAAATGCGGAGGCTCTTGTCCGACGCAGACTGGCCCTTAGCATGGGATGAGCTATCTGTGGATGAACACTGGGAGGTGGTAAAAAAGATTATTCATACAGTAATCTCGGATACCGTCCCTTTAGTGACAACACAGCCCAAAAGAAAGTCATCATGGTTGAAGAGAGTGGCACGCAACGTATTCTGCAAGCAAAGCGGAAGGCTTGGTTTACGTGGTGCGCATCTAGGAGTCAGATCGACCATGATGCCTACCTGAAACTCAGGAACCAGTGCAATGCAAGATTCAGGAGGGACAGGAGGTCATTTCAGGCTAACCTTGCTAAAATCTCCTGGCAAATCCCAAAAACTTGTACCGATTCATGTCGGAAAGGAAACCAACCAACCAGGAGGCATGTGCCTTAGTAGGCCCAAACGGCCAATATCTCACTAGTCTGGAGATGGCTGAAACATTTAGTTTAGCTATCGCCAAACAGCTAAACAGCAATGCGGGTATTACCGTTACGGACAAAAATGGTGGCACCACTATTTCACCAGAGGAAGGCCTAGTGGCTACTCCCCAAATAAACCCCGCAATAGTACTAAAGAAGCTACAGCAACTCACACCTGGGAAGTCCCCAGGTTGTGACGACATCAGGCCATCTGTTCTGAAACAGTGCACCAAAGTTCTCTGTAGGCCCTTATGCGACTTGTTCCAACACTCAATGGATTCAGGGAAACTGCCAGGGGAGTGGAAAAGAGCCATCCTTTCTCCGATCTTCAAGGATGGGGATAGGCAAAATCCCACTAGTTATAGACCAGTAGCTCTACTCCCAGTGGTATCAAAAGTACTGGAAAGTATTATTGACAATCACATCGGGGAATATCTCGATAGGTCTAATATACTCCATGAAGCCCAACACGGTTTCAGGAAAGGCGGATCCTGTGTTACTAACCATCTATCAGCTTGGGACGATTGGACATCACGCTGGGATATAAATGTTCCAGTCCATATGGTCTTCCTAGACTTTGAGAAGGTATTTGACACCGTTCACTATGATCTTCTCCTACACAAAATAAGTCAGGCAGGTACAAGTAAGCCACTTCTGTCATGGTTAAAGGACTACCTAGCTGAAAGACAATTTTGTACTAAGGTCAATCGAGTCCGATCATCTTGGACCACTGATGTTTTTGATTTTTACCAATGATATACCATGCCGTCTAAGCTGCCCGACTCTTTCATACGCTGACGACGTAAAGATATGAAGGGCGATAAAGTGTCCGGAGGACTCAGATAGGCTACAGACAGATCTAAACCTTCTAGAAGACTGGGCGGTGGCCAGTGGCATGACTTTCAACCTGAAAAAGTGCAAAGTAGTGAAGTTACGCACCTGTAGACTGCATAATGCAAGTTACACCCTGTGCAATGAAAGCTTATCCTGCACAACGTCGGAGCGCTACTTAGGTCTAGTTCTAACGGAAAAAATGGACACAAGCGGAAATTACACGAAGGACGTAGCGATGGCATGTGCAGTCACACACTTTACACATAGACAGTTAGGTGCACTCACTCCTGACCACTTTCTCAGGTTGTACAAAACATACGTCAGACCACACCTTGAAGTGCACAATATTATTGCACCTCCCACCGCTTAGAAGGGAGGCCAACCTCTTGGAAAGAGTCCAACGACGGGCAACAAAAGGAGTGGTTGGTTTCCGAAATAAACCATATGATGAAACTCTAAAGAAATTAGGCCTATTCACACTTAGCTACCGTCGCCTTAGGGGAGACCTGATTACTGCCTACAAAATAACGAATGACCAGAATCACTCAAACAAAGGTGTTCTGAGATTGAGTAGGTATAGGCTCCCTCGTGGAAATCCCAGAAGGGTAGCTCACCAGAGGTCAAGGACCCGAGTGCGATCCCACTTCTTTTCACTGCATGTTTACTGTTCCTGGAATTCCTTATCGGCAGATGTAGCTATGGCAGCGTCTGTGAACGCCTTTAAGCGAAGGCTGGACAATCATGCAGCGACACATGAACTACGTCCGGATGGCCTATCCCCTTAAAATCCCATACACCATTCGGAGGTAGACAACTAAGTTCGTCGTTTTACTTGTCTACATTCTCTCCCATCTTACTCTCCTGACAACTCTAACTACACTTATTATTATCACCATCACTGATATATGTATATACATTCTGGCGGTACGTTCGAAATTTGTGACATTTTTGCACGTGTTTGCTCTGATATTCATTTACTGCTTATAGTCATATAATCCTTGAAATTATGGTCCAAATTTCTAAAAAACGTGTTCGTAGAAACACAGTTGTTTTAGATAGTGCCTCAACCTCGGTTATAACTGCATTACCACCCTGTAATACAGTATTAACTACTAGCTCACAAAATGGCTTGAGTGCAATTCTCACTCCTGTGATACAGATGAAAGATGTTCTGTTAGAGAACTCGGAGATCTGTAAATTAGACCTCCTTGTGAAAGATATCCAAAGGCAAATAAATGAACTTCAGGAAAAATTAGGTCAGTTTGATAGAATGTCACTGCCAATGTCAAATATCACGGAGAGCAGTTCTGATATTGGCCAGGTTAAGTCTTTACTGGATGTAACTCAAAGCAAGCTGTCGGATTTAGACCCAATAGCCTGTCTGTTCAGAAAGTAACCATGTTAACCTCTCCCCCAATAACTCTGGTTTACTAACGATTATGCTCCTGAATGTTAGATCTCTCCTTAACAAAATAACGTCGCTTCGCTGCCTGGCATACATAGAACGGCCAACACTAATAATGGTGACTGAAACCTGGCTTACTACTGATATACCTGACTCAAAGCTAGTAATAGACAACTACGACATCTATAGGAACGATAGAGTTGACAAAAGAGGAGGCGGCTGCTTAATATATGCCTCTAAATCCACTAACTCCAATACTTTTAATAACCCAACTACTGACAAACTCCCTGAATCTAAGTGGATAAGCATCCACACAAACGAAAATAAAATTCTCGTGGGATGTATATACAGACCCCCTAATAGCCCTGAAATGACTGATATAGCTATTGGAGAAATACTAGAGCATGCAGCTACGCTGGACTTTGACTACAAAGTAGTCTGTGGCGATTTCAACTTACCCGGAGTAAACTGGGATACCTGTACAGGACCTAGAATCCATGACGAGCTACTACAAGCTATAGACGTAGGCGGATGGAAGCAGTGCGTACGCCTCCCTACAAGAAATGAAAACACTCTTAACTTAATCCTTTGTCATAAAATTGAGCCCATCTCGATAGAGGTAGGAAATAAACTTGATAACAGTGATCACAACATATTGTACTGCACGCTACCATTCCGACTAACAACTAAGCACACACCTAAAAATTCCCCGGTGCACTATCAGTATAGGGACTATAAGAATGCCGATTGGGAATTCCTATCAGATCTGCTGAGAAGTTCTGACTGGGAAGAATACTTCATTAACAATAACTTAGAAGTATCACTCGATATTTTCTACAAAACAATTGGCTCAGCAAGAGACATAATCGCGCCCCTAAAATCTGCTCTAAAGACACCAACCCCATTTATAGACCGCAAAACGCGACTAAAACTGAAGAAATTGAAAAGGAAATACCATGTATTTAAGGAATTTAATGCGTTAAACCAAATACATGAAACTCTTAAACGGCTTGAAGATAAACACAAAATGATGTCACAAATTGAAGAAAATAAAGCGCTTGTGGGTAACTCCAAAACTCAGGAACTTTGTAGGATATTGCAGAGACGTCTGAAAAGCAGTAAAGACAATACTGTAAGCAGCTTGGAGCATAAGGGTATAATATACAATGATCCCCAGGTTATAAGTGAACTCCTCAATGAGTGGTTTTGCAATGACGCCAGAGTGCACCCGACTCCAAATTTCCAAATGACCTGCAAAAGCAACCACAAATTAGGCGGAATAGACTTTAATATACAAAATATAGACTCAGCGATTAAGACTTTGAAGTCTAATGGTAGTACTGGAACAGATGACATACCATCTGTCATGTACAAAAATGGTAGCACGGAAATGGTAGTCTTGTTACTTAGAATATTTACTCTCTCGTTGGAAACTGGAACTTACCCTGAAGTGTGGAAAACCACATACATATTACCTAAGCACAAAGCAGGGGCCAAAACAAGTGTATGCAACTATCGACCTATCAATATAACACCGGTAATATCCCGAATAATGGAGAAAGTGGTTAAAGACCAAGTGTCAGACAACTTACTAGAACATGAACTTATCAATCCATCACAACACGGATTTCTCAAAAAGAGATCATGTGTGACCTGTCACATAGACTTTTTCAACGAAGTTACACGAAGTAGGGACAACAGAGAACTAGTAATTGTACTATATTTCGATATAACAAAAGCCTTCGACAGAGTTCCCCATAATCTGCTGGTCAGCAGGTTATGCTCACTAGGAATATGTGATCCTCTCCTGAGCTGGATAAAATCATTTCTGTGTGGCCGAAGTCAGACAACGAAAGTTGGCTCGATAATCTCAAGGCCTAAACCAGTAAGTAGTGGTGTAATCCAGGGAAGTGTATTAGGCCCACTCCTATTCATAATATATATAAACAGTGTCTGTGAATGCTTTAGTGTAGGTAAACCAATACTATATGCAGATGACTTAAAAGTGACGTATAAATGCAAGAACACAGATCTTGGAATAACAGTAAACGCCATACAGCGAGAATTAGAAAAAATGGATAGATGGTGTGACACCTGGCAACTCCAATTTAATGTCGAAAAATGTGGCTGGCTCTGCATAGGTTGCAACAATTTAGAACTTGACCTGACAATTCAAGGCCATGCACTTCAACGACTGGAATCTGTACTGGACCTAGGGCTGAAATATTCACATAACTTATCATTTTCTGAACATATCTCCAAACAAGTGTCAAAGTCACGCAGACTTATCGGCTTTCTACTCAGGAACTTCTACAGAAATGAGTCTAGAATTCTGTTGTACAAGGTTTGTGTGCGTCCTTTATTTGATTACTGTTCATTCATGTATAGTAGCATACGCATAGAGGACAAATTGAAAGTCGAGGGAGTGCAGAGGTACTTCACGTTAAAATTACTCGGAACTGAAAATGGTACGAACTACTCCACTAGATGTGATACCCTAGGACTAGAAACACTATGGCTAAGACGCCTGAGACTAAACTTGACACTTTACTATAAGCTTCTAAACCACTTAGTTTTTACCTCAACTAATGGCACTCGACTTTCAGATGACAATGGTTACAAACTAAGACACACTAAGGGTACAGTAGCTATCGAACAATGTAAAACAGCCACCAGGCAAAAGTTTTACTTGATTAGGTATGCACAGATATGGAATAAACTGCCAATGGAAATGCGTCAAGCAAGTACATTGGCCTCCTTCAAAAAGGTGCTTAATGACAAACTACAAGAGTTTGCAAACGATAGTAGTTCTAGTTCCTATCTGAGAGCCTCCGAAATTATAGGTCCATTTAATGTATAAGCTTAAATACTACACCTGTTGTTTTTTGCCTATATTTATAATTCTAGATAAAACATTAACGGTTAACATATGTATCCTCAAACAGACAAGAAATCTCGTTTGTAAAACTACTACCTAACACAATAAGTGGAATAAAATGGACATAAACCGACAACATGAAAAAGGTATAACTCACCACAACATCACAAGGACAGCTGTACGCTCGTTGAGCACTATAAATACCTCACCAGCTACAACCCACCTTTCCTTAGATAATGTGATGAACTTGTATCCATAATGTCGCTGAGCAGTTAATATTCTCAACTCCTATCGGAACAGCTGAAATTCATAAACCTTCCTCACGCTAAGAAAATACCCACAAGCAGTAGAATTCCATTAATTAATGCGTCCGAGGCTTATGTACTTACTCCCAAAAATGACATTGCAGATCAAATGAGATAAACACATCACTGATTTCAAAATAACACATCAATGAACTATAATTCGAGGACTCTGCACACAACAAAGTTATGTACGAATATTTACTTCAAGCTTTATTTTTTTCCCAGGCACTTATAATCCATCCACCAAAGACCTGGTTATTTTGTTAATGCGAAGACAATACTCCTGGATTTCCTGTTGTGTTGCACTCACTGACGATCTAGCAGATTTTTCCAACTGTGCACAGAAATGATTGTATATAAGTGAAAAGGCTGTTTTATACTAATGGGATTAACATTTATCAAGTGTATGCATAATCTCCAGCGAACATGTAAAACATATCTTGCTACTGCCTGTAAATTGTGATTGAATTATATGGTTCTATTTCTGTAACAATTTGATGATGCCTGTAAACTGGCGTCCTTCATGTACTGTACTATGAGAATAAATTTATTTATTTATTTATTAAAATGTCCCCAGACACCCTAAATAAGGCTGTAAATCTGATTAACTGCTTGGCTGCTGAGATGATGAAGCGTATAACCTCTTCTCACCAGGCTATAGTTTACAATGTCCCAGATTCTCTTCCTCTGAAGACTTGTAAACACAAAATCCTGATTTGTTGCGGCATGGCTAGTGTTCCATGTGAATGCAAAAGACTTCGTAAAAAGTCTAACCAGGCTAACTGTCCCATTATTTTTAAGTTCAGTAATTCCCTTGATTCTAGTAAGTTTACTAAATGTCAGGATCACCTAAGACTGAACAGCAGTTATAAGTCTATGACCATAGCTCAGGATAAAACACCGTGTCAGCGCAGAATAATGCGTAGTAATAACCTGGTCACCTCCTCTAGCTTATAATTACCCAAAAACGATCGTGCACAGCGACAGTCACCTAATGCTGACATTAGCATTCAGCAAACCACACAACAACCACGCATGGCAATGGAACTAGGAACTGATTTAGATACTAGTACCCCTGTAAATAACGTCTCACCGAAAGATGTTAAAATAGGTAGAACTGCTGCAAGCTGTTCTAAGAAATTCTTACCCAAACGTGGTGACCTCACCACAATGAACAAATTTCGCCGGGTTGAGATTAATGATGGGGAAGAATACTTTGTATTCAATAAGCTTGCTGAGAGTAAGCGTGTCAAAAAACCCTCACCTCTTACGAAAAGTTCCTCTCGAAACACAAGTATATCTGGTGGTTTTCAGTATGCTCCACCTTATAGAAAGTCAGGCCCCAAAACCCCCAAAGTCTTGCAACCAAAGCGCCTTCCCTCTCAATTTCCTTTAAGTTATAAAACCAACACGAAAGTGTGTACCGGTATGATGGATAGTACGTGGATGGGTAGACCATTTGATGCTATGCTTTTTAACCGTCAACCAAGGCCCAACATCTACTATCCTTGTATCCAGGATCAAATGGTAAATTTTCCAGGTGTCCCGAATCACTGGTACGACCCATGGCACCTAGGACCACCTCACTGCACTCTAACCCCGATGCACAGACACCCAGTCCGACCCCCGTATCATTCATAAACTCTTGCGTTGTTGACGCACAAAAAGAGTTAGGTTATGGTGATATCTTAAGCCAGTTTGTAGTATGCCGTGACTTATTCACGATATTGCTAATTAATGCACGTTCCTTAATCAATAAGATATCTGAACTAAGGGCATTATTATTTATCGCCAAGCCTACTGTAGCTCTGATTACTAAATCATGGTGCTCATACTCTGTACTTGATGTGCATATAGGCATAGATGATTACACTGTACACCGTGCAAATAGAGATTGCAAGCGTGGTGGAGGATGTCTCATATATACACATAACTCATTCGTAGCCAGTAAGGTGGAAGATGAAATACTGAACGAGATACCTGATTCACTCTGGGTCGTCTTACAAGGAGATAAGTACAAGCTTCTCATAGGCTGTGTTTATCGAGCACCAAGCTCAACCAAAGAAACTGATGCGTTATTAGCTAAATCATTCGCACATGCCTCATCATTTAGTACTAATTACAAAATAATTGCAGGGGACTTCAATCTTCCAGAAGTCAATTGGTTAAGTAGTTCCGGCCCCCAACGCTTTGACGAATTACTTGCCACTATCGATTGTTATGGATGGCAGCAACACGTCCAGACACCTACTCGTGGCGGCAACATTTTGGACCTTGTGTTTTGTCATGACACAATCCCAGTCTCCACCTATGTTGGTAACAGATTTTCCAGTAGTGACGATAGAATGGTACTCTGCTCTCTGCCTTTCTCACCACTAAATACAGGAAACAAACAGGATTCAGGGAGCTTGATTTGTCGTAGTTACAAACATACAGACTGGGGATTAGTCCAAGAACTCATTCGACTCTGTCACTGGGATGAATATTTTACCCCTAACTCCCTGGAGGCTGTAGTGTCCCTATTTTACAGGAATGTTATCCTTTGTCTAGATACTGTTGCTCCTAAGAAGGTAGTGAAATTAAGTAGACACCAAGCTGAATACATTCCGAGGGCATGCCGCAATAAGTTAAGGAAGTTGAAGAAACAGTACTATTCCACTAAGGATATATCACTACTGCACTCAATCCATGAGTCTCTTGAATCTATCAAGCGCCAACGCTCTCAAAAGGACCTCGACGAAGAATTAAGGGCACTTGAAAGCACCTCCAAAGTTTATAACTTAACAGCACTTCTTAAAAAACGAATGCAGTCGACGAGGGACATCCCCTATTTACTTCATGACAAAGTTATCTACGATGTGCCTGCCACCATCTGTGAAATATTCAGTGAGTGGTTTGCAAACTTCAGTTTAGAAACGTGCATTCCTGGTGAAACCGGCCCCCTTACTAGCTCTTTCCTCGGAAGCATAGTGTTCACCGACCAATTAATAGAACAAGCAGTTAAAAGCCTGAAACCTTCCACTAGCACGGGACCAGATGGCCTTGCTTCTATAATTTTCAGAGACAGTGGGTGTGATATACCCCTACTACTTCTTAAATTCTTCTCGATATCTATGGACACTGGCACTTACCCTAATGAGTGGAAAACTAGCTTCATAATTCCACACTATAAATCCGGTGATAAGGCAAACGTCCGCAATTACAGACCTATAAATGTAACCCCAGTTGTCTCGCGAGTCATGGAGAAAGTCGTCAAAGATCAGTTGTCAGACTATCTACTTAAGGAAGATCTTGTTACAAGGTCTCAACACGGATTTCTCAAAAATAGGTCTTGCGTTACTTGCCACTTCGACTTTTTCAACTGCATCACTAGTAGTCGCGAAGCACGTAAGCTAGTTGTTGTTCTCTACTTCGACATATCTAGGGCATTTGACATGGTATCTCGCAGTATTCTCTTTGAGAAGCTGTATTCATGTGGGATTCGCAATCCATTACTGAGCTGGTTAAAATCGTTTCTAAGCAATAGGGTACAAATAACCAAGGTTGGATCTGTATTGTCTCATCCCAGACAGATCACAAGTGGAGTTGTGCAAGGTAGTGTCCTAGGTCCACTTTTATTTACAGTATACATTAACAGCATTTGCAACTGCTTCACCTCAGGTAAATCATTCCTATATGCTGACGACCTCAAAGTCGTTTACTCCTGCTACGCTCATGAACAAAGCGATATGGTAAATAAAATACATCTTGAACTAAGTGGTCTCGCAACATGGTGTGCTGGATCCTGTCTAAAGTTCGACATTGATATATGTGGCTGGATTTGTATCGGAAACAGTAACCTTGACCTGAATCTTGAAATAAATGGGCGTAAACTAGCCAAGCTCAACTCAGTCGTAGATCTCGGTATCAGATACTCTAGTAACTTAACGTTCTCTGAACAAACTGATTATGCCAGACGTAAAACACGAAGGCTCCTAGGATGCATAACTCGCAATTTCTTTTGTTGTGAAACTAAGGTTTTATTATATAAAGTATGTGTCCGACCTATTTTAGAATACTGCCCGTTTATTCTTAGCGGACTCAGACAAAATGACAAGCTTAAGTTAGAAGGAGTGCGACGGCAATTCACCTTAAGAATTCTTGGTTTAGAAAGTGGTCTCCAATACTATGAACGTTGCGACAGACTAAGTTTAGAACCACTCTGGAAAAGACGTCTTAAGCTAAACCTGATTTTTTACTACAAGCTAACGAATCTGCTCGTGCACTCCTCCGAGCCAATAATTAAACCTACCGCTGTCATCAGTTACAATCTTAGAAATCATCACAACCTAGCTGCTATAGAGCATTGTCAGACTTACATGCGGTATAATTTCTTCTTAAATAAGTTTTCAGTCATTTGGAATAGACTACCAGCTGATGTGCGCGATGCAAACACACTCGCAGTGTTTATCACCTTAGTCACCAGACTGCTCAAAGATGACAATTCACTTCTGCGTCTGACTCTTACACCCTCTTTTTCGTCCAACATAGATATTTTAAGTTCATTAAACGTGTAGTTACAACAAACTACAATTATAAATTTTTATATTATTGGAAGTACATGATAGACATTTTTACACAGGACAATAATATTAGTTCACACAATATAAAAGTTAGCATCACGGGGATAGTTAGTTAGTGCACCAAAATAACTATAATTACTAAACAGAATATAAATGGATATATACATATTAATCACTCCCTAAGTACTCCACTTGCTTTCTTTTGCGTTGTTGTTGTTTGTCTTCTTTTGTCTCTCACCATCTCAGCTTCCATTTGACTTTTTGAATGAGAATGAAGAATGTAGATATTTGCCCATTTACAATGACAAATGATCTGCAAACATTATTGGTCCCATATCTTACAATTCCCTCGTGAATTACGCATTACGCAAACTGGATTACAGTTGTGAAATATACCTTTATACCAATAAAAAAGTATTGATTTATAGTACTTCACGATTGTAACTTACAACATAACTGATCTTGTCTGCAAAAATAGCTTGCATTTCTTGAAAACACCCGTTTATAAGAAAATATAAACTGTCATTATTATTAGTCTACCTTGAGTACTATTCACTTGTGATGTTACGAAGAAAATGCTGAAAAAAGTATACAAGTGTATTACTTATTTTAAATTATTATCAAATTTGGATATAAATCAAGAATAAGATTCGATGCCGTACACACCAAAGTTATATGGAGGAATTACTTCAAGCTTTATTTTTTTTCCCAAGTATTTGTAATCCATCCAAAACATACTTGGGTTTTTTTGTTAATGCGAAGACAATATTTCTATATTTCTAGTTATCATATTGTTCCCATAGACAAAATGACTGCAACCTTATAATTTAACCATAAACCAAATTTATGTAATTTAAATAATACTTATCCATGCCTGTACAATTGGTGTGTCCCACACAGGTAGGAAAAAATGTATTTTATTAAATTACTACCCATGAACCCAAGAAATATCATGCCGGATCGGCCGTGGCCCGGATTAACAACGACCGCGCTTTCTGCTGCCGTGTCACAGGGCAGAAGTGATAAGTACACTACTGAGACACACCAGGCCGCGTGTGACCGGCCTCAAGCAGATGTCCCCTGGGCTCTGCGGTCACGCAACACCAACGTTTCTTCCATTTCAGGTACCCGAAGACGAAACTCAGGCGTGAGGCCAGCAACCCCACCCTGTAAACAAACCTGCTACAGAAACTTCACCATGAGCAATCTCCTTGCGACAAAAGAAAAAGTCTGTGTGGGGACATGGAATGTCCGCACTATGTACGAGACTGGCAAAGCTGCCCAGATCGCCAGCGAGATGAAAAGATACAGAATCCAAGTGCTGGGAATATGTGAAAGCAGATGGAATGGAAGTGGACTCACCAAATTATCAACGGAAGAGTCAGTGATCTACTCCGGTCACCCAGAAGATAACCACACGCACACCGAGGGCGTGGCTATCATGATGTCACCAACGGCAACGAAAGCCCTGATGCAATGGGAAGCGATCTCGTCCAGGATAATGACCGCCAGATTCAACTCCAAAGGAAGAAAAGTGTCAATAATCCAATGTTATGCACCCACCAACAACGCAGACCTCGAAACGAAAGAAGAATTTTACAGACAACTACAGGCAGCAATAGACAATACTCCAGCTGGCGACATTAAAATACTAATGGGAGATATGAACGCCAAACTGGGACCAGACAATACAGGAAGAGAACTCATCATGGGTAGAGAAGCTCTTGGAGAAATGAATGAAAACGGAGAACTCTTCGCCGACTTCTGCGCCTTCAACGAACTAGTGATTGGTGGCAGTGTTTACAAGCACAGAGATATCCACAAGGCTACATGGGTGTCACCAGACGGGCGAACCAAAAACCAAATTGACTTTATCACAATATCGAGGAAGTGGAGACGCAGCCTACTGGACACAAGAGCAAGAAGAGGAGCAGACGTTGGCTCAGACCACTACCTCGTACAAGGGACAATCCAAATCAAATTAAAAGCTTTCAGGGAAACAGGAGCTGCAGATAAACCACAAGCTAAGTTCAACACTCAAAAGCTGAAGGACCAGGCTACAAAGGACATCTTCATTGCAAACATAAGGGAAAAAGCCGAGACACAAATCAACACCAACGAAAAGGTCAGCGTCGAAAAGCACTGGAACAAATTGAAAACGGTGTGGAGTCAAACCTGCATGGAAGTCCTAGGCAGAAAAAAGAGACAGGACAAACAGTGGCTCTCTACGGACACTTGGAAACTAATAGAAGAGAGAAGGGTGGCGAAACAAAAGATTATCCAGTGCACCGACGAGCAACAGAAACAGGAGTTGAATGCAAGCTACAATGCACTGAACAAAAGAGTGAAGAAAAGTGCCAGGGAAGACAAAAGAAAATATTGTGAAACCATGGCAAACGAAGCAGAACAAGCTGCAGGCAAAGGAGACCTCGCTACACTATACCAAACAACTAGGCACCTTTCGGGCAAAAGTTCGACACAGATTAAGCCAATAAAGGACGACAATGGAAAGTCAATCACCAAAGAGGTGGAACAGAGGAAGCACTGGGCTGAACACTTCAAAAGACTTCTAAATCGTCCGCCACCTACAACGCGTCCAACAATACCAACAACGGAAGCAGAACTACCAATGAACATCGACCCTCCGACGAAATCCGAAGTCCTGAATGCCATCAAGATGCTAAAAGCTGGGAAAGCGCCAGGACCAGATGGAATCCCAGCAGAAGCTTTGAAAATAGACCCAGAGACAACAGCGGACTTGATGACGCCACTACTAGAGAAGGTGTGGAAAGAGGGCAAAGTACCCGAGGATTGGAAGAACGGATACTTATTCAAACTGCCAAAGAAAGGAGATTTGAGTCAATGTAAAAACTGGCGTGGAATTATGCTTCTGTCCATTCCAAGCAAGATACTATGTCGCATCATCCTGGAGAGAATTAAACAAGCCCTAGATGAAAAACTTCGTCCGGAACAGGCCGGATTCAGGAGGAACAAGTCATGCATTGACCAAATCGCCACCCTACGGTTTATCATTGAACAAAGTTTGGAATGGCAGTCACCTCTCTATCTCAACTTCATCGATTTTGAGAAAGCCTTCGACAGCGTCGATCGAGAGGTGATTTGGCAACTACTTCGCTACTACGGGGTGCCACCGACAATTATACATCTCATCCAACAGCTGTATGACAACGCTGCATGCCAAGTAATCCACAACGGGAGGCTCACGGAATCCTTCGAAGTGAGGACGGGAGTGAGACAAGGCTGTCTACTGTCACCAATGATCTTCCTGATTGCAGTTGATTGGATAATGCGGCAGACAACGGCAACCAACGAGAGAACAGGCATAAAATGGACCGACACAAAAGCCTTGGAGGATTTGGATTTCGCCGATGATATATGTCTGATTTCCCACAAACTGGAAGATATGCAAGTGAAAAGCAACAAATTGGCAGAAGAAGCAGCAAAGATAGGACTTCAAGTGAACATAGACAAAACAGAGGTAATGAAGATTCCTGGCCAACATCAACAGCAACAACCGACAACAATCAGCATA
Organism: Trichobilharzia szidati; assembly: GCA_944472155.2. Lineage (NCBI taxonomy): Eukaryota > Metazoa > Platyhelminthes > Trematoda > Strigeidida > Schistosomatidae > Trichobilharzia > Trichobilharzia szidati. Next base: position 30,359,898 of record OX235271.1, on the reverse strand, counting down.
AATGGGAGGAACCTGAAGGAAACAACTTCTTTCACCTACCTGGGAAGCATCGTCTCAACTACAGGAGGAACTGACGAGGATATCAAAGCCAGAATCGGAAAAGCAAGACAAGTTTTCATTTCTCTCAAGTCTATGTGGAGGTCAACAGCATTCAGCGTCAAAAATAAGATCCGTATTTTCAACTCCAATGTGAAGTCAGTACTACTATACGGATCAGAGACTTGGCGTGTCACAAAGAGCAGCTCAAACAAGCTACAGACCTTCATTAACAAATGCCTTCGCTCAATACTCAAGATCAAATGGCCGGAGAGGATCAGCAACAAAGATCTCTGGGAGCGAACCAACCAGGAACCGATCGTGAAACAAATAGGCAGGAAGAAATGGAGATGGATTGGACACACTCTGAGGAAACCAGCAAGTGACATCACTAGACAAGCCCTCGAGTGGAACCCGAAAGGGAAGCGACGAGTTGGCCGTCCAAGGGTGACCTGGAGGAGATCATGTGAAGAGGAATTGAAAGCGTGTGGGCAGACTTGGAGCCAGGTGAAAACTACAGCAGAGAACCGAACGCAATGGAGACGCATGGCTGAAGCCCTATGTTCCTCTAGGAATCAAAGGAAATAATAATAAAATTATTAAATATGCTTACTAATCGTATATGTAATTTATCATATTGATGATGCCTGTAAACTGGCGTCCCTCATGTAAAAAATGGGGATATATTATTATTATATCGACTTCAAATTTAATCAGCTGTGTGTTTTTACGTTTTCTTTATTTCTTTTTCTGTCTGTTAGTCTGAATAACTTCACTAGTTATATATATTAAAATCAAAATAAAATAAATTTATTCTCATAGTACAGTACATGAAGGACGCCAGTTTACAGGCATCATCAAATTGTTACAGAAATAGAACCATATAATTCAATCACAATTTACAGGCAGTAGCAAGATATGTTTTACATGTTCGCTGGAGATTATACATACACTTGATAAATGTTAATCCCAGTAGTATAAAAAAGCCTTTTCACTTATATACAATCATTTCTGTGCACAGTTGGAAAAATCTGCTAGATCGTCAGTGAGTGCAACACAACAGGAAATACAGGAGTATTGTCTTCGCATTAACAAAAAACCAGGTCTTTGGTGGATGGATTATAAGTGCCTGGGAAAAAAATAAAGCTTGAAGTCAGTTTTCATACATAACTTTGTTGTGTGCAGAGTCCTCGAATTATAGTTCATTGATGTGTTAATTTGAAATCAGTGATATGTTTATCTCATTTGATCTGCAATGTCATTGTTGGGAGTAAATACATAAGCTTCAGACGCATTAAATAATGTATTTCTACTGCTTGTGGGTATTTTCTTAGCGTGAGGAAGGTTTATGAATTTCAGCTGTTCCGACAGGAGTTGAGAATATTAACTGCTCAGCAACATTATGGATATAAGTTCATCCCATTATTAAGAGTGGAGTGTGAATCTGTCCATGTGGTGTTGTTGCGAGTTATGCCTTTTTCATGTTGTCGGTTTATGTCCATTTTAATCCACTTATTGCGTTGGGTAGTAGTTTTACAAACGAGATTTCTTGTCTGTTTGAGGATACGTATCTTAACCGTCAATGTTTTATCTAGAATTATAAATATAGGCAAAAAACAACAGGTGTAGTATTTAAGCTTATACATTAAATGGACCTATAATTTCGGAGGCTCTCAGATAGGAACTAGAACTACTATCGTTTGCAAACTCTTGCAGTTTGCCATTAGGCACCTTTTTGAAGGAGGCCAATGTACTTGCTTGACGCATTTCCAACGGTAGTTTATTCCATATCTGTGCATACCTTGTAGTGTACATTGTACCTTCGAACTTTTGTTTGAACGAACTCATCTGACCTTTAACCCCACTTCCTCTTTGGATTCCTGAATCTCCTGTACGGTTTCGGTTTTGCTCTCTCGCTGTGCTTTCACCTAGCACACTCTCCGAGCTTACCACCGTCTCAACTGCAGATAAGTGTATACCCTCTTATTCTTTATCAAATCTCATACTGCTTTTGTGTAAATATAACTCTGTTCCAGTCACGCTAGTTATCTCAAGTCTTTTTACCTTGATTCAGTTCGTTAGTATTTGCGCATTAGGCAGAGTACAATTAAGGTCATAAAGCGGTGAAGAATTTTTTGTAAGTGGCTAATTTAGGTCTAAGTTAACCCGAGTCTAACTCTTACAAGTGGTGAGCCTGAGTTTTCACCGTTTGCCTACTTATTAGCCTAACGTGTAAATAGTCCTTTTTCATATTAGCAATTTGTTTTTCACACAGAGTTATAAAATTTTACTTGCCTTGTTTTTACTCATATTTTTGTTATCATATTTGTTATCATTTTATTAATATATCGTCCCGTGTGCAGAATGGCCGACAACAGTTCCGCCTCAGAAATGGCTATCACCTTGCAACTGTCTGCCTATACGCAAATTAAGGCCCGAATGTTGGTAGTCTAAATAATCAACTATACGGTGAGTCCTAAATAGTAATGAATCCTATCTTACTGTTCTATAACTATAATCTTGTTTAGTCAAATCTTTCGGAACAAAGTATTATAAATTACTACTACTTATATGTTTAATGCTGCATGATTATGTACTGTTTTCCGAAATTACATTTGTTTATATCTAAAATGTCGACTCTGATAGTCTATTTTCCTTATACTTTTATTATTGTTCCTCTCCAAAATGCTGTAACAGATGAAACATACATGACGGTCTTCTGAAAGTAGTCACTCATACCATGACTTCGAATGAGTTGACAAATGAATTTTTTTTAAAAAAAAGAGAAAAGTTTGTGGCATATTATAACAGAAATTAAAAGATATATACAAAAAAATGAAGCATTTTGCCAGGGCCTTGCACAAAAAAGGTGGGAGGGTGGTGATTGCTAGTCAGCGGATATGATGGTGGGGACATATGAGAACCACCCTTATCTGTGGGACAGCACTCTATTGCTAAGGCTCCTGAGTTCGAATGGCTTCTGCAGAATAAGAGAATAAATAAAATTTTAAAAAAAGACAACAGAAGTTGAAAATTTGCCTAAAGCTGAAGTTTAAATAACAAACTCCTCGAATGCAAGTACATGGTATGAGTCCCCTACTTCAGAAGGACACCTAAATGTATACTTCAGAAAAACAGTAGTTATTAATAAGCCCTCGCTATTCTTCTACATAGTTCACGCACTTTGACTTTTGTGTTTAACTCCTATTCAACCTATATAAGTAGGTAAAATTATCTTCTTTTTTTCACTTAAACTTTTATTTTATTTTCGCAAGAAAGACTAGAATTCCATCACTAGAAAATCTCAGGGGGAAATAGTATTTTTTAAATGAAGAAAAAACAAAAAATGATGAACCCATGTTTTTTACATATGTTTTGAATTATTAACACCTATTATATACTTCTGCACCTCTCTGTCGGTTTCCTTGTGTCTTCTTCTCTTTTCAAAGGTACTGCCTTAAACGAAGGTACTGAAACAGTGCCGCTATCCTCGGAATATTGCTAGCCCACCTGGTGAATAACGGAACCACTTCTATCATGAAATCTGCCGACAAGTTCAAAGTTGGTCTCATATACAACTGGAAATGTCACAATTATGGTGTACTTACCGGTGAATTTGAAGTTTTATGGACTTTCAAACACTCTATGAATCATTTATTTACAATTACTGTTCATTCCGCATCTCTTATATTTCACGCCAGCACCTGTACAAAAATGCTACTTACCTTCCACAATTGGGTGAGGGTGTGTTCTATGACGTGTTAATTTTTCCGCGCCTCAGGTTTTCTCGTCTTTCATTGGCTGTAACAGTGGCGGTAAGTTTATATTTGACTTTGGTAGGTTGGTGATGTCGTGTGCAGCTGTGTGTGCTTGCGTCGTGCATTGTTTCTAAGGAGATTTGATGAATGTAATTGTAAACTTAGACTTATAAAACGTGTTGTTCTTCTTTTTTTGTGCATGTACAAGGCTTTGTTTGTCATACAGTCGGTTTTTTGGCCTGTCGGTTGCCTGCGATGCCAGCGAACCCGTGGGTTTTTGTGCTGTTCTAAAATTTATTGTTTCGTGCGGTATTTCTTGATGGATATTGATCAATCATGCATTTGAATATTGCTTTGTTTACTGAATTATCTTGAAATAGTTGTGACATAGATGGATGCTAATTGACGAAGGCTTTTTTGCAGTTCACAGCAGGTAGTCATTGCGACAGGAAGCAGTGCAGACGTTAGTGGAATTTTCGGTGAAGTAATGCTTGGAAGACGTTACTTCAGCTGGGAGGAATTTGAGAAAGCATTAGAAGAATTTCAAAAAGTGAGGAAGTTATTTAATGCTAACAATGTAGTTGTCCTGCACTCACTACGTCCGTATTCAGAGCAGAAGAATAGCGGATGATATATTCAAGTACGCATGTGTTGGTTTTAAATGTACTTTTGGAGTGCATCGTGTAAGGCCTGGCTTAAAATTGAGAAACAAGTCGTAAGAAGAATTATACTATGCTATTATGAATATTTAAGGTCTAAATTTTGCAATTGTCCTTCTTCGATTCGGGTGGTTTTGCATATTAGTGAATACGTAATTACTGCTCACAAAATGGTGCATAACCATCCATGCGATAGGGTGTACATGCAGAATGACCCCTGGTATAGAAGACTAACAGTAGAAGAGAAAGAAAACTTGGAACCCCTTCTTCAGCAATCGCACTCATCCGATGAAATAATTGCGCATGTTAAGGAAAAATTCCGCAAGGATATAACTCGTAGTGACGTTAAAAATATGAAAGCCCTAGTTAATAAAGGTAACTTAGACGTAATTGTTATTTACTTAAGGTATGTCCACAATTAACGTAATCGTTTATAATTCCCGCGTGAAATTGACATACCGTATTTTTTTTGAAAGACGCTATAGTCAGTTTCAAGGTCATGATGGGTTCCTGCGTCTACTGGTTATATGTTTTCGTGAATTCGTTTTCCATTGAATTTTAAAGGTTTTTTTGAACGTTTTGCTTGTTTTGGAGTCTGTAGGTCAGTTTTCTGTCACTGTATGCTACTAGTAAGGTTGTTTTTAGGCAGAAGTTCCCACTTATTATGTTGGTAGTTAAGGATTATGGTAAACCTGCAATCATTGAGCTAATTCACGTGCACTATGATAGTATAGTAACACTATTTAATAAATGAACTCCCTAACTGGTTTTCCATTGTTTGATAATGTGATTGAACCACAACTGTGGGATTGTTTTATCCGCATGACCGGCTGTAATTCATCACCTTGTTCTTCTTAATAAGCATTATCGAAGAATAGGTTAGAATAAGTTTAGAATTGTTGTAAGCCTGGGGTGATGACGGTATAGGCAATAAATCGTATTAGTCGCCGTTACTCGCGATATGCTATGAACTAGAAATCTTCGGCTGATAAAACGCATTACATAAGGCACAGATCGGTGTAATTTGTAACTGACTTGCCAAGCGCTCTCATCAGGAAACAATCAACCAAAGTCTATCATATCATTGCGAGCGAAAATAATTTTAGATACAAAGCCTGCGTTGTCATGCAGAACAGTAACTGCACCTGTCTGTCTTAGTCGATGAAGCAGGTCTTCCAAACTGCCGATTTCTATTCTACTGCACCATTTATTTTCATACGACTTACGTTTATACATCCTAGCCCGCATGTTTTTAATATCATCATACAGCAGGGCTTTGCCAAATTTATCATGCGCTAAATCCATTACTTCATGGACATCAGTATTCCTTTCAATGAACGGTTGTATAACTGCCATTTCTTGTGGTGATAACCGACGTCTAGATACATCAATGGACATGAAACTTGCTGTGCATGGATGGTTATGCACAGTTTGGTACTTTGTTATCCTGTATATGTTGGATTTGCGCCGTACTGTAATTACTGATTGACATGAAGTACTTTTGAACCTTGAAATTGTTAAAATTTACATAGACAGTAAACTTACCCTCTGTTCCTAAAGCCAGCACCTCGGGAAGCACGTTTACTTCCAAAAGTGCATTTAAACGTCACATGCTCGTATTCCATAGGACCGGATGGATCCTTTTTACTGGAATCAACCCGATACCATGTGTTGGATTCCTTTCAAAGAAATAATGAACAACTTAGTTAGTACCTTCATAAATGCATCTAAAGCTTCCTTAAATTGCATCCATGTATAAAATACACAGCAAAGCATTATCCTTTGGAATGTAGCTGTTACATCACACAATATAGATGACACATTCCGTGAAGTAGACGCAGTAGGAGTACTTTGCAACATCATTTAATGGTTCTAACAATTCCTAACGTGCACAACACAATGATTTCAAGTAAATGAACAGTTGTATGCATTTCATTGCTTATATACCACTTTTGTGACATAGGAAATTTACTTTATTTATGTTGACCTAGTATGTGCAATTCCCACAGGTCACTAAACTGAAAACTTAAAAAAGTAGATCACTTAATACATACATATATCTACATGTCCAAAATTAGACACATTATACGTTTAGCAATTTTTATTGAATTCTATTCCCATAGTAACAAAAAATGCATACATCCTATTTAGGACTTAAAATAAATGCATCCAAATTATTGTTAACTTATATTCACTTACTAGACATTCCCATATATCTCAATGTACTTTAAATACTACAAATGCATCCAAATAGCGTGTGACTATCACACTACGCTCACACCAAAAAATTAACACGCCGTTATATTATGGTAAGTTAAGACTGACTTTAAACTGACTGTAACTTTCCGTGTCAAAATAAAGAGACTGCCATTTTTACTTATATTTTAGACCAATAAGAAGCCAGCTAGCCAACAGCCAATCAAAATCTGCCTATATCGCTTTTCATTTTTTTTCAATTACAGTTTTGATTTGATGCTATTTCTCATGAATTATTCAGTTGAAAGCATATCTCGAAAATTACCTATTGTCTTATTTGTACATTTCTTTTTAAATATTTCTCTCAAATTTACCAGTATTCAATCTATTTCTAGATTAACAAATCATATATATTCTCTAAGTTCTAATTAGTGTACATTTGTTCATGCCTGTAAAAATGGCTGGTTTCTGTTCCAGAAATAAAAATTATTATTATTACCTTCTGGACTCATCATCCTGTTGCATGGTTCGACCACATCGAAGCTATGTTCACCCTACGACATATACACTCACAAGAGACTAAGGCGAACCTGGTTATCGTAAGTCTTCCTGAGAACGTCATGGAAGAAGTATCTGATGTCCTCGCGGATCCATCCCCGGGCTTGTACGACCGTCTCAAGCAGGCGCTAATTAAGCGCGTTGCACTTACCGACCAACACAAAGTGCAGGAACTATTCAGAGATGTTCAGCTGGGTGATAGAAAGCCCACTCAACTGTTACGTCAGATGAAACAGTTGGTGGCTGACTTCAAAATAGACGACGCCTTCTTAAAGCAGCTGTGGTTACAACGATTGCCACAGGCGATTCAGACCATTTTAGCTCCAATCAACCATTCCCCCTTATCCGAACTAGCTGAGGCAGCCGATAGAGTAGTAGAGACTACTACATCCAACACGAACATTTCGGCTGCCGTAACCGCTAGTCCCACGCAGACTAAGAACTCCTCTGCCGAGGGGTCATCAAACTTAGATGTGGTGGCCCACATAACTAAGCTATATGAGGAGATATGTAAGTTAAGACTCTATATGAGACCTAGAGGTCGCTCAAATAGCCGCACCAGCTCGACTCGTGGTAGATCTTCTTCACGAGCTGGCATCAGGCGTCGTAGGTCTCATAACTCCCAACCTGGAGTGTGCTGGTATCACCGGCGTTATGGTGACAAGGCCCAAAAGTGTACTCGCCCGTGCACCTTCGATGTCCAGCAAACGGGAAACCAGTAGGCCAACACGTATTGGCGACTAACGTCGCTGGCGAACCACTTCCATGTCGCCTCTTCTATGTTGCTGACCGTAACACTGGGACACGCCTCCTGGTTGACACTGGGGCGGAAGTTAGCGTGATTCCACCAACATCTGATGAGCGCCAGAAGCCACTTTCCTTACAGCTTCGTGCCGCAAACGGTTCACCAATCACAACGTACGGTAAAAGGTTCTTAGATCTTAACATAGGCTTACCTAGATCGTTTCGTTGGGTTTTCCTAGTGGCAGACGTAACCACCGGTATTATTGGCATGGATCTCTTGCAACATTATCAGCTACTGGTAAATACTGGCAAACACAAATTGATCGATTCAGCTACAAACCTCTCGATCTCCGGTGTTTTGACGCACACACCTTCATTAAGTCCGGTATATTCAACCCCTGCCTCTAACGGCCCTTGTGCTGATGTTCTCCAGTCCTTTGCCAACCTGTTCAAACCGGTTTCCAAACTTCCTTGTGTGACTTCTACCGTCACTCATCATATCGTGACAACTGGTCCACCGGTATTCGCAAAGCCACGGCGATTGTCCCCAGAAAAACTACAAGCCGTGAAGGCCGAATTCGAACATATGTTGGACATGGGGATAATCCGTCTATCCAGCAGCCCGTGGTCTTCCCCTTTACATGTGGTGCCAAAGAATAACGGGATAGACTGGAGGCCTTGTGGCGACTACCGCAGGCTTAATGCACAGACCGTGCCAGATTGCTACCCCGTACCACATATACATGACCTTACATCGTCACTAAAAGGTCCCACGGTATTCAGCAAACTGGACTTAACAAGAGCCTATCATCAGATTCCAGTTCATCCAGACGATATTCCTAAAACGGCAGTGATCACCCCTTTTGGCCTTTTCGAATTCCTTCGAATGCCGTTCGGTCTCCGCAACGCCGCACAAACATTCCAGCGATTCATTCATGATGTTTTGCGCGGATTGGATTGCGCGTATGCCTATCTGGATGATATTTTGGTAGCTAGTCCAGATGAGGCAACACATCGTCTTCACTTGCAGGCCGTCTTCCAAAGGCTTACAACACACTCCCTCACACTCAACTTAGCAAAGTGTGAGATAGGGGTCACGTCTTTGAATTTTTTGGGACACAGGATAGATAAGGATGGGATCTATCCGTTATCTGAACGGGTAGAGACTATCCAAAACTTTCCTCTACCCACATCCCTCAAAGCATTACGCACCTTTCTGGGAATGGTTAGCTACTACCGTCGCTTTATTCCCCAATGCGCCCACATCTTGACCCCCTTGACTGATATGCTTAAGGGGAAAGGTAAGTCCATCGTGTTCTCCGAGGAAGCCTTGACAGCCTTTGTAACTATCAAGAAGGCTATTGCTGATGCCACAATGTTAGTTCACATGGACGTCCAGCTACCGTTCAGCATTTCCGTCGATGCCTCTAACACTGCGATTGGAGCTGTCCTACAACAGCGTGTGTCCAATGCTTGGTCACATATTGCTTTCTTTTCTCGTAAACTTACTGCATGTGAATCTAGGTACAACACTTTCGGCAGAGAACTTCTCGCTGTTTATGCCGCTGTCAAGCAATTTCGACATTTCATGGAGGGCCGACAATTCACTGTGTTCACAGACCACAAGCCCCTGACATACGCCCTCCACACTACTACAGATAGATATTCTCCGCGCGAATTGCGTCACTTGGACTATATCTCACAATTCACTTCGGACATTCGACATATTTCGGGGGTTGACAATGCTGTGGCGGACGCCTTGTCTAGGATATGTACCATGTCGGCGCCGCCAACCATTGACCTGAAACAAATGGCACAACGTCAGCTTACAGAGTTAGATCCCGATAAGCTCTCGTTAAATACCTCCTTACATATCAAGCGTATACCGCTTGTTAATAGCGAGGGTACAATCCTCTGCGATCTGTCCACCGGTACCCCGAGACCCATCGTTCCACCTTCATTGCGCCGTACGGTATTCGATAGCCTCCACAACCTTTTCTACCCAGGTATCCGGGCAACGGACAAACTAGTGTCAGCTGGATTTGTCTGGCCTGGTATAAATCGCGACGTGCGTATCTGGGCACGTGCCTGTGTGCCGTGTCAACGAGCTAAAGTCCACAAACACAACATCACTCCAGTGGGTTCCTTCTCCACACCCGATGCTCGCTTTAGTCACGTACATCTAGATATAGTGAGTCCTCTACCACCATCAAACGGCCACTGTTACTTGTTGACATGTGTCGACTGGTTCACTCGTTGGCCAGAAGCTATTCCCATCGCCGACACGACCGCGGAAACCATTTGCCGAGTGTTCATGGAACGCTGGGTAGCTCAATTCGGATGCCCATCTTCGGTGACTACAGACCGTGGACAGCAGTTTGAACCAACCCACTTCAAGAAGCTCTTAGAGCTGCTGGGGTGCAAACGCATCCGAACAACCGCGTACCACCCAGCAGCAAATGCACTTGTAGAGCGTTTTCACCGCCAACTGAAAGCTTCGTTAATGGCTACCGAGAATACTAAGTGGACCGAGTCCCTTCCCCTAGTGCTACTTAGCATCCGTTCCACGCTCAAAGCAGACTTACAGTGCACCTCCGCAGAGTTGGTGTTCGGTACCACCCTTCGTCTACCGGGTGAAATTATCTCACCTGAAAGTGGTGAACCAAGTGTTACGGATGTACATTGTTATGCTCAGAACCTCAAGCGCCTTATGCAGCGCCTGCAACCAACTCCCACACGCACACAAAACAAGAGAGTGCAAGTAGATGCTAGGCTGGATGACTGTACACACGTTTTTGTGCGTTGCGACGCCGTTCGCAGACCGTTACAACCCCCTTATGATGGACCATTCAAGGTCGTTAGTAGGAAAGAAAAATTTTTTGTTATTGATCGACTTGGCCGTCAAGACACCGTAAGTGTCGACAGACTTAAAGCGGCCAACATCGAAGAATCTGTACCCCTCACGCCTACACAACCAGCAACTACGCCCACACCCCAGCCAAGTTCGATTGTTGAAAATCGTACTAAACCTATCAGTTCGCCAGATGCAACGAGTAAGGCAACAGTTACACGCGCCGGTCGGCGTGTGTACTGGCCTAAGCGATTCTGCGAATTCGTTAACTAAACACTTTTACGTATAAGAGTAGTTCATACTCTCATTTTTTTCTTTGTCGCAGTTTACATTCATTTTTCATGGTATTTACCCTTTCGATTTAGTTTGTGGGCAGTAGCCACTTTTACAGTTACTAACCTCGTTAGATTTCTTTCTCTTTACAGAGTGTTCTAACATTTTATTTTCGGCCTTACACTCGAACAGCTAACTATATCAATCAACTCTATCGTCGTATGATGGCTCCCATCACTTGTGGAATTACCAAGCGAAATGACAAAATATAGACCAATAAAAAATAATAAAGTAAAAGAAATAAAAAGATAAAATGTAAAAACAAAAAAAGTCTAGAAATAAAATTTAAAAAAATATAATAAGCAAAACTTGCACTATATAGTTCAACGAACCGTTATATATTATTGCCCATGACTGTGTCACTTCTCTGCTGTAAGAGTTAGACTCGGGTTAACTTAGACCTAAATTAGCCACTTACAAAAAATTCTTCACCGCTTTATGACCTTAATTGTACTCTGCCTAATGCGCAAATACTAACGAACTGAATCAAGGTAAAAAGACTTGAGATAACTAGCGTGACTGGAACAGAGTTATATTTACACAAAAGCAGTATGAGATTTGATAAAGAATAAGAGGGTATACACTTATCTGCAGTTGAGACGGTGGTAAGCTCGGAGAGTGTGCTAGGTGAAAGCACAGCGAGAGAGCAAAACCGAAACCGTACAGGAGATTCAGGAATCCAAAGAGGAAGTGGGGTTAAAGGTCAGATGAGTTCGTTCAAACAAAAGTTCGAAGGTACAATGTACACTACAACCTAATCAAGTAAAACTTTTGCCTGGTGGCTGTTTTACATTGTTCGATAGCTACTGTACCCTTAGTGTGTCTTAGTTTGTAACCATTGTCATCTGAAAGTCGAGTGCCATTAGTAGAGGTAAAAACTAAGTGGTTTAGAAGCTTATAGTAAAGTGTCAAGTTTAGTCTCAGGCGTCTTAGCCATAGTGTTTCTAGTCCTAGGGTATCACATCTAGTGGAGTAGTTCGTACCATTTTCAGTTCCGAGTAATTTTAACGTGAAGTACCTCTGCACTCCCTCGACTTTCAATTTGTCCTCTATGCGTATGCTACTATACATGAATGAACAGTAATCAAATAAAGGACGCACACAAACCTTGTACAACAGAATTCTAGACTCATTTCTGTAGAAGTTCCTGAGTAGAAAGCCGATAAGTCTGCGTGACTTTGACACTTGTTTGGAGATATGTTCAGAAAATGATAAGTTATGTGAATATTTCAGCCCTAGGTCCAGTACAGATTCCAGTCGTTGAAGTGCATGGCCTTGAATTGTCAGGTCAAGTTCTAAATTGTTGCAACCTATGCAGAGCCAGCCACATTTTTCGACATTAAGTTCTCTTGCTTCTTTGGAGCTGAGTAATTTGGCTGTACCATACATCCGCTTGTTAGTTGCACTACTACTCTGCCCCTTCACAGCCCAGTTAGATACGAGAGAAACGAAGTCTCCATGGCTCAATAATGGGGCACCTCTTGAAATCAATACATTCATCTGCTCCTGAGAAATCTTTAAACACATGAGGCAAGACCTGTTCAAGCCTCCCCATGGAAGTAAATTATTTATCCTATCCTGACCTCTCGCCGGGGATTTTCATCGAACGTCTCCACAATTTTTTAGCCTACTTTTGATTGTAGAGCCTAGGTAATGACCTCGTCGAAAAGAATATATTTCCTTGCTGCAACCTGTGTAATTAAACAACTGACTGCAGACCGACGTAGGTACCACTCCCCCAATTGCTGGATCCAAAGTTAAGCTGGAATTTGCACAATGAAGTATTTTCACAAATCTGCAGAAGAGATATTTCAGTTACGGGGCATGCTCTACTAATATTACAAATATATAAAATCTGCTGCTTTGTTCTAACTTCTTTTTCAAACTCCATATGGATTTCGTTATTTTTGCCTCTTTCTCTTCTTGTATTACCTATCTTCTTGCTCCACCTCGCATTTGTTTTGTTAACCTGTTCTGTAGACTCTATTCATACTCTCCTCATGCTATTTATTAGAGAATTTAACATCCACCTAAAGCACTGCCAGGCGAAACGGAATTGTTAAGTCTCAGAAGCGGATCTCTCCTTGCAGAAATCGTAAGTTTTTTTCAAGGTAAACCAACGTGCTATTACGTTCAACTTGGCTGCAGACGCTTTTCGGATATGTTATCTGAAATGAGACCCTTCAAAGATTTGGAACCTTTTGACTAACAGCAAAAAAGGCAAGGATTTATACCAACTCTTCAAAAGAATACTGAATATTTACCCGAACTTATGATTTTGAATGTTTGACAGGAATACATTGAAAGCCTCTCATTTAAACTCTCTAGAGCAGAAAACACAACTAAACAAAAACATCCACTTCAGCTAGTAGTCTTTTCAACACTCATGCACACTGATGCTTTGTTTTGTACATCAAATTTTCTTCTCACTCTTTTTCGCATGATTTCATAGCCTTGCGAATTCACAACACATTATTCATAAACGCAAACACTAGTCGCCGAAAATTAGGAAAATCTGCCTTACAATCAAGAAGCAAATACAAAGAAGTCAACTCAGTCTACAGGCTAGCATGTTCAATCATTTGAAGGTGAAATATTTGACCTCAACAATTTTTTGGATAAACGCGCTACGGCGATGGTGAAACCAAAATGTGATTCATCTGGTTTGGCCGTAAAAACTGGAGGCATTAAGTTTCAGAAAAGCAAAGGTCAACACATTTTAAAAAATCCTCTTGTAATTAATACAATGATTGAAAAGGCTGGAATAAAGTCTACGGACTCCGTCTTAGAAATCGGTTCTGGAACTGGCAACCTGACCATTAAACTCTTGGAGAAGGGAAGAAAAGTCTACGCCTTTGAAATAGATCCGAGGATGGTTTCAGAATTACAAAAGCGTGTGCAAACCTCGTAAGTTTGAAGCAAGTACATAGTAAATGTACCTGTAAAGGTACATTTTGTCATTAGATGTTATGTATCAAGATACCTGGCTTTATCACTAGGTTGCATCACTTCTTCTCTCAGGTTTAAGGTATTATTATGCATGAAACGTTGTTAATGTATTAGTACTTTTAGTCAGTACCATTTTATTAATATTAGACTGAAGTATCACCAATTTTTCAGCGAGGATGATTAGATTTCAAGTAGCTTCGAATATATATATATACATATACATATATATACTACCCGAAAACTAAGTGATAAGTCCGAAAGGTTGCATTCCACTGATAGTTATCATATAACGTTCCCATGTTTCATAGTCATTTAAATGGGTAAACGTTTCAAACGTGCTAAAATCAGGGTATATTTATACACACAAGTTTGTTTGTGTGTTGATTTTTCATGTGACAGCCTTAAATACCAAGTAGAGTATACTGCTGACAGCATTCGTCAGGAGTAAATGAAATTGTTACCCTTCAGTCTGGTATCACCATTTAAGTAGTAGTGATGTTCGGTGAGTTATAATTCATGAAAAGTGTTCAAAAAGTTTGACTGTGTAGCCAAGGAAAATAATCCGGCCCAGTGAATCAGTGACAATATTGGTGTCGTTGTAACATAATTTTCTTATGTATTTTGCAACTTCCGGTAGTTTTCAACTCCTATGAATGTTTCAAAGGTTTAAGAAGAAACCTTTCAGTAATCCTTTCTCTAAATTACTCAGTCACTGTCACCTTCGATTACTAGGTGAAAAGAGGATTGAACAAAAAAATTTTTTTAGATACGTTGAGACTTTCAAATAAAATACCACTGCTGGTGCAATGCATTTTACACTAGATGTGCGTCCTAAAATGTATCGATACACTTTCAGGACCTAAATTATACGTAGTTCATTTCTTGGTTCGCTGTTAGAAAGATACTATTGTTCAAGGGTTAGCTTGAAAACAATGAGTTTATTGTCAAGTTGCGTCAAGAAGTTTTAGTGTTTAAAGCTGTCATCTATGATTGTTTAAATTAAGTTTAAGTAAACATTACCAAATAGTCATCAGTTTCGTACTCTTTATTGAGGTAGACACTTCATATATCTGCTACAATTTTATAAACATCTCAAAATACACCCGTGTCAAGTAGTTTAGGCTTTATATATAACTGTAATTTTCTATATACATATAATTTCATTTTTAAAAGAAAATGTAGACTTCAGTGTTATTCCTTTTATGAATCCATACTTAGGCCAAACCGATCCAAGCTAGAAATTCTTGTTGGAGATGCAGTCAAGGCAAGTTCATGGCCGAAATTTGATCTATGCGTAGCAAATTTACCGTACCAGATTTCCTCACCATTTATACAACGATTGGTTCGTGCTGGTCGTAGTTTCAGAGCAGCAGTTGTTATGGTGCAAAAGGAATTTGCCGATCGCCTAATAGCTAAACCCGGGGATAAAGTGTACTGTCGTCTGTCGGCATTTTCTCAGTTCCATTTCAAAATTGAACAGTTAATGAAAGTATGTTTTTAACTGCGTTATTTTACCTCGTCGTCACTTTATTTAAAATTTAGTGCATATTCCTAGGCTTCCATCTCCACAAATCCCACAATTTACTTTCATACAATTATTTTCTTTGAGAAACTTAAACAAAACAAAAAGAACATATTGAGCAGGATAAATTGACGTCATTCGTTTGGTTGATTCTTGTCAGTTGCCTGCATAAACAATAAGTACTCTGTATATTGATATTAAAATTGTTTATTACCGTATGCAGCTGACAAGAACCAATGAAATAAATAACGTCTCCAAGAATTAGTATGTAGGGATTTGGTTTGTTCCAAGCTTGGTCACCAGCTGGCATCAGTTAAAAAACCAAGGGATCCACCATGTCGGGCGTGATGTCAAATACTCGCCGATGACACTGGCCAGTGGTCACAATAAAATCACGAATTAGTAAAAGTTGGAATTCATGGACGACTGGATCTGGTCCCAGTTGCTGAATGGTCCACGAGCTCGCCTTGTAACCGGCAGGCCCTCGGTTCGGACCCCGGTGGGTGTACTGACAGAGTCCCAAGCACAAGGACGAAATAGCTGTCCATTACTCCCTGGCTTTCCAGTGGTTCTCTAACTGATATCAGCTCGTGATCAAACGTCATATAAATGTCGTCACTTCGTCTTGTTCAGAGCGTTCTCGCTTTGTTCAGTCATAATTTGAAGCCCTTGTTCATTAGTTACTAGTTTCTCAACATATTTCCTGAATTCCTAATGAGAGTTTGTGGCCTATTTTTCTAAAAATAAGGTATGAAGACGTACTAACTGATGGTCGCTTTATATCACAAATCCCAGACAGTTTGAAATTTTGAGTTATTGAACTCGTACTTTGAGGCTGAATAGCGGAGTGGTCGCTTCATAGCATGATGATTTTAGTCTAAATCTCTTACAGTTCTATAGATGAGTACCGCTGAAGCAAAACATTGCCCGTATCTCCGTAGTACTTCACAGATGCGGCTGACGTGGAATCTTGACAAAACGTAGGCAGTGATTAGAATAATAAAATAAAATCTATGCAGTGAAGCGAAAGTTTTCCGATAGTTTTGTGTCCAAAACTATCTCCGGATAATATACCGTATACTTTCTGGACTCTTCTAGTCACACTATTTGAAACACTCCCCAATACGGCTTATCTAACGTGTCAAAACATCTGACTAATCTCAATATAGTGCATTTGTCCATATTTTAAGTTTTCTATCTGCGTGTTCATATTTAGATGTAATTTATGTATATGATGAAGTTTACTTCAAGTTATATAACCTCCTCCATTAGTATATCAAATATTTTATTGTTGCACGACGAAATGACACGTCCTTTTATTACTAAACCAAACTTAAATAATCAGGGAAAACTCGTAACTGAGTGCTACAAGAAAACCACATGTGCTACTTAACTGGACAGGCTGTATGAGTCGGAAAGCAAATCAAAAGTTGTTACTTGTCCTCAACTTTTTATAAGTCCATTGATTGCATTTAAAACATGTGGATAATTAGTTTCGAACTTACTCACACAAAAAGGAGACATTAAAATATGGTTGTATTACAGACCAGTGATAGAATGAGATTGTACGATTATAGTCTTCCGTTAACAAATTGATAAAAACAATTATCTCAAAATTTGTCACCGTCTTCATTTACCTTTGATTTCATTATAGATGTAATAATGGCGTTGACCCTAACTGACTTTAGCGACTTAGAGATTTACTTGTTACCAGGAAGTAGTCTTGTTGGCATAGAATATGCAGATGACATATTTCTCCTAGATGAACATGCGGACAATATGCAGAATGTTTGGCATATAATTCGTTCTTGTCAAATATAAGACGGTGCTACAAGATTGTCTATCTGTCTCTTTTCAACATAGAACTTTGCACATATGTGCGGCAGTTAAAGTCGTCACACTCCATGTAGCACACAAAGCAAGAGAAGAAAGTAGAAATGCATAATAGAAACAGTAAATAGATGTCTGAGACAAAGGAATAGTAATAACGAAGAACGATATAGTTTCATTTGAAATCATAAATCACAATGAGTAGATGCATCTGCACCAGCCATTGAGAACGATTTTGAGCCATATCACCAATTGTCTCCAGCCATTGGTTTTTACCGTCCCGAGGACACAAACCAGGAAGCTAGTCTACATCTTCCTATGTGGCTTAAACTAACTGTTTTGGATTTCACTGACTGGTGCCATGTTTTAGTTTGACTGCCGCTCTCTCTTTTCCAGCCTGACTCTATGTCAGCTAACATTGCCCGTCGAGGAAGGCGATGGCTAAGGATGCACGCGTTACACATGTTCTTACCATCTCAGTCGATGTAGCTTCACAGCCTCGTCGATTGATTTCCCCTCTACCGAAGCCTGACCTCAATATTGCTCACCTTATTATACCACTTCACACGGGATATCGAACACAGGCACCTATGATCAAAGACACCTAGCCAGCCTTTTCATGTTTTTCACTTTCAATGGTCATGTCTCACAGCTGGCCATAAAGTAGCACAAAGAGAACTGGTAAGCAGCACACGCGTCCTTTGATCAATTGCCAGCCGGATATCACGTCCACGCTAGAGACGGCGTAAACTGGCATATGCGAAACAAGGCTTCTGTATCTGTGCTGAGATTTCGTCAGCCATCAACCCGCTGGCCCTGGCTGATTCACTTTCTCAACCGAATGAGTGGAATGGTCAACACGCTAAGCCACCACTTCACTCCCTATTTCTAAGCTAGGAGTCAATGCAGTCCAGTCCAGTCCTGTAGCATCATCTTTTATTTAGCGGGAGCGAATCGCATGCCAAACATTCCCAGATTGCAGCTCAAGGTGTTCAGAAGATTCTGCATTTTTTTCAGCGTCCTCGCCTAGAACTTACTTACTTACTTTACTTCGGCTATCTCCTACCGGAGGATGAGCCGGCTTCATAAACAGAGAGTTCATGAAGTTTTATGGGAATTTGGTACGAGTGATGTCACCAGAATCGCTCGGCCTTTTGCTTGAGAGTGCAGCTCTAGCCTTTACACAACCAAGTGTGACCTACAAGGCAGTAGGAGTGGAGTAGGGAGTCCACTATCCATTGGCAGCCGGTGACCGGAGTCCGGTTCATACGCCTTTTTGAATGGGGCCAGGCATCCAGGACATCCAACAAGCCCTTTGTCCATACGTCTGCCGGTGAGCTCCAGTGAGCTCCATACGCCAGTCGTTGGAAGTTTGGAATCAGGGTTTAGCCATCTACCCTAGACTGTCATCCAATGGACAGTCAACCCGGTGAAGAGCGCCGGGCATCCGCTTTCTCCCTCTCACTTTGGTGAAAAACACCTCCGCCACGTGAAGGCAGTGAGTAGGACTTCCTCAGGAGAGGCTATGTAAGACGCCCGGTCATATGGGAGCATTTCAAGAGGTGTGCGGAGGGGTGGCCAACCCGCAGCGCAAGGCACCCACCCCCTACCATCCTGAGGCTTTGGAGGCTATATCGTCTGCATATTCTAAGTCAACGAGATTATTCCCTGTTGTCAAGTCAATCCCTGAGTCTCTGAAGTGAGTTAGGGTTAAATCCATTAGTATATCTATGATGAAAATGAATAGAAATGGGGATAGTAGGCATCCTTCACTGGCGGACACCGCTGGTTGTAACCACTTCAGATGACATCTCGTCGTCAGCTCTTACCTGGCTGCATGAGTTCGAGTAGAGTGCTTTGATCAGTGCAATGTATTTTCTTGGCATTCCCTTCACAGCCAAACATTGCAATAGTATCTCTCGGTCGACCGAATCGAATATCGTCTTTAGGTCAAGGAATATGACGATCGTTAGACGCCGACGTTGAATATGCCTATGTTCCAGAATCTGTTGAAGGGTGAAGATATGATCAATACACCCTCGTCCTGGTCTATAGCCAGCCTGGTTCTCTCGAGCACCGATTAGTCTGCGCATGATTATTGAGTCTAGGACTTCGGATACCATATTAGTCAAGCTAATCCCTCTGTGATTATCACAAGAAGACTTGTCTCCCTTCTTGTATATCGGGATAATCAATGACTTACACTAACCAGACGGGACTTCCTCTGATTCCCAGACGCTGCTGCCTAGTACCTCAGTTAATGCAGACAGTAAACTGTCTCCGACATCCTTGAACAGTTCTGGAGTCATTCCACCAGGTCCTGCTGCTTTACCTTGTTTCAGACTAGTGACAGCCTCAGTTGGGGATGGAGGACCTGTGTCTATATCCCATTCAGGGAGGTGTTGGATGTTCGGTAGGTTGAGCGTGGCTGTAGGCCAACTGAATTGATCCTTGTAGTGTTCTTTTCATCGTTCTAGTCGTCTATCCTGGGAGCGAATTATGGTGCCATTTTTCTCAGAGATTGTCTTATCATTTACCTTTGACCACCTGTTTTTCTGTTAAGTCTATATCGTTGTCTCGTGTTTCCAATCACCGATCTCTTTAGCTTTTGTCGCCCACCAATGTTCTCCATAGTTACGAAGACTTGCTGTTAGTTTGCGTCTGAGTAGCTTTCGCTCCTCATCATAATCAGAGCTCGCCGGAATCAGTCCTCTTGCGTCAATCAGTTCGGATGTGGCGGCAGAGATCCAAGATTAGGCTATATCGACTCCTAGCTTTAAAGATAAGGAGTGAAGTGGTAGAGCGTGTTGACCACTTCACGTATTTGGGAAGTTACATCAGCCCCCAACGGGCTTACCTCTTCCTTCTTTATGGCTGAGACATGAATGTTGAAAATGAAAGACTTAAAGAAGCCAGCTACCTCTGACCAAGAGTGTTTGCATTCTATCTCCCATGTTAGGTGGTGTAGTATGGTGAGTAATATTGAAGGTGGGCCTCGTATTAGATAGGGAGGGAAGGTCAATCGATGATGTTGTGAAGCTGCGTTGGCTGAGATAGCCAGGACATGTGTTATGTATGTCGAACCGTCGCATTGCTCTCCAAATAATGTCACAAACTGTTGCTCGAAACGTCATCAGTTAATATTACTGTATAACACTGTGTGATTTGTCTTAAGTAGTTTCATAAAAGATCATTTGAATTAATATGAGTAAAAAGTTTGAGCATTGTGGATTAGATCAAATAAAGTATTAATATATTTCAATAGTTTACACACAATGATAAGTTTTGTTATTGGTATCATTATGTGTGTTAACTATTGAAATATAATTATACTTTATTTGATCATTTGAATGTTTAAGTCTCCCGCTTAATCAAACACGACTGTCCACTAACTGGCCTTTTTTCTAAAGTCTGAGATTATCTGCGACTTCTGAAGCAAGGAAAGGAATTACAGCTCTTAAAAACCAAATCCTGAAGTCATTCGATTGTCTACACGTGACCTCCATGACCTTCACACGGAACCAACTAGTACATACTTTTGTGGGAGACCTGTGAATTCTTATCCAGGCCCTCACTACGTTTCCCTTGTAATTCTGACTTTACCTAAAGAAATAAAGTCATCAACCACAGTTTCTCCATATTTTTAACCACCAGGCAATTCAACAGAGGCACATAAACTGATGGGCCCAGTGCTACTCCTTTCTATATAAAAGACCTCCAAACATTACCAGTGGATTAGTGTGTGGTCGAACTATGCTGTAAGGGTTAGTATACATAGTCCTTATAGGTACAAAAAATGTTGCTTATTCTGCTTCTTATACATCTGCTCTAAAATAAACGCCACATAGCTCCAATAGATTTGTTTTCCATTAAGTGCTCTGAATTCCCTCTGAAATTCTTCTTTTCGTTAATCCCTACAGATCAGCAGAAACAGTTTCCGTCCTCCACCACGTGTGGATTCAGCTGTTGTCCGGATTGAACCCAGACACCCATTACCACCTGTGATGCCTACAGAATGGGACGGATTATTACGTCTTGTGTTTGCGCGTAAAAACAAGACCATTGGTGCCAACTTTGCCGGTAAATCAATAGCTGCTCACTTACGCAAAGTATACATGGAGGCTTGCAGTGCTAAGGGATTAAGTCCAAATCCCGAAACCATTAATTGTGAAACAACTGGTATCTCAGCAATGGAAGAAAAGCTGAGTAACATACTTCAAGAATCCGGTTTCGACAAAAAGCGCGCCCGTACCCTGGATGAAGATGACCTCCTTAGACTACTGCTTGTATTTAAAAGAGAAAATATATTTTTTGGTTAGCATTTCTAGTTTTTTTTTCAGCGGATTCCCTAAGTATTGGAAAGATGCAAGTTGTGTCAATGATCTGAGTTGTGTTGGTGAGGCCTCCTTATCTTGACGATATGTATTTGTGCAATGCAGTCAGTGAAGAGCGAAGCAACAACACGTGTTCTTACTCTGGATCCCAGACAGAGTACCTGCTGGCTTTATTTTTCATAGCAGTGAGTGATTTAATTAGAATCACTGAAACAAGAAAATGACAGATTTCTCCAGCCTCTGTTTAATTCCCAATAGTTCTAATGGCTGCGCCAAGATGATTCCATTGAGTTATGTAATGGTAGTGCTACGTAGTACCATGAATTGACACAAGTATCAGCAACTCCTCATAACCACTGGTCAACACGCCTGTCTGTTTTTGACATAGAACTTTGCACCGATGTGCGGCAGTTCAAGTCACCACACTCCATGTAGCACACAAAGCAAAAGAAATGCATAATAGAGACAGTAGACAGGGAAATGAGACAAAAGAAACAGTAATAATGAAAAACAATATGGTTTCATTGGAAACTACAAGTCACAGAAGTGGATACATCTGCACCAGCCATTGAGAACGATTTTGAGCCATATCACCAATTGTCTCCAGCCATTGGTTTTTACCGTCCCGAGGACCCAAACCAGGAAGCTAGTCTACATCTTCCTACGTGGCTTAAACTAACTGTTTTGGATTTCACTGACTGGTGCCATGTTTTAGTTTGACTGCCGCTCTCTCTTTTCCAGCCTGACTCTATGTCAGCTAACATTGCCCGTCGAGGAAGGCGATGGCTAAGGATGCACGCGTTACACATGTTCTTACCATCTCAGTCGATGTAGCTTCACAGCCTCGTCGATTGATTTCCCCTCTACCGAAGCCTGACCTCAATATTGCTCACCTTATTATACCACTTCACACGGGATATCGAACACAGGCACCTATGATCAAAGACACCTAGCCAGCCTTTTCATGTTTTTCACTTTCAATGGTCATGTCTCACAGCTGGCCATAAAGTAGCACAAAGAGAACTGGTAAGCAGCACACGCGTCCTTTGATCAATTGCCAGCCGGATATCACGTCCACGCTAGAGACGGCGTAAACTGGCATATGCGAAACAAGGCTTCTGTATCTGTGCTGAGATTTCGTCAGCCATCAACCCGCTGGCCCTGGCTGATTCACTTTCTCAACCGAATGAGTGGAATGGTCAACACGCTAAGCCACCACTTCACTCCCTATTTCTAAGCTAGGAGTCAATGCAGTCCAGTCCAGTCCTGTAGCATCATCTTTTATTTAGCGGGAGCGAATCGCATGCCAAACATTCCCAGATTGCAGCTTAAGGTGTTCAGAAGATTCTGCATTTTTTCAGCGTCCTCGCCTAGGACTATATCGTCTGCATGTTCTAAGTCAACGAGATTATTCCCTGTTGTCAAGTCAATCCCTGAGTCTCTGAAGTGAGTTAGGGTTAAATCCATTAGTATATCTATGATGAAAATGAATAGAAATGGGGATAGTAGGCATCCTTCACTGGCGGACACCGCTGGTTGTAACCACTTCAGATGACATCTCGTCGTCAGCTCTTACCTGGCTGCATGAGTTCGAGTAGAGTGCTTTGATCAGTGCAATGTATTTTCTTGGCATTCCCTTCACAGCCAAACATTGCAATAGTATCTCTCGGTCGACCGAATCGAATATCGTCTTTAGGTCAAGGAATATGACGATCGTTAGACGCCGACGTTGAATATGCCTATGTTCCAGAATCTGTTGAAGGGTGAAGATATGATCAATACACCCTCGTCCTGGTCTATAGCCAGCCTGGTTCTCTCGAGCACCGATTAGTCTGCGCATGATTATTGAGTCTAGGACTTCGGATACCATATTAGTCAAGCTAATCCCTCTGTGATTATCACAAGAAGACTTGTCTCCCTTCTTGTATATCGGGATAATCAATGACTTACACTAACCAGACGGGACTTCCTCTGATTCCCAGACGCTGCTGCCTAGTACCTCAGTTAATGCAGACAGTAAACTGTCTCCGACATCCTTGAACAGTTCTGGAGTCATTCCACCAGGTCCTGCTGCTTTACCTTGTTTCAGACTAGTGACAGCCTCAGTTGGGGATGGAGGACCTGTGTCTATATCCCATTCAGGGAGGTGTTGGATGTTCGGTAGGTTGAGCGTGGCTGTAGGCCAACTGAATTGATCCTCGTAGTGTTCTTTCCAGCGTTCCAGTTAGGTCTACACGCAGATTCCGAAAAGCCGGTTTATTTAAGCCTGACACTGACAGATAAATTCTATACTAATCTCACTAGTTAGTAGTTAACAAGATGCTTTCCCTCAAATTTTCCAAATTTCAGACATATTAGTCTAAACTCAGTTTTGAAATGTACGGACTTTCTACCTCAGATCAAATTGTTCTACTATACCAAGTTACGACTCGCTTTAGCATTTTGATGACCTAATAAGACACCAGTTAGTCATCAAAACGTCTAATTTCAACCATGGACTACAAGGCGTAACACAAATGTATGCATGACACACTGTGCATCCTTCAGTCGAATAAGAAATATCTCCACTATATGTGTACATGGACTGTCAACCGCAGAGTCAATGCAGAAAATTAAAAGAACACTTGTGCGCAGACTATGTACATTATATTCAAGAAAAGTATAAAAACTATGTACAGTGTCTATAAAAAACGCAGTCCTGCAGACAGAAGTGACCCAACACAATAACTGCTCTTAGCTGCTGCACGACGTTCCTTGAGAAATTTAAAGCGGAGGTTATCCGCTTGTCGTCTGGCTCGTAGTAAAACAGATCGTTTGTAGTGACTGTAAGTAGTTGAAATGCGAGAATGTGATGTAGACGTTGATGTCGACACCGAATCGTTGCAGTTATCTAAAAGAAATTCAGGTGCACCAGCCTCCGTGGACCCACTTTTTCTGAGTATATTCTTCGAAACGGGTGAACTGATGCCAGAGTCTGTTGAGACAGTCCTTTGTTCGTCTGATTTGCTAGTAGATAATACTTTTGCTTCACTTTGTTTTGGAGAGGTGATGGTTAGAAATTCGGTCTTGTCTGATACTGGATAGTGGTCGGATTGGACAGACTCTAATAAACCAAATATTTTAAGTTTCATATTAATAAAATATAATACAGGAAAATACTGGTTTAACAAAATTGAGAATTTACAATTGTCTACAGCTGCTGAAGAACTAAACACATCTTGGAGACATTAATAGGAAAGCTCACAGCTTTAACGGATAAAATCTCAAATTTGCTTGCTCGCTTTCTCAGTTAGGAGTCAAATTGGATTTTATCTGACGTAACTCATAAAATAATCCTGCGTAACTATAGTGAATGAAAACTCAAAAGTAATCACCTGTCCTCCCGCAGAGCTAAAAATTTCGGTCTTAGTGTTTAATACTGCTCCTTTTTTCGGTGACATCCATGGTCGATGCTCAATGTTTTTATACATCCCCCGTCCAATTATTAGGCAACATTCATCTTCACTGACATATTCCTGAATGCATTCTTAATATGCTGACCGTAATTTCAAAAAAATTGTAACGAAAAAGTTTGTCACTTACCCAGATTCCGGAATTGTCAACGCTAATATGTTGGTTAGTACGGGGGAATCGTGAATATCGGTGGTCAAATGAGATACAATCATTAATCTCAGTAAATGTGACCATGCACGACCACAACTTAGAATGTGAAGTGTGTTAGCGATTCGCGTGACAAGCTCTGGAAGCGCGGTGGTCAGACAATCCTGAGTAAGCATATGATCCCGTTGTTTAAGGTATAAGACACTGGTAAAATGCAACATACTAAACAATCTGGGCAAAAATTTAAGTACGTATGTCAAATGGAAGATGATGCATGACAAATCTGCACCAATCCCTCGTTTATGGGTAGAAAGGAAGTGATTTCAACGCAATGCCTACTTTACTTATTTGGGAATTTGCACCAACCCTAATACACAGATTGCTGATGAAGTCTTAACACAAATACAAGAAGCTCCTTTGGCACTTTTTAACTTGTCACAGTTGGCGCAGGCGTGATATACATCAAATGACCTAAGCACTGTGCAGCAACCCCCTCCATCCTGCTTTATGGTTGACATACGGCTACTAGAAATGGAATACATGAGATTCCTTGAAGTCAAGTTAGTTAGATGAGAGCTATGGTGGTAATGAACACGAATAAAATTAAACAAAATAACTAGATGTGTTGACTTCAATATTTCGTATCTCGAAAACAGCATTCATGGGAAGAGTGGTCTGAAATAACACATTAAGCGCTTGACAAGATGGTATGGGAAAATACCGCAGATATTGATGTGTCTATTCACATCGGTTGTCATCATAAGCATAAAAAGCATTTTAAAATGTCGCCTGAAAAATCCGGAAATACAAATGTGATTTCATGTCTCCTCACATTCACTCAAGCTCCTAACTAAAGCAGTAGGTATATGACTTTCACGGTTCATTAATGAAAACCCCGACACCCGCGTATGAAAACTACTCATATTCAAACTGACTTTTTAATCATCTTGAGTGCCCGAAATCTGAATCGTCACAAAAAAGGAATTCATATAGTCTACACATTTCACTCCTACTTACAGAGGATTTCTAGTCAATTTTGAAAGATGAGAGTTAAATACTGTACATATGAATCTAAACCAAAACATTTAAAGTTACGTAAAAAAATGGCGAGGAAACTTACTTCCTGAAACTGTATTCACTGGCACACAGCTCGTCGGGACATTTAATCAGAATAGGAAACCTTAAAAAGAGAAAAGGCAGTGTTCTGTCAGGACAATAAATGTCATGAGAACACGCCGACCAAGGACGAAGCTCACGGTGGAATTGCATGGTTAAGTAAAAACAGGAAACCTTAAAAAAGAGAAAATGCAGTGTTCTATCAGGACAATAAATGTCATGGGAACACGCCGACCAAGGACGAAGCTCACGGTGGAATTACATGGTTAAGTAAAAACGGGAAACCTTAAAAAAGAGAAAATGCAGTGTTCTATCAGGACAATAAATGTCATGGAACACGCTGACCAAGGACGAAGCTAACGGTGGAATTGCACGTTTAAACAAAAACAACCAAAAAACAAACCAATCCCACTAAGTAGGATATTTCAATTACCTGCAAAGTGACATTGTGACGGAGGAAAATTCAGAGGCAGGAAGTAATGTATGCACTAAGAAATACGACAATAAGTTAGTGACCCTTACCTCCTTATCTTGACAAAAAAATATTTGCTGCTGCGACGTACATTTGACACTTAAAACTGACGGACATTTTCCTCTTCTCACGCATGAACAGCAAACGACACTGTCCATATTGGGTACATAACCGGACAACTCATCAAATAATTCAGGGAAGTTGAGAATTTTAATTCGACAGCTCCAAAACAATGAGACAGGCGACAATTCTGGAAAAACAAAAATCAAAACACGTAAGTCAGAATTTATGAGTGCATTCTTTCACCAACTCGTGTTGGCAATTCAGAAGTGCAAAACACCGCAGGACAAAACGATGAGTACAGTCTGACCATAGAAATCCACCACAAAGTAGCATCTAAATATACGAATTGAAGCGATATGAGGACAGATAAACTTGCTAACTAACTGTATCCCCACATATTAAGACAGACTTACTCCTAACAACATACTGTGATAAAGCATGGAATGATTAAGTATCTACACGAAACTAGGGAACCAGATACGGGAATCAGAAACGTCTGTAATCAAAACAGGCCTTCTAAACTGCATTAAAGTACTCCCCATACGTAGGAGACAGTGAGTCTGGATCGAACCAAAACTCCCCACCCGGACAACAGTATGTAGTGGAGTGCCACAAGATACCGTACTAGGCCCTCTCTTATTTATCCTGTATATCAATAAATTACATGGACTAACCGAATCTCCTAGGCTTTTCTATGCAGATGACCTAAGACTGGGGACAGCTTAACGATTATGACGACATGCTTATGCCACAAGAGAATCTCGACAAACTGTTAGATTGGTTCAAAGAATAGATGCCCCCGAGCAACGCAGTGAAGTATGCAACCATGCACACTGGACACGCAAGCGTCAGTTCGTATGACACAGGGGGAATACACCTCCCATCAGCTCAGACGCACATGGACCTAGGTGTCATAGTAAGTCATGACTTAAGAACTATGGCAGAATGTCGCGTGGTGGTAGCTCGAAGTTCCGAATTCCCATGGGCGAAACTCAGGGTCTTAACAAAGATTACCAGTGAAACCTTCACCACCTTATACACATCCCTAGTGAGACCAAAACTAGGAAATTGCATCCAGCCCTTGTCTTATGAAGGAACTCAAACATTTTGAGGTTCAAAGGAAGGCCACCTACGAGTCTTCGGTGTAACCAATTCATCATACGAGGAATGACTTATCAGTTTGAACCTCTTCCCCTTATTATATCGCAGGCAGAGACCTCAATACAATGTCCAAAATCCTAAGAAATGACTATGGACTTGATTTACCTACTATTTTCCTTTCCACAAGGTTGGAACATCACAAGGGATATAGCTGGAGAGTTTAAAAGCCAAGGAGAAACTATGTTGTTATATAGTACTGGTTCTCCCACCAAGTCATAAACTCCAAGGAAAAGTGGTGTCTGTACTCTTACTCCACTCATTCAAGAAGGAGTTAAATGAGCACATTTCCTTATTAGGAAAGGATAAATAGACTTGAAGCCACCTATCTGAAGTCAATACTGACTTACAATAATTCTAAACTAATTCGGACTTATGCGTCGATAGTGCCTTTTTATGTTAAATGAATACTTTATCTGCCAAAAATGAACCTACTATGTGCTGAAACAACGTTGGTCGTTCTCAAAACGAGCAGTGGACGCTCAGTTTGTGCAACGAGACCTCAAAAATAGTATTCGCAGCTGGAATAATGCTTTAGTGCTGAAATATTCTGCAAAACTAGCACAAATTCAGCACACTTTTCTCTTTCTAGGCATGTTCAACAGTGTATCAGAACCTACTGGATTTGCTTATCAGCGTTGTCCGAGCCCTCACAGCACATACTCAGCACTGACTAGAATTACGTGGGGACGAAAAGAATTAATTCAGCGCATAGTGGCATTTTCCTCAGCTTTAAAATTAAGCAGACCCAGTAGGTTCTGATATACTCCTTAGTATGCATAGAAAGAGGTGTGCTAAATTAGTACCAGTTATGCTGAAAACCAGCCTTGAGTTCTAGCCTGTGCCCTTAAACCATTTCAGCACAGGTTCAGAATTTACTCATTATAGAATGTTAGAGTTAGTTCAGAATAAGCGAGATTTAATTCAGCATTATAGTAAGCTTGGGGTCGAGTGAAAACCAAAAAAAAGTTTGAAGCTAAGACACTTCTGTTTCACATGTGACTTTACTCTACCCCTAATGCAGTATTGAAAAGCGTGCAGATACGTGAATATTGAAAAGAACCAGTCGCTATATTACAAAATCGGGATAGTGAAAGAAACAGATGAAACCCATCTTACAACAAAACGTACGAAACAGAAACTAGGCGCCAACAGTATGGCGGGATCATCCAATATCCAATGTCGTTTTTACGAGCTAGTATAAACCAATATGATTTCTTTGTCCTCACCTCTTGATCGTGAGGTATAGGTTCCTGATCTTTGGTACACTTATGCGTAGCTTGTCCCGCCATTCGACTGTCGTAGCTTTGGCTGACTCCAAAAGGACTAGTGATTGGATCAATTATATGTGGTTTGCAGTGTGAGGCGTGTTAAGACTGTTACTTCTGTGAATGAAGTTGATCATTCACCGATATCGTCGTCAAAAGAAAAGAGATAATATTAATAGTAACAATATATACAACTAGAGAAGTTATTCAGACTAACAGACTGAAAAAGAAATAAAGAAAACGTAAAAACACACAGCTGATTAAATTTTCAGATTCAGATTTATTTGTTGAGGATAGAAGGCTAGGAGCCTATGTTAATCCTTTTCTAGTAAATTTCTGTGGTTGTCCAAACCCCTCTTGAAC
Source organism: Trichobilharzia szidati (assembly GCA_944472155.2). Lineage (NCBI taxonomy): Eukaryota > Metazoa > Platyhelminthes > Trematoda > Strigeidida > Schistosomatidae > Trichobilharzia > Trichobilharzia szidati. The sequence continues at coordinate 30,330,088 of OX235271.1, read as the reverse complement.
GAATCAACTGAGGTTGCAGACACCACTTCTTCTGGGAGTCGGTTCCAAGAGTTTATGATTCGGTGTGAGAACCAGTACTCAACAGCAATATGATTTCTTCTTTGCTTTTGAACTCTCCTGCTATGTCCTCTAAGGTGTTCCGACCTGGTGGGAAGGAAAAGAGAAAATAGGTCAGGTCCTTAGTCATTATTTAAAATTTTAAACATTGTGATTAAATCTCCTCTCTGCCTACGGTATGACAAGGAGAAGAGATTTAAACTGTCTAGTCTTTCCTCGTATGATAAGTTAGTCATGCCATGAATCATACGTGTTGCTTTCCTTTGAACCCTTTCTAGAATAAGTGAGTCCCCTTTTAGACAAGGGCTGGCGGCCTGGATGCAGTTTTCCAGTCTTGCCCTCACCAGAGATGTATATAAGGAGGTGAACATATCTCTGATGATTCTAGTGAAGGCTCTACGAATTGCCCATAATGACCTGAAACTACGTGCAGCCACCGCGCGACAGTGTGCTGTAGTTTTTAAGTCGTGGCTAACTATGACACCTAAGTCCAAGTGAGTCTGAACTGATGGAAGTGTAATTCCCTCTAGTTCATAAGAGCTCGTGCTTGCCTGTCCAATGCGCATGGTTGCACATTTTGCCACGTTTATCGGGAGCATCCATTCTATGGACCACTCTGACAATTTGTTGAGGTCCTCTTGCAACGTGGACATGTCACTGTTTCCCTTCAGCTCTCTCCAAATTTTTAAGTCATCTGCTTATAGGACCATAGGGGAATCGGTGAGCAGAGATAGCTCATTGATATACAAAATAAATAGGAGAGGTCCAAGTACCGTGCCTTGTGGCACTCTGCTGCGTACTGCTGTCCAAGAGGAGAGTTTCGAGTTGATCCTAACCCTCTGCCTCCTATCTATGAGGAATTCCCTGAGCCAGTTTAGTGAGCTGCCTTTGATACCAAGACTTTCCAACTTCATGAGTAGTCTTTTGTGAGGTACTTTATCAAAGGCTTTGCTGAAGTCTATGAAGACGACGTCAACGGGTCTTCTGTTGTCCCTGGCTTTAACCCAGCTTTCTCTTGCAGTGAGAAGATTTGACAGGCATGAGAGGTTCCTTCGGAAGCCATGCTGTGCTCTTGATAATAAGCTTCTATTTTCTAGATATGCCATTATGCTTTTCTTGATGATTCTCTCCAGTGTCTTAATTAAAGTGCTGGTGAGACTGATAGGCCTGTAATTTGAAGGGCTTTGCCTTGATCCTCCTTTGTGGATGGGGGTTACTATGGCGTCTTTCCAGTCACGCGGTAACACTCCTTTTTGGAGAGAAAGCTTGAAGATCGTAGTCAAAGGGCCGGCTATATGGGCTGATAACTCCTTGAGAAGCCTTGGGTGAAGATTATCAGGACCCATTGATTTCCCTGCATCTAGTTTCCTTAGGCAGTTGAGCACGATGCCTTGGTCGATGTCAACGGAATCTATCCCATGTTCTTCTGATGCAGCCAGAGCTGATCCGGTAGGCAGTGACGACTCCTGAGTGAAGACTTGGGAGAAGTAGTTTGCCATTGCTTCTGCTTTTTCTTGATCTTCTTCGATTGTATCATTGTCAATAGTCAGGTTTGGGACACCATTGGATGTTTTGTTACTGAAGTTCATGTACGAGAAAATTTTCTTAGGTTGTGCCTTTGCATTTTGAGCCAGGTGTGCTTCGAATTTCATCCTCGATTTGCGGATTTCTGCAATAGCTTCATTTCTAGCAGTGTTATATAATTTCCTGGTCTCAGAAGTCTCAAGTGTGGCAAACAAGTTCCAACATTTGTGTTTACGTCTAAGTAACTTACGAATCTCTCGGTTTATCCAAGGAGGGCAGTGTTTCCGACTCTTTGGGACAGACCAAGGGATGAAAGATTCAGTTACTTGGGCGTAAAGTTGTTTAAATTGGTTCCATGCGGCTTCTACTCGAGACTCTGGGTTGATGTACCAGTTTACTGAGTTGGCTGCTGAGACGATTGCATTTATATCAGCTTTCCAAACGTTTGGTCGAGATGGGGTTTTGGCCCTTGCTGCCGTTGCTGTGAACCTGAAAGTGAGCACAGCATGGTCACTTCTTCCTAAAGGAGGAAGATGTTGTATGAGATCTACATCCTCACCATGGGAGAACACTAGGTCCAGAGTTGAGGAGGAGTGCTGTGAGTCACAGCGCGTGGGCTTGATGATATGTTGGACTAGAGCTAACGATATACTAGATTCCAGCAGTTTATAATCAAAGGAGTTGACTGAGGATGGAGTTGTTAGGCTCGTCCAGTCAACTGTTGGGGCATTGAAGTCGCCAACTACGAGACTTCGACATTTCGAGGTTCAGGAGCCTAGCTTCTCTATCAGGAAGTCATCTGCACTGCAGTTAGGACTGCGGTACATAGCAATGAGGTCAATGTCTCGGCCTGTGTATTTAAGTCTGCAGCGTAGAAGTTCGCACGACTCACTTTCGTGAGCGAGTGCTTCGATACTACGCACGGTCAAGCATTTCTTGAGGTAAATGACTACTCCACCTCCTTTGCGGTTTAGTCGGTCCACCCTATGCACTTCGAAGTTTGGCAGGTTAACTTCGCTGTCAGTGACATCGGGTGTGAGCCATGTCTCTGTGATAATAATTACATCCGGGTTTCCGGAGTCTATCATATTAACCAAATTTGAAACTGATATATATATCAGTGATCATAATAATAAGTGTAGTTAGAGTTGTCAGGAGAGCAAGACGGGAGAGAATGTGGACAAGTAAAACGACGAACTTAGCTGTCTACCCCCAAATGGAGTATGGGATTTTAAGGGGGTAGGCCATTCGGACGTAGTCCTTGTGTCGCTGCATGATTGTCCAGCCTTCGCTTAAAGGCGTTCACAGACGCTGCCATAACTACATCTGCCGATAAGGAATTCCAGGAACAGTAAACATGCAGTGAAAAGAAGTGGGATCGCACTCGGGTCCTTGACCTCTGGTGAGCTACCCTTCTGGGATTTCCACGAGGGAGCCTATACCTACTCAATCTCAGAACACCTTTGTTTGGGTGATTCTGGTCATTCGTTATTTTGTAGGCAGTAATCAGGTCTCCCCTAAGCCGACGGTAGCTAAGTGTGAATAGGCCTAATTTCTTTAGAGTTTTATCATATGGTTTATTTCGGAAACCAACCACTCCTTTTGTTGCCCGTCGTTGGACTCTTTCCAAGAGGTTGGCGTCTCTTCTAAGCAGTGGGAGGTGCAATAATATTATGCACTTCAAGGTGTGGTCTGACGTATGTTTTGTACAACCTGAGAAAGTGGTCAGGAGTGTAAAGTGTATGAACGCACATGCCCTCGCTACGTCCTCCGCGTAATTTCCGCTTGTGTCCATTTTTTCCGTTAGAACTAGACTTGAGTCGCGCTCTGACGTTGTGCAGGATAAGCTTTCATTGCGCAACGTCGTAGCTCGGCTCAATTCTAGTTCTAACGTCATATAGAGATAATATCTTAAATAAATACAGCTGATGGTTTTCGTGAATGTGGGATTTTAAATAACTGTATAGTCGCAGGAGAGAGTTTTGAATAGAATATTTTAGGATGAGTAACACTATTGCTCATTCTAACATATGGTCAGCGATACATTGATTCAGATTTAAATTATAAGGATAGAAGGCTCTTGTTGCCTATGTTAATCCTTGCAATATATATCTCTGTAGTGACCCAGTTTCTCTCTGAAAGCGTTCAACGATGGAGCTGTTACTGCCGTATCAGGTAAGGAGTTAAAGTCATTGACCACTCTATAAGAGAATCTAAATTCCACACTCATTTTATTCGACCTCGGTTTGAGCACCTTCTTGTGGTGACCTCGTAAATGTATCCTGGGAGGAGAGAAAACGTTTGAAAGGCCAATCCCTAAATCACCCATTAATATACGGTAAGCCAAAATTAAGTCGCCTTCGGTATGATAACGGGAAGAGATTTAAATGTCCCACCTTCTTATCATAAGGAAGGTGTGAGATACCACTAACTAATTTCGTTCTTACCCTATGTACTCTTTCCAGGATATATGCCTCCTTTTTGAAGCATGGACTCACCGCTTATATGCAGTATACTAGATGAGGTCTGACATATGTTGGAACATGCCCTCGTCTAATCGTTTGAAAGCCCTTCGAAGTGCCCGTAGCACTCGAAAAGCCTTAGCTGCGGCTCGATTACAATTTGCCGTTGTTTTCAAGTCATGGCCTACAATAATCCCTATGTCCGTTTGTCCCCTAACATCTGTCAGTTCTGTGTCCCCCAGGGAGTACGACGTGTAAGTCTTCTGACCTAGGTGGATTACCGCGCTTTTCTTGGAATTAATTTCCAGACTCCAAAGGTTGGTTCATTCGGCTAATTTATCTAGATTGTTTTGTAGTACCAACCTATCATCGTTACTATTCACAGTTTTCCATATCTTAATATCGTCCACAAATAGTAAGGAAGATGATGTAAGAATTTTCGGCAGTTCATTTACGTATAATAGGAATAGCAGGGGGCCAAGTATAGTTCCCTGAGGTACTCCACTTAGTATTGCTTTCTACTCTGACAGTACACCATTAAGCCTTACCTTCTGCCTTCTATCCATCAGGTAGTCACTAAACCACTGACATAAGCGTTGGTCTAATCCAAAACGTTAAAGTTTACTATTATTATTGTTCCCTTGGGTTCCTAGTGTAACACAGGGCTTCAACTGCTCGTCTCCACTTGCTTCTGTCTTCTGCTGTACTTTTCACTTGCATCCATGTTAATCCATACTGTTTCAGTTCCTCTTCACACGATCTCCTCCATGTCACCCTTAGACGTCCCACTCACCGCTTCCCTTTCAGGTTCCACTCGAGTACTGGCCTGACACGCGATGTCACCCAGCGGCCTCTTCAGCGAGTGTCCAATCCATCTCCACTTTCTCCTGCATATTTGTTGAGCGATTGGTTCTTGTTGTGTTTGTTCCCATAGTTTCTTGTTGGTGATTCTTTCCGGCCATCTGATCTTCAGTATAGAGCGAAGACAGTTAGTTGTTGATAAAGGTCTGCAACAGGCTGTTGGAAATATTCTTTGTGACCCGCCGCCAAGTTTCTGATCCGTATAGAAGAACTGACTGACTTGACGTTTGTATTGAAAATCCGGATTTTGTTGTTGATGCTGGCTGTTGAGTGACAGTGGAAGATTTCCAGATTGGTTTCAGGTTGATGAACGTGTTTCTCGCCTTCCTGATTCTCGATTTGACATCCTCGTCCGTTCCTCCTGTAGTTGAGACAATGCTCCTTAGATAAGTGAAAGAAGTAACCTCTTTCAAATCCCTCCCGTTGATGGTGATTGGCGCTGGATGTTGCTGTTGTTGTTGTTGGTTGGTTATTTTCATAACCTCCATCTTGTCTATGTTCACCTGGAGTCCTGTCTTCACCACCTGCTTCTTCGACCAGTTTGTCGGTTTTCGCTTGTAAGTCTTCGATTTTGTGTGACATCAAACATAAATCATCTGCGAAATCCAGGTCTTCTAGGTTCTTCACGTTGGTCCAGGATATCCCTGTCTTCTCGTTTCCCACTGTCTGACTCATAATCCAGTCCACCACAATTAGGAATATCATTGGTGATAATAAGCACCCTTGTCTGACTCCTGTGTTTACTCCAAACGCCTCGCTGAGTTTTCCGTTGTGGATCACTTGACATGTGCCGTTGTCGTAAAGCTGTTCAATAAGGTTGATGAATATTTGGGGTACGCCGTAGTACTCGAGTAGTTTCCAAATTACTTCGCGGTCAACGCTGTCGAAGGCCTTCTCAAAGTCTGTGAAGTTGAGGTAGAGGTTTGATTGCCATTCCATGCTTTGTTCGATGATGATGCGTAGAGTTGCAATTTGGTCAGAACATGATTTGCCTTTCCTGAATCCAGCTTGTTCTGGTCGGAATTCTGTATCCAGTGTGTCCTTTATTCTCTCCAGCATGATGCGACTCAGGATTTTACTTGGCGTCGACAGGAGCATGATTCCTCGCCAGTTCTCGCAGAGTCCTAGGTCGCCCTTCTTTGGTAGTTTCACTAGGTAACCTTTCCTCCAGTCAGTAGGCACCTTTCTTTCCTTCCAGATCTTTTGCAATAATGGAGTCAGCATATCTACTGTCGTCTCCGGGTCCGCTTTCAGTGCTTCAGGGGGTATTCCATCTGGTCCAGCTGCTTTTCCAGCTTTCAGAAGCTTGACTGGATTGGAGACTTCAGCTTTCGTTGGAGGATTGGTGTCAACTTGTAATTGTGTACGTGCTGTTGTTGGTATTTCTGGACGGGTTGCAGGTGGTGGTCGGTTCAAGAGTCCTTTGAAGTGGTCCGCCCATTATCTAATCTGTCTTTCTTCCTTGTTAATTGGGTTCCCTTGGCTGTCTTTTATAGGTTTCACTTGTGTTGATCTCTTCCCGGATAGAGACTTGGTTATCTGATATAGTGTCCTCAGGTCCCTTTTGCCTGCTGCCTTCTCAGCTTCAGTAGCCAGGTTGTCGTAGAATTGTCTTTTGTCCTTTCTGGCACTCTTCTTCACTTCTTTGTCCAGTGCTGTGTAAGTTGAGCTCAGCGTCTCCTTCTCTTGTCCGTCTTTGCATTGAATCATTTTCTCTTTCACCATTCTCCTCTCCTCTATTAGCTTCCAAGTGTCCGTTGAGAGCCATTCCTTGTCCTGTTTCTTCTTTCTTCCTAAAACCGTTGAACACGTTTCGTTGAAAATTACCTTCAGAGAGTTCCAATGGTCTTCCACGGATGATTCCTCAGTGGTGCCAGGTAGTGTTTCTTGCTTTGCTCTGACAGTTGCAGTGAAAATGTCCCTTGTGGTTGTGTCCTTCAGCTTTTGCGTGTTGAACTTGCATTGTGGCCTATCCCCAGGTATCCTCGAGGCTTTCAGCTTCACCTTGAAAGTCCCTTGTACTAGATAGCGGTGTGAACCCACATCTGCTCCTCTCCTCGATCTTGTGTCCAATAGGCTCAGTCTCCACTTCCTTGAGATTGAAATGAAGTCTATCTGGTTTTTGGTGTGTCCATCTGGTGAAATCCATGTCGCCTTGTGTATATCCCTGTGTTTGAACACACTGCCACCAATCACCAAATCATTGAAGGCGCAGAAGTCTGAGAACAATTCACCATTGTCGTTCATTTCACCGAGGGCCTCACGACCCGTGGTGAGTTCTCTTCCTGTATTGTCTCCTCCCAGTTTCGCATTCATGTCACCCATCAGGATTTTGATATCGCTCTTTGGGACGTTGTCCATTACTTAAAGTTTACTAGGAAGACCTAAATGGGACACCTTATCGAATGCTTCACTGAGATTGATAAAGACAACGTCCAGTAGATGGTTTTTATCCTTGGCCTCGACCCAATCTTCCCTAGCTAACAGCAAGTTTGTCAAGCAGGATCGTCCTGGTCGGAATTCATGGTGCTCCACTGCCAGTAAGCCATGTTTTTCCATATGAGCTAAGAGCTGATCCCTTGTGAGTTTTTCTAACACCTTTGCTATAATGCAGGTCAGACTTACAGGCCAGTAGTTAGATACTAACTGCCTGTTCCCATCTTTGAAGATGGGGCTTATAAAAGCATCTTTCCAGTCCCTGCGTAACCTAGCCTGGGTCAGAGACATCAGAAAAATCTCCGTAAATGGAATGTATATTATATCCGCCAGGGAGATTAGCAATCTAGGGTGAAGTCCGTCTGGTCCAGGTGATTTACCTGGCTTCAACTTATACAGTAGTTTGAGAACCGCTGCATCCTCTACCACAACTGTGGGCATTTTAGTGGTTACATCAGTGACCTCGCAACACCCCTAAACGGTACACCACTGCTAGTTTTATTCCTGCGTTTGATGTTCGAGTACGGTCTTTTTGGATAATGCACACAATCCAGTACTAACTGCCTCTCATACTCTATACAACTTTTGTCAATCTTATACTTACAAAGGTTTCAAATTTTGTGGTATTCCATCCGAAACTCATCCCTCTCAGTCACAGTTAACCGGTCCCTTAAGTTCTCTCGTTTTCTTAATAACCTGATTTCATTACTAATCCAAGGTGGTTTATGAGATAGTTTTTGAGGCGTAGACCAAGGTACAAAGGGTGCAGCGACACAATCTAGTGCATTCCTAAATCCCATCCAAGCCTCCTTGGCAGTCTGGTGTGTATTAACAGTCAGCTAGGGTTGCTGCATTTCGGATTGCAGGTTGTCAATGTCCAGGTCTAACTACCCTGGACTTAACGCTGTTCTTAGAAGACTTTCAGAAACTATTGTCAATAACCAACGCGAAAAAACCAGGACACAAATTGGTGATTCAAGAATCCGATATTCTTGCGCCAATACAGAACCAACCACAAGGTTATTGTACACAAAGTCTAAGGATAAATGTTATAACAATTAATCACAATAATACTTCAGATAGTTTTCCTATGTCTTCTAACAAACAGGGAACGATAGAACGATGACTGCAGTATCGATGACTCCCGCCAAAATATGGAGTTGGGTTTGAGCAAACAACCATGAATTGACCGTTCGTTCTTCAACTATTTTGACACAGGTATATTCGCTTTCAAAGCATTTGGGCGAGCAGCTGTTGACCTATATATGGCAGCGTGGATCCAAAACATAAAGATGATAACTATATGGTCACCACTGCCTAGCGGCGGGGGGTAGGCACCTTAGGTCACCGACATCCTCCTTCTGGCGTGTTAGGAACAAGTCTAGAGTGGACGAATCATGTTCAGGATGGTATCGTGTTGGTGCACAAGTGTGAATTCAAGTACTGCCAGTATGAGTTCCCTGTTGAAAAAACTGTGCAAAGTAGTTGATATCAATTCCTCCCAGTTAATAGGCTGGGCATTAAAGCCATCTACCATTAGACACCCATTTTTACTACTGCACGTCCTGAGGTGATTAAGTACGAGATTGTCAGCTTGGCTGGTAGGACTTCTATAAATAGCCCCAGTTGTCACAGTGCCCTTTTTTAAGTTAATGACGCAGCTTGCGGCTTCACTGGTGCCACTGTCATGAGCTTCCGACAACGTCGATCTAATTCCTATGTCATCCCGGACGTATAGAGCAACCTCGCACCTTTGCGACTACTTACTCTATCTACTCTAATGCAGACGTACTCAGGTATGCGTGGAGTTAAGTCTACACCCACTAACAACCATGTTTCGGTGATAGCAATCACATCAGGTTGTAGTTCTTCAAACAACACTCCTAGTTAAGGAAGCTTATTCCTAGGACTACAAGCGTTCGTATAGTATACTGTTGTTGAGAATAATACTTTCCTCCATCTCGTTCCCCAGTACTATCTTCAGCAGTCCTGGGGAACTTTCCATTGCATCGGCGTTTCGATTGATGATTCTGATGACTTTCCTTATGTGAACTCCATTTGTTTTTTCAGGAAGTATTTCGCGGATGATGGAGTTAACTGCCTCAAGATCATCAGCGTGTCAGGCAGCTGGATCTACATTTTTGATTCCTCCATGTTCCAAATCACGATACTGTAATTTGAGTCCAAAGGTCCAACAATCCCATCGGTGTTTACGTCCCTTGAAACCTTATCACTAAGCCCAATGCTTTTCTCTTTCCTATAATTCTTTAGCTTCCTATTTTTCGGCACTAAGCAAGTGGAATTAGTTAATTCCACTTTGCTCTAGCCGCAGTTGTAAGCCGTGCGTTCACCAGATACGCAACGCTTCGTCGTTGTAGTATCACCCAGCGGTCTTACAATGTTGGCACTGCTTGCTCTCTTAGATTTTCGGTGCTTTTTGAGTGCTGTTGCAGACGCTGGGGCACACTGTGCCTCTGTTGCGTCTTTCGAAGCTTGGGGATGTGGTTCTGTCCCAGTCTTACCCATGGCATCAGTACTAGATGCAGGCTTTTCCCCTCATCTGAGGTTTTTGTCATGTTTTGGACATGAGAAGTCCTACGGCCTTTTCTATGAGGCCAACGGGTTACTACAAACTTTGCACACCCATGTAGATGATGGCTTGCTGCATCTCCTGTAGACTGATGGTGATAAGCCAGTGCAAACTTTATGAAACCATAGGTTGCAGTTATCACACTGCATCCCATCATCCACCGGAATATGGCAATCCAGTCGTCCACAGCTATTTGTGAGACTCGTGGCAGTATAAGTTGTATAAGTTACACAGACAAATATGTATATATACCTAAATACAGAGATATAGAAACCACACCGAAAGTCTCAAAAATGCACAAAAAACAATACTTCATCTAATTAAACCAGTTAAAGTAAACCAAAAAGCTTCTGACGCGATTTACACAACAAAAGCAGAAGTTACTTCACTACGTAAAAATGCCACTGTCCCTTTCAGAGCTCTGTAAATTGTTCGCATAGACTTGTGAATTTCATTAGCCTCAAGGAATGTTGACGTTTACACACAGTGCGATGCTTGTAAACGCACTTTCTTATCCAGGAATTCTTTTTCGGCTTAGATCAGACGCAAATCAAAACACCTAAACTAGATATATTGAGAGATCAGAATTGTAGTGAAATGATGACTGCCTTCTCAGTTGGGGATCCTGTAGGAACTATCAGACGTAATGGGACAGCATGCCAGATGGCGTGGATGTTTACCTGAGAACCTTCGGCCTAACATGTAGATTTAAACAGTGAAGGCCAGTGTACAATAATGAGTGATTTATGTTGTAGGTCTATAATCTTGGGTGACTTAATCACTGCTTTAAAATTATAAGTCGTGTTAGCAATGGCATGCTTCCATTGAGTCATTGTGGACCCCTTCATGTCAACATACGATGGGAATGAAAGAATTGAATGCGCTGCCATTCCCTTTCTCTTTGAATCTGTCGATCATGGAACTCTTTTCCAGCACCAATATCTGATGCACCTTCAGCCGGCTCTCAGCAAAACCCCAAGGACGCCCGTTAATATTTCAGTTTCTGCTTAAGCTGCTTATTCACTTAATGCCACAACAAATATTTCTTTCACATCCATGTATTCTCCATGAATTATGTAGTTATTCTTATTGTCTAACCTTTCAACCAAACTGGACGGTCAGTGAGTGAACAACTTAAGGTCATAGCAGAAGCATGCTCTTTAAACACCACATAATACAGGTCAAATACAACTAACTGCATACAATACTATCCTATGAATCTAGCATAGCAACATTACATGAGTTGGGGGAGAAGCTGGGCAGAGGCTCATGGAAGATCAGAAACCGTAGCCTCGCAACCAATGGGCCAACTGGTTGAAAGATTATTGAATATTAAGCACTTTCTTTGTGCCTGTTAGTCTTATTTACAATTATGCTTGTTAGCATGATTTAAACACAAGAGCGGTAATTCAAAACCTTCAAGTAATTTGCAAATTCCCCATAGTTCTCGGTATTTTATGTTGTGACGCTGATGAAATTCCCATCTTTCATATCTCTTTAGTCCCAGTTTCTCTTATATGCAGTGTAGTATATTATGGGTTGATCTTCTGTAAGCGTAGGAAAAGAAATTTTGTTAAATTACATAGTAAGAGTGAAAAAGTGGGCTATAAAACAAGTGTGAAGATAAAAGTTGAAGGTATGCGTGAAGAAGTTTAGTGTTCCAGTGGAGGAGTGTAGATGGTTACTGTTTTCCTCCTACAAAGCGCACATACAAAATTTGGGAAATTATTGAAATATAAAGGAGAAAGAAAGAGAAAAAGGAGACATAATGGCGACATATATTCCTCGGACGACTAGTAAATTTTTTCCAACCTAACCTCATATCACCCAGCATTGCTCATCGAGGAGGACGGTAGCTCAGCATGCGTACTTATCTTAAGTATTTCAGTCGATAAATCAAAAAACTGATGCCAATCTATGAGACATGACTTTCGCTCAAAAATGTTTAACCTAATGAAAAGTTCTTTGCAAAATAGGTGGCTGAATATTTACTTCGTAATTTAGGTAAATTTATTCCTTAGTTTTGATTTTATGTCGAAGGCCTTTGTTTTTTCCTTTTCTTTTTACCGTTGTGGTGCTAAACAGATATATGTATTTCTTGAACATATTGACTGGTTGTCGCCTCATTGTCCCTACTGTGTAAATGATGACCAGTGTGGAATGCTTTTAAGTTGTTCGTATCTTCCTGCGAAAGCAGTTTCCTTAGGAACTAGTTGATTCGTAAAAACAAATAAGGTTTGCATTTTCGATATGCTGAGTAAAGTGATGATGTAACGTAGTGTATTGATTTGCGATGTGAGATTTTTAGCTAGTGAGAATTGTTTCGATGTGTGGCTCATTACTTTGGGCGCTAGGCTTTCAGCCTATGGGTTACGGGTTCGAGTCCTACCCACCTACTTCGGGCGATTGGGTGGTACCATCAGCCGTCATACGATAAATGTGACTCTTAGCCTGGTAATTGAGCTTAAATGTACACAGTTGAAATTGTAAGATTGCGTTCTGAAGTGTACTTTAAATTCTTATTTACTTATACTCTCATTTCTGACAGTATTGTCATTTTACTTGCAAATTACTAGGCTACGACAGTAGTTGTATTGTCAGGCTAAGTACTCAAGAATTTGGTGATGTGTTTGCTTGTAGTTAACAATGTAACTGGTTTCTATTATTTCTTTGTTTTCGACTGGGATCTGGTTGTAATCCAGCAGTTTCACAAAGTGCTTTATGTTGTAGACGTTTGTGTGATCTGGCGGTCAGTGTTTTACGGCTCCCACACCCGCCTTTTTGTTGCCTATATTGTCATCCTTTGAGTTCGTTCACTCTTTTTTGATGTGTCTACTACTTTCGTATTATATTTCAGTATGAATCAGAGATGTGCTCATGTGTGACAAGATGTTTTATTAGATACATCGTATGTATAACTACAATAAACTTTTCATTGTACTTGGAAATAAAGATAGTGAATATAGATTATATGTTGCAAATGATTTTCATTGTATGTAGTGGTTACTATGTGTTCCACAGGTTTATTCATTCTCCGGGTGCCCTCTTATCAGACTAGGAGTGAAATAAGAGGTGTTCGGCTGCTCAGATTGAGGAATGGCATTGATCCATGAAGATTTGATTGTTTGCTTGAGTCCTATTAGTCTCTTGTTATGTTTGTCACTAGGGCATAATTGATGATTGATGACTTCAGTTCCAAGGTTGTTCTCAATAGAGTAAATACATTCACTTTGTCCTTTACATTCTTGAACTTGCTATTCTATTATGATTTTTTGTACGACTTAGTTTTATTCTTCTCATCATACTTTACTTTTTGACATCCCTTCCATGTATTTATCTGTTACATTGGTTTTTTCATAGTTGTATAACAATTTAAACACAAGAAATTGTTTCCGTTTGTATATATCCTTGTTCTCGATCACTTAAATAGTATTGAAATATCTATCTTGTTTGTTTTGATTGTTTTATTAGGTCCATCGTAGTCCCAACCAAAATCATCGATTATAATTGGTTCTACAAAGTTGTAAACACTAAAATTGTTGTCGAGGTTTATTATAAGATTCTCCAAAACGTATATTGCTATCTAGTTGAAGGATGACAGTTTCATCTTTAACACAGCGTAATGATGTTACATACACTGGGCGATTTCAAATCCTCCCTAACTCATTTAGCTTTCATCGTCAGTATACACAAATCTACTTGGCACGTTTAGCTTCGGCTAAGCCAGTTTTAGCAAAGTTGGCTGAACACAAATGGACAAGTGCTGGCCATTCTCATTTCCCTATTCGATCACTAGCTGATTTAAATGCTGATGAAATGTGTGTTATCATCGGTACAGTATTCAAGGTATGAGATTTTTTTATTCCCTATTAATGTATCGTAAACCTTTAAGAGTGCATAAAGCTGTATGTAGACATTTGTTTTAGAAATCTTTTAAGTATTTATAGGGGAAGCCTTAAGCAATCCTTGTTTTACGTCTATGTGTGATGTAACTAATTACGCAATACTGACTAAGGAAAGTGAAGCAAAATCCAATTTAGTCTTCGTACAGGCGGGTGTGTATTGTTTACATTGGTACAGATGAATGTTTACATCTGTGTTTTAAAACTTGTTGCTTATGTCGAATGTGTTTTGATTCCATCTTCTCGTCTTTTTCCTATGCTGCTATGAACTATGCTAAGTCAACACAATTAAACCATGTGAGTTTACTTTTGGATAAGTCTAATTTGCAGACCATCACATCTTTTAAAAGAATGATAGGCCAAAATGCAAGAATAAAAAAGAGATTGAACTGCACACACTGTAGAAATGTTGCGAAAAAGTATTTGTAGACATCACTGGATCATTTGCATTCTTAGTGTTAACACCATCCTAATATTTTATCTTCAACACAAATGTAGTTAAAAAAACTGAACCTACAAATTAGTTGATAGTAGTTAGACAAGTATGCCAATTTCAGGAGAGAGAAATTTCAACATAGATTTTTTAAATTTTTCTAAATTCAAGTTGATGTATAGTTGCTGAATAGGGAGAAATATCAAGAGAATGGGAAGTGAGTTTTCCCTATAGTAACATATAGCATCTACAATAAATATCACATGAACGCTTTGGTTTTTGTCGATTAATATTTAATAATTTCCAAATATCCATCTACAAATTTAGGAAAAACAACAGATTCAGCGAAGAAATATTTTCCTTTCCAGTTATATTCCTCATCATCGACTGGCTCTACACCAATATATAGCTTCTCACATCAAAATTGTTTTTACCAATCAACTGCCTACTTCAGCTAATCAGTTTTGTACATAGCGGAGTGGGGTGGGTGAGGGTGAAATTAAAAGGTTAAAATTCATCAAAACAATTAACTAATAGATGTTAGTAACAAGATATCTAAGTAGTGAAGGTTGGGTGAAATTAATTACGAAATTCAAGATCAGTTAGTTATTAGACGTCAGCAACAACTCTTTACATGATTAAGAAATTTGTATTGATGAATAGGAAGAATTACGTAAGATACAAACAAGTTCATAGAATTAACTAGAATTGTAAACACGATAAACTAACAAAGCCAAAAGTTAGTTACAAGGGGAGGGGAAAAATCGTTTTCAAAAGAACCTAATACATATTATGTAGTTGGCCACGAAAAAGAAAGGGGCTGTACAAATTTCGTTTGAACACACAGATTTGGCTCGTTCAGGTGAATTCCGATTGCCTCTGCTGTATGTAAAAGTCGTACTGGTTGGTAGACCATGCGAGAGGTTGGATGATATACGATAAATGACTTTGAAAGCTTTGTCAGAGTCGACTTGATGTCCAGTCAGTATCGACGAGGTGAACTGGTATTGAGCTGTGTATAGCTTTTGTTCGGACCCTTGCCAAACCAAGATGGGAGGTGTTCAGAAATTCGACGATGAACTTCCCTGATCGTACGCCCAATGTAACTAGCTCCACATGGGCGAAACAGGGCAGTCTGTCTTTATTTCTTGAACTAAGTATTGGTTGGCCAGTGAATATACAGCATAGCTTCGCTGCGTTGGAAGTCCTTTAGAAGGCCCTTCTCAGAAGTTGTGATAACATCTCACTATTGATACCACCCGTGAATTGTAATCTTAGGAAGACTGATCTTTTGGGAACAGTCGGTACCTTCGACTTCTTACTTTGTGAGTTCATTTGTTTGTTGACGAATTTAGTCGGATATGTGTTTTTACTTAGTAGGTTACGAATATTACCGAGTTCTTCGTTCACTGTCTCATTTGATTTATTATTAATCAGTTATAATGCTATCAAAGATTTTCACGTACAAACTTTCGTTTAATTATTCAGGAAATGCGTTTAAAACCAAGTGTATTACGTGATATTGCAGTTATGGAAACAGACAATGTTGGTTCAGATATTCATCTCGCTTCAACAGATATCCAATCAATGGTTCGCCTAACATCAGATGATGATTCACTTTACCTCGAAGATGAAGTTCAACGTATTAATTTGTGTTTACCTAGTGAAATGTCAAAGCTTTGGTTACCAGCTAATTTGATTACTGGTATTGTCGTAGCAGTCCTTGGTCGTGAACTTGAATCTCAACCTGGTAACTGATGTGAAGTTAATGTTTTTTAACGTAGCATACTTTTTATGAATTTTTAATCAGATGTCAGATTCGGAGGTTGATCAGCTATGGTGGTTTAACCTGCGTGAATTACACTCAGAAAACTACTCTAAACTCACTTGTGCCCAAAAGTTTTAATCCACGTTACAATCAGACAAGTTGTATTCACTGATGACGTTTCAAGCACAATTTATTGCTCATATTCCTATCAAAAGAATTACATAACTTCTAAACTTTGTTTATGTAGTTCCATTATTCCTTATGTTTTGATTTTATTGGTAGTAATATTTCCCTTTTCTCTGGCATTGGCCTTGCGTATTAGGTGTAGATTGGATGAACGAAGATTTGGTGTTCAGTCTCCCTCCCGCCTACGTACATTGCCTTTCGGATCTGTAGCTCTCCCCCACCTTATTGTGTAATTGTATGTCAGTGGATACATTGTGATTACTGCTGTTTCCTCTAGACTCTTCATCTTTGTTTGGTCAGACACTCTACATATGACTAAATTCTTATCTTCTGATAACCTGCCTGACTCCGACCTACTAATCTGACCTATGTAGTTGACCTCACAATCATTGTAAGGTATTTTGTAGACTTATTATTAACTCGTCTAATTGGGTCAATAGAGTCCTCTATCCCTACAAAGCATGTCCATCAGTGAATTTGTAGGTTTGATTGCCACCCTAATTTATGCCTTATCAGGAACCTTGTGTAGGATTCCAGATATGTCTGTTCGTGATATGATGAAGCTATAGATGCCTCAAATTTCTTATTTATGTTATGGTTAACAGTTTCGCTTTAATTCTCCTTTTCTTGTGGGCTTTCCCGAACTTCCTAGTGAATTCTATGGGATATTTATTCAGTAATAGCGTTCCTTTTATCTGTTTCATTTCATTATTTGGTTTTTCTGACGTCTTGTTATTAGACACATAACTAAGTCCTACCTTACAAATCACATAAAACCTGAATATCTCTTAGAGTTCTCCTGACTTTTCATAAACACTGGTGAATAATTTACCTTCTGTTCGTTTCATTTTACAACCTAACATGGTTAATTCTTTTTGTTCGTTTTCTAACTCAAGTGCACATTTACTTCCGTCTACTATTGAGTCTATATATATGAATAATCTAAAGATATGTTCTGTTTTTAACTCGATGAAAGTGTAATCCACAAATGTTTATCATAACTTTAGGGTCGAACTAAATGTTTTAGGAGCCATATTTTCCCGACTATCCATACAGATATCTGTTATAATTGGGGAGATTATTGATCCCATTGCTAACCCTTCTGTGTGTTTATACATTTTCCTTGAAATTTGAAGGCAGTATGCGTGAAACAGAATTGGATTCTTAGAATAATTTTCTCAACGTATAGGTTTGTTCTGTGAATAAGTCCAGGATCACTCACTTTGTTCTATTAACAGTTGGTGAAGCTTCTTTGTCAACCTTATCATTTCCTGTGTCATTGTTTTCTTCCATTAACTTGTCAAACTTCCTTATTTGTACGTGTTTTGTCCTTCTAACAGCAAATTTTCTAACTGTTTTGGAATGTTTTTAACTAAGACTTTGTAGTTGTTGCTGTTCATAGCACATTTGAACTGCTCAATCTCATTTAGCATTTCGATTAGTTTCCGAATAATTTCGTGAATGTCCCCTCTGAAGTGTTCCATTGCTGCTGTTAGTTTGCTTGTTGTAATTCGAGTACATCGGCATAGGTATTTAGGAATTATATGGTTTTTCAAATATAGAGTGTTGAAATACGATGATTTGTGTATCGTGCTTCAGTACGCGAAAGTTGTGTGTTTGTTGATAAACTTCCTCCTAATAGGAAGACCACATGTTCCATCAATATAAGAATAGAATTCAGGCACTGTGATAGAGAGTTTAATTCCATCACAGATCAATTTGATATGGTAAAAATGCACAGTGATACAGCATTATTCACTAATAACTACGGATGCATGTATCGTAATGAACAGTTTAGTTGCCTGAACTTAATGGTCTGTCTTGTATGTTTAGACTTGCTTACACTAGATCGTGATTGATACCAACATCTATATTGATAAGACCAGTGAGTTTAACTAGGTCACTTTCTTCAATGTGGGTGAAAGAAGTGTACGGACGCGTATCCAATAACGTTGTTATAAGATCTAGATATGTGATGGTGAGGCTAACTGTGGAATGTAGTAGTCTAGGTGGTGTGACTCGCGTGAAGAATACTTATCTGAGGTTGTGTTAGGAGGAAACATAAGTGGATTTTACTTAGTGAAAATGATGAGCAGCAGTCCACTTAGAAAATGTAAGTCAGCACATAGTTTTGAGAATGGATGAAGCTGCGACATACTGATTTTATGGAGTTAGCTAAAAAAAGCTTCATAAAAAACTCGAGTGATAAAGGCTGCAGTCCTTCCAGTGAATGTGTTGTTGCTAAATATAGCGGAAGTTTTCCACTTTGTGACCCATAAAGTCCGTCTCTGGATAGTCTTCAATTCTCCAATCACATACTGCTACCCAGAAGACAAATTATTTTCCAGGTGTATGTAAACAAAGTTTGATAGTTAGGTGAGAATGTCTTGATGTGATTATGAGTAATGAGTTGTACTCGAAACATCGTGAGTAAATGATTCTGTATCACTGTAGGTTTTGTGAAAGTAAATTATTCTGTCATGGCATTATATTGTATGGCGGTGCCTAGATTCAGTTCTTATTTTATTGATGTTTGAAATATTTAAACTATCACGGAATGCCAATTTATGCTTCTTAAAATCTGCGAACTCAATGCATTGTCGCTACTGGCATCGTTCATTACATCATAGTGTTTTTCACCCTTACAGCTAAGATTTTATTTTGATAAATCACAGTGTTGTACAGTAATATTAACTGATGACGTTTCGAGCACAAACTACTGCTCATAATCATATCAAGTTGATATGATACTTGTCGAAACGTCATCAGTTAATTTTACTGTACAACACTGTGTGATTTATCAAAATAAAATCTTATCCATAATGGAGTTATGCTCTACCACAGTGCTCAAGCCTTATACTTATATCAATAGCGTTTTTCACTTTACGATGGATGCTGTATTTGAGTCTCGGTGACAACACATGGCTCATCGGTTCATGCAGTCGACTTTCAGCCTATTGTTTTATAGTTTCGAAAATTTTCCCACCAAATTCAGTCTGTTTAGTATGATCATAATGTGTGAGTCCTAGATTAGTAAATGAAAATGTTTTCTGGGTAATTGATTTCAAACAAATAACAACAGTAAACTTATTTTGCAGTGGAAGGCTATTACTGATTGATTGATTGATTGTGTTATCAAGGCATAAAATTGCACTAAAATGCACCATCTCAACTTGCTACGCTTCAGACAGGAGCAGAGTCGGATAGAAATGAAATGTATTGAGTTAAAATGGGACATTAATATAATGTGTAAAACTTGGGCACTGTCATCCTAGGATGACAGTTTTGAAATCTAATGTCACGGGGTATAGGGAGAGATTGATAACAGAAGCTTTGTTTACCGAATCAACTGCAAATATATGTAATAGGAATGATTCATCACCTGTCCCCGATATCTGAAAAATTCTACAACCCCTAAGACAAATAAGAGAAAACAAAGAAAACTATAAAACTCAAGTTTCAAAGTCGTGTGATCACAATTGATATGATTGTGAACAATAAATTTTGTTCGAAACGTCATCCAGTAAATAATACTGTTTCACTGTGTGATATATCTGTAACAACAGAAGACAAGGGCCAGGCTACAGATCATCTATATGTTGGCTGTATCCACCTACGCAAAGTTTGCTGTGGTCGGTTTTTGAATCAGTCTTGTTCATATTTTCTCACGACCAATCTTGAGAACGTAAACATTGACGTAAATTACTGTCTACCAATTTGGCTAGTAGACAGCTCTCACCACATATCTAATAAACAAACTAATATGGAATTAAAATGGGATAATCTTGAAATGTAGGTAGTTTTAAAGTTTGGATGATGACTAGTAGTGAATACATTTGCGCTCTATTATGATCCATACCACCAAAAATTTGTGAACATTGATTCTCAGCATCCCAATAACCCAAACCAACAACTTTTTACTTGGATGGTATCCACAGTGGAAGACTTCATTGGTTGGTGGAGCTCTTTTTCAGCATAATCCTATGTGTCCTAACATTGTTTTTCGTTGCGAGACGTTGGCTTAGCATACGTAACATATGCTGAAGGCATGCAGATGAATCGGGACTGGATTAAGAATCAATGTACACTAGTGAAGGTAATCGTTGTCAATGGCGCAGATGTATTCAGTCTCTTTAACCTTTCATATTCCTTTCTACCATTACTCATTCCGTTTCACTCTTATACTTGTCTAAATTCTATTGATTTTCTTCACTCATTTTCTTGTCTACCTTTGTGTTCTATTGATGCAACTCGAACTGCTGCACTTCGATGCCAAGTTCTATGTTGAATCCAGCAGCAGCAGCAGCAGCTGAAGGCATCTTAATCGATGACTAACTTTCCTTCCTTACGTAGGACTGTATACGACTACTCTGACTGCATTGCGCCACCAAGTACGAGATTGAACTTGGGCAATAATCGTGTATGACTGATGGCATATATTTGTTGATTTGGTATTAATCCAGGTGAATTCGATTGAATGTTTGTTGTAATGTAAAGTTATAACCATTACTTTGGCTTTTATTAACTTGGTGTTTTATTCAGATACTTAATTGAGTTCTTGCATAAGACATCAACTCATGTAAATGATAGTTTGCTTCTTTTTTATCACAGGTTTCTTTCATGTAGAAGATATCATGTTCTTGGAACCTCAACCTGAAAGGCCTATCGCAATCCATACGATTTCTCATGCTGATAGCAATCCTGCAGTTTTTCGTAGCTCAGGTCCTTGGCTTGGTGTTGTTTGTGGTTTAGGCTTTGCGGGTAGTGGTCGCGTTAAACCTGGACATTCAATGGCTCTTCAACTACTTGCTGATTGGATACGCTGTGCTGGGGACTTTGATGGTACAATGGAGTCCCATACAAATGCTGGTTTGGTCCGTCTCTTGATCTTAGGCGAATCGATTAGATCTTCAGGATCGACTATGGATGAAGATAGTGATAAGGGTACACCAGCTATGCGTCTTACACAACGTGTATGTTTAAATGGGATTTTCGTTTTTACGATATAAGTATGCTGTAGTTGTCTGTTTTGGTGTAAAAATGTCAAAGTTTGTATGTGACAAATTCATATGTTTTAGTAGCGAATTCTTTGAGGGAAACATTTTAGTCTACATTTTAGTACTATCTGTAAAAAGAAGTTCATTTTTATGTCCTCTCCTCTCTTCCAATATTGCAAAGTGTAACAAGTTCGATAAATGCACTTTTGGCTGGGGTTCTGTATTCTACTTGTGGGTTAATGTTATCGGTATAAAATTGAAATCGTGTGCTTCGTCTAAACTTATTACTATTTGTTTTTGTTTATAAAACTGTAATTCAGTAGGATGTGATTGCGTCTGCTACTGTGGTGCTGGGTACGTCGTCCATACTCCAAACGAATCATCTCGAACACTTACTTTTATGGTTCTATGAAGGAGAAGAAAAATTCCCCTTTACCTCTATTCTAGAACACATGATCGACGTCGAGCGAACCTCCTAACCAACTTCAAAGTCATCTACAGATTACGCGGAAATCTTGCCAAACTTCTTCAAACCACACATGGCAGCAGTCCACATGTTGAATCGCAAACTCTGCGTACAGAAGAAGTTTGTTCAGTCACTGAACCGACAATGGACCTAATTTTTCTTAACCCTGGATACGTATTTTCTTGTTGATCCTGGTTTCTTATTTTCTTAATCATATTTATTTTCCTCCTCTCAAGTATTACATTTCTATTCTATATCATACTGATATTGATTCTTTAAATTTCAGTTGAGTTCTGCTCAATCCCGTCCATTAAATTACGTCATACACCTTACTTGTTTAGTTTCATTTTCGTTTCTACCCGACTGTCTCTGTACTACGCAATTGTTATCTAAAATGTACAACTCTGGTGATACATCTTTGGAGACACTGCTTTTGTTACTAAGACTATATATATATATATATATATATATATATATATATATATATATGCGATTGACTATACGGATCAGAGACTTGGCCAGTGCGTCATAAAGAGCATCTCAAACAAACTACAGACCTTCATTAACAGTTGTCTTCGCTGAATACCACTCAAGATCAGATGGCTGGCCGGCCAGAGTTGATCAGCAACAGAGATCTCTGGCAATGAGCGAACCAACTCAGCAGGAACCAATTGTGAAACAAATAGGCAGGAAGAAATGGAGATGGATTGGCTGGCCATACTCTGAGGAAACAATCCATCAAGTGACATCACTAGACAAGCCATTGCTCAAGTGGAACCCGAAAGAGAAGCGGCGAGTTGGTCGTCAGTGTGAGGGTGACTTGGAGGAGGTGATGTGAAGAGGAGATGAAAACGTGTGGGCAGACTTGGAGCCAGGTGAAGACTCTAGCAGAGAACCGAAGTCAATGGAGCCCTATGTTCCTCTAGGAATTAAAGGAAACAATATAATAATAATAATAATAATAATATGCGATTGTACAATTTGAAATGATATCACTGAAAAGAGTAGCTCTCTGCCTACACCTTTCCTTTTATATGGCTTAATGGGGATTTTTAAATTGCTGAACAGTTTTCTGCATTACTGCGGCAAACTTACAGTAATGAAGACAAAGATACGGTTTTTGGGAGAATATAAGACTGTAAAAAAATATCACACGATGGCCTACTTAAATCAATGGGCTACCAGAATTTCCATCCATCAAAATGTTGCTTAAACTCTTCAGTATTCCTTACTGTTTTAATCGTACAATTATATCAAATGACCGCTACATGAACTCATGTGCATATATAATTAGCTTCCAACTGAACACTGTGCAATTCTTGAAGGAAATGAAGAAAAAGCTTACGGAATTGGTTCTTTCTTCAACAACAACAACAACGCCACGTCACATGATAAACTTCAGATTATTACTTTGCATGTAAATCCTGCTTGAAGAGGAAATATTTCAGAACTAAATATGCTGAAAATTTCTGTACTATATGTTCACATATTGTCTGAAATACAGGCCTTATCGTTATTATTGCTCAATACATCTCAAACCATTTGAAGTGTACATTATTCATCGTTATATTCAGATGTACCAGTTCCCTATTTAAATTGTCACAGCAGTGTAATGTTTGACGTGTAATTGTGAAAGGAGCTGTAAGAGTTGAAGTTTGCTATTTTTGGTCTCTTGTTATGCAGTTACTGACAGTAACAGTAATGTTTACTGGATTCTAGTTATTTTTATTTTCACCTGTAATCTTGGTTTTTTTTCTCTTTTTTTGACCAGGCTCGCTACTTAACTCGTAATGCAGATGCAGAGACCGTTACTGCTATGGCTCGTCTAGACCAATGGCTAGCCAGTCTTCCTATTGGACCAGGATGCAACAATGGTAGTACAGCTAGTAATGGTATTGCCATAGATTTATTACCTGGCCCATCCGATCCAACGTCATTGCTCATGCCTCAACAGCCTATTCATTCAGCTGCACTGCCTTGCGCTGTTTCCCGTTCAGGTGGTGTCGGAAGTGGAAATTTATGCGGTCGTACTAATCCATATAGCTTTCTATTCGAAGGTCGACGTATTCTTGCTACTTCTGGTCAGGGTGTTAATGAATTGTATAGGTAGGATTTTTAGCTTCTGTGTTAAACATTTACATACTTGTCAGTTTATAGATAATTCTCTTACACTATTTCCTAACTACTTATTCCTTTGAGTGAAAAGTAAAGTGACATAAGATTTACTGAGTTTACTGATCATCCAATAATGAGGATAATATCCCATGTTTAGTGGTAGTAACTAAATTTCCGCCTCCTTTCTGTGAAATATTTGTCCTCGCACACGCATTTACAATCTTTTTCTGTGTAGTACCTAGATCTCTGATGTCAAACGTAGTATTACTCTCCACCTAACTATATTACTTTTTTATAGTTAGGTGGAGAGGAGTTAATCACTGAATCTGTGTTCATCGAATCAATGTCGAACACGTGCAGTCGAAATGACACAATGCCTATACCTACATATTGGGATTACGATGAATAGCATGGGGACGAGAAATATATATATATATATATATATATATATATATATATATATATATAGTCCATATTAGCGCATTGGTAGTAAGGTATTCAGTCAGACATTTACGCTACTACGAACAATTTAAGCCCATGTCATCAAAGGTTTTTAACCCTTACTGTTTAGCAAGCGAATCTCCATTACTCCTTCTTTCGTTTCCGTTTAATCATTATATACCTGAGTTTATATTAGACGATAACTAGGTAAGTAAGTACTCAAAGTAGCTTGATCTGTTAGTCACAAATTAATTGACTTGTTTACACTCAGTTTATTGTCTATTATTCCAAATACACTATATTCATCACTCATTTTGTTAGATGGTTGGGGGCAATCGTCAGAAGTTTTAGACCTAGGGTTTGTGCTTACTGACATTCAGCAGTCAGCAAGACGTTTATCTGCAATCTCGAAGGAATTTAAGTCCCTTCTCAGGTTCAAACCTGGGTCAGTCTGTGCTGTAATCAGAGACAGTGTCACTGAACCAGTCGGGCTGGCTATTGTGACCTCCTTTAGGTATATAATGGGTGATAGTATGATACTAGGAATGCCTACAATGGTGGCCACACTTCAAACTTGACTGATAAAATTCAATCTGCACCAGTACCAAGGACTAGACGCACGACATTAGTTACTATCTAGTGTCCAATCGAAGTAACATCGCTTATTTTGTTTGTTGCGAGTGAAATTCTTCATTTGTTATCTGCCTTTAGCATAGCTAATGATTATTTCAATATGTATAATAATATATATATTATTAAGCATCACAATGGATAACTGTTGTTTTGTTATTTTTGTTTATCCTTCTTGTTAGGTATACAAAATTAGAGAAGGCTTGTGATAGAATGGAAGCCACTTTACTTTGGGGTCATTTAGCACCTACTTGCCCTGATACATTAGCAGGATATCCAATGATTGATAATGATCCACTTCTTCTACACTCATCCTATTCTACTGAATTTTCCAATAATATTAGTCATGATTATCCTGATATATATATTGCTGGCTGTCAACCTGAAAATAATCCATCATGGCGACGTGCTAGATTACATTGGAATGAAGAAATAAGTGAAGAGAATTCAGGCGCACTCTTAGTATCTGTACCACGTTTTGATTCATCATATTCTATTGTACTTGTCAATTTAAGATCACTTGAATGTCGTGTAGTTCGTATGGATTTAAGCCTATTAGATGAAGAAGATAATTAAATTGTTGAAAGTTTCTCTTTCTTCTTTTTGGCATATTTACTCTTGTATATGTACCTTTCTTGATGTAAATGTTTGCACTCATATCCGACATATTTATTTGTTTACACTTTATTTTTAGAGAAAAAAAGATTTTCTTATTTAAATACATATAGAAATTTGCACACAGGCTTTTTATGTCTTACACGTGTATAATTCTCTCGAAATCCTAGTTAATTATGGAACTTGTAAAACGCTTCACAGTTGAACTGTACCTCGTAACATTGTTATAGAAAATGACCGAATGGCTTCAGCATAGAAATTTCTACAAAAGTGCACCAGTTCAACTTGCCACATTCTATGCAGCACACAAGGGGAGACAAGAGAGAGACGGGGGGGGGGAAGATTCAAAAGAATGATAATAAACATAACTGTGAGGGAGGAAGAGTAGTAACATGGTTAAAAACAATGGCTGGATTCAACATAGAACTTGGCACCGAAGTGCAGCAGTTCGAGTTGCCACGTTCCAAATAGCACACAAAGGTAGACAAGAAAATGACTGAAGAGAATCAATAGAGTTTTGACAAGTATAAGAGTGAAACAGAATGAGTAATGGTAGAAAGGAATATGAAGGTTAAAGAGACTGAATACATCTGCGCCATTGACAACGATTTTGAGCCATGTCACCTATTGTCTCCAGCCATTGATTCTTAGAGTCCCGAGGGCCCCAACCCGGAAGTCTGCATCTCCCTACCTGACTCAGTTTAACTGTCAGGGATTTTATGGATTGATGCCATGTTTTTGTTTGGCCATTGCTTACTCTTTTCCAACCTGCACCTATATCAGCTAGTAATGCCCGTCGGGGGAGGCGATGGTTAGGCATGCGCAGCACGTGACCTAACCATCTCAATCTATGTAACTTTATAGCCTCTTTGATTGATTTTCCCTCTTTGCCCAATACTCTACGCCTAACGTCAACATTACTTACCTTATTATGCCACCTAACGTGAGAAAGAGATCGTAGACATCTATGATCAAAAACAGTCAACCTTTTCATGTCTCCCGACCGAAAGCTGCTACCTTGACGTGGTGGTCGGGCTTGCATATCACAATCACCCAACGAGCTACACTGGCTGGAAATTATGTTCCTGTAGGTCCTACCATGCCAGAAAGGTTGTTTGGATAGCTGTTAGACAAAAAGCAGCTACCCAATCCAATGCTATGACTCAAACAAAATATCATGCCGGATCGGTCGGGGCCCGGATTAACAACGACCGCGCTTCCTGCTGCCGTGTCACAGGGCAGAAGTGATAAATATGCTACTGAGACACACCAAATAAAAAATAACAAACAAAAACAGGCCGTGCGTGACCGGCCTCAAGCAGTTGTCCCCTGGGCTCTGCGGTCACGCAACCAACTTCCACGGTGTGGGCAGCCGGGAAGTAACAATCGCCCTCACAATCCGAAGTGCACGCGAAACCTCTCTAATCCTCACTCATCTTTGTCTTCATCTTCATCTCTATTATCCTGCCTTCCCTCTACTAATGCAACTCCTCTACTTGATGGCTCTTCACTTCCTCTTCACTCTGTGTGCACTGAAAACGATGGTTAGAAACAATAGGGTTTAATGGGTACTTTGGTCCACAAAGAGTGAATACATCTGCGCCAGCCATTGAGAAGGATTTTGAACCATATCATCAGTTGTCTCCAGCCATTGGTTCTTAGAAAATCGCGAAGATTCCAACCAGGAAGTCTACACCTCCGTAGGTGGTGGCTTGCTCAAACCACCTGTCAAAGATATCATCGACTGATTCCATGTTTTGGTTTGTCCACCACTGGCTCCATTCTAACCTGATCCTATGTTAGCTAATATTGTTCTTCGAGGAAGGCTAGTCATGCATGACACTCGTCTTAGCCATCTCAGTCAATGCACCTTCACAACCTCATCGATTGATTATCCCTTCTAAGCTAACACTTGACTCCTAACATCGATATGGCTCACTTTATTGCAGTATTTAAGACAGGAGATAGAACACGGGCACCGTGTTTGTGTTGCCCGTGTTCTACACTAACATGGTGCTCTTTGCGTCTAATATTTATGAAAAAATATGCGAATTTTTCACTCAGTTTCCTACAGCCGGTTCACTTTATTAGTTTGAATGAAGAAAGAACGAACATATTTTCAGTTTTGATGATACGAGCTCGTTTTATTTCCGTGGATTCTCCTCAACTGCGTACATCCTAAATAAATCAATTATATGTTACAAAATTTATGAACATACTTTTTACAATGATTTCAAGTTATAGATAGAAAGTATCAACAACATAATTTCAAAGATGATGTAGGTAGACAATTGGAAACAAGGATGGACTACAGGCAAGATACAAGATAGAACTACAGAGTTAATTTATACATATTATGGTGGAGAATTCAGGAGGGTGGAGTGGTTAGTGAAGTAAAATTATAAAGTAGATAAAATAATTTAATTCAGTAGATTTGAAGCCTTATTAGTGAGTTGAACTGAGTGAGTGAAAATCAAGATTGAGTGGAATGTTACGCAACAGACCAAAACACAAAAGCACATGAACAAAACAATTACGGTTACCAGGGTAGTGAGAGATTAGTCACACTATCTTTCTGTATGCATAGGTTGGGTCGAAGTCTTTTGATGTCAATGGCTTCCGCGAACGGAAGTAACCACGCTTTTCTTCGCATACTGATTATTTTGAAAGCCTGACAAATTTCCACTTAACGTCCCGTGTCAATTAGGTGTCCATCCTTGTTTCCAAGTGAAATCAGAACTCCACATATATATATATATATAAATTTTGTAACATATAATCGATTTATTTAGGATGTACGCAGTTGAGGAGAATCCATGGTAATAAAACGAGCTCGTATCATCAAAATTACAAATATGTTCGTACTTTCTTTTTTCCCCTCAGTTGTCAAGCTGTATCAATCCAGAATTCTGTTTATTGTTTGCACTTACTCTTGAACAAAATCAAAATTAGGAAGTAATAAGATACCATCGAAGGGTTAAACTCAGTCAGTTATCCTGTATGTCATGCTCATTCCCCGATCGATGCTGCTCACGATGACAGTGTATATCATCATCGTTTTGAATTCAAATCAATCAATACAAAACATCTTCCCTGTTTTTGACAACTCTTTTTGAATATACTCATGTAACAACAGAAGGCAAGACACGGAAGCTAAGGTGTATTTTTCAATGATCAAACCGTTGTTTATATTTATACAGTTTATATTCGTTAACCAATCACTGAGCGTGTGATTTCGGCTTACATTAAACGACATGAAATATGTAGTATTCTGTTGCTAACACAGTATTCAACCTTGAGAATATGTGAGAATAATATTCCGTTGGAACACAATGTCTGTATCACACCACCACACTCATACTAATACACTTATAGTCCTTTTGTCTGGTGGAAACCAAGACTAACAATTTCAAAATAGAACTTACAGTATAAAACTACCGATATTTAGATTAAACACTAAAGAGTAATTAATGGCATACTCCTCGAATTTGTAGTGTGATCACCAAGTTGTTGACGTGACATCGTACCAACTGAGTTTCCATAATCACAAATGACTAAATATTAATGTTTCATTCCAGCAATCAATGGCTCTGACTCCATGCTGTGTGGATGAAAGAAATACAACTGTATTTTATCATTACATTCGATAGCATGCAGGCTGCCCAAATCGCACTTAATCAGTTGGCGATCAGTATCTGTAAGTATGGTATGTGCTTTGCACCGTCTAAGTGCAAAGTACTGTTACAAGATTGGCAGGAGCCTGTACCTGCACTCACTCTTGCGGGTGAACCACTTGAAGTTGTTGATAAGTTTGTGTATCTGGGTAGTTGTGTGAGTGCTGGCGGAGGGGTGACGGATGAGATTTCCAACCGTATAATGAAGGCTAGGGTGGCATACATCAACTTCAGCCACCTCTGGCGCCGTCGCAACGTTAGCCTGGCTGTCAAAGGTCGGGTATACAATGCTTCGGTGCGGGCTGTCTTGCTCTACGCCTGTGAAACCTGGCCTCTCCGAGCTGAGGATGTGCGGCGACTCTGCGTGTTCGATCATCGCTGTCTCCACAGGATTGCTTGCGTTCGATGGCATCATCGCGTGAGTAATTCTGAGGTTCGGCGGCGTGTGTTTGAACACAGTGAGATCACCATTCATTGAGTGTCGTCATCTGGAAACACCGGCTCTGGTGGCTTGGACATGTGCTGCGAATGTCATCCCAGAGGCTTCCGTACAGGTCTCTGTTCGCTAGCCCTGGGACGGGATGGAAAAGGCGGAGGGGTGGTCAGTCCATGACGTGGCGTCGTGGGATGAAGGATATTTGTGCTAGATTAGCATCGGTTGGTGCGTCACGACTCCCTGGTTGGGGTCCGCGAGATAGCTCGAATCGATGGCTGGAAACGTTATCGGATATGGCCAAGAATCGTAATCAATGGCGAACATGTTGCAGTTTCCTTCTTTCTTCCCTTCCTGATGATAGTTAACGAATACTGTTTGAACTTGTTAAACATCACTGTTTTCCTTCCTGATGAAGCTTTTTATCCGTTTTCTACTTATATTTTTACTTTTAATCTATGTTGTTTTATTATTATTGTGTGGCGTATCTTTCTTGGTGCCATATTGTACCAAGTTTTTTCTGCGTTTAAATAAAATAAAAAAAATAAACCACAGTAACTCCTCGCCTACAAATATTTCTACACCCTCTTCTATTCTCCCTAGCCAAAGACAGAGGAAGAGGTATTAGACTGGTGGTCACATTTCGTGATCGACTCACAGAGAGAGAGAGTTTATCATCCAACTCAGTGAAGGTGAAGGGAACAAGAATACTGATCAGTGTTTCAGTCTCCAATCTCACTTAGAAGTGCCTCCGATCAATGCTTTGGAGGATGTCGATTCAATGTCTTCCGCTAATCACTCTGTTTGACAAATTCAATTATCCCGTCATTATCAGTAAATGACGTATCATCAGTACTTCATACAAATTAAACTTACAGAAATACATCCTGATAACATGCATCAAACAGCTGGAAGCCAAATGCATCAATTCCCTGCACACACGTTCATCATTACAAACTGTAGAAGAGCAAGAAAGAACACTGCATATGAATCCATTCTATTTCACCAAGTGGGCAAAGAACACTAAAGTAACTCTTAAGAGTCACTTTAAATAATTAGCAAACACGAAAGAATCCAACTACTTGGCTTCACTGAGAATAATGCACTCAAAGAAAGATAAGAAATGGGACTGATTGAAAGAGGGAATCTGATTTCGGATTTCAAGTGGCCTGGTAACTCGAATTCCTCTAAACAAGAAGTTACCTGCATATCTACACAGTTTTACAGATCTATACAAATTTACATGTTATTTATGCAATTTGTTTCGAAGTAGATATTAACACTTGTGAAATATTATTATTTTTTCTTTTCCTTCACGTTCCCCAGTGGAACATAGGGCTTCAAGCTAGTTGGCTTGAAGTTTCTGTAGCAGTGTTTATTTTACAGGATGAGGTTGCTAGCCTCATGCCCAACCTTTACCCTTCACCAGTATTACTTCTGGCTCAGCCAGGTAAAGGAGTGCGTCGGCCGGGGATCGAACCTCGGACCGTGTGCATGGTCGGCGAGCGTCTCAAGCGCTATGCCGCCGACGCACTGAAATCATTATACATCGCGTAAATTAGCTCTGATCCTGAAGGATTTCCGTATTCACTAAGAAATAATTCGTTTCCATTAAATGTTATACTGTATGTTGATATTTTGTTAGAATGTGATTTAGGAGATATCACAGGTTACACACCGCTGAAGAATGCTGATAAAATCAAATGGATTCGCGATGTAATACTGTCCCAGTAATCTTTCCGCTTCTCACATGATGAGTACCTGAGTGCTAGGCACATTAACCTTGTTTGTAGAATTGTCAGCGTTTACCAGATCCCTCGTCATATTCACGATCGTTGGATTCAATATCGTTCAGTGAATGTGGAGAACAGCGATAAAAATCCCTCTTCCCTTCTTAGATAACTCTGAGTGCTTTGATGCTATAACATTCATGCTATTTATCCTGTAAGTAATTTTCTGGAGAAATTAGTGTGGCATTTAAAATGCAAATGAGTGAGAGTTTCACTTCCGTGTTTCTATCATTCCAGATCATTTATGTGGATTGGCGTGAGACTTTTAATCGGCATACGAAA
Source organism: Trichobilharzia szidati (assembly GCA_944472155.2). Lineage (NCBI taxonomy): Eukaryota > Metazoa > Platyhelminthes > Trematoda > Strigeidida > Schistosomatidae > Trichobilharzia > Trichobilharzia szidati. The sequence goes on along the minus strand of OX235271.1, from coordinate 30,298,426 downwards.
ATAAACACCCCGCTAACTCAGAGTAGAGAAGTCAGTTTACAAGGACAAATTAGTGAACAGGAATTGCAGTTTGAACGTGACGATATCTGCCTGAAGATGACGATGATGGTTTAAAGGTGGACAATTTTTCGAATCTGAGTCATTTAGGTGAGAATAAGAATACGCGAAGATTGCGAAACATATATGGACTGTGTATGTTCATGGTCTCACTAGCAGTAGCGGCGATGCTCTATCTTCAATTTTCAGGAGATAGAATACATCGGTAATCGAATAGCGACTCAGGAACTGAAGGACAAACTCCTCAACTCCAAATATGGATGTCGTCAGTCCGAATCTGGTGTAATTATGAGTATGCAATATCGAAGAATGTAGGAGAAAGGCGAAGCAGCTATTCAGTGATTCTGCAACTGATGTTGCTTGAATATAAAGTCAAAATTAAAAGGATGTTCAGGGGGCGTGAGTAAAGTTATAGAATCCATATCAATCAAGACATTCCTGTTTAACCAAAATCTTTGAATCCTTGAATCGTAGTTGCGATTACTTGCTTATCTGGTCGAAATAAGTGATCACAAATATTGTTGACTGACATGTTTTTTCTTCCAAGTATTTAGTTAACTAAACAATTTAAGCGGAACTGATGCTTTATAGTTAGGTTTCGTTTCACTATACATTTTATAAATGTATGTTTACCAAATCTGCTTAATTAGAAATATCATCTATTCGAGCTTTGAATTTACCGCTGGTTCATTCCACTGGATCAATATGTGCATCATCCATTCCCTATCTGCTGCAGCAACATTCACAGCCGTTCGAACCACTTGTAAGAATACAAACTTCTACAATATATCTGGCACAGGAAGTCGAAATGTGACTGTTCCTGCAAGGGAATATTCCAAAATTATTGAAATAATAACCTCAGATATCTGAGATAATCAACACATGCTGGACTAGTATCCGACAGGTCATCTCCAATCCCTGATGGCATCTCACGATGAATACGCAATTGTAAAAGTAGTCAAAAACTAGGGGGGGGGGGGAAATAGTAAATCGGTATTACAAACAAAAGCATTTAAATTCTTGGTACCGACCAGTAGTTTAGGGTCATGCCTGTTTTTAAGACGCTAGATAACTAGTGAACTCATGAATTGCTGTTAAACAGTGCGTAATATTACTAGACATGAAACCACTAAACCCTGATATTGTTGAAGATTTATGTATGCTACCTCTCAATTATCAGCAAACATCTTTCTGATGAATGAGATGCTAACAACGCGTAAATCCTCCTCAATGAATGAAATAATCCCGATATAAGTTTTCAGGGAGCATTTCGATGAACAGTAAGCCAATTGTGGCAAGTCGAAATAAGTATTATGCGATAAATCTTGAAATGACTAGAAATTTTGTGATATCAATTATGTATCTAATATTAATTAGCAGAAGCAGCCGTCATCAGGCCATTCAGCGATACTATACACATAAAAGCAATTCACCGTATGAAGTAATTCACCATATTCCACTACATCTGCGTTCAGAATGACGGAGCGAAGCAGTTCCACAAATTGCTCAAATCATGTAAGGCAAGTCACCTCTTCAGATAATCCCGTGGAATTAAGTGAACCGAAACTAGGCATCGCAATTCCAATACTGGCACCAAAGTAGATCTATATTTGTGAGAACAGAAAGAAACTATGAATGTACATCAGTCACTAAAAAGAACGAAATACCAACGTGTCGTAAATCACCGAGTGCTAAAACAACGCTTCGTCGAGAGATCTTCGGGTGTTGTTAACAATCACATTGTGATTATGATCAACGAACAGTGTCCGAAAAGATAACCCTGATTAACCAGGTAGAGGAAATTCGTCAGAAACGGCCACTGCAACAATAATCAAAGGATAACGTTATGAGAACAGCCTCTGTTCGTCAGTGTGAATACATTTTATTCCATAGGGTTTCGTCAACTATGTATGCACTCACTATCTGGACAATGAATATACACGAAGTCACTGTGAGATAACCTTCTGCCATACTTCATTCAAATGAGTGGTCATTTCACTGTTGGATTAGTGGAGTAAAGCCATCATTGAAAAGGCGCACATAACATGCAAGAAGTTAGATTAACGAAACTTGCGAGATTTCGTTATAACGTAACACATAATCGGGGCTTCATTCTTCGAATGTCGGTGGCTTCAGCGACTCGAAGTGATTGTTATCAAGGAACTTGACCCTTAGTTCCTATTATTTCTGAAGATGCTTCGAATCGACAATTATACTAGTTACGATTATGGACTTTAACTCCGAAAGACAAGAAACGAGAAGTTGTATTCTTCGGCAGTTAACATCAACACTCTGTACAAAGTCTATAAACAAATGTTTTACAAGGAATGTACTGTACTTTTATTCGTATTCATTCGTCTTCTTCCAACTTGTACAGGATTGAATCATTCGCGCCTACGAGTTGCCAGCCAATGGTGACCAACACCAATGAACCAGCGTTCAATGTTCACATTCATTCACAACTGTCAAGTCATTCATCCCTTCACCACAGTAAAATATTCCAACATGGTGTTCAGTATGAGATGAGTGACGAGATAAACGAGTTTGAAGTGCTGAGTTGTGGACAGACATTAACCTGTTCAACTGGTTTCTTGCAGTTTTGTGTTTATTTATTGTTCCCTCTCCCTAAGGAGTATAAATAATAGAGTCAGTAAGTGAACGTATATTGGAAGTTGGAAGATGAAGTGTAGACACTAGAAAACCGAAACCATCAGCTTTATAAGCAATTGTTCAGACCACTAGCATTCTGATTTCCTCCCTTCACATCTTCAGATCAATACCTGGATAATCAATTCAGACACAGACGGTATTGCAGTTAGGATAGCGAAATGAATCTACATCCCACCTGGAAATATCAATCATTCACCAATAGTCTGACTATTCTTCATTTCCCACAACCTCAATTATTGTGAGGTGCTCTGCATATTCCATCTGTCATCAGATTTACGCTTCACCATGACAAAACTCTTGTGATTAAAGATATCTAAACTCCTGAAATATCTTCATGCTGACAATCTTGAACTTATACCACTGATATCCTCTAAAACAGTGAAATGAATAAAGGGGATATTTCCGTTTATTTTTTAGCATGTTTATTCGAAAATATCTGTGTGAAAACAATCATGGAAATATTCTATATTTGGAATTATAACAGGTAATTAAAAATTTCAATATGTAGGGTATCATTATCTATCATTATGGGGGATATTGAGGAAAATAGGAAATACTTATTTCTTGAAGTCTGAAACTCTGACCAGATATATAATCACAGTCTAAGAGATTTGAAAACTATTCTCCTTCCAGTCCTACTCTCCATATAGACGGAGTGATGCATCTGCATCGCAAATACGGGATAACGATTGGCACGATCGGAACAACAGCGATTCTCGTGAACATTTATATCGGTCTACTGTGGATATTGTATATATCAGGGATTGGTTCTAAACGACAAAACAGGCGATTTCAGCACACCGACAACTTACGCGGTGTACATGGATTACAAATGGAATGGCCTAAATGCTCACTGAAGTTTTCAACAAGGTTGCAGATACTTTTCATGGTAATATCGAGTCTATTAATACACCTGACGGGTGTGTTTAGGATTGTTTGGCTTTCATTCAATGAAGTTGATATTCGCAGTATCTTCAGTGACTGGTTCTGCAGAATTCATATATTTTTGGTGTTCCTGACTGTTGATACATCTGCGTGGTTTTATGCATTCCTATGTTTGGAAAGACTACTGCTGACAAAATTTGTCGGACCGGTTTATTCAAAGATTTTAAATTCAAAATCAGCTGTCATCTTTCAGATTTCATTCGTTATGATAGTTTCATCGATCGCTAACATCGATTGCTTAATACCACATATTAAAATTTGTGATCAGTTTGTTTACAGAACGAACCTTGTGTATAGTAGACTGATTTTGAGCTTCATTCTGCCTACTTTCACAGCAATACTATCGTCCAGTCTGCTGATCAAAGTGTGCTACGAAAGGGAGGCTAGACTGAACACCACTCGCAACCGAATTACTTCATTTGTTGGCAGACCGATGGGCATGTCTTCTAACTCTAGGAATCAAGTCTTTGCTGCAAAACTGACATTGATTGTGGCGTGCGTTATTCCAATATTTCACATTTTCATCTATGTATTTGCCATCTGGAAAACAGATTACTGTTGTTACTTCATTTTTTTAAAGAAGTTGAACATTGAAGACTTCTTCTTCATCGCTCTACTCTTAATGTTCTCTATTCTGCATACACTGAGAATATATGTGTTGATGTTTTCTTCACAAAGCATAAGTCGTGATATGCGCATGATCCCCACTCTAATAAAGAAAGCTTTGGTGAGAAGGATTAACTGAGTGAGTTTTCTATCACTTTCTTATTCATTTGACTGTTACATACTCGGGTTCATACAACAATAGAATACTTCCTCCCGAAATGTGATGTCAGTTATCTGAGGTGACACAATAATCAGTGTGTAGTGATGAATTCATAAGATGTGATCGAACCGTATGTGTGAAACTTTTATGTTCTAATCTGTGTTGTCTCCATCTTGCCAACTTTGCTACTGCTTTATTTGTAATTTTAAATAAATCATGAATACTACCAATGAAATATGAAGATTTCAATGACTTGACCTGTGAATATTCCTCGATGATACTAATCTGTTAATTCTTCCCTAATACAGGCTGACGCAGACAGTCGCCTAGTGAATACTTTAAACAGAATTACAAATTGACAAGACATTATTTAAGCGATAGACTGAGTCAGTTATCCTGTACACATAGGTCATTCCCCAATCGAAGCTATTCACGATGACAATGTATTTCGTTTCCAATTCACATCAACAAATGCAAAACAACTCTAGTCGAATATGCTCATACTAATACACTTATAATTCATTTGTCTCGTGGAAACCAAGTCCAACCATTTCAAAATAGACAATAGAGTATAAAGGGATTCATGTTTGATTGCCACCAGCCTAGATGAACAAGCGGAATTATTCCCCTTATTCATTTCACTGTTTTAGAGGATATCAGTGGTATAAGTTCAAGATTGTCAGCATGAAGATATTTCAGGAGTTTAGATATCTTTAATCACAAGAGTTTTGTCATGGTGAAGCGTAAATCCGATGACAGATGGAATATGCAGAGCACCTCACAATAATTGAGGTTGTGGGAAATGAAGAATAGTCAGACTATTGGTGAATGATTGATATTTCCAGGTGGGATGTAGATTCATTTCGCTATCCTAACTGCAATACCGTCTGTGACTGAATTAATTATCTAGATATTGATCTAAGTCAACGAGATTATTCCCTGGTGATAACAAGTTAATCCGTGAGTCTCTGAAGTCACTTAAGATTAAGTTCATCAGTACACTTATGATGAAATTGAACAGAAATGGGGATAGTGGGCATCCTTCACTGGCGGACACCGCTGGTTGTAACCACTTCAGATGACATCTCGTCGTCAGCTCTTACCTGGCTGCATGAGTTCGAGTAGAGTGCTTTGATCAGTGCAATGTATTTTCTTGGCATTCCCTTCACAGCCAAACATTGCAATAGTATCTCTCGGTCGACCGAATCGAATATCGTCTTTAGGTCAAGGAATATGACGATCGTTAGACGCCGACGTTGAATATGCCTATGTTCCAGAATCTGACGAAGGGTGAAGATATGATCTATACACCCTCGTCCTGGTCTAAAGCCAGCCTAGTTCTCTCGTGTTTGTGCCTCCCGACCACCGCCTAGTCTACGCAATATTATTGAGTCTAGGACTTTAGATACTATATTAGTCAAGCTAATCCCTCTGTGATTATCACAAGACTTGTCTCCCTTCTTGTATATCGGGATAATCAATGACTTACACCAACCAGACGGGACTTCCTCTGATTCCCAGACGCTGCCTAGTACCTCAGTTAATGCAGACAGTAAACTGTCTCCGACATCCTTGAACAGTTCTGGAGTCATTCCATCAGGTCCTGCTGCTTTACCTTGTTTCAGACTAGTGACAACCTCAGTTGGGGATGGAGGACCTGTGTCTATATCCCACTCAGGGAGGTGTTGGATGTTCGGTATGTTGAGTGTGGCTGTAGGCCAACTGAATTGATCCTCGTAGTGTTCTTTCCATCGTTCTAGTCGTCTATCCTGGAAGCGAATTATGGTGCCATTTTTCTCAGAGATTGTCTCACTTATCATTTACCTTTGACCACCTGTTTTTCTGATAAGTCTAAATAGTTGTCTCGTGTTACCAATCACCGATGCCTTTTCCATCTCTTCGCTTTTTTCGCAAACCACTGTTCACCGTTCAGAAGAAGCATCAAATGAAATTCTTTTCTTGCTTGTGAGTTGATTGAAAGGTTTCCAGATTTCAGAAGCACTCAGACATGGTGGACATTTATCATTAAATGACTCATCTAGTCTTGGTATTCCAGACTGTATCAGAGAGTTTGCTCTTCGATTACCAGCATTATGATGTGATTTAGACAGATTCTCTTTTCAAATAAAGTAGTGAACTGTTATCAAATAATAGAGACAAGATAAGCTAATTGTAAATCTGACGGGTGACTCTACACCATGTGAATTAAATTAGGTGGAAAGCAGTAAAAGAGGTTTAATAAGACATGAAATTATGGGGTAATTGCATGTCTGATGACCTTTTAGTGGGCGAATGTAAATGGAGATGATGAATGCACCTCGATACACAGTTAGATCACGTTTGTTCTCAAATTACATTTACTGTAATATTTAATATTATTGTTAATAATGTATGAAAATCAACCACACACTGAACAGCATAGTGACAGTGATGTAAGCAATGTTACAGATGTTCATTTACTGTTTCGCGGCGAGTTATTGATTTCAGGGCTAACGCTTTTTCATCAAATGAGAAAAGTACTTGTGTAACTTTAATCAAAATAAGTTTGCCGGAGTTCATTTCATTTAGTCACTTGAACACTACCAGAATGTAAGCTAACCAATGAGTTGAGTCATAGGTAAGTTCCTACTGCATAAGAGCCTTCGATGCGGTTGAAAATCTCATGACAGCCAATCCCTCGGTGTGTTCGGAATGGTCATCTGGGTGACCGCAGTGGATTACCCACCCTCCAGTTGGCGTTTCGGAGAGTCCAATTCCGCTCGATCTGCACTCCTATGCAATATCGTCTCATTTCTTTCACAATGCATTCCGTCTTCCAAGCCCCAAATTTCTAGGGGCTATTCAATGTTCACATGATAGTCGACGAAGCAACAAAGAAGCCATCGCCAAGAAAGTATGCCGAAGGTATTGGAGATGGATTGGACACACTCTGAGGAGACCGTTGACTGACATCAGACTCTAGACAATCAATCTGTTTGCACTGTACCCATATGAATGATACATCTTCTCTGTTTATGAAGCACCTAGGTGTAGATAAACTGTCTAGGCCATTCACCACTGCCCATCGAATAGCGAAACCTTCTAATGCCAATGAGAATCTGAATCATTTCTCAGCACTGTCTTATCAACATCATCATCACATTACACTACCACAATTGTACAAACATTCGTTCCCATCATTACTGAACTCGATTACTACCTTATTTTATGCAAGTGTAGGACTTGGACACTGTGGTAGGATCTGCTTCCATATTAGATGAGTTTATTTCAAACATCACACAGTGATGCAATATCAGTAGCTGGATGACACTGATCCTGAACTAGAGTAAAGCATAGCACTACTCGCTCAGTTGATGAGGCAATATTACGTGTTCAGTTGTGTCTGACGTCCAGTGTATTGAAATTTCAAAATAAAATTTACAAGCGAATGAATGGGGCGGCAATGGGATCATCAATATCCCCAATAGTAGCAGACATATTTATGAACAGTTGGCAGCATAGAGCTCCTAGAAGGTTTAATCCTGCTTCTAGGTTTTGATGCAGGATGGTGGTGGATGACACAGTCACTACTGTGTTGAAGTCTGAAGATATCCTTCAGTTCTTCACACATATTAACTCAACAGTAGACGAAGTGCAATTCACTTGTGAGGTGGAGAACGAACAAGGTGAGTTGACCATGCTAGACCGTAAAATAAAGCGGAAACAAGATGGTGAGTTAGACACTAGGATTTATAGGGAACCGACACACTGCAATACATACTTAGACTTTAATTCATCCCATCCAGAATCGGTGAAGATAGGTGTAGTTAAGTGTCTATATAATCTGGGTGAGGAGCCTGACCAGTAAGCCGGAAGAGTAAACAGTGAAACCAAACAATTAGAGAAAATATTACTGGCCGATAACTATCCACCAGAATTTATTCAGGAGTGCATGAGAAACCATGGAACAAATAAGAATGGTAATGAAAATGCCAAAGATAATATAGAATTCGAAGTATCTGTGGTGGTGTCATATAAAGAAGGCAAAATGTCAGAGGTCTTACGTAGGATTCTCACTGAGACTGGAATTAGGATGGCATGTAGACAAGCCAACTCTCTCAGAGATAAACTCTGTTGGCTTGAGGACCCGATAGATCCAATTAAGAGGAAAAATATAATTTAACGAATATCATGTATTGACTGTGAGGTCAATCACATAGGTCAGTCAAACTAGTAGATGAGGGTCAGTTAGATTATCGGAAGATAGAAATTTAGCTAGACCTAGAGTGACCGAGTCTGCTAGGTTAATAAACTAGGAGAAAGCTGAGCCATTAAACTTCATTCACTTGCATGTGATCACATAAGAGGTTGGGACAGTATGCCAGTATAAAAAAGAAAATATAGTTAAGTGGAGTGAGAGATAGCTTAATCACCGAATCTCTGTTTATCGAATCAGCACCGCACACATCGAATCCAAATGACTGAATGCCTATACTGGAGAAATGGAAAGTGGCATTGAACAACAAGGGAAAGACTGAGAATATATATATGAGGATGTGTGACTAAATTCATATGACTATCAGCAATCATTTATGCTCGAAACGTCATCCAGTTATTGATACTGCATCACTGTGTAATATCTGAAATGAACTTATCTGGTGTGGAATTACTGTCTTATTTGTCCAGCCGATTGTGTAATATCAGTAAAGTGATCATTGGCGTGTCACGGAAAGCATTTCCAATATATTTCAGACTTATATCAGTTACCGCCTTCACTGGCTTCATACTGAAGATCATATGGACGGTTAGAAAGAATGAGGAGACTGCTGAATGACATGAGGTGGCAGGCTATAGTTCGAGTGCAACCCAAGTTCGAATCAACGACTGCAGTGTCCGACAGTCATATGGCGGAGAACGCATAAGGAGGAGATCAGAGAATACGGGCAATCCTGAGGGCAGAGGGACAGGACCGTAGTCAATAGGACAGAGTGGGGATATGCTGTGGAAGTCCTATGTTCCACTCGGCCCACGGTGGATCAATAATCATATTTAACAGTAATAATAATACCAATCTTTGATTTTATGTTTCTATTACTATTTTATTCCTTTGCCTCCTGAGTGGAACGCAGGCCTTCCAGCTTCAGCTCACCAGTTTCAGCAGCAGTCGTGTCTAGCTTTATCTACGGGTTGGAGTTGCTAGCTTCACGACCAACTTCCCCTCACTACTGGACTTGTAACAACAGAAGACAAGGGCCTGACAACAGATCGTTTATTAAGGAAAATCAACACATATTTATAGATTTTAATGTACATTATTGTAGATCATTGTTAGTAGAAAATGCAGTCTTTTGATTGGCTGTTTCTCACAGAAAGTTAACCTTGCATCTCTTTGTGGCTGTGTCAGATCATCCATATGCTAACTGTATCCGCCCGCCTACGCAAAGCCTTTGTTCTCATCATTTTCTCACCACCAATATTGGGGACATAAACATTGACGTTAATTACTGTCTACCAACTTTGGCTAGCAGCCAGCTCACACCACAGACTTACTACCAGCTCAGTGGGATTTAGGAGTGTGTCTGCCGGAGATCAAACACCGTGTAGCATTAAATTTGACTACAGATATCTTGTCCTGACTATCAGTACTGACGATACAGAGTCTTGGTCTCATTATAGTTATAACTGAGGCAACTTAACGTAATCTTTATCTGGCTCTAAAATATGGAGGAATAAAAAATTACACAAAGAGAACAATAGAAAGGAAGGACAAAGGCATAGCGAACAGAATTGTGATGTGTGGAACCAAGTGGTTAGTGAATTGCATTTATGTACATACAAGAAATACAACACAATACTCATCCTAGGTCAACCACCAGTGGTGGGAGTTTGCATTAAAATAACCAATAGTCACATGAAAATCATGAGACAATGATGGTCAAGTCATACACATTAGAGAGGAAGGTCTTAGAGTGTGCCTTTCAAGGTTAAGACCTTGGAAGCAGTGCTTGAAGGGTGAGCGTCTCACCGCTGAACCACTGACGCAATAATCTCTGGAAGATCGCTTATAACACTGTACGGAATACAAACACAGAGTGTATTATTTGCAGAACATAACAGACACAACATTTAATTTCTATACACTAGCTGATTAAACCACAAAGGGTATTCAATTTTCCACCGATTTTATTTTCGCCTAAATTTCAGTAGAACTGTACTCTATATGGGTGAGCTATTTCAGCAAAGTGGATGTTTTATACATGGTCGAATTACAGGGTAACATTTATGCTAATTATATATTCAAAACATGTTATTTCTTTCTTCGAAAATGTTAACAATTATAGGTCCGTTGGAGTGTTATGAGAGCGAAGGAAAAGAGAGAGAGAGAGGGAGAGAAAGTGAGATACACATACAGAGACGGTGAGAGAAAAATAGGTTTGATTTATTGGAGATTCTGTGGTTTCTTTCAGTGTATCAATCCGAGCAGGATTAATTCCAGTGAAAGTAATGGATGACCTACGCCTGAATTATGGCTTTGCTATTGGGGTTGTTGGCATAGCAGCTATTCTTTTCAATGCTTTCCTCGGTTCGTTATGGATGGCTTATCTGTTTGCATGGCACCTCAAGAGGCAGAAAGATCAAACTCATGCGCTTAGTCAGATACAAGTTAAGAGTAACTTTCAGCAAGATTGGCCAAGATGTTCACTACCCATCTCGGAAAGGTTCCACATGTTTCTCATTGTCGTTTCGAGCTTCATCCTGCATCTTACAAACGCGGGTAGAATAGTATACTTGTGCATAACTGGAGTCGATATTCGTGCGAAATTCGGCGAATGCTTCTGTCGAACTCACATATTCTCATGTAATTTGCTATTAGATATTTCTGCATGGAGTTTTGCATTTCTTTGCTTAGAGAGATTCTCTGTCATTATTCTGTTCCAATCAGATTATTCTGCTGCCCTAAATTCAAAGATGTCTCTCATTCTTCGCATTTTACTTCTGTCAATAATCTGCTTGTCAACCAATATAACACTGTTTTCAGACAAAGCTCTCTGTGATTCGTACTTCTATAGCACAACTTTCTTTTACAGCAAGTTCATCATGAGCATATTCTTGCCAATCGCTATCTCCATAATATCCTCCACTTTGATTATTAAAATGTGTCACAAACGTGGCATCACAGTCAACGTTACTCGTCGTCCAATTATCTTAACGGCCGAATATTTTCACAGATTATCAGAACTGTCAATGCATAACATCTTTGCTGCTAAATTAAGACTGATAGCGGCTTGCTCATTTCCCATTTTCCAGTCAGTGCTGTTCATTTTTACAAGGCTAAGTGACAATTATTGTTGTTATTTTGTGTTCAGAAAACAATTGAACATTGAAGATTATTTCTACCTCGCTTTAATCCTGATGTTTTGTGTTCTTAATACCTTTAAATTGTTTCTACTCACATTCTGTTCACCGAAAGTACAAAGTGATATTCACATTATCATGGCTCTGACTAAGAAATGTTTCTGTGGATGCTTCATACATAGCAGTTGAATGTGTAGAATAATTGTACTATGTACTGAGTACATCATTACGATGACATGTGATTAGGAATAAATATGTCGTGTTTTGAACAAATTATACAAGGTATGTAACTGTCCGTGTTATTTATATCCCATGATGTTCTCTCATGATTCATACATTCACTGGAATGCATTCCAGATCATTTGTGAGACGTATATTGCACGAATGAGTTTGAATCATTTATCTCCGCATCCATTTTGTCTGCTTGTTTCATTCTAGGTGAAACTAGTTCTGGGATTCATTATTGTCATTCCATGATTATGTTTTACGCCCACAATTCTCAAATGTCACATGTGGTGTAGTATTTTGTCATGTAATTTGTACATCTATTTGTTAACCTGTCACAAATACACGAAGTGAATGCAACGCTTTCTTTTTGTTTCACGAAGTAAGCAGTTTCAAAGAACATATTTTCCGTAAAACTATCTTCCAAACCACTCAGTCTTTACTCATTCATATAATTCATTGCATATTTTTTTATGCATAGAAGCTGTAGACAGCCGTACAAATAATAAGTGGTGCATTTGTTTATACGGTATCATTGTGGGTTATATCAAGTAATGTGAAATTATACTCTAGTGTAAGTATCCAAATATTGCCGATGGAGTATCAAAAGTGGTCAATTTAGACTGCAATCATCAGTTTTTAACATCCATGTAACGTTAGTCAAGGATTCTAGCGGCGGATTCAGGTGTGTTTAGAGGAAGAACGTGAGGCAAAATTAAAATTACTCAGAAATAATAAATAACTTTGAGTGCTTTATTGATATCAAGCTGGGTTCAAACCCAGGGTGGGTGCGTACTGCCAATGATTTCCAAACTAGGATGAAACAGCTGTCCAGTACTTCCTGGTCTTCCAGTGGTTCTCTGACTGATATCAATCCACGGTCAAACTCGTAAAAACAAATCTAATCCTTACAAACTAACTGTTGAAAATTTTATTTATATTTCAAAGGTGAAAACTTAAAAACCAGTATCGTAACCTGTTGATGTAAGTTTAGTACTTAAACCCCTTCTTATCATTTCTTTCTTTCTGAATAGTAAAATTCATTTCACAAAGCACATAAGTGAATTTGTCAAGGGTGTTCACTCCTTCATTCTCATTTTTCATAATCAAAAACGAATCTTCTATGTAAGGAATATAAAATTCTAGTCCACTAATTACATCTCCCGAATATCCACTCTATAGTTTTTCCAGGAAAATATCAGCTAAGACTGGTCCTAATAGTGATCACACAGTCACACCATCTGTTTGTCTATAAAATTCTTTATTAAACAAGAAATGAGTATTCATTGTACATCTTGAAATAAGCTCCTTCATAACTAATATACAAATACCCAAATTAACGTTTCGTCTAAAACTCACTGTTTCTGTCGGCTGTATATTAGGGAATAAGGAAGATTTATCAAATGACATTATGGATTAATCGTTAACATTTACAATTCTGACTCTTTCTTCAAATTCAAAACCATCCCTCTTCTACATTACTTTGTAAAGGGGAGCTAATATCATAACGGTACATTTTCTTGCCCTCCTATATATATGTTAACAAGACATATGCATTTTCAAATCATTGCGTCAAGCAGGGATAAGACTCAATGCCTCGCAGTGTGATAGCTGCTCGAGCACTTACGTCTCCCCGACAAAACATTAAGTCGTCTACAAACGATTTAGTATCCTCATGCTCATAACACAATTAGATATCGTGTCGACCCCTATACCCCGAAATCCGGAGCATAGTTTATGGTCATCGCTCTGGCGTAACACCAGACCTAATGGGCCTAGCCGAACACATGGTCCAGTCCAGACACCAAAAGGAATACGTAAGCTTGCCCAGCCACGTGTCAGATACGGAATGTACCGTTGCAAATATGGACGGGATTCAGACTTAGAGGCGTTCAGTCTTAATCCCTCAGATGGTAGCTTCGCACCACTGGCCTTTCGACCAGGCACATATACCAATTGTCTGAACCTGCGGTTCCTCTCGCACTAAACAGGATTACCATAGCAACGGCCAGATTGTACTTCACTGATTAGTGTACTCATCACTAGGGTAAAACTAATCTGTCTCACGACGGTTTAAACCCAGCTCACGTTCCCTATTAGTAGGTGAACAATCCAACGCTTGGTGAATTCTGCTTCACAATGATAGGAAGAGCCGACATCGAAGGATCAAAAAGCATTTTTCAAACAGACCATATATAATTCATTGTGCAATGGGTTTAACTTTTAAGCTAGTTATTCATTAGGAGAATTCAGTGTAACAAAATGCCATCTTCATGTGTGTCCTAGATAACACAAAATCATTTGGAATGTTGCATTTAGAATTCCTCTTCATTCATGATACCCACTCTATGGAATTTAGTCAGATTAAATGGCATTTTACTTCGAATTTTTCTAATATTGAGAGATCATTGTAGATCATTTCAGTTCTATAGTCACACTAATTGATTGGAACTCTACCTGATCCATTTTCTATGTTTTGACACATGGATTTCATTACTGATCAATTGTATCCAAGTCGAATGGTAACATGTTATTAATAAAGATGACATCTCTGAAGTTACGATGAAGTAATTTATCAGAAGGTTCAAGTGTTGGTTTGTAGGGATTTGATTGGTTACAGGATTTTCATCATGAGCTGATATTAGTTAGAGAACCATTGGAAAACCTGGGAGTATTGGACATCTGTTTCGTCCTAGTCTGGGACTCTTCGGCAGTATGCACCCACCGGGATTCGAACCCAGGACCTCCTGGTTACAAGGCGAGCTCGTATACCATTAAGCCACTTGGACCCGATCCAATGGCCCATGAATTCTAACTTCTGCCAATTCACGACATAGCGCGACCCCTAGCCAATGTCTTCGGCGAGCATTTGTCCTCACACCCGACCTGCTGCACCCTACTGGTCACGACTTCTCACTAGAACCCCAGGTAACTACCTTCCTGAATAGGGCAAGTCGCTAGTGAGCATCTCATTGATATTCAAGTGTTGGTTTGAAGGGTTATCAGAAGGTTGTCGAAAGTAGACTGATGGTGCAATTCCACTCAAACATATTAGCTTCATTCAATGATCATATCAGTAGGTCTACACGTACACATTCGTTGAATATTCACTGGGTTAGCCTTACTTGGAGCGGAAGAAACATGAAGTGTTCATCATTTTAGAGTTATTATCTACTACTGGTTCTCATTGTTATTTCTGGAAACAATTCTCAACACACCGTAATATACATCAATCACTGAAAGCTATCAGTAATATCCCAAAAATATTATTAGTTTTCAGACTTCAATAGTAATAATATCATTTTTGCTAGCTAGATGATTCGTAACACAACAAGTCGATTAATCTCTCTAAGTTCTTGAATTCACATCTTCATGTAACTCTTAACATCTTGGCGTTAAAAGACAGCCTCCTAATAAAACTGGAAATATGAGGTAATCTTTTAGCTCTTCCAGTTTCTTATAGTAATTTGAAATATAATTACATGTCGTGCATCCCGAAAATCAGATGCTGGATGTACATAATATAGGTGAAGTTTGACAAACAACGGAGGCAAATGCATCGAAGTTGAATGGAGTGTATAACAATCATCTGTATGATATTTACTACAGATATAATTATTTGAAAGGGGAATACTTAGTGGGTTTCTAAACTGATTAATTTCATGATGACAATTATACTGATATCAGCACACCATAAGCATGAAGCAATTCATGCGATAAAGCTTGTGATGAAATAGAATGTCAACTAATCTGTATTGTGCAAGGCATATGGAGTATATTATTATTATATTATTGTTTCCTTTAATTCCTAGAGGAACATAGGGCTTCAGCCGTGCGTCTCCATTGCGTTCGGTTCTCTGCTAGAGTCTTCACCTGGCTCCAAGTCTGCCCACACGCTTTCATCTCCTCTTCACATGACCTCCTCCAAGTCACCCCACCTTCGCACTGACGACCAACTCGCCGCTTCCCTTTCGGGTTCCACTCGAGCAATGGCTTGTCTAGTGATGTCACTCACTTGATGGTTTCCTCAGAGTATGACCAGCCAATCCATCTCCATTTCTTCCTGCCTATTTGTTTCACAATCAGTTCCTGCTGGGTTGGTTCGCTCATTGCCAGAGATCTCTGTTGCTGATCTTTTCTGGCCGGCCGGCCATTTGATCTTGAGTATTGAGCGGAGACAACTGTTAATGAAGGTCTGTAGTTTGTTTGAGATGCTCTTTATGACGCTCAGTGCAAGTCTCTGATCCGTATAGTAAGTAGCACTGACTTCACATTGGAGTTGAAAATCCAGATCTTATTTTTGATGCTGAGTGTTGTTGACCTCCACACAGACTTGAGAGTAGTGAAAGCTTGTCTTGCTTTCCCAATTCTTGCTTTGATATCCTCGTCAGTTCCGTTCGCCTGTAGTTGAAACGATGCTTCCCAGGTAGGTAAAATAGGTTGTTTCTTTCAGGTTCCTCCCATTTATGCTGATTGTTGTCTTTGTTGTTGTTGTTGTTGCTGTTGGTGGTGTTGCCCAGGAATCTTCATCACCTCTGTTTTCTCTATGTTCACCTGAAGGAAGTCCTATCTTCTCTGGATGCTTCTTCTGCCAACTTGTTGCTTTTCGCTTGCATATCTTCCAGTTTGTGGGAAATCAGACATATATCATCGGTGAAGTCCAGATCCTCCAAGGCATATGGAGTGAGTCAGCATATGAGTGCGATCAATCGGTTTGCGTCTTTTCATTGATATCTACGCTGATATTTGCGAACAGAAATGTAGAGGGGTTTTCAAAAGAATCATAATCTTCGTGTTTCACCTAATAGGCAACCATTAATTATTAGGTTGAGTGAATTAATTCAAACAGTATGCAAAACATGAGTTATTTCTCTCATTAAATACCCAAACAGGCATAAATTACTAGTATGAATAACAGAAAATAAATCATCTAACATGAGAAGATCAATGAAACAGTATGTGCGTGATTGCTTACACACACTTTTATGGTGTCAAGTTTGGAAAAGGCTTAGAGAAATACTGTCCGGTTTAGACTGCTGCTCATCTATTTCTGTTATATACTTTTATTAGCGTTGCGTTTACTAAACTCTAACTAAAAGCGTATACCCTCTCTAGATCGTAATTAATTCACTAACTCCATACACTGAGAAGCACAGTTATGTGTCCAACACATATAACATCAGTCGCGCAGTTATTCGCTATAATCAAAATGAGGCACTCATTTGGCTTGTGTTTTGCAAAGACCTCGTTGTCCTTCTAATACAATAGCTTTGCATCCAAATTATCCACATGAGAGATTGCATTAATACTTAGGGCATCAATCTGAGATACAGATCTCCATTACTGCATAAACCGAATCCCCAAATGATACAGATTTAGACGCATTCATTGTAAAAAGATTAGTCGGTATTATTTTTAGAGAATGCTCGGGAAGAAGCTGGTGATAGTTTAAGAATAAAATGTTATTATTGGTAATAACTGAAACTGGCAAGACAGTAGAGGCTAAACGAGCGATGCCACGTGAAGATTCCAACAGTCCTGAGTCTCACATGACGGTGACTAAACTCTTCGTTGGCGGCTTGAAGAAGGATGTAACTCAAGAGGAACTGCGTGAATACTTCAGCAAGTATGGCAATATCACCGAGTGTGAAGTGGTTTCCTGGAAGGAAACAGGCGAGTCACGTGGTTTCGGTTTCGTCACGTTCGATGACTACGACCCTGTTGACAAGGCTATCTTGTACAAGCCCCATCACATAGGCTCCAGCAGAGCAGATGTCAAGAAAGCCCTCAGTAAAGAGCAAATCAGTACAATGAAAAGGAAGCAGGAGTCCAGGAATGACTATAATAACAACTATGGTGGCGGTGTCTATGGCCCAATGGGTGGTGGTGGCTACGGCGGATACGAAGGAGGCTATGGAGGATCTTACGGAGGTGGTCCTTATGGTGGATATGGTGCGAATGGCGGAGGTGGTGGTGGTTACGGAGGCGGCTGGGGTCACAACCACATGAATGGGGATGTCCCAGGTCGGGGTCAAGGAGGAATGGGTGATGGATTTGGTCACTACGGAAACCAAATTCGATGGTTGTAAATGTCCCATTTTTGATGTCTATGCAGCAATCTATTACTCACAGAAGAAAGAGTAATGTTAAATGGGGCTAATCTGTAGTATCTGAACCACATTATTCGGAATTTAAATTTGACCGGAAAAATTCGTCGTAAATGCGAATTTCCTTACTGCAGTTTTAACACTTCATTGTTAACTTCAAATGGAGAAGAACCATGTTGAAAAATATATAAATCTAAATCCATGAATAGGAATTATTAAGACTGGAAGTTAGAGCACCCACTATTCTTTAAGGTAAATGAAGTTAGCCGCATTTCCATTATTATTGAATATAAACAATAAAAACACATTTGAAGCAGTAATATACTCTAAAATGTTCAGCCTTATCTCAAAGTATTCATATTTTGCGGCCTTAAAACAGCTAAGGTTCAAAACTAAAAAGTTACAAAGAAATAACTCCCTTCCACTGGGAACGTGAAGGAATAAAAAAATTATATACCATTTTGCGTCTCTTATTTCTAATCTCCACCAGTATCCGGTTGTTTTTACGAATTATTTGTTAAATACAAATACAAATCTACACCTCTTGAAAATGACTTGTTCAAAAGGAAATTTTCTTCACTGTTACCTATATTTGTTTACAAAAGATGAAATGCTCACATCAGATGATCAGAAAGGTGAAATTGAGAGTATTTAGTATGAAGTGTGTGAAATTCTGAGGACATTGGAAGAAGAATCATTTATTAATCTTCATATGTTTGAACGTAGTAAAACCACCCCTTCAACTTTTTCTCTTACCTATTGCCTTCCGAAATCTCATAAATATGGATATGCCAATCCATTCATTTTACAGTTCACTACCTATTGGCGGAAATAGATCACCTTGTCCATTGCTCACGCTGCAGATTTCTGAAATGTTCTCTTAGTGTTTGGTTAGTGCTCTTGAAAAGTGGAGGTTTACTGAAAGCAACACTAAGAATCAGGTCTCTATCAGCCAAATCATAATTCCATGGAAAAGATTAATTATGAGTATGCCATCTGAAGGTAACATCAATGCTGAAACACTTAGAGGTCGTCTATCTTAGTGCATATAACGCACTTCTATGCTCATGATTAGTTGTTACACACTTCAAAATTTGTATTGTAGTGTAGAGATTGTGGTGTATAGAGAGTTCAGAAGATAAAGTAAATCATTTAAGAGCATCCACGCATTATATCCACAACTGATACAGGATCTGAAGATGAAATACATTTTCACCTTCTCACTCACATAATAAGCGTATGGACTATAAAGTACGCGAATTACATACCAGGTAGATTTTCTTAGCTATTATTTAAGTGAAGTAGGTAGAACTCCTCTCTATGCTTGTCTGTTTTGTATAGTTTTATTGATTTTTAGTGTAATGTTTACTCAGATCGTTTAACATTCAAGTAAATTCGTGTTATTGGAACGATATTGAAACGGCATAGCTGATTTTCCATTACGGCTCAGTGAAGTCCACACTTCTCTGTTTCTACTTAATGTGTTTATTTACATTTTCATGTGCCTCAGTAATAGATTTCATCTTCCTACTTTGTGGATACTAAGCCTACTTTCTTAGACTGACAGTATAGTTTGTAAAATCTTTTTGATCTAATTTTTCTATTATTGCTCTACTTTCTGTAACCTGATCCCCATCATTTGATAAGTGGATTAGATGCTGCAAAATAATGTGGACACATAAAAACACACAAGTCAAAAGTGCCTTAAAAACCCAAAGTTTAAATGACACACTCGTCCATCACATCACAAACTAGCACAGTTGCTTTGTGAAATAATGCAGCTATTACAAAAACTTATTGGAACATATCCTATATGTGAGCCCTTTCAGTATTTCATGAGCAATACTGATCTTAGTATAACCTTAAAGGTATCTTTTTTCCTCCAACGTTATCCATCTGCTTACAAATATATTAGTACATTGTCAAAAATGACCTTAAAGGTTGAGAGGCTAATTTTATATCTATTCCAAGTGAGTTGAGGAAATTTTATTGCTAATTACTGAAGATGTTCACTTTCCATTCTATGGTGAGCTATTCTGTCAAAATGAAGTTATTTCAGTCATGTCTCATAGATCACCTTTTGCTCATTGTATCTTTTGAAGTTAAACCACCAACTTTTATTATTTATAGCACCTAGTTTTGGACTATTCTGCAGTCTTCATTACTCTATCAGGGATAGAAACCAACACTTAAGGAATTAAGTGATCAACAGGAATGGCAACAGGAGACTCCAGTTCATCATATAGATATTCGAAATGTGCCTGGATTTTCAGTTTTGAGAGGTGCATTCCAAGAAAGCAAAATTCGGTGACGATTCATATAATGTATGTAGTATTATTCATACTTTCAAACAGTGACAGGCATTCATAAATACGTCTATAGTTCCTCCGTTTGATGCACATAAAATATTTACAGACCGTATATTAGTCCACAGTTTCCTGGATGATATTCGCATTATGTATTCCAACAATGCAGTGACATACAGGGGAGAAAATGCTCCAGTTATTGTCCGCACAATTCAAGTAAGGAAACTGTAGCAATAATTTCTTGATTTTTTGACAGTTGTGTCTTGCGGAATACATTTTTTCCACATTGTTTTTTTAAATTTCAACGTTCTTCATCAAAATTAAGCCATATCGAAGAATTGCTCAACGATATCAAAGGTAAAAAGGATTTACATGTTTATTATTTGAATATGTCAGTTGACTTCAGTGGATATATATATATATTAACTGTTGTGTAAAAACGACAACATACTCACACGGCCTGTTATCCACATAATCGTCTATGTGTATTGGAGAATCGATACAATGTCATAGAAGATTGGGTGAGAGATAAGTGGGTTAGAAGGACCCCATGGGGTTTAACTAAAAACCCTTCATTTGTCTTCAGCGTGACTAATTTCGACGTTTCTTTTCCGATTCACAGCATTCACTTTCTTCCAATAATCTTATTTTCCTACAATACACAAAATGTCTGTCCTTACGTAACAACCAACAAGCCTAAATTAACAGCCTCAGTGTAGAGTGCAGAAAAGACAGTACAGAAGCTGAAAGGTAAATTAAATATAAAACCTGAGTGATTCTCACCTCTATATGCTTATTAAAACAAAAATTTCCCTCTCATGATTTTCTACAATCAAGACAATTTCCCGAATAATCTAGTATGAACCTGTTTAAATCTTGGGCTACCAAATACCTTATACATTACAAATCATATTGCATCTAATTGCTCATTTCCTTATACACGTTTTCACAGATTCTATACACCCAACAATTTCTCTTTTTCTTTTCGACGAAGTCATCAACTAGGCTGTACGTTCGTATATTTATATTAAATGTGAGAGAAAGTTCCAGAATTATTTTCAGTGAAAGGTCAAAATATCTTGAGATTCCAATATATTGAAAATACTAGTGTCAACTAAGGACTATAACAATATGTCCAAAAATAAATCTCTAGTTCCTCTTATATTAGAACAACACCATACCATCCACAAACGAATGGTCTGACAGATAGAAGTAACCGCACACTGAAGGAGTGGCTGGCCTCAAAAGGAGATAACTGGGAGATAGAGTTTCGTTGATCGCACTAGTACACAGTGCTTCCTCACAAGAAACAGCAAAGTAGACATCTCTTCACTTGATGCATGACAGGAATCCGTGACCACCAGTACTCAACAAGACCTGGCCCCTTCACCAACAGTGGAGTATTACGAGACCACAAACGGAACGGAAAGAAGCAGTCACGAATGTTAAGCATGAACAGAAGATAGTCGCGACAAAATCTGAACTGAACATATGCAAAACGTTGGAGGTTGAAGATCAGGGGAAATATAGGGAAAGAAAGTATAATGTTGGGGACAAGCCAGGTTCACGTAAACTCCTTCCAAATGGAAGGAACCATACACTGTCACTGACAGAAGCTGTCCCATTTGTAGAATCAGAAGAGGAGCCGAACAGAAACGTGTTAACTATCACTCGCCAAGTCGAGAGATGGATGTAGTGGGATAAGCAAGTCAATAACAAGACAAAATAGGAGTGAGCAGCACCAAAAATGTCAGAGTGGCTCCTCTCGAAATTATTTGACGGGAGTGCGAGGGGGGAGTGTACTACTGACAAGGTTTATAAGTAGTACATATATAAAGATATAAATATGAATATTAACTGAAAGAATATCGAATGCGAAGAGATGGATTTAATAAATAATGCTTGTGAAGCAACATGGGAAACATGAAAGGATGACAAAGAAACACAATACGGGAGGCAAGGTAGTACAATGCCAAAGACATATGCAAACTGTGATTCTGATATATGGTACAAGTATTTTGCCCATATATATCTGCGTGATAGAACAGTGGCAAATATGCTTCATCACAAAACGATGATGGCGTAGGAAAATACACGATGGATGCTATCATAATAGGTGAAAAGGCAAGGGTCTGGGACAAATGGAAAGAAGGATACTGAGGTGGATAAAGAACGCCTAAATTGCCTCAATAATGTCTAAATAATTGTAGATAAGTGTTAAAAGAGGGGTTGAACTCGGTAATCCTCCGAAAATTCCAGTACATTTTTCATAGTATCCATTACTCATCAATGCCCAGTAGTTCAAACATTTGTCAAAAACTACTCCTTCTATGAATACGTTCCACACACTATAGTAGTAACTACTGCATGTCATTTCACATACAACAAATTTATGTATCTATCACATTCCACAGTCTTTTGGAAGTCATAGAAACTATCCATCCTAACAACAGGCATGTGTCTAAATTAAGGTACTAAATCATTTGTAGAATAATTAATATAATATACGAACCTCAAATTGTAATTTCAAAGGCTGAATGCCATCAAACATACAGTCAATTTGCGTCATTAAAAACGGTGAAGCTGCGTCGAGGCCTATTCAGGATCAAATAAAACATCGTGAGAATGTCCAAATAATGAATAAAGGGATTAAAATAAACAGCGAACAACATATAAATAGAGCGTATACAGCAGATACCGTTGCTATATATCAAGAATAGTATTAATACATCAAGTGAGAAAAACTTTAAAACAAAAAGTTATGATTGAAAGGTGAAAAATAGTAAAATTATTGCTTACTACTGAGAAGTAGTATAAATTTGAGCACAAAAGAAAGAGTTGTAAATTAACAATGGCCCCCCACTACGAACCGTTGTCCAAGAGAAGAGTTTCTAGTTCATCATGACTCTTTGTCGCCTACCTATGTGGGACTTCCTAATCCAGTTTGGTCAGCCATCCTTGATTCGAAAACTTCCGAATTTCATGAATAGTTTTGAGTGAGACACTTTATCGAAAGCTTTGTTGAAATAAATGGAATGGAGAGGATATTTTCTTGTTGTCCCTTGACTTGACCCAGCCTTCCCTTGCTGTAAGAAGCTTCATCAGGCATTTTAGATCTCCACTGAGGCCATACTGTGCTGTAGACAGAATTTCGTTGTTTTCCAGATATGCTCTGATAGCTTTCGTGATAATTCTTACCAGTATATCGATTAGGATGCTGGTAAGAGTAATAGGTCTGTAGTTTGAAGGACAGTACCTGGATCTTCCTTTGTGGGTGGGGATTATTATGGGATCTTTACGGCCGCGAGGTAATAGTCTGTTTGAGAGAGATAATCTGAAGATCTTAGTCAAAGAGACAACTGTGACAGCTTCCCGCTTCTTGAGGAGGTGAATGTCATCGCCTGGTGACCTGATGATTTTCCTGTGTTTAGTTTACTTATAGATGTTTCCGTAAATATCAGTGTAATCTATCTCATCCTCCTCTGGCACGGCCTAATTTTATGCAGTGGGGGAACCTCTCATGTGTGAAGACTTTGGAGAAGTAGTCTGCCACTGCTTTTTTTCTGGTAGTAATCAGTGATCATGTTGGCAACTGTACTGGATTTCCTATTCCTGAGGTTCGTGTACAAGAATATTTTCTTGCGTTTTGAACTAGACACATTTGATTGAAGAATTCTGCAATAGCTTTATTCCTGGCTACAGCTTACAGCTTTCTGGCTGCTGGAGTCCAAAGCATGATAAACGTGTTTTACCGTTTCTGTTTAGAACTAAGTAGTCCACCATTCTCACAGTTTATCTAAGGGGACAGTGCTTTTGACCCTTTGCGACAGACTGTAAGGCAAAGGCTTGGATTAACCAGGTGTAAAGTTACTTGAATCGGCCCCATGCAGCTTTCATGTGAGATCCCAGATTCCTGTCCAAATCATGTATGAGGGGACTGAAATTACAGCACTAATCTTAGCCTTCCGCACATTTGATTGAGCTGAGGTTTTGGCTCAGGCTACTACAGCAGCCGTGAACTTAGAAGTGAGTACAGCTTGGTCACTTCTTCTCATTGGTGGAAGGCGCTGTATGAGATTCATATTCCCACTATGGGAGGAAAGCAAGACCAAGTTTGAGGAGAAGTTTTGAGAGTCTTAACGCTTTGGCTTTTAGAAGTGATGTACCAGAGCTAATGGAACTGTCCGCCCTATCTCCGCCTCTTTCTGCATGTGTTGAATAGCAAGTTTTTGTCCGGTTTTCTGCCAGAATCCCTTGTTGCTTTTTATTTCTGGACATCTGATTTTCAGTACCCATCGAAGACAACTGATTTTGAACCTGTGCAGCAACCTGTTGGAAGTCTTTATTTTGGTGCGCGAAGTCCTTGACACACACACACACACAGAAGCAGTGACTGGACAGTGGCGTTGTGAATTCGGATGTGTGTTATGGTTCTTCATACTGATTTCAGAGTATGTGTGGCTTTCCCTGTCCCAGCTAGTTTCGAAAATCATCTATGTCATCTGTAGTTGAAACCATGCTTCCACGTCAGGTAATTGAAAGGTACAACTTCTTTTAGGCTCTTCCTTTTGATAATGATAGGTGTTTTTTATTGTTCAGTTTTCTGAATCCCTTCTGTCTTCTCTATCTGTACTGGTAATCCTGTCCTCTCTGCTTCTACTGCTAACCTGTCGGTTTTTGCTTAAAATGTTTGAGTTTTTGAGACAGAAGACATGAGTCATCCCCATTGTCCAGATCTTCTAGGGTCTATTTGTCAATCTGACGTTCTCCCATCTTTTCACTCCCCTGGTCTGCAGCATGGTCAAGTCTCACACAATCAGAAAGATCATCGGTGATTGTAGGTAGACTTGTACTAATTGTGTCTTCACTTCTAAGGATTTGCTGAGATTCTGATTGTGAATCACTTGACTTGTGGCATCATCATACAACTATGGAATGAAGTTTATAAACTTTGCGCAACTACACTGCATTGTGTTCGTTGCTGTCAAAGGTCTTTTCAGAATCCATGAGACTCAGTTGAACAGTTGACTGGCACTCTAGGATCTGTTCGTTGACGTCGTAGCGTTGAAATTCGCTCCATATGTGATTTTTTATTCATGAACACAAGCTTTTCCAGCCAAAGTTTTGTATTGTGACCATCTTTTAGTCTTCCTAAGATGATTCGGATTAATATCTAGCTAGGATTGGACAGCAGTAAGATTCCACACTAGTTCTCTGATAAGCTTTATTCAGTCTTAACTAAAAGTTTGAAAAGGTATCTCTTTTTCCAATCAGTCCGTACTTTACCTTCCTTCCACATTTTCTGTAATAGTGGCGTGAGCACGGCCGCGGAGGCTCTGAGTCCGTTTTCATTTCTTCCGAGTGAATCCTGTCTGATCCTGCTACTTTGCCGTCCGGCTTTCAATAACTCCAATATCTTCAGATATCTGATTGCGCCACAGGCTGAAAATATAAAAATCATACTTCATATTGTAGAAGAATTCTCTGAGATTCTATTTATCGAAGATACATTATTTAAACCTCATGAAAAGTGAAAAAGAAAAAGAGAATTTGGAAATTAGAATATGAAAAAATACGACTTGCGTATACCTTAGTCACGGTGATAACTTTCAAATCACACAGTTAACATGTATTTCTTTTGTCTTGTGAAATATAATTAGGCAGTCTGCTTTTGTCTATATGGTTGACATCAGACACTGATGTATGCAACTCTGACTATTAGTCCCGTGATAAATCTTATTTTTTTTCTTAATGGTCAGCATTCTATTCTTTTTGTCTATATATATTGTCAATTATTTACTAGCTAGCTAGCTAGCCTAGCTATTGTTTATACATGTAGAAGGTCTCACCGTATACAACTGTCTGTGATTGTTTATGCTTAAATGTATGTATGTGTGTGTGCGTGTGCGTCTATAGCTGTAGAAAATTTCCAACTATGGCACCGTCTGAAACAGAAAATAAAAGAAACACATTACTACTCTCTTTTTGTGTAAAAAACTAATTTTGACATGATTTATGTGTTCTTACGTGTTCTTCTATTTTCGCTATTTAGGTGACAGAGCAACTGGTAAGATTATGTGCGCATGCACCAACACATCACCTCAGTGTTTTGTATTTCAAATAATTCATACACATATACAAAACCTCGTCAATTATCAATAAAATAGGATGTCTACAATACTGCCTTTTTTTTGAAAAAAGATCCATAATTCGAGGAGTAATATCACTGGAGTTAAAAAAAGGAACAGTAAGTATTCACTCTCATATTAACAATTCATTAGCGCTATTTAACAATTTATTCACTGTTAATTATCTTAATGAAAACACTTCGACAGATTCTGGTATATAGGCACACTTACCGGTGTCCAAGACTTGCTAGATTTCTTCACTCGAAGGCGGAATTCGAACACCTTAACCAAGAGGGGCTGTGACAATGTATGATCGGTCGGTCGGTCGGTTTTCGACATAGAACTTTGCACATATGTGCGGCAGTTCAAGTCGCCACACTCCCTCCTTGTAGCACACAAAGCAAGAGAAGAAAGTAGGAGAAATGCATAATATAGACAGTAAACAGAGGTGTGAGACAAAGGAATAGTAATAACGAAGAACAAAACAGTTTCATTTGAAATCATAAGTCACAAGGAGTGGATGCATCTGCACCAGCCATTGAGAACGATTTTGAGCCATGTCACCAATTGTTTCCAACTATTGGTTTTTACCGTCCCGAGGACCCCAACCAGTCAGGAAGTCTACACCTTCCTACGTGGCTTAGACTAACTGTTGTGGATTTCATTGACTGGTGCCATGTTTCCGTTTGACCGCTGCTAGCTCTTTTCCAGCCTGACCCTATATCAGCCAACATTGCCCGTTGTCGAGGAAGGCGATGACTAGGCATACGTAGCACATGTCCTAACCATCTCAGTCGATGTAATTTCACAGTCTCGTCGACTGATTTCCCCTCCTTACCTAGCACTCGACGCCTAACCTCAATATTGCTCACCTTATTATACCACTTCACACGGGAGATAGAACGCAGACACCTATGATCGAAGACAGCTAATCTTTTCATGTCTTCCTCTCTCAATGGCCAGGTCTCACAGCCATAAAGGAGGACGGAGCGGACTGCTGAACAGTACACACGCCCTTTGGTCGATAGTCGGATATCGCGTCTACGCCAGAGATGGCGTAAACTGGCATATGCGAACCTAGCCCTCTGTATTCGTGCTGAGATTTCGTCGGAGATCAACCCGTTGGGGCTGATGGTACTTCCCAAGTAAGTGTAGCGGTCAACGTGCTCTACCACTTCACTTCCTATTTCTAATCTAGGGGTCGGTGTAGTCCAATCCTGCAGCATCATCTTACATTTTACAGGGGCGAATCGCATGCCAAACATACGAAGATTGTTGCTCAAGGTGTTCAGTATGTATGTATGTATGTATGTATGTATGTATGTATGTATGTATGTATGTATGACCGTGTGGGAGAGTGCCTAGACAATATATGTCACTGGCCATGGTACTCTGTTTGAATTCACGCAGCCGGGGAAAAGCAAATAAGTAATGGTTATATGTAATGATGACAGTCAGTAATGTCCGCCAGTAATGCCTATCGTCTCCACTTTTGTTTAATTTCATCTCAGATGTACCAATTAAATTGAATCTAACTGATTTTAGTAACTTAAGAATTGACTTTTTACGAAGAAACTGTCTTGTTGACTCGCATCGGTGGAGCAGAGGTAGAATGCTCGCCAGCCACTCAGCTGGTCCGTGGTTCACTCCCCAGCCAACGCACTCCCAAACCTCACTTAGCTGGTAATAAGCGAAGCAAAGAGGGAAGACTGCGTGTGAGACTAACGGTCCCACCATGTTAAAATAAAACCACTGTTACCGAAACTTCAAATCTCTAGCTTGAAGTACTGTTCTCCTGGGAAAGCAAAGAAATATAATAATAATGTCTTGTTGACCCAGAGTATGTGGATGATATTTTCCTTCTAGATGAAGACGTTGATAAAAAGCAGGAATCTTTAAATGTTTGACATGTGATTCACTCCTGCCAAATGAAGGATGAGATCACATCGAAAATCTAGCTTGAGGATTGGGAGTGAAGTGGTGGGGCGTGTTGACCACTCCCATATTATTCCCCAGATCCAACAAGTTATCATGGTTTTCCAAGTTACTATTCTTTCCGCCACATATTTTTGCCTATAGAAGTTCTTTCAGATTTCTTTTTTCTCTCTATTCTCTGCCTCTTTGCATTACATGGGGCATGACAACTTGAAGTGGTGCATTTTTATGCAAATTTCTATATTGAAACCCAGTCAGTCATTTTCTCGAAAAATTACCTTTTGTGGTCTTGAAATAACTGAGAAATAATGTTTGCAGTTGCTGTCGTCACATTCTCTGAATAGGATAGATCAATTGCGAAACTTCTATTGTCCCTCTAGACAATATCTTCAGCGATAAGTATAAATTATAGTCTTCTGGAAAGACAACGAAGGCTTCGCAATCAAACTATACGGTTCTGAGAACACAGTTACACCATAGTCACCTATCTATGGTTATTATCTTTTCTATACTCTTGGAAGCTTTGACAGTATTTGTTATTATATTATTGTTCTCTTGGGTTCCTAGTGGAACATAGGGCTTCAACTTCACGACTCCACTTGCTTCTGTCTTGTGCTGTACTTCTCACCTGCATACATGTTAATCCATACTGTTTCAGTTCCTCTTCACACGATCTCCTCCATGTCACCCTTGGACATCCCACTCGCTGTTTCCCTTTCGGGTTCCACTCGAGGGCCCTGACGCGTGATGTCACCCAGTGGCCTCCTCAGTGAGTGTCCTATCCCCCTCCACTTTCTCCTGCATATTTGCTGGGCGATTGGTTCTTGTTTTGTTTGTTCCCATAGCTTCTTGTTTGTGATTCTTTCCGGCCATCTAATCTTCAGTATGGAACAAAGACATTTGTTGATAAAGGTCTGCAACCTGTTGGAAATGTTCTTTGTGACCCGCCAAGTTTCTGATCCGTATAGCAAAACTGACTTGACGTTTGTATTGAAAATCCGAATTTTGTTGTTGATGCTGAGTGAGTTAATCATGGCATAATAATGCCAAGAAGTATTTACTGTCGTTTAATTTTACTGAATTAAAATGCTTGGATGCTTTGAAGACACCTAAGAATGACGTAATACTCAACGGCACAAAGGAAGAAATGGTAAGAAATTCGATAAGGTTAAAATCGTTATTAAGTGAGAAGAAAGATAGTTGAGTGTTCATTTAACAAGTGTGAAGAGGGTAAGAAAATGTACAAAAGGAACATGTGAGAGTGATAACAGTGAATTCATTATTACATTAAAAACAAAGTGATCATTAAAAATAGAAAATAAAAAATTTAAAGGGAACAACTACTGAAGAGGTTTGAACGATGGTAGAAAAAGAAACTGAACAAACTTTTTCTTTATACAGATTTCGGGGTTGTATTGAAGAACAGCCAACACCTCTGCCAAACACAAATGCCGAAATCTGACCCCCTTTTTACCATTTGGCCTCACCTTGTAAATAATTTTGAAAGACGACTCTGGTGGAGCTGCGTGAACTGAGTTCACCAAGTGCTCGAGAATTGAGCTGGTAACTGTCTTGCATTCTCCTTTTGCTAACCATGCCAGATAATGTTCAGAGATCCATGAGAATTAATGAACTTTACAAAGAATTTATCACCTTCAGCGTCACGTAGTGTTGCAATGAAACATAAGTATTATTTATCATCTTGTGGAGACAGAACACAAGATTGATGTTAATCAGGCTTTCAGGGTCATTTACCGCATACCAACAAATCTCAGTTTCGCCTTAAGAGTTCGACTACCAAATACTGCTGAGGCTGTGGGGATCCATGTTAACAAGCCTAATTTGTGCATCCAAAAGAACTGACTTCAGACATTATCCTTACTTTGGCAATCTAGGTTTGAATGATCCTGAATTTTTGTGGAATGTTCCTAATTTTAGTTGATATTCTATTCGCTACTTTATCTTTGTTATTATTATAATTAAGCATCTTTAATGAACTGTAATTGCATTGATCTTACTTTACAAATCGATGTTATTTAAAAAACGCTAATATTGTTATTAACTACTAATTTAAAATATTCTGTGTATATAAACATATATATATAATTGTGGAGCCATAAGAGGAATTTATCGAAAAGGATATTCTTTGCTCGATTATTTTGTGTTTTATTTATAATCATCAAAATTTATAGATCGTAGAAACAAACCATAATTCTCCAATATTCCGGCATTGAGCCGGAAACAGATGGAAATAGAAGTGATTAAAGTATGAAAGCCCCATGAGTATATTATTATTGTTATGATTCTTTTTTTCTACATTCCAAGTGGGAGACAGATCTTTGAATTTTCAGCAACAGCCGCGTTGTTTTTATGGGTGCGATTTATAGCCTTACACCCAACCATACCTTGCTAGAAATACAACCTTGACCAGTAGCATTTTTGGTGAGCAATTGACTACGGGAAACCTGAATCACTTTGTTATGATTATGAGCAAGCAGTAAACCATGCTCGAAACACCAACTCGCTATTAATGTTGTATCCCTCACTGCATGCTAAACCAAGAAACTAACCTAATAAGGAAGTAAGCGTCATCTATTAATCCCTAATAAATAGTTACGGATACATTCATTATTCATCATGAGGTTTTGAATGAAATTTATTGGTAAAATTTGCACTGTAGTCATGAAGCTGCGAAACTTACGAATATTGCGAGCTTCCATTGACACTAGTCAGCAAGCGGCATTTACGACATCTCATTTCTTTCATATTCTTTAAAACATGATGACATTGACTGTGCCGACGTTTACTTTTGCAAGCAACAAGAAAGACACATCCACCCATCGGTTTACCAAAGGCTTCCACACACCAGTATCATCTGTCTTCTAAATTGAATTGTCTCCCCGACTCAAGTAGAAAAAAAACTACTTTCTCTGCTCTTTGAGGTTTCACTATAGATGGAATCATTTCTATTTCAAGGGAGTGTTAGCCCTACAGTCAACTCATCCTTTCTTCCATGTTTAGGACAGGCTAATAAATTAAGCGATGCTTATAAAACACAAAATAATTGAGCAAAGAATATCCTTTTCTATAATTTCCTCTTCTGGCTCTACAATTATATATATATGTTTATATACATAGAATATTCTAGATTAGTAGTCAATAACAATATTAGTGCTTTTTAAATAATATCGATTTGTAAAGTAAGATCAATGGAATTACAGTTCATTAAAGATGCTTAATAATAATAATAAAGATATAGTAGCGAATAGAATATCAACTAAAATTAGGAAAATTCCACAAAAATTCAGAATCATTCAAACCTAGATGACCAAGGTAAGGATAATGTCTGAACTAACTTCTTTTGGATGCACAAATTAGGCTTGTTAATATGGATCCCAACAGCCTCAGCAATATTTCGTAATCGAACTCTTAAGTCAAAATTGAGATTCGTAGGTATGCGGTAAATGACCCTGAAAGCATGGTTAACGTCAGTCTTGTGTTCTGTATCCACAAGATGAGATAGAATAGCGCTGCGAATAGATTTTGTTTGTCCTTTACTTAACCACACAGGGTGATGTTCGGAAATTTGACGAGAAACACGCCTAATTGTACGGCCTATGTAACTGGCTCCACACGAGCAGTTAAATTGGTAGATACACATGGAAGATGCGAAATTAGGCAGTTTGTCTTTTACTCCCGAACGCAAAATGGGAGTGGGTGGTTTTGAGAACACAGCGTAATTCAGCAGCAGGGAATGCTCTTTTTACTGCATTTCTAAGGTGCTCAATCATTTTGTGTTTTATAGATGTCTAAAGAAAGGCTGCGTAAGTCCGCAGTGTAGTCAGCGACACTACCTTGGTATGGCAGTTTGGTATACTTTGATTACTATCACCTAAATCTTTACAAGTGGAAAATGAAACAGCCAAGGAGATCCATCACATAAGTTTATTTTACTGATTGGTTAACACTGACGTCAAGTCATAGCTTATATAAACGTCAGAGACTTAAAGTCACTTCCAAAGCACTCCAACTGGCCGC
Source organism: Trichobilharzia szidati (assembly GCA_944472155.2). NCBI lineage: Eukaryota > Metazoa > Platyhelminthes > Trematoda > Strigeidida > Schistosomatidae > Trichobilharzia > Trichobilharzia szidati. The sequence continues at coordinate 30,265,914 of OX235271.1, read as the reverse complement.
AGACATTTTCGGAGACTGGCTGTGTTATTGACGTTACATCCAACGCAATGTGCTCAAGCACCTGCTTAACCAGTGCCTCACCTAACTCGCAGCTACTGACGACAAAATAAGAATAAAATATATCAGTTATTTAGGAATGCGCTGTGTAAGCAATACATTAAAACAGAATAAACGTCATGGCCAAAATAAAGACCCTGAAGATATAACTTGTACTAGAACAAGGGAAAAGCGTTAAATAGAGCCCGAAACCAATCGGTTGCATATCCATTAAATCAAAATGTAAAACACTTAAAGCATATCCAAGTGGGCTTGAAATTTATTTATTATTATTATTATTGTATCCTTTAGTTCCTACAGGAACATAGGGCTTCAGCCGTGCGTCTCCATTGCGTTCTGTTCTCTGCTAGAGTCTTCACCTGGCTCTAAGTCTGCCCGCACGTTTTCATCTCCTCTTCACATCACCTCCTCCAAGTCACCCTTGCACTGACGACCAACTCGCCGCTTCCCTTCCGGGTTCCACTCGAGCAATGGCTTGTCTAGTGATGTCACTTGATGGTTTCCTCAGAGTATGGCCAGCCAATCCATCTCCACTTCTTCCTGCCTATTTGTTTCACAACCGGTTCCTGGTTGGTTTGTTCCCAAAGATCCCTTTTGCTGATCTTTTCTGGCCATCTTGATCTTGACTCAGTTTGATCTATCTTCATACAATACACTCTCGTCAACAGCTGCGTCCTCTCTATAATGGCGAAGAACCATCCAAGAACTTTCTACTTAACAAGTATGCAGAAGAAAACAGAGGTGAAAAGGACTTTTACTGAGAGAATATTCAAGCAGTGCCACACATCAGGCAAATCTTCTCGTTGAACACTAACTGTTAGCGATGAGTTGGATACGGGTCTGATATTGATATAGAGAAGATGACGTAAAGGAGGAATGAAAGCTTGTGAACACTCATGCAGCTAATTGAAAGTAATGACAGAGAACCGATTGAAATGGTGATGCACTGCAGAAGGTCAAAGTTCTACTCGAAAAGCAAACAAAAAAAAACGAATAACAATAATAATAATAAAATGTTGCGTAAGGTATGCATTCAAAAAGTTATTTAAAAATTATTTTATTTGCTTAGCTTATTTTACAATTAGCTAATTTCTGTCTTACAATCATAACAGAATGCATGCCTTATATGAATGCAAGTATGATTGTATGTAATTAATGAACTAAGTAAAAGAAATTACTGGGAAACAATGTAGTTTTATTCCCCTGCTCCAGCTGTCAAAATGGTGAAATTTTTCACTATTGTATTCTGCTGTCAGTGTGGAATATATATTCAATTGACACTGTATGTGTATATATAATATAGCTTTGCTTTTCTGCCTTTCTCTCTACTTCAAATGTCAGTAGTAGCATTACTAGTAGTATTGGTAGTAGTGGCTATTACTGTTTCTATATCTTGACGTGTGCATACAGTAGTAAGCATAAAATATAAATACGTGTGTGCATAATGCCTACAAGTTTTACTGTCAGTTCGTTCAACTGCGTGTAAATTGATTCTCATTTCAATAAACCAACAACAAAATTTTAGTCAGTTCATTTTACTGCATACTGGTAAAATAAATCTTCTGTAATGAAAAGATACTGACAGTTAGAGTTAGGTAATTATCAGTAATCAAAATAATCAAAAAAAAAACAAACACGAGAATACTGTATACAAATATTATCTTTTTTTAAGGTTGAAGTTCAAAATGCAACTTTTTATGATTTATTGTGATTGCTAGTATTATTATCATTAATTTGGTGAATAATGGCTAGCACTGGAATCCGGGATGCGCATTTCGTCCCAGTTGCGCCTCGTCAACTAGATGTACCTGCATTCCCCAGTAAATGATAGTGTTTCCACTGTGACTTGCACCGCTTAACTATCGTACTAGGAGCCGACATATCAACTGAGGTCGGACATATGAGTTCAGTCAATCAGTCAACAGGAAAATTTTCATAAGAGGCGGATATCGTGACCCAAGTGATGATCACGTTTGAAATGACGGCTACTGGGTTCGAGTTTCAGTGGGAACACTTGATCTCTCTGGAGAATGCAGGTACTTCCAGATGACGAGTCTCGAACACGATGAAATGCCCATTCTGGACTCCACTGCTGGTCACCATTCACCGAACAGCATCGATGTTATTCCTCAGACATCGTTGAAGAGTCTGTACTAGGACTTGCATGTGAACAAAGGCAGAACATTTAGGTCTAATTAGTCAGCGGGAAAATCAAAACTGAATTTTTTAAAATTATTATCATTTCATTATTATTACTACTATCTCAGGTTCCGAGTGTAGTATGTTTCTTGCCGTCATTTTAACCACAACTGCCCACGACTGCTAATCTCCTCCTCCACATAAGATTTCCTCTATATCACGCAAATTGCTCAACATCTCGTTTCTCATTCTTTTTACACTCGACAATCTGGCGTATATTATAAATCTAATCTTTCTAATGAATCATTTATTCAAAATGCTTAGTCATCGCCTTCCTCGACAATGGGCAATGTTAGCTGATATAGGGCCAGGTTGGAAAAGAGCTAGAAGCGGTCAAACGAAAACATGGCTTCACCAGTCAATGAAATCTACAGCAGTTAGTTTAAGCCACGTAGGAAGGTGTAGAGTTCCTGGTTGGGGTCCTCGGGACAGTAAAAACCAATGGTTGGAAACAATTAGTGACATGGCTCAAAATCGTTCTGAGTGGCGCAGGTGCATCCACTCCTTGTGACATATGATTTCCAATGAAACTGTTTTGTTCTTCGTTATTACTATTCCTTTGTCTCACACCTCTGTTTACTGTCTATCATATACATTTCTCCTACTTTATTCTCTTGCTTTGTGTGCTACAAGGAGGGAGTGTGGCGACTTGAACTGGCGCACATATGTGCAAAGTTCTATCTCGAAAACCGACCGACCGAGGTATTTTCAAACTGTACAATGACAAGTTATAGAAATCTAGAAATGCCTGAATAGGACTAGGAAAACGCCTATAATAGGCGAATATGAGCTCATCTTTGTTAACTTATGAACAATGTTTAACTGTTGCTAATCTAAATAACAAGATGGTATATACTACTGATTGATTGATTTGAGTAATTAAAGACAGCTGACACCAATCAGTAGCGCTTACTAGTCGGACTGAAGTGATTCAAACCCCGAACAGTCATTTCATTCCTTTAGAGCAGACCTCATTAGCTGTCTACCAAAGTATACTCAGCTCTAAGAACCGAATCAGATAAAATCACCTAAATTTTAACTAACTGCTTCAGTGAACTGGTGATAGTTTGCAAATTACACGGTGTTCTTTCGAAATTAAAAATTAACCGATAATCTCAAAATTTATGTATTACAAAAATACACAAGTACTTACATACACGTGATAAGAAGGCTGTGACTAAAACAGAATGTATTCTGGATTATGAGTACTATCAGTTGTGTGGAGAAAGTGACTGCAAGTTGTAAATAGGCTTACCGCTCATAATACCATTAAGTGACCTCAGGTTACATAACGAACTGATATCTCTTAGACAATCACAGAAAACCAAGGAGTATTGAATAAATGGTTTCGCTTAGTTTGCAACTCTTCTGTAGTGAATCTCTCCCCCGAAATGATCTTATTACGGATCAAATTCAGGGTGATCTTTAAGTTGTGAAGAGAGCCCTTTGATCATTCAGCCACTGGGACAGAATCTAGCGATCTAAGTATTCTAATGTCTATCAAATTAAGGATGAATAGCCTCTCTGCAAGCCAGTATAATTGGCGAGTACTTGTTCTCATATCTGACTTAATTTGGTAAATCTTAGCACGATCTTGAGTATCAATGGTTGTATGATGAGGATACTCTTGGCTTACAGTTTGATTACTTTTAATCTTTTGATTCAGATTTTATCATTCCTTCTTGTTTGTATTGTTCTTAGAATAATTAAAGTTTTCTCAACTACATTTTAGACAATTAACCAGATCCGAGTAATTCAGGAATGGCAACAGTAGCTAGATAATGTGACATGCGGATTGGCCATTCTAAACCAAACAGTCTAGTTATCCGGTTCTGAGCGATGGCAACACCACCGAGCAGTTTGTTCAACTCCTCGTCGTTGCGGTTGACCAGTTGCAAGTGACGAGGGATGATACGGGTCTTCTTGTTGTAACGCACGGCATTACCAGCCAATTCAACCACTTCAGCGGCCAGGTACTCGAGGACAGCTGCCGAGTAGACGGGCGCTCCAGCACCGACACGTTCAGCGTAGTTTCCCTTGCGCAATAGACGATGTACACGACCAACTGGGACCATCACGAGCAGACCGAGTCTTTGCCTTCGCTCGAGATTTTCCACCTTTGCCGCGACCACTCATGATTGTACGTTAGAGCAGAGAAACGTGCCAATCTTTCGGCAGCGTATCACCATATTTCATCAAAATCTATAGAGGCCTAGCAGTGAATTGAAAAGCTGTGGATTCGCAAGACTTTTTCTTTAACGCTAATCTCACAGAATATAGAATGGCAATCAAATCTCTACTCTGGCTTCATCGAATTTCAAAAGGCCTCCGATAGCGTTAATCCTTAAGTAATTTGGAAAATGCTATAATATTAAGAAGTTCAGAGCCATAAACCTTTATAAACCTCATCCAACAGACACATGTCAACTGATTCAAGACAGATATCCAGCGAAGACTTTGAAGTGAAGATAGGAATGAGACAAGGCTACCTGCTGTCACTGATGATATTCTTGATTATGGTAGACTGAATCATACGGCAGAATGTGGGCAGTGAGAAGACAGGAACACACTGGACCGATAAGAAGACTGGAAGATTTGGACTTGACGGAGGACTTGTGTCTGATGTCACACAAATTTGAAAACCTACAGGTGAAAACCAACATGTTGGCAGAAGAGGCAGGCAGTGAAGACATGCACGTCAATTACACAAAGAGAAGACAGAGGTGATGAAGATACCCTTCAGTCAACAACAACAACAAACACCATTCACCATCAGTGAAGGAAACTTAAAGGAGGTCACCATTTTCAATTATCTCGGTAGCATCGGAATCCGAAAATCAAGATAGATCCTGTTTAATCTGGCACCGCTGTGGAAGTCCGCTGCCTTTGGCACAAAGAAGAAGATTCAGATTTTTAACATTGGTATCAGACCAGTTCTTCTACGGGTTTCAGAGACCTGGCGTGTTACCAAAACCGTTTCCAACAGGCTTCAGACATTTATCAACAGCTGCCTTCACTGGCTTGATAGTGAAGATCACATGAACATAAAGGATAATCAGAGGGTAACTCTGGCTACGAAACAACCAAGAACCTATTGCCCAACAAATATACAGACAAAAAGTGGAGATGGATTGGAATATACTGTGTGAAGAACACTGAGTGATATCAGGCACCAGACCATCCAGAGGAAACCAAATGGGGAACGACGGGTAGGGCATTGTTCTGAGGGTGACATGGAGGAGACTGCGTAAGGAGGTGACGAAAGCAGTCATGGGGCCTTCTAAAAATAACTGCAAAGAGCAGGGTATAAAAGAAATATGCTGCTTAGAATCTTAGTTTCATTAGGAACCCAAGGGAATAATAATGATAATAGTAATATTGTAAGTTCCGGAATACTTCATATTTGCATGTCTTGTTTTGTAGGATATAATAACGGTAACTGAATAGGCTCAAATAAAATTATGTTCATGGTGAACGGCGAGAATTGAAAAAATGGAAAGTTGTACTACTTTCATGAAAGCAATGGAAAAGAAGGGCAAGAAATATAAAAATCGACTTTCGAAATTGTGCATTTAAAAATTATATGGTTACAAACGACTAATTATGTTCGAAACGCCATCTAGTAAGTGATACCGTGATATATATATATATATCCAAGAGCTGGCTAGACTTCAGAATTCTTGGACGATTTGATTCTTTAGACAGAACTAATCCAGATGAACCACTGATGATTCTTACTCCAAATAAGCACTTCCGTCTCTAGTTGTTCATAACTGGCTAAAAGGCTTTATTGGTCATAGTCAATAGTTTCTAAACAGTCAGTGTCTCTTGTAAAAGGATTCATCTGTCATAGCTTAACCGATTAACGCTTACAGTGTATAAGCAGAGATTTAAAGCTTTGTGTTGAGTGACTACTAACACAAAATAATTCTTAATCACCAGTCACTTCTAATACCATTCAGATGAAGGCTGATTAGTGACAACACCTGGCTACCCAAACCTCAATAGTTGGAACAAGATCTGGACCTGTGACCCACTGGCTGGAAATCTAGCACTTAAACAAATGAGCCATAGCTTCATAACATATGATAAGCATCATAGTAGGTGAGTTGGATAACACATTTCGTTGTTTTTAGTGTGCTAACTTTAAACGGAATAGATTTTCAAGACATAGATACCAAAATAACCACAATTCTTGAAGTCTCTTTTGAGTTAAAATATACTCAAATGAATTCGTGCATTTTGATTCGTATATGATTTCGATAATTTACATAACTAGGCAAAATTAGAACATATGATAGAGACGATTTGTAGCTCAGGTGGATGATTTTAATGTGGTTGTGTTCTCTGAGCTATATAGTTAATTTGCAAGGCTTTCATCAACCTACTAGGTGACATCTTCAGCGCATACTTCAATTTGAATTGAGCTTTTAGATTTCTCCACGAGTTTATTATTCATCTCTCCCGGTGACGTGATTGGTTGCTTCTGTGTGCTTTCACAACTTCTAGGTTACTTGAATTGTCACTCATTGTTTCTTTGATTTGAACTTTGACCCTTTGTGTGTGAGGTTTCTTTCTAATCGGTTGATATATTTTGTCTATTTCGATGTGTCTATTGATTGATGATTGAAAAAAATATCTCATGGACGTCTTCCAAAAGAATGGATATCCACGGAATTTCATCAAAAGACATATACCCCCAAGGCAACCTATCAAATCAAAGGCCCACAAGGAAAGCACAAAGAAAATCGCCTAACCATATATAAAAGACATCTCAGAAATCACTACAAGACTCTTCAAACCTTTAGGAATTGACGTCGTACACAAACCAACAAAGTCACTTCACTCAATTCTATGTCAACCAAAAGACTCAACAGCGAAGGAAGATAAAACCAACATTGTTTACAAAATAGATTGTATCAACTGCGAAAAACACTACATTGGCCAAAGTGGACGTCCCCTTCGTCTTCGTATCCACGAACATAAGCTAGCTGTCAAAAGACATGATATCCACTCCCTCATATCACTACATACAGACAACCATGGACATCAATTCGACGTTCAAATATTAGACAGAGGAAACAACAAGAATGCTAGAGAATTTTTAGAAGCTTGGCATTCCAGCGAATCAACAATCAATAGACACATCGAGATAGACAAAATATATCAACCGATTAGAAAGAAACCTCACACACAAAGGGTCAAAGTTCAAATCAAAGAAACAATGAGTGACAATTCAAGTAACCTAGAAGTTGTGAAAGCACACAGAAACAACCAATCACGTCACCGGGAGAGATGAATAATAAACTCGTGGAGAAATCTAAAAGCTCAATTCAAATTGAAGTATGCGCTGAAGATGTCACCTAGTAGGTTGATGAAAGCTTTGCAAATTAACTATATAGCTCAGAGAACACAACCACATCAAAATTAGAAAATGTTTTTCTCAAGATGACAAAGAGTCAACCGGCAGGAAATATAAGTAGTATGAGTCAAGAATAATGTGGGTTGTTAAATTACTAAGAGTTAAAAGGATTAACCAATTATAAGACAATTCGATGAATATTCTTGATTAGGCAGCAGTTCCAAATTTCGGTTAGAAACAAAGTTTAAAGGGGAACAGTAGATTAGTATAATACATTCTGTGATGAAAAGAGATACTTTTCATAAAAAACCAAGAAGAATAAGGTGAGTGACATTCAGATGAACTAATGTTTTCCACAAACTACAGACCTTCATTAACAGTTGTCTTCGCTCAACACTCAAGATCAGATGGCCGGCCAGAAAAGATCAGCAACAGAGATCTCTGGCAATGAGCGAACCAACCCAGCAGGAACCGATTGTGAAACAAATAGGCAGGAAGAAATGGAGATGGATTGGCTGGCCATACTCTGAGGAAACAAACCATCAAGTGACATCACTAGACAAGCCGTCGCTCGAGTGGAACCCGAAAGGGAAGCGGCGAGTTGGTCGTCAGTGCAAGGGTAGGGTGACTTGGAGGAGGTGATGTGAAGAGGAGATGAAAACGTGTGGGCAGACTTGGAGCCAGGTGAAGACTCTAGCAGAGAACCGAACGCAATGGAGACGCACGGCTGAAGCCCTATGTTCCTCTAGGAATTAAAGGAAACAAAAAAAATGTTTTCCAGTACATCAGGTAACAAAAGTTATCTACCTTCTTTTTTATGTTTATTCACCGAGATAAAGCAGAACTCACCACTGTCTGTTTCTGTGCAAATATATTTTCCACAGAATCTCAACACAAAGGAATTCACTAGATTATCCATACAATGTCTTTGGGTGCGCATGTACCAAGTTTGACACAAAAATCAATGAGGCGATAAGATTGAAGTGTCATTGTGAAACAGGATTTTTCTCTCCATTAAGAAAGAATTCCTCGAAAACATTTCTATATCTGTTAACTAATTGAAGTTAGCCTGCTTAGTTAGTCATCATCTAGGCTAACGAATATTATCCTGACAAATATATTTCAAAAGAAAACTGTGATCTATAAGAAAATATTTAGTTCTTCTTTTTAGATTATATGCGCCTATATAAGAGTGTAAAAGATGTTAAGGCATAAATTTGTTTTTTGCTAATTTCTCCTAAAATTTTAAATTTTGTGTTCTTACATTAATAACCAAAAAGTGAAATGTCATAGTTCTAATTTATGTGTATACAAAACCTCTTTAATGTATACAGCTGACGGCTGTTATTTTAATTTAGAAAGATTAGTGTAACAATTCACTTAGATTTGTTCCACTATTATTAAAGGAGTAGGAAGGTATAAGGATAATTCAGTGAAGCAAAGTAAGACAAGATACTTACCAAAGTATTGCATAAATGATTAGCTTTGCATAAAATTATATACTACTGATTGGTTGAGATGAGTAGTTGCATACCAATCATACCACATCGAGGTGATCAAACATCAGACGGTATGCAACTACTCATCTCATCTGTGCGTCGGTGGCACAGTGGTTAGGACTCTCGCCGACCATGCATATGGTCCGGGGTTCGATCCCCTGCCGACGCACACCCGATATCTATGGTCGGCCTGAATTTGGGCTACCGATATCCATGCTGAAAATGACATACCTGTACCAAAAATACGGTGTGGCATCAAGCTGTAATCAAAAATATAAAAATATCAAATCAGTAGTATATAATCAATCAGCAAATACGCCTGCCGTCTTGATTACCACTTATGACATCAAGAAGATCACATACTGTAGTCTGAATGACTTAGTTTCTAAAGGAAACTACAGTGAGATTTCCCCCCCCTTCGAACCTTGTAGTGTGAATTTGATTATTGGTTAGCTTTATTAGTTAAGAACCCATTATCCAATAAATGTGCAAAAAGAAATCAAGGTTGAATGAGGCAAGAACAACAGTTTTTGCAGAATAAAATGGTACCATCATTTATTTCGCTGTCTTCTCATCAGCTGCCAAAAAATGAACTCTGTGCAAGTATGTTAAAACTGTTCCTGTTTTTTTCCTTCACGTTCCCCAGTGGAACACAGGACTTCAAGCTAGTGGCTTGAAGTTTCTGTACCAGTGTTTATTTTACAGGATGGGGTTGCTAGCCTCATGCCCAACCTTTCCTCTTCACCAGCATTATTTCTGGTTTGGCGAGGTAAAGGAGTGCGTCTGTGGCCGGGAATCGAACCCCGTACCGTGTGCATGGTTGACAAGCGCCCTAACCGCTATGCCACCGACGCACTTAAAACTGTTTCTGTAGATATACGTAATAATGATTTTGGCCTGTAAGCAGCTGATGAGAAGTCAAACGGAATAAATGATGGTACCATTTTATTCTGCAAAATAAAACTGTTGTTCTTGCTTATTCAAACTGATTTTATGGGAATAAATATATGAAATCGAGGTTGATTAGACATACAATGAGGGCACCACCAAGTGACATCAAACGCCAGGTAGACAGTCAAATGGACTCCAACTGAGAAACTATGAGTTGTGTGTGGATCTGAGAGTAATATGGAGATCATGTGGAGAGGAAATGAAAGCTTATAGGAGGTCATGAAGCCAGCTGAAAGTAATTGCAGTGAACTGACTGCAAAGGATATCTGTTGCTGAGAGCTAGAGTTTCAGTCAAAAAGTCAAAAACTAAATAATAATCATTTTACGACTTTGCTTACAACTGTCAGAAGGCTGTATAGTGCAATTTTCCTTTGGGAAATAGGAAACATTAGTTATTACTTAAGAAACTAATTTTCTTTGACTACACAGTCAAGGGAATTGTGTGTAAATAGGAAATCATTTAACGCAGAAGAACCCAATATGACAAAATTTCATTTTTTGAGTATTACTCCAGAGTAACTCTGGTTTAGCAGTGATAAAAGAGTGAAGCACAAGTAGTTGGTTTTTTCATCTTGTACAAAAGAAAAAATAAACAGTATCATTAGTTATACACTGACTGACTAAATTACATTTAATACTTTTAGTTCTCTAATTTAAACTATACAAAATGACGGAAGGTAGTCATGTCTTTGAAAACAAGGTATTCAGGTACATGTTCAATAAGTAAACGGTGAAACTATGACAACGGTTAAGCATTCACTGAATTATATGCACAGTCCTCTGTATCAGAAATGTGATTAACAGCCGTACAGAATTTATTTTCAAGAGTTAGTTTGTAAGGATTGGGTTTGTTTTTCGAGTCTGATATCAACTGGAGAACCATTGTAAAACCTGGGAGTATTGGACAGCTGTTTCATCCTAGTTTGGGAATCATCGGCATTACTCACCCACTGAGTTTCTAACCCAGGACGTTCCGGTTACAAGGCAAGCTCATATATCATACAACTACTGGGACCTAATTCAATGACCAGCCCATGAATTCTAACTTCTACCGATTTGTGATTTTAATGCGACCACCAATCAATGTCATTGGCGGGAAACCCATCCTTACTATCGACTGGATGGACCTAATTGGTCTCGACTTCTCACTAGAACTTCAATGGTTCTCTAAATGAAAAACAAATCCAATCCTTACGAATCAACTCTTGATGCTCGCTACCGACTTGCTACAGGATGGAGTTTCCTGGATAATGACGAATAATCATCAGACCAATAATTTAAATATATATCAGGAGGAACTCATATCTTCCTGAGATGTTAGGGTGCCGACGTTTTTGAGTTTGGAACAGAGGTGACTAGTATTTGTTGGTCTATTGGTTTCTTATATGGACGTTTTTATTTACAGTTCTTATCAGGATGTACATGACATTCTGTTTGGAAGTTGTAGTTCAATCATTTATGACAAAAGTCAACAGAGTAAAACTCCAGTCTTTATTACGCAGGACAATTTAGTGCTATACAGCTGTAGGCCCCCTAGTTTGAGATTATTCAGAAGCACTTATTCATGATTCGGAGAAATCAATAGCAGGACCATTAATTTCTGGAACCAGAAATTCTTTATTTATTTTATTTTTATTTTTGATTACAGTTTGATGCCACACCGTATTTTCAGTACAAGTATGGAATTTCTAGCATGGATATCGGTAACTCAAATTTTGCAGGCCGACCATAGATATCGGGTGTGCGTCGGCAGGGGACCGAACCCCGGACCATGTGCATGGTCGGCGACAGTCCTAACCACTATGCCACCGACGCACATTCATCCAATGAACTTAAATTCGAATGTGTAAAACATGAGTACTGTGGTAGTATGTAATTCCATACTTGTTTAATTCATATATAAATATATATCACATTGAAATAGCATTACTATTTATTGGATAACCTTTCGAACACAATGGGCTGTTGTTTTTATAGTCCTCTTTATTTTTTTCAATTCTTCTAAGAGGTAGTAGAATTTTCTAGAATAAGAGACTATAAGATTATTAATCAAGTTTCGAAATTTTGTAGTTATAATTGATATGATTATGAACAACAACTTGTTTTCGAAACGTTACCCAGTAATATGATTATACTGTTTCACTATGTGACATATTCAATAACAAATTAATACCATATTAGAATATGAATGCGTACAATTTTCATTCCTGTTAATTTACTTTATAGCCACAAGGCATATAATGTCTTGAGTGGGCATTCATATTTACGTCCAACATGGTGTATCATATAGTCCTTGACTTATAATCAGAACTTGAAATGAAGACAGGAGTAAGACTAGGCTCCATATTGAGGATCAAATGGCCAGAAAGAATTAGCAACAAAAAACTCTGGGAACGAACCAACCAAGAACATTTTGCCCTACAAATATGTAGCATCGGACACACTCTCAGGAGACCGTAGAAAGACGATCGCATGCCAGACTCTCGAGTGAAACTCGAATGGTGAGCAACAAGTCGGGCTTACGAGGGTGACTCGGGGGAGATGAGAGCCTATGAGTAATCATGTGATCAGCTAGAGAGGACAGAAGTGGACAGGACCAAGCGAAGATGTGCAGCTGGAGCCGTATGTCACTATCAGAATGCGATGATTTATTAATAATTAAATTTTTATGTGTTAGATAGCAGGTATTTTATTGACAAAAAAGACAAAAGATGGGTCATTGAATTATGTCTCAGTGACTGAAGGTTCTAGGCTGAATCCCTGGAGGGGTCATGGGGTACGTACTACTGAAGACTCATAGATAAGAACAAAACAACTATCCAATACTCCCCGGTTTTTAATGGTCCTCTAACTGAAGTGATTTTGTGATCAATCATGCAAAAAGGATGAAAGTTCAAGTAGATGAGCCAGTGAATAATAATCAAGATTATCATAAATTCACTCAATACTTTATATAATCCAAGTAGTCAATCATTGAGAATGTGTAATTTGAATGTATATATTCGTAGAGGTAGAGGGTGTAAATAACTAATGTCTTGTAGGAGTTGGAGTGTTTGGTTTTATAATAAATTGTGAAACTAAAATTAAAATATTCACGGTATGACCATATAGTTTTTTTCCTTCACGTTCCCCAGTGGAACATAGGGCTTCAAGCTTGTGGCTTGAAGTTTCTGTGGTAGTGTTTATTTTACAGGATGAGGTTGGTAGCCTCATGCCCAACCTTTCCTCTTCACCAGCATTATTTCTCGTTTAGCGAGGTAAAGGAGTGCGGCGGCCGGAGATCGAACCCCGGACCATGATCATATAATGATAAAGGTGAAGTTAACAATACCAATAAAGATAATAATTACAGTTGCCTGATGTCACCTGGATAGAAGGCCACTTTAGGTTGAAGGTGAAGGCCATTTGAGTGAGAGCAATGGGTTGAAAATATTGATGGCAATTGTCCAATGTGACTGAACGTAAACAACATGTTGTTGGGTTATTCAAACTTATTAGAATAAATGTCTCTCTCCATAATCTTAAGTCTTACAGATATGTAGGCTTCATGCCGTTTACTTTCAATCCAATTGTCTAATGTCTCAAATGTGGACGAATTCCTGTGATTAATTTTATCTATATATTGCGTAAATCAGATGGAATATTGTGACAAATGCTGAAAATTCCATTCAGTACAACAAGTAATGTTTTAAAAATAAAGTAGATTATTATTAAATAAACTATAATTACATTTCAATAATTTACACAATTATAAACGTGTGAATTAAAAACAAAACAATTTCAAAAGTACGTGTGATTATGGGCAGTCATTTTGCTCAAAATATTACCAAAAAACAAAAACTTATCATTGTGTGTAAACTATTGAAATATAATTATAATTTATTTGATGTATTCCACAATGCTTAAACTTTTTACTGATATTTGATTATTATTATTATTATTATAATTATTAGTATATGCTTAGCGATCTAAGACTCACAAACCTAGAGAATTAAAGTGGTACCTTATGTCGAATAGTAAAAGCTGAATTTCTATCAATCTCTTGCTCCATGCACATCATATGTACCAGTATGGGAGAACTGATTGACCCCATGACTCCCTTTCCTAATCACTGCTCTATTTATTTAAGTTGGCTATCCATTTCAGTATTTTATATAAAAACAGCTAACAAGGTGATATGCGATAAGACTATGCCAAATGCATTGTACAAAGTATCACAAATTCCAGATAAATTTCGTTCCTTAATATTACTATTTACCAATTTCTTTTTTCCCCAGTCGAACACAGGGCTTCACCAACACATCTTCACTATAATCTGCTGTTTGTCGTTATTTCCACATGCCTACACGACTGCTGACAACCATGCCATTCTTATTCACATGTTTTGCTCCATGTCACTTTAGTCCTCCAGTAACGTTATACAAATTAATAGCTACTGTGAAGGCATACTTATTTAAAGAAAGCGTCTCTGTTCATTCAGTAAATTAATGATAAAACTTTGTAGTTAGTGATGGAATTTTGTAGTTTCAGGTCCCAGTGTTTAGATAGTATGTAAATGAATCCGGTGTAAAAGTTCCCGACAAAACGAAGTACAAGTAACTTCGTCTAGAGCTAGTCACCTGCAAAATAAAACCTATTTCATATATATTTAAGGAATTAAACTGGTAAGTAAATCAAAATAGTATGGATCTTGAAGAACGTCACTGAGATACAGTTATTTTGATCAGTGGTTACCAGTAGTGGAATCTGGGATGCACATCTCGCCGTATTTGGTACTCGAGTGAGTAGTGATCTTTCAAGTGAGACGCGATCCTTGCACCCATCACTTCAAACACTACCACAACATCGTCAGAGTGTCTGTAAAATTAGCCAACATGTCACCAGAGACCAAACCTTCGGTCCGACAAAATCAATCATAGAAAAGTGCAAAATTAACCTTAACACGAATGATCATTCATTGCAGTTTAAATTTATTCGAATTCTGAAATGCGAATCTGATCCATTGGAGGAATAGTACTACCATTAAACTATTGATTTAGGGACCACTATGAAATGAATGTCAACATAAACCTTTTACTTAAACCAACAATTATATCAACGCACTAACAGTTTTAACTAATAAGTTTTTCGTTTTTCAAAAGTCACAGTGTGATAATAAGAGTGAAGCACTACACACTTTTGTCCTGGGCTATGGAGGATTGGAGGAAAACTATACTGACGAAAAATAGTGTAATACAAGCTGTTGGTCTACCTTGATTGAACAGTGGATAGTAACTAAAATCATGCGTCTAGACTTTCATTTGGTTCAGACAAAATTCTACCAGTCAAGTTAGGAATATGGCCAACACTCTTGGTGGCTGGTCAACACGATGTACTCTGAATTATCGTTAGATAGTTGGAAGCTATCGGCAAGAAGCCTTCGATGTAGGTTTTGTGGTTCTTGGTACTCACCCGTCAGCAAGGTGTTTCTGTAATCTCAGAAGAACTCATGTCACTTCTGGGATTCGAACCGAGGGTTACCCAGTGCTACAGTCAGAGACGTTACTACTGAACTATTCAGAGATCACGGTGATGATGAGCCACCTACGATGGTGGCTTTATTGCAGACCTAACTGATAGAATTAAGTCTGCAGCATGGCAAGGAATAGACGCATGACATAGGTCACTTACTACCTAGTGTTTTACCAAACTCTTAACTACAGTTCAATATGATGTCAGTCGCTAGCCAGAATAGTCGAGTGACAATATCTGTGACTACAGTACTGGATGAAAAGAAGATTCAAATCTCAGAGAGTAAATGAGCTGTTCCTTCATGCCTGTAGATATGCCCTGTCGACAAGTACAAACAAGAATGAAACCTAGACTCAAGGCTCCCTACCAGTAACCTCCAACCATCTAACAACAAGCTGTTGGCTTAAAAATAATCCAGAAAACCTAATTACCTATTACTTATTAATTCTACGCATCTTACATTGTGAAAAATAATGCAGAAATTCACCCACATTGTTTGGGTTTAAATTCTTGATGATATATAGACTCCTTGACTTTTCTGAATTTGTTTATTCCATTAAAAAAAAATTGCCATCAAAAGAATGACAATATTATTTTAATATTCAGCTATGGCACATGTGTCACTTATTTTCGGAGGATATATACACATCAAAAGATTTTATTTTTTGTAAAAATAATATTCACTTGTATATTGTTGTAAATATGTGACGTTATTCGACAATAAATTAACTAAGTTTCCCTTTTATTATTTCCCTATTTAATCATATTTATGCTTCACTTCACTTCATATGTCTAATTACTTCGTTTTTTATTATACGTTATTACTTAAACAGACCACATAGAAGCGATTATTTTGCGTATAAAACTGTCGTTCGCGTGTATTTGTTTATTTATTTTCCTGCCTTTTCGTATTCTTTTTTTTTATTTTTCTCACTCATTCTGAAGTCACTTACGTCTGCACTATAGAAATGCTTTCCATAAGAGCAGAACCCAGGGGGAGAAATACAAGGCTTATTCAAGGTTATAAAATAAACAGAATGTTAAACACGTAATCATTTCGCTTAATATATGAAGATTACTGAGGCACTGAACTAAACTGCATGACATTGTTGTGTATATTAGTAGAAAAAAGAAGTCATATTAGGAATAAATATAAGTATGTACACACTAGAAAATGGTACACTTTTATAGCAGAATTTATCAGGTTTATTCAAAAATCTTGACTTTCTAGAATTTCTTAGTTGTAATAGCTGTACACATTTGTACACATACATAGACATCTAATTATGTTTTATTTTGCATTTATTGTCTGATATTATATTTATATATTTATATATATAATTTATCCCCTTAATAGCCAGTGAAATAAACACACTTTCGTATATTTCTGACCTTAGTCTCTTTATATGTACGTAAGTGTATAGTATGCCAACAAAATGAAGACTCTGTACCACCAACAACATCCTTTGGAAAGAGAATCAACCATCCAACTAACGAGAATATAAAAAAGAATACTATTATTATTATTAATACTAGTATTAGTATTCGGTCTACAAAACTGTGTTTATACAATAAATGAATAGCAATAATAATAATAAGAGGAAGAAGAGAAGTAGATGAGGAAAGAAAAAAATCGGGGAAAAGATCAACAGTGAAAAAAAATAAAAGGAGCAGAATCCAGTACAGAAAAGAACACATATCAAATCAAGACATTAGACGCCAAATAGTCGGAATACACGTGTATGCGGTTACACACAGTCTAATACAAAGGCGGAGAGAGAGAGAGGGCGATATACGTAACAAGAGTGAATATTTTGTCAGAAAGTCAAATAGACGAATTATGTATGCCTGTGGGAGAAGAGTATGAAACAGACAGAGTTGGTTAGATTATTTTTTCTCTCTTCTTTTTTTCACAGAAGAGAAATTGTAGAATGAAACTAATCAAGTGAAAATTCACATTCTATATGATTATTTGTATTTCATAAATTAGACATAAGATATATGCGAGGTAGACTGGATACAAGTACTATTCAGTTGATGCTGCTGATGCTGATAATGATGGTGATGATATATCTGCAATATTCCTTTGTTCGTCTACTTTCTGTACGAACAAGTGATTTGTCGAAAGGAAAGGTACATACACCTCGTAAATTCAGAGAATATCAGACTTACAATGAGATTTATAGCCGCTGAAAACTGTAAAAAGGGAATGCTGCTGCCAATAAATATGCACATGTGCCATTATTATACAGTTTTTTTCTTTTCTTTTCCTATGCCCATAGCATAGATATATTCCTTTTAATTTAGTAATGCAAATGTTGATAACTACCGAATAATAAATAACACTGAAATAAATCTAATTAATGTTCTTCATTATGCATCAATGGAATTAGCCGATTAGATTATAGAAGAAAACAAAAAAGATGATTGCAGAGAAGAATCTGATTTTTTTTCCTCTCTTTTTGATGAAGTCATCCACCAGACTGACTATTCCTGAATACACATATATATATGTATATGGAACAAAGTGGTGAGGAAGTCTTAAGAACATCTCCCATTTACAAAATGAAGTTGCGTAATACGAATATGGAAAAAAGATTGGAAGTTCTGATAATATATTTATAATGGTATATTTGACTGGTTGTGATGACCATGGCAAAGACGAAAATTGGCCGTACTTCTTTCCTATACATAGTGTTGGTTTGAATTATTTGGATCGGTGATGTTATTCCCATGTCTGCATGTCTTGATCTCATTCCCATTTGAGAAATTTAACTGTAAGAAGACGTAATTTGTCTGAATCGTGTGTGTGATGTATTTGCGCAACACATTTCGAACAATCTGATCACACACGGACTTGTCATAGGAATATACGTATGAAATTAATAAAGAGGTAAGAGGTGAGAAAATAGACTTAGGTCAAGTTAAAAGGACATATTGAAGGTCAAAATAACAATGAAGACCACTAAACCAAATAGCAGAGGTAATAGTACATCTGCTATGGTATCAAAACAAAGTCTACCAAGAAAGGTTTAATGTGATGACGAATTGTTTTCGAACGTATAAAGGTGGTTTGAACTTTCCGATTGCTAGGGCTTCCACACACTTTAGGATACACCCCAAACACGTTTTATAGATGGGTTTTAAAGATCTGTTAACGTCAATTTTATGTCCTGTTTCTATAATATGTTTCGCAATAGAGGAGCTAGGTTTTCTGTTCTCACCATTACTGGGTTCTGAAGATTTCATTTGTTTCTGGAGCCATTTAGGAATATGATCTGAAGCCCTTACTTGCAGAGATAGATGAGTCCTCCCTATGTATGTGTGTCCACACGTACATTCAAATTGATAAATATAGTGGTATATGACGTCATTTTTCGCATGTTCGAAGGGCTTAGATAGATATGTTGGCTTCACATTCTCAATTATTATGATATTAGCTGCATAAAAAGTCTTTTTAACAGCAGCGTTCAGTTTTTGTCTAGTTATCAAGCTGCTATGATGCCCCATATAGGGTAGCTTGATGTACACGTCTTTCTTAGGGGCGAGTTGGAAAGTGGGTCTTGGTGTTTTGACTACTTTATATCTCCTGATGAACTTGTCTGGATAATTGTTATCAACCAGAGTTTGTGTCAACTTTCTTTCTTCTTCAACAAGTGTGTCTTCAGTGCATATACGTTTGATTCTACTGAAGAGGCGTCTTACTAAGGTCTTAGTAAGCAGCTTGATAACTAGACAAAGACTAAACGCTGCTGTTAAAAAAATTCATAAAGGGAACTAATTGT
Source organism: Trichobilharzia szidati (assembly GCA_944472155.2). Taxonomy (NCBI): domain Eukaryota; kingdom Metazoa; phylum Platyhelminthes; class Trematoda; order Strigeidida; family Schistosomatidae; genus Trichobilharzia; species Trichobilharzia szidati. Next base: position 30,246,550 of record OX235271.1, on the reverse strand, counting down.
TTTAAATTTAACTGTATCATCTAGACGTTATCAGATTGATTTGAGTGTTCTTGATCCACAAGCTGTTTTATTGTTGAAATGATTACGTATTTTGTTTTCTCCTATTGATGTCCAGGCTAGGTAGTGTTCATGAGAGCATTTTAGAATTAGAATAATGTGAGAAAACTTTATTTACTCAGGGTCTTAAGCTGCTTCTTGGAACGTTTGCAAGATTAAATCAAAAGTTATCAATGAAATGCTTAGATGCAATCAAGATTTGTCTTCTTGTTATCATGTAATTAAGCGAATACGAATAGACTAAGCCCAGTTGACAATTGATTATTAAGGTAAATCTCAAGGCTCCCTACTCGAATCACTGGACTACATATCAGACGAAATAAATCGTCTTTACTCCATTTTACGTTGTTTTAATAATGCAATCTCATCGTTGAATTGTAAACTATACTCACAATTTTTAAATAGGTAGTGAGCTGCTGCTATGAATAAAGGAAAACTAAACAGAGTACTGGATCACACTGCGGAAAGAACAGTATTGTTTCAGATTATAAGATTATGCATAAGGAATGTATACTTTGCAATAAAGTACTCTGAGAACTGTGTCATATATTCAAGCATATATTGACTATTATCTAAATTCAAGTGTTGGTGAATGTGTTTCTCGCCTTCCCGAATCTCGATTTGACATCCTCGTCAGTTCCTCCTCTAGTTGAGACAATGCTCCTTAGATCAGTGAGTGAATGAAGTAACCTCTTTCAAATCCTTCCCGTTGATGGTGACTGGCGTTGGATGTTGCTGTTGTTGTTGTTGGTTGGTTGGTTATTTGCATAACCTCCGTCTTGTCTATGTTCACCTGCAGTCCTGTCTTTGCTGCTTCTTCAACCAGTTTGTCGGTTTTCGCTTGTAAGTCTTCGATTTTGTGTGACATCAAACATGAATCATCCACGCGCGAAATCCAGGTCTTCTAGGTTCTTCATGTCGGTCCAGGATATCCCTGTCTTCTCGTTTCCCACTGCCTGACGCATAATCCAGTCCACCACAATTAGGAATATCATTGGTGATAATAAGCACCCTTGTCTGACTCCTGTGTTTACTCGAAGCGCTTCGCTGAGTTTTCCGTTGTGGATCACTTGACATGTGCCGTTGTCGTACAGCTGTTGAATAAGGTTGATGGATATTTGGGGTACGCCGTAAGCTTAAATCTTCCTTATTACTTTCCTATATATTGTTATGATTATTCATAATTTATCCCTAGCGTTACCAATGAAACTAAGGATCTCAGAGGCAGTTCTCTATTCAGATCAGTTCCCCCAAATCACTTTCAACTGGCTCGACAAGTGCCCAAAAGCTTACATCTCCACTTGATTTTTTGTTTCCCATGTCACTCTCGGACACACCCAACTCGTAGAGTCTCATCTGAGTTGCATTCGACGGCCTTGTGTCTCCTTAGCGTGTGCTCAATCCACCTCCATTGCCTTTCTTATATTTGCTGGATGACAGGCTAATTCGCTGCCAGAGCACCTTTCTGGCTGGCTACCTGAACTTCCGTATTGAGGGAAGACAGCGACATGTTTATGAAAAACTGCAGTAGTTTGTTGAAAATATATATTTCATGACACGCACCAAGCATCTCAACCATACAGAATCACGACCTAGATATCATTGCTGAAAATTCATACTTTGTTTCTTATGGTATATGGTGTAGATCTTCACACTGATTTCAGAGTAATGAATGCCTATCTTGCTTTTCTGATTCTGTCCGGTGTCACATGCTCATCCATGTCACCTGTAGTTGAAAAGATGCCACGAAAGTCAGTGAAATAAACGACTTTCTTTAAGTATCACCTATTGATGGTAACTGGTGTTTGTTGTTTATGGCTGAACATATTTCCGTCTTCTCCTGCTAACTTATTCGTTTTTACCTGTTAACTTGCGAGTTTTTGAGATATGCGACATAAATCACCTGCTAAAAAACAAGATTTTCTATGGTCTTATTGTCTGTCCAAAATATATGCGTCATTTCGTTCCTCAAGGTCTGTGACATGTTCCTATCCACTACAATCATGAAGGTTATCAGCGATATCGGGCAGCCTTATTTGACTTCTGTCTTCACAGCTAACCTAAGCACTTTGAATATTTTATTTGTTTGATGAACTCACCAATAGTATTCTGTATTTTAGCTTGTTCTATTAGCACAGTGGTTAGGACTCTCGCCGACCATGCACATGGTCCGAGGTTCGATCCCCTGCCGGCGCACAGCCGATATCTATGGTCGGCCTGTAAATTTGGGCTACCGATATCTATGCTGAAAATTTCACACTTGTACTGAAAATACGGTGTGGAATCAAGCTGTAATCAAAAAAAATATCAAATTCATGATCACAACTATTCACACTTACTTGAACTGCACCCCATGAAGGGAGTCCAGATAAACTCAGTCTTTACTTTAGCAATCTCAATGCATCTGATTACAATACGAATGATAACAACGTTACTTTATACTACTATCGACTAATATGAGTAGTTGGAATCCATTCATGTCAAACAATAGTCTTTGCCAGTCAGATGGAATTGATGCAAACAACAGATAACAGTTTCGCTAATTCGTGGACACTCGTCATAACCATATCCAGTTTGACTCAACTCAGAGAGCCGAATCTATTCGATGCCCCACAAACCTGACTAGCCACTTGGGCAAACAAGCAACACATGTTAATAAAGCAGGAATTAATGAATTCATCAAATTTCGACAGAATTCTCTGTCGAAGAATAGCGACCACAGAGTACGAACGCATCAATTACCTTAAACACATTCCATTCTCTGGATTACATAACCTGCGGTGTATTTAACATCTAAAGGTCGTTCATTTGTTAGAAAACTAAATATAATAATTGTGAAACATATTAATAGGGAAGATATTTCGTCATGGTGTAACTGAAAAATACATCCGAACTACAATGAAGGGTATCAGTTTTCAAGTTTCGTAGCTGTCAAGATGATTTCATCTATATGCACAAAATACTCTCCCACCATGTATTTATTAACGAGGAAAATACAGACAACAGTCAAACACTCTAATCGTATTCCTTACCTTAACCCTAATTCTAACTCTAACCACAACCCTAGCCCTAATAATAATCCTTACCCTAACGTGCTATCAAAGTACTATCCAAACAGTACTGTAAAACGAGATAAGGATGGAATACGCACATAAATTCGTGCGCGGCGTCCATTGTAGCGCTTGTTCTGTCATTCAACGAGTAATACGCGTTCAGGGTCATGGGTGCAGTCACACTCCGTCGTCGCTATTCATTAGGTTGGTCAGACTCTTCAGCTAAATATTATACATAAGGGTATACATCATTGATATAAGAATAAAACTTGTGCACTGTGGTAGAGTGTAATTCCATTATGGGTAAATTTTGTTTGATAAAGTCTCACAGTGTTTACTGATGACATTTCGACAACAATTTATTGCTCATAATCACATCAAGGTAATCGAAGGACTTCATGAATTTATTTATATAGTTCCATTGTTTTTCACTTGATTTGATTGGTAGTATTATTTTCCATATTTCGGGTATGAGTGATGATTCATTCCTATTGCATGTGTTGGGTGTAGATTCGATGAACAAGGATTCAGTAATCAACCTCTCTCTCCACCTACCTAGATTACTTCCTAGAATTTTAACCCTCTCTCACCCTATTGTGTGGTTGTGTGCTAATGCATGCATTGCAATTGCTGAGCTTTTTTCTAGATTACTTATCTTCTCTGGGTAAACCATTCTTACCTTAGCTAAATTCTTATGTTCTGACAATCTGACTACCCCTGACCTACTAGTTTGACCTATGTAGTTGACCACATTCACAGTTATTGCAGGGTATTTTGTAAATTGTATTATTTTGTCTAATTGGATCAACTGGGTCCTTTAACCTACAGAGCTTGTCCCTGAGTGAGTTTGTAGGTTTAAATGCCACTCTAATTCCTGCTTTATTTAGAATCCTACGTAGGGTCTCAGATGTCCCCTCTTTATATGGTATAACCGTAGATGACTTATATTCTCTCTTATTTATGTTATTATTACTAGTTTCACAATTCTTTTTCTTTTGGCCTTTATCAATATTCCTAATGAATTTTAAAGGATAGTTATTTAACATCAACGTCTCCTCTATCTGTTTTAATTTAATTTTTTAATTAATTTTAATTTTGATTTACAGCTTGATTCCACACCGTATTTTCAGTACAAGTATGGAATTTTCAGCATGGATATCGGTAGCCCAAACTCAGGCCGACCATAGATATCGGGTGTGCGCCGGCAGGGGATCGAACCTGGGACCATGTGCATGGTCGGCGAGAGTCCTAACCACTGTGCCACCGACGCAAAGCTAAAGGTATACATATATACCATCACAATTAAGTTGGGAGATAGAAGACTGTTAATTAAATAAACTACATTGAATCAATCGTGCAAAATGACAATCTTTGAGTAGAAAAGGGAAAGGGATTATGATAGAATAAAATCAAGATAATAATACATTACAGTCCAGTTGCCTCGCTTAAATAAACAGTTAGTCAGAGAAAGAACTTGAATATACATCGGGAATCGCAAACTGAATAACACTGATGGTAAATATACTACTACCACCAATAATAAAACTGTTACTGACAAATGGTAGTTTTAAATGAATAAAAACAGAGATGTCAATAATAATAGGTAAGAAGTATTACAATGGTAGATTCAAAGTGACCACCATTTTCTTCTGTACACAGAGACTGGGTTTATTAACTCTAATTGTATAAGGATCTGCACTTGCAAATATCTTAATGTTTGTTTGTCTGCGTCTGACAACGTCAATATCATGTCCGTAGTCTGTAAGATGCATTGTTATTGATATTTTTGATACTTTAACTTCAGATTTTTTTAACCACTTAGGCAAATGATCCATCGGAAGTAATCAACTTTGTTAAATACACTGACGACTACTGACTCACTGCTGGTTACGTCCCGATCTGACTTTTCCAAACTGAATAGCTTTTTATCGGAAATCAACCAGTGGTCTAAACTAAATGGTCCAACGTTAAATCCCTCCAAATGTAAGAAAGTAAGGATGAACGTGATCTATGCGAACTTGCTCGTTCACAAGATGCTTCTAGCATAGACGGCACTGAAACAGAAACTAAGTCAAGCATTAAATACCTTGGAATAGTTCTTTCCTCTCACCTTTCTTGGCCATTCCATAATATCTTGACAATTCCGAAGAAAATATTCCGTCTAATCTACTACACTAAGCAGATGAGACAATCTGGAATCACTCAACCATTGCTATTCAAACAATACTATCTTGTATTGCACAGAGCATATAATGTTGTCAGTATGGCAAGTAGTGTGCCACTAGGTAAGCTCGTTGCTATCGTAGTTGACAGTTACTTGAACTTTAGTGATAAATGACCTAAATCCAAATTATCTTAATCTCAACAACCTCTCCATATTAAACTCTTCCCGCCTTGCATCCCTTCAGGTAGGACTAGAAGTCACTATAATAGATTATCTACTATTACAACCAAATACAAAAACTCGAAGATACCCTATTTGGTCTGCATTCTATATGACAAAGTAAGTGATCATATTAGATAGTTGGAGGCAATCGGCAGGAAGGCTTGCTTGATCTAGGTTTCGTGCTAGTTGGCACTCATTAGCAAGGCGTATCTGCAGCCTTGAAGGAACTCATGCCCCTTCTGAGATTCGAACCCGCGTCACCCAGTGCTGCAGTCAGAGACGTTACCACTGAGCTACCTAGAATGGTGGCCACACTGCAAATACCTGACTGATAGAATTCAGTCTGCACCAAAGAAAGGACTAGATACGTCACACTAATTACTAGTGTCCGATCAAAATGACAAAGTAAGTGTTGAACGCAAAACGTATAACTTACTATGTCATTAGTAAAATAAATAACTCTTCGATCTCCTATTTGTAATTTATTGTAATGCTATTTCTGCTACATTATAATTTTAGTTAATAATGCTATTATTATCATTTTGTACATTTGTGAATTTATTGCTACTGCTAATGCTGAAAAGTTGCTATTATCGATTTTTGCTATCTATATCCCCAAAATAATTTCTGTTTTGTTGTTTTTGAGTAAATTTATTAATAATAATTTGCTTTATTCCAGAAACAGTACTAGTGGTACAGTGTGGAATTTTCAGCACATATCTACAATATTTGCATCTAATTTTACCAAACATTTAAAAGGAGTATTTCAAAAAATAAAGACAGCGACAACAAAAAAACAACAAAAATAATTTTAAAAAATGCGAAAAAGAAAAGAAATACCAAGAAGTAGAAAGGAAAATAAAACAACATAAAATAATAACTCAGTATTGGGAAGTGACAGTAAAGCTGTAGTCATACAAGAATTTCTGAAATGATATTTAAGAATGTTTATCGCCAAGATGATTAGTTAATTTAGGTTGAAACAACACCAAACAATCATGAAATAACATTTCAGGGTTGTTTTTTCAGGTCTAATGCAGTGTTTGTGGTGGTAGTGTGAGTAATCCTGCATAATACAAAATTTTAAGATGATGACAATAGCGTTCACAACCAATGATTGTCAGTTAATATTGCCGAAAAAAATAAACAATAAGAAAAAACAACCACAAAACTAATAACTACATGATGGTTAATGACAGGGAAATTTTGTAATACTCATAGTGCTAATATAGTTGAAACCAGTAGATACACAAAAGAAGGAATATAGTAAAGTACAAAAAAGGAAGCCAATGTTAATAATTTAGGTAGCTAAGTATGTTTGAGAAGGAGTTCACTATAAAATACAAAATAAGAGAGAAATAAAATAGCCTAAAATTATGTTATTAACAACAAAGCATTCATAGGTTTCGCACTTAACATTGTCTCTGTCGCTTAGAACACGGGCCCAGTATAGTATCGTTGAGTTCCTGTACTTGGTTGTACGAGCATAGATTATTTTATACTGATTTCTGGTTCTACTTGATGAGATACAAGGCGAGAGTTGGGAATAGAGGGGTTGTTGGGGGTCGGAAAGTATGGTTTTAGACCATTTTCCGCATGTATTCAGATGCCCTTCAACTAATGTAGTGACGAGCTGACTGAGTTTTACACCACTAGTCCTACTGACTACCTTCAACATCCTTCTCAGGATGGTATAGTCCTTTTTCAGTAGCCCATGAAAGACTAACGGGGAGCAGTAAAGTAGAATAGGTAAGATACAAGAGTTGACAAATTGTAAAAGTAGAGGTTGGGTTATTCCAGATTGTCTAAGTTTCTTAATGTAGTAGATTAGACAGAACACTTTCTTAGAAATCGTTAGGATATGAGATGTCCAACTTAGGTTGGAAGATAGAACTAGACCGAGGTATTTTGCAGTAGACTTAGTTTCAATTTTAGTCCCCTCAATGCTACAGGCTTCATGAGTACTTACTAGTGTTTGTAGATCTCGTTTATGCCTAAGGGAGAAGTCAATAGTCTGGCACTTTGAGGGATTCAGCATGAGACCATTTAGTTCAGACCACTGACTGATGTCCGACAGGAAGCTATTTAATTTGAAAAAATCTGACTGAGACTTAATGGGAAACAATACAGACAGGTCATCTGCATATTTAACGAAGTTGATTTCATCTGAAAGAGGTAAATCATGTAAGAAGAAGGAAAAGAGAAACGGAGAGAGAACAGCACCCTGAGGAACTCCAGCTTCAGTAAGCAAAGGAGAGGAAGGTACACCATTATATACCGTGTACTGCATCCTATTAGAGAAGTAAGAGTGTAGCCAGTTGATAGCCCAGGGCTCAGTTTGTGTAAAGCTAAGCTTGTTTAACAATAGGCCTCTAGATACAGAGTCGAAAGCAGATGTATAGTCAAGGAACGTACAACGGACAAACTTGGCCCCTTTGTCTAAGGAGGATACAATGTTGTGATGAAACACAGCAGCAGCGTCCAAAGTACTTCTACCCTTTTTGTAAGCAAACTGCTTTGGATCGTTTGAGAAGCTTAGGGAGGGAACAAGTTTTAGTAACAATAATTTCTCTATTAGTTTCAAAAAAGGAGAGGTTATAGCGATAGGTCTAAACTTAACATTATTACCAGAACCTGACTTGGGTACAGGGATGATTTTAATATCTTTCCACAGAGAAGGTACAACATTATTAGAAAAAGAAGTGTTGAAAATGTTTTTAAGTGGGTTACTTAAGATATCAGCACATTTCCTTAGGACAGTGTGCTCAATATTATGTCAAATACTGAGAATTCAAAGACGTATTATAGGTCTTGTTTTGGAATAAAGAAAATCATTAGTGTCATTATTATTACTATTACTATAACCAATCACTTTTCCGTATGAAGCATTATATTTGCTATAATAAATTCGCACAACTATAAAATCAGTATTCAGAAGACTGCTAAACTGCAAGTATTTAGATTCTATGTGTAATCAATCTAGAGTGATCATTCATATTAGGCTGATAATGAAGCAAATTAAAATGACAGCTGGTAGAAAAACTGTTTTCAAAAGTCATCAGATTTCAGTCTACCTGCAGTAAGTTCAGTTGCTTCTGCTATATTAGATGAACTAGCACATCACATATTTCAGCAATATACTCAGTGACTGCGACATCCAAATTGGCTCAGGTTTGAGATTTAACCTAATATAATTCTGCTTTATTTATCTGAATAGACTTTCTGAATTATCGCGGGACATTTTTCTAGTGTTTTCTAGTGAAAACTAGTGGGAAGAAATCCCTTTTAAACTTTGATTTAAAAGGAAGGACTCCCAGCGAAGATTTACTCTTTTCGGTGATATCATTCTCAAGCTGTACAAGCGTATATAGATAGTAAAGTCTCTTAGCAACAAAAGGAATATTTGCAAAGATGTATCTTCAGAATTACGTATCCAGTGTTAGGACAAATCAGGTCCATTGGAGATTTAGTGACCGAACAAATTTCTTTTGTATGCAGAGTTTGGAATTTAACATGTGATGCACCATTGCTTATGCGGTTTGAAGAAGTTTTATTCGTACTCTTCTAGCAAGATTCCTACGTATTCTGTGGATGACTCTGAAGTTGTTTTATGGGTTCACTCGGTGTCCAGATTCGATCAGGTGTGCCAGGACAGCAGTGAGGTGGATTTTTTTCTCCTCTATAAAACAATGATGATAGCAAACGTTGAGTACGGCTGACACACCTAGCTCCTAAGGAGTAAGTGAATTGATAGATACACATTGATGAGGTCAGAAGTGGTGGCTTATCCTTCAAGTTATTTAGGATTACTAGTTTTGCGGAGAAAGTAAGTAGACGTTTAACCACAAAGAAAGTTTTCTTTAATGAGTGAGACAGGCGGTTTCTCAGTATTTCTGCAAATGAGTCTCATTGGAATTGTAGATTCAAGTAAAGTCTGTTGAGAGTAGAAAGTGTAGGAGGTTTCAGTAGTTTAGTCTCGTGGATTTTCTGGTGAATGTTTGGGTGAGACATTTTTAATGCCATGGATTCTGAGGCTTAATGAATGGATCAGTTTTCGTTTTGCATACATAGGCACTCAACTACGAAAGTTAGCGAGTTGTCCATTTCATGTTGGCTTTCTGGTGATGGATCCTTTTAGTGTTCCATCTTGTCCACTTCTTACTAGTTGAACGTGCCGAAATCCTTCTCTAATGTGAAATGGATTGCAGAGTGGCAGCAGTTAAAAAGGCTAGGAAGTCCTCCAAATTCTCGTCATAGTGGGCATAATGAAGGTATTGTAAAACATAAAGCTGTCAATCACTTTATTTACGTATACGTTTTCTAGTTTTGACAAGAAGATATCTGTATGCAGCGGGCCCAGTGGTAAGCCCATACCTTTATCATAATGAATTTCAATGTATATCCACATGGTTTAACTATAGCCTTGACTGAGTTGATGCAAACAATGATATTCAAATCACTTTACTAATTCGTGCAGTGAATATGGTCACTAAGATACTGAAAGCATGATTAACATCCTGTAGTAAATGATTTTAGAACAAAAATGTCCATTAAAAATTCATCCATCCTGTAGTTTAAGTTAGCTGTATGAGCGAGAAGTTGGAAGACCATTCATGGAAGTATATCCTTCATTTATATTTAGTAATAAATTACAGTGAATCAGTCTTTCATGTCTCTGATCAAATCTTTTTCCAAAGATGTCGTGCCAGCCGTTTGGAAGGACATTAAAATTGTGCCTATACCTAAGTCGTCTACTGCAACATGTTTTAAATTCAGACCCATTGCTAATACTTTGTAAAAGCTATGGAAAAGTTGCTCTTACTTAATCTTCAACCTTCACTTAAAGCCTTTAACGATCCCAAACAATTCACCTACAAGCACAGTAGAAGTACTTTAGATGGAGCTGCAGTCTTGTATCATGAGGAATATAAAAAACAAACTTATTCTTTGCTGGAATCGGAGACAGAACGATGCTGGCTGATGACAGCCTTCAGGAAACCAGTCAGCTGATATATCTTTTGAATTTTATCACGATGTCTGAAGCCGTAGAGGCTGCTCAGGTTGCAAGAAAATTGAGAAGATATGACACAGAAGTTCTGTTAAACTGTGAGAGCGAGCGGAATGGAAGTGGAGTTTCCAAATAGTTAACCGAAGATTCAATACTCTTCTCCAGTCACCTAGATGACAACCAAGAACATGTTAAAAGAGTGGCTATTATAATGATGTCACCAACAACAATCAAAAATCTTATGCAGTTGGGATCAGTCTCCTCCAAAATAATGACGACAAGAGTCAAGCTTCTAAAGTACATTTTACTATTACCGTTCGCTTCTCGAGTCCAGAGTGAGACATCGGGCTCTGGCAGCACACCTACATCCCACCCATTTCCCTGTTATCATTTCCACCTGCCTCCACCACAACCTAAAAGCTTATACGTAGTTGGCGTAAGAATAGCACTAAAGTATACTCCAACTCCATCACAGAATAATTTTATTAGAAAAAAGGGGCACAGCGAAATGGAATTATTAACTGATGACTTCATGAGCATAATTTACTGCTAATAATCGTATCATACAGCTCCATCGTTTCTTATTATTTGACTTTATTGATGGTAGTATTTTTGATTTCTCTGACATCGGTCTCGAGTCATCCCTGTTTGACATTCCAGTTATAGTTCCGATGAACAGTGAATTCAGTGATCAAGCTCTCCCTGCTGTAACGACCATATTTAATCGGTTATGGTCTGAAAGCGAGAAACTGATATCTACGTTCTAATGTATAGCTGACAAAATTTCGTTGAGACACACACTAGCACAAAACTTTGCAAACGTAGGGAAAAGACTATTGGTCTCCAATATTTTATCGGTTCTGTTAAACAATGATAACACCAAACTCAAATTTATCTCAACAATGCTGTGAGGCAGCTATAAGGGTAACGAAGGTTTGTAAATACAAAAAACAAGTACTGTAAGATAAAACTAGTTAACCAAAGTACAGTTGTAAAAATTACCTTAGAATAGAGGAGAGTATTCCCAACAAGATGCTATCAAAAAGAATTACACACAAACCAAGACTTCGCGCAGACAGTCGCGAGTCGGAATGACCTTTATTCACTCAAACAAACTCACATCGTTAAACAACACATTGTCAATGTACAGAACTGCAAAGAAGTATCACATTTAAAGATTAAACAAGGCACAAAGACAAATAATAAAGGTCAGAAATTAACATGTGATATGCAAATGTCAAATTAATGATGCACAGTCTAGGGGAAATACGTATGATAATTACGTAATTGAAATATCCAAATATGAATAAATATTATAAACAAATCTTCCAGGAGGGAATTTCCAGAGAATTTGTTCATTACACCTTCACTTGAATGTATTACCTTTTAGGTCTGCAGCCCTGTCCAACTTTATTGTGTGATTGTGTGTCATTGCTTGAATTACTTCAGCTGAGTTTTTCTATTCACCTTTGGGGGGTCCAATATCAGGGATGTGGAAAATATAATCGCTAATGAAAATAAAAGATAAGAAGTAGAGGAACTATATAAAAAATTTTGAAAATTATGTGCCTTAATATGATTATTTAAGTTCTACTCAAAAGATCACCACCAAACAATGCTATATCTCTGTATGCTTTAGGAATTACAATTATTGTATTTCTAAACTTTAATTTCCTCATATCACGAACTTTTCCATGTCATCCGCGGACGCTCAAACTATATCTTCCTATTCGACTTCCAATTAGTAGTCATTCAGGCTTATGATGCCTCTTGAATATCTCCTCAACGTATGTCCAATTCTTCCCCATTACCTTTTGTACATCTGATGAGTGATATGTTCTTGGCCTGTTCAATGCCAGACTTCCTTCCTTTCCCATTCGTCAGTGAAACTTCAAAACTCTGAAGAAATAAAATAGGTCCCATCATTAGTTACTAAAGATGACTTTGACAAATTTGTAATTACCTTATGAATCACCACTACATTAATATTCGTTGCGTCGGTGGTATAGTGGTTTGGATGCTCGCCGACCATGCACATGGTTCGAGGTTCGATCCCCGGCCAACGCACTCCTTTACCTCGCTAAGCCAGAAGTAATGGTGGTGAAGAGGAAAGGTTGGGCATGAGGCTAGCAACCCCATCCTGTAAAACAAACACTGCTACAGAAACTTCAAGCCTTATGTTCCACTGGGGAACGTGAAGGAAAAGAGAAGGAAGAATATTCGTTGCATATAAGATTTCTTCCACATTTTGCATAAAACGTATAGTGCTATGTGATACAAGTGGGAATGAATAAAGATGAAGTGAAAACCCATGTCACAATAGGATTAGAGTGAGTGGCCACCGGATTACCAGCTTCCTTTTCATATATATATATATACATATATATACATTAGAAAACATAGTTGTCCACTTTTTACCCTACCTTTTCTTCCTACCTTCTATTCTCCACTGACTCCTGCTGTGATCATACAATTTCACAGTAAAATAATACCATCAATTATTGCTGAATATTCAACTAATCGGCCAGTGAATATCAATATGACTGACTGATTCAGTGTACAGATGTGTCCATCATATTATAATTTGATATATAAACCAATACATTATTATTATTATTATTACTTCGATTTAAAAACAAATGCAGTTCTAAATTCATCTTCAATACTTCATTCACTAATAGTTGGTTAAGCTGGAAACGCCATGCAAGAGACGCAGGTGAAATTAAATAAACTTCATTATTTCAGAAGATTAGAATTGAATATTTGTAAACATTTTATTTTTTTTTGTGCTTTTGATTTGTACATAATTACTTGTTCGTATATATATACACACAGATATTTGTCATTAAAACTTCCCTGTAGGAGGTAAAAATTATTATGACTAATGTTGACCAATTTAGTGAATACATCTCAGGTTGAATAATTTGAATACTTCCACTACTTTTTCTTCACTTCATTCTACTACTACTACTACTACTATCACTATCACTATTACTACGTCTACTCACTCACTCAACTGCAACCATAACTGGCATTTCTAAGCATAATACTTGTATGATAAGTAGCATATTTTATGTAAGAATAAATTCAATCAATTAATATACAATTGGGAAACATCGAAGTCCAAATTCTTGTACATCATAGAAGTTACTTCACCCATTAGTAGCCAAATTTATGAATATATATGTATATATGTTGAAAATAATACTGCACAGGAATGCTTGTATGATAGATTGACAGTATTTTCCTTTGTTTTCGAGAAAGCTTCCATTATTGATGAATACCTTTTTATAGACTATAAGGTGCAGTTTACTTCATTTTTTTTGCATTTTGAGTGAAACTTGGAGATTTAAGCTTATAAATTTTCGTGTAGTGGTGATGTCGTTGCTACAACTCAGAGTTGCTAGCCTCACATTCAATGTTCTCTGTTTTCCAGACTTGCTTCTAGGTGAGGTGTAATAGTTTGTCGGATGAGAATCAAAGCCGGACATCACAAGTGGCTGAGAAACATCCTCTGATCTTCGTCCACTTCCAGTAATTGGAATTAAAACGCCTACTGCTAATGTGCACCATGGGTGTGCAATTCCAGTTTGACAACACTCTTTACCGACAAATAGATGGTGTAGCTATGGACAGTCCACTTAGCCCCCTGTTTTAGCAGATATCTTCAAGTCCAAACTTGATAAAACATATTAGAAGAATGCAATGGACGAAACGACTTCTTATTGTCGATATGTCAATGACACATTTGTAGTGTGTGACAATGAAAGTCATGCTTACTACCTACTCACATTACTCAACGACTCACATACAAGTAGTAGATTTACTATGGAACATGAAAATGATGGAAAATTCCATTTCACCGATATTACCATGTAACGCATAGAAGATGGTGGTCTCCAGAGGTCAGTTTACCGAAAGCTGACATGGAATGGACAATACCTACGTTTTAATAGTTTTTATCCAAATAGCTTTAATCGAGTACTAGTCAAGACTCTATACTGTAGAGCTAGGAAAATATGCTCTGCAGAGAAACTGGAGGAAGAATTTATGATTCTTCAAAAGATTTTGAAAAGCTGGTTTCCCTCAGAGATTCATTAACTAATATGGAAGGTGTGAAGCCTCAAATATCAAACAAATCACAGTGAGAAAAAAGCCCGTCTTCATTCAACTCGATTTTAAAGGTGATAATATTGAAGGAACAGTCAAGAGAAGATTGAACACCTCAGTAGCCAAAACCCATCCTGCAGCTGAGTTGGTTCCTGTCTACCAGACAACATGCTCTTTGGTGCAGTCAAAAGTTGACAGATACCCTTCTCATGTTAATTCCAACTGTGTATACAAATTTACGTGTATCTACGGGAGTAGTTACATTGGGAGAAAAGAAAGAAGGGAACACCTCCAGTTTTCTGAGCATGTACCGAAAAGCCTACGTCTCAAGGGAACAAATGTTTACAATAGTGCCATGTGTCATGTGGTGGAAATTGCAAAATCCTTTAAAATTATCAATTGACAAAAATGCTCATTTCTCCTCAAGTTTGCCGAAGCAATCTCTACCAAACGCCTGAAACCCAATTTATGTGTTCAGAAAGAAGCAATTGTCAGTCTTTCCTTGCCCTGGTAACCGGATGTCTTTCTTCTCTCTTTCATTTGATTATGTAATCTTTGGCTTTAACCTCACCCCCCTTTGATTTAGTTTAATTTAACTTGTCTCTTGTTTCTATGATTTGAGTTGAACTCAGTATAGTGTTACCTAATTTATTAGTCACTTATCATCCTACTCATCTCTCGTCTTTATTACGTAACTTCTTTACCACTGTAAGCATACTTTTACTCTGTTTAAACTTGAACTCCCTGTGTAAAACTATATAAGCATAATTTTCTGAGCAATTTTCACTAATTCCGCAACCTTCTGTAAACTGAAGTCATGTAAAATTTGCAAGTATGTTAAAACTTTTCTATAAATGAACCTAATAGTAATTTATTTGGGCTGTAAGCAGCTAGTGAGAAGTCAACGAAATAAATGATGGTACCTTATTATTCTGCACAAACCACTAGTGTTCTTGCTTTATTCACATTGAACTACCGATGAACAAAATGTAGTTATTATTCCAAAAATGTTTTTAATGTGTATTTAAGTAAGCCTCACATTAAGAAACAATATGCTACGCATGGTGAAATCTTACCTGAATGTTTTTTTGTTATCGAACGCCATGCAGTAGAAGGAGATATATTCAAATTCTGTTTATGATGAGAAAATTAATGAAAACAAAAATTCGTAGTTCAGCAATGAGGATTTTTTCGGAGAATTCATTTTCATTAACTGTAAAAACAAACCCCTCCTTCAAAATAATCTATGAAGTGAAGGATAACCTGCTGAATACAAATACTTACAGCCGGTTCTTTTTATTAGTTTGAATAAAGAAAGAACGAACATAATTGCAGGATGATACGAGCTCGTTTTATCTCATGGATTCTCTTCAGCTGTGTGCATCTTGAATAAATCAATTATATTCAAGTGTTGTTTGCAGGAATTTGATTGGTCTTATGATTTCATCATAAACTGACACCGGTTAGACAACAGTTGGAAAACCTGAGAGTACTGGACAGCTGTTTCGTCCTAGTTTGAGACCACTGGGGTACAGCAGGTCGGATGTGAGGACAAATACTCACCGCGGCATATCGTGAACTGACAGAAGTCGGAATTCATGGGCCATTGGATCAGGTCCACTGGCTTGATGGTCTAAAATCTCTCCTTGAAACAGGGATGTCGTGGCTTCGACCCCCTGTGGGTGTGTGCTGATGAAGAGCCTCAAACTAGGAGGAACAGCTGTTCGGTACTCCTAGGTTTTCCAACAGTTCTCTAACTGATGTCAGTTCATGGTGAAGTTACAAAATTCCTAAACATACTTTTTACAATAACTTCAAGTTATAGATAGAAAGTATAGGCAACATAATTCCAAAGGTGATGTAGGTAGACAATTATTTAGTGTTAAAAGAATAACTACTTATATAGTACTCAGACAAAGGGATAGAGTCCAGTTTTACCTGGAAGCTAGGATGCACTAAAGACAAAACACAAGAAGTAACAAAAAAGTAAATTTATACATATTATGATGGAGAGTTGAGGAGAGTGGGGTTGAATAGTGAAGTAAAATTATAAAATAAACAGAATAATTTAGTAGATTTGGAAACTCAATAGTGGGTTCAACTCAGTAAGTGAAAATCAAAACTGAGTGAGATGTTGCGCAACTGAACAAAACACAAAAGCACATGAACAAAAGAATAACTGTTACCAGGATAATGAGAGATTAGTCACACTGTCTTTCTGTATCCGTGGGTTGGGTCAAAGTCTTTTGATAGCAATGGCGAGCTTGTATTATCCTGCAAATACGTTCGTTCTTTCGTTATTCATACAGTAAATACACTTTCGTCTACTGGCTGCATTGTTGAAGCCTTAACCAGTCAGTTAGAAAAACCAGAGCTATGCATTCAAAAGTAAATTATTCAACCATATCTACTATCATGGTAACAACTGTGTGGATTTCTACCAGCTTGATTTTCGTTTGCTTATTTTTCCAACTAATTGTAACTCTTACATTTCCTTAGAATTCTTACATAATATCATACTTTCCTTCGTTTCTTTGTGCATCTTGATTACAACTCATTCCACAAATCATTCATTTTATTACGTAACCCTAATACACCTATTCAAATTCTCAAATGCATTAACTTATATTAACAACTATATTTGTGACAACTCATCACTTTTACTACTACCCTCTTTCACGAAAAAAATTGTATATGAATGCGATTCTGTGGTTTAAGAAAATGAATTCGTCAAAAAGGGCCTCTTCTCTTAACTACGTGTTTTGTTTTTATTAATGTCTGCATGGGAATTATTCATAAATATGATGCAAAAATAGTAAACTTTTCAGTGTGATCCACTGAATATGAAAAATGATTCCACTACTCAGAATTCGCTGTTTCTCAGGTGAAAACTCTACTCCGTTATACAGGTTTCCGGACTTTCTCGAAGAAATCTTCATCCCAAACGGATGCCCACAAAGATTCATTAACAATAGTGAACATCAAACCATAAGTTCAGAAAAACGAAACACTACCTTTACCAAAAAGAAAAATCTGTTGGCTCGGAACCAGGTATACAGGTCGTTCAACACGTACCCCGTCCAAAGAGGTTCAAGAACACTGCCCCGCGTGATTGTAGAAAGGTAGTAGTGGCTCCATAATGAATGCGAAAACTGAACACCTTGTCAACACTGGTCATTCTATATAGAAACCGCCTTCTAATTAACCTACAGACACAATACGCTTTCGTCTCCGCTGCATTACTGAAGCTGCAGCTTTTAATATAGAAAAACCTGAGCTCTTCATTCTATAGAAAATTATTCAACCATTTTGTTTTCTAGAAACCTTATCTTTGTTGGGTTTTTTCTTTTGTAACTCTTTATAACTCTTGTGATTCTTCCGAACTCCTACGTGATATGGCATTTTGCATCGTGTCGTGATTACAACTCATTTATTAAATCATTTATCCTAGTACGTAAATATAACGCCCTCATTCAACTCTTCTCATGTATTGATTAGTATTGGCAACGAGCATCATGACAACTCATCACATTTGTTACTTCACTCTTTAGTGAAAAAACTTGCATATAAATGGGATTGTAGTGCTTAGGAAAGAGAATTCGCCTAGAAGAACGCCTCCGCTGTACTATATGTTTTATTCTTTTCACACAGTGTTTTTTATCATTTTTATATGTATCAGTGTTAGTTATTTGTGGCTCCTACCAGCACTGTCTTGACGGTTTTGTTGCGCGGCTACCTTCAATTATCATTCACAATACCTCATTATTAAAATGTCCAGAATACAGTGCATGGTGATTGAAATCCTCCGAAATGAAACATTGACTCAAAATGGTAACAAGTAGAGTAGAAAATCAAATTCATACATTCAGTTGCAATGATGATATTTGAAAACTAGGTTAAGTAGTAACTGCATAGCAGATTAACTGAACAATAAACTCAGTATATTAAAAACGAAGCGTTTACAAAGTTCACTTATACATCTGACTTTTATCTCATCTGTCCAGTCATTCTGTCCCATGAATCTGATGTACACGTTACCAACATCGCATAATTTAATTTGAAAGCGGATATCAACAGTTAGAAGAACGTTCTGGGCTTAGTTTTCCTCCCTACTGGCACTCACCATCTGCAAAGTATTGTGTCACTTAGTCCTGTGACTAGATAGTTCATCTCATTAAGCGGTTCTCCTACAGCATATTTAACTCCACACAGATGTAGCAGTTGGTATCCATCACCTATCCATCGTGGAAAAATCAATTATTTGAAAACTGAACTGCTTCTCTTCGAAACTTGCAAAGAACTATGTGGTTTTCTTTATTTTTTTATTTTTTAAAATTTTATTATAGCTTGATTCCACATAGTATTTTGGTACAAGTATGTAATTTCCAGCATGTGATATCGGTAGCCGAAATTTTGCAGGCCGACCATAGATATTAGGTGTGCGTCGGCGTGGGATCGAACCTGGGACCATGTGCATGGTCGGCGAGAGTTCTAACCGCTGTGCCACCGACGAATACCCATGGGCATCAAATCTGTTCTATAGTCCGCATACGTACTTATCGCTTACCACACTGTCTTGATGGCAGTCTTCAAATAATATGATTTATTTTGTCATTTCCAATAACTGGTTTTTAAGGTTTATGCACCTATCCATACATGAATATAATGACTCCACTAAATCATCCGATGACCCATATTATTCATACCATATATAACCTCCGTCTTTCGTTTATGTTTTCTTTTCCTGAGTACTTATTTCTGCTCTGCAACATTTATACATAGGTTATCTTACATTGGAATTCATTTGGAAATCAAGAGCCTTGTTCGAGTGTCAGTCGGAAAGAGGATTGAAATATATTCACACCCACTTTCTTCTTTTATTTTGTCTCTTTTTTATTTTTTTCCTTGAGTTTCGAGTAGAATACAAAGCCTCAAGTTCTGACGTTTCCTCCGTTGTTGAGTTATTTTCTTATTGAGATGAAATTGCTAGTCTCACACGCCCAATCTTCTTTCTTTTCTAAGCTAATTACCACCCTGGAATGAAAACGGGAACTTTCACGTAATCGGTAACCACCAAATCAATGAAGAACTGATGTATACTAGGGGGTAACTTGTACTCTCCAGTAATACTCGCCCATGAACTCACTGCGGATCCAGTCCTGGACCCTGAGGTTATAAGGCGAGTTCATTGACCACTCAGCCGCTGGGACTTCTTTTGTTTTACATGTAATCAAATTTTATCATAAGGGTAAAAGATATCTAGTAAAAAGAGCTAACGATTAACACAAATTTTTAGAATCTTTCTACAGAGCTCCATTTATAAAACCTTACATCCGTTAATAACGTAGAAACTGTAAGTGATCCCACTAAATAATGTTAAGAAATAACTGTTGCTGATTCTCTGTAACAAGTTTTAAATTGTCTGCTGTAGTTGATGTAAAGTATCAAATAAAGATAATTAGCATGATGTTTAAGTGGGTGGATGAATTAGAAATCTCAAAGGATTATTAAATAAGTGAATTGGCATTAGGATTCCGTTAGTAGGCTAAGTGATGTCAACAAATTAAAAGTGCCATGAGGATAACAATGAAGAAAGTGAAGATGAAGCAATGAATCGGAATGAACTCAAGAAATAAAATATAATATACGTAAAAAAGAATACCACAATGACCAAGGCAAAGAAAATAGTTAAACAAAACGTTTCTGAATACATAGTTTTGACTTCTGTCCATATGTAGCTAGGGCTTCGGCTGTACATATATGGAGAAGACATGACCTTTTAAAGTGACAGAAGTTTACTCTGTAGACAACTTTAAAGGACAGATCACGTGGGACTGAATCACTTCATTCAAGAAGGTGAATGAATTTGTCATCCTATTCTGAGCTTTCACCAACCAAACCATGTAGTCTTCAGCTAAGTATTTCTGGAGAACAAGCTTACTACGTGCAATGTAATCACATCCACAAAAGCATGTGAAAGAGTAGATGCACGTTTAATTCATCCACTTCAACTCTACGCCCTTAGTACATCATTTTAATTATCTTTATTCTTATCATATATGAGTAATTACTGAGCAACATGTAGTGTCACTTAATGCCTATTTCTGTACAACTTCAAAATGAAATCGTTGGAAATAAATACTTCTTCGCGGTGATTTAAAAATGCGTTTTCACTTATGAATAAATGGGTATATTTCGTGAATAAAGTTAAATCTATGCTTCTATAAATAATGCTTTCATTCACCCGATAGATTGTGAAAAAAAGCATATTTCGACAGAGAAAATTTACAACAGTTAGTTTGTGGGGATTTGATTTGTTTCCCGTTTGGTTGCGGGTTGATGTCAGTTAAAGAACCATTGAAAACTAGAAACTACCGAACGGACAGCTGTTTCGTCCTAGCCAGTGACCACTCATCAGTATGCGGCCAAATGGGTTCGAACCAAAGACTTTCTGGTTACAAGGCAGGCTTGTAAGCCATTCAGCATGAAGATCTAGTGAGAATTAGTGACCAGTGGTGTCCGTCCTGTCAGAAGTGAGACCAAATGCTTGCTGAAAACATTGTCACACGGTCACGCTAAAGTCATAAATTGATAGAAGTTAGAATTCGAAGTCCAGAGGATTACGTCCGAGTGGCTGAATGGTCTATGAGCTTGCCTTATAACTAGAACGTTCTCTGTTCAAACCTTGGTTGGCCGGTACTGATGAAGAGTCCCAAACTAGAACGAAACAACTGTCAAGTACTCCCTGGTTTCCAGTGATGCTCCAAATAACATGATTCCATGACCGAACTTGAAACACATAATCTCCATCAACTAATTTATTTTTATTCATATAAACAAAAACACTCACACATACACACACACACAAAGAAATGAAGTTTATTTTCTAGAAAGCTTTTATTTCAGTAGTATTATCTACGTTTAATCCCTAAAGTCAGAAAAAGCATAAACGAATCAGATTAACTTTACCACACAGATTCATTTCATATCATTTTTTGTGTGGTAACAATCATCGTATTCAGAGTTTCACTTATTTTTGGCACCTTACTGATTTGAAATCAGAGAGAAAGAGTGAGAGAGAGGGTGAAGGGAAGATATTTTTGCCTTTATAGAAAAGTAATGGTTTATTCGTAAAGGTTTGCGTGTGTCTGTTTGCCCAGAAAAAGGACGCTTAGATGGTAGTGACATTGGATGTGAACAGATTAGATACTGGGGTGAATGGTTTGATGAGAAGAAAAGTAATTAAAGTCACTTGTTATGAATATGGAAACTATGCTTTTATGAGGGTTATGTGGCTTTGTCAATCAAGTGCCTCGTCAGTATCATAATCACAAAATAGTAAAAATTTTGGTAGCGATAATTTTTACTAATGGTATTAAGAATAATCATGATTAACGTGAAGGAGATTGACTGAGTGAAAGAGTTATCTATTAAACGACAGCTTTCTAGGTAAATATCACTGAGAGATAGAGAAGGCCTTCTTCATAATCAGTTTTATATCCTTAGTATTAAATAACTGGGTGATTAAAACATAGAAAATAAAATGTTTTTTGGAACACAGTTGTAACGTTTAGTTTTAATGAGAATGCTTCTTCTCTCTGCGTCGGTGGCACAGTGATTAGGACTCTCGCCGACCATGTACATGGTCCGGGGTTCGATCTCCTGCCGACACACACCCGATATCTATGGTCGGCCTGCAAAATTTGGGCTACCGATATGCAAGCTGAAAATTCCAAACTTGTACTGAAAATACGGTGTGGCATCAAGCTGTAATCAAAAATAAAAAATAAAAAAGATAAGTAAAAAACGCTTTTCTGATGTGAATCATGATTTGTAAAATGTTTCGAGTTATTATTGAAGCCAGTCAACTGCTGACTACCTGATAACTCTTCTGTACATTCAGTGAGATTCGGTTATGCTAGTGGCGCCGTAAATAATCACATAAATTGTATGAATTGCTGCTAATGTCAGTAAGCATATTATTAGATTTTCACCTTGAACCAACATCATTTAGAGAGATTATTGAAAACCTGGGATAGCTGAAGGGATGTTTCGTCCTTCTTCGAGGCTCTTCAGAATTGCATGTCCATGAACTCATCAGAGATTGGACCTGATACCTTTAAAGTTACGAGACCAAGCTACTTAACCATTCAGCCAGTTGGGCTGAAATTTAGTGATCCATAAATCCTTACTTCATCGACCAATGATATAACGCTACAATCACCCAATGCCTTTGATGAGCATCCACATCAGGTATATATGGTGGACCTGAGTGACAATGAGATCTCAGTACAGCTTCAGGACATCCATTGAGTAGCCGTCAGAGTGGTGGAGATCAACATTTCACTTAGTTTATTAGGGATTTCGATAAACTTTAATACCGATTTTTTCACAAATAAAGTTTGAATTCATGAGTCACTGAATTTCGTCCCAACTGGGTAAATGATCAATGAGCTTTGCTAGGAACCTGAAGATTCCGGGTCCAGTCACTGACAGGATCGTTGATGCACACCGCTGAACAGCCCCAAACTAGGATGAAACAGAGGTCCTGTGCACCCTGGCTTTCAGTGACCTTTTTAAATGATATTGGTTCTTGATGAAAATGTAATATGTGAAGTCAGTTCAAATTCACACAAAACCCATAATCCAAACGTTAATTTCTCAATAAGAATTTAAAGAAAGCTACAAAGGTTAATATAGCAAGATTTAACTAATTCATTAAATTCTGCTGAATACTCTACATACATTTCCTTCTGTACACAGAGACCAGCTTTTTAAGTTCAAAATTCTAACTGGTAGTAACTTTGAGTATACTATGGTGATATATTTTACTTATTAATTGCTATTATTATCAATGGCTGGTTTTCTTGACTCATTTAAAACCATCTTTTTTCAGTGCGGCTATATTAACTTGCTTTATTATTACTATTATTATAACTGTTATTATTTAGTTTGCGATTCCTAACTTTTTCAAATAGCTTCTGGGAACCAGTTGTTTATTCACCGAATGACATTGAGCTGTGTTCCATTTTATTCCTAATTTTAATCTTCCATGCGCCTTATACCTTTAACTATCTGAACGTGTAAAACATTTGCATTTTGAATGATTAATTCATTGTAGTATGTTTATCCATCAGTCATATGTCTTCCAATGTATTTCTAATAGTATAGATGACATTTTATATAGAATATTCGGCTGAAGAGTTCTACCGAAATCGGGTGAATCCATTGTGACCAGTAAATTTGCATGTTTATATCTGTAGTTGCAGAGTTATGCTATATCTGTGCTAAAGCTTTCATTCACTGTCTCCAATGGTGAATGTCTAAATTTGGGTATGCAGCGGAAAGATATAAAGTTGTACTTTTCAGATCAAACTCCATAAAGAAAATTTAAAAAATTACAAAACATCTGCTATATTTCAGACTGTAACATTTCACTGAATCACACGATAGAGGTAGGAAAACAGAGAAAAACGAAATGCGAAGATAAACTGTAATAATCGAAAACTTACAAGAGAAAGAAGATGTAGAAGATCGCGAAAAGTGAATATATCTTCGTCACTGAGAACGATTTTCAGCTTTACCACCAGAAGTCAAGAATTTTTGATTCATGGTGTCTTGATGACCCATACATGAAAGTTTACACATCTAAAGGTTGCTCAAACAAATTGTCAAACACTTCACAGATCGATGTTATGCTTCCATTTGACCATCCCTATTTATTTTCCAACACTAAGAGGAATCAATTTTTTAGGAGTAATTATTTCTTAATCAGATAACTGCCATCAGTAGGATAAATTTAAAGGAAATTACTCCTTTCACTTATCCAGACAGTATATTTCAGCTAAAGGTAGCCACGAAGTGGATGTCAGAGCCAGTCAGAAATAAAAAGGCGAGATAGACCATCGTTACCCGGAAATCAGTGTAAAAATTCAGCGAACCATGCATATGGAAGAATATTCAGACTTCCAATACTCATATCAGGTCATTCAGCGCTTCTGTATGGCTAAGAGACTTGGTGCACGCGTCATCAAAAGCCGCTTTCGCTCCATACTGATGATTAGATAGTCAGAAAGGATAAATAACAAAGAAATGTGGCAACGAACTAACCAAAAACCAACTGACCAACAAATATGGATCGTATACAAGCTGAGAGACAGTTGAGTGACATCACGCGCCAGGTGGACTCACAATGAGTTTGCTTAGGACATGAAGGAAGACATGTGAGGAAGAGATCAAAGCTTGTGGGCAATCATGGAGCCAGTTGAAAGTAAGTGACAACAGCGTGAAATAGTGATGTACAGCTAGAGCCTTATGTACCTCTCAGAACCCATTGGAATAATAATAATAATAAGCCACTAGTTCCTGTGCTACTGCCTCAGTTGTACTACTTTTATTTTGGAAGATGATGACAAGCAGTAAAATCCAACAAAGGCTTTCCATTCATTCCAAGACTCCCCAGCGTTTTTCAAGCCTCAGTGAACACAACATTATTCAGTGGGGATGCATGTATATACCTAGATAACGAGTCCCGAAGTATGCACACAAAAAGCATATGTAACTAACGGTGATAAAACCTTTCCGACCGATACAAATCAACCAATAAGGAATACTGCAATAACGTAAACAATTAATTGATGTTAATTAACACTGGAATTCGAGGAACATATTTCCTAGCTGCCTGTCGGTGTCTAGTTTTTTAAACATCATTTGAATAAGTGCATAGAAGAGTATCTTTGCTTTTTTCCTGACTAATATACACATTCAGTTTTTGAGGTTATGTGAACTCTGTTTTATCCGACTAATTGTTGAATATATTATCTACTTAGCACAGTGAATTAAAGATAATTATTACTAATGAAGCCGAATGCTTTGCATTCTTGAGAAAGTTTACAATTACAGTAATACTGAGACTTTATTATATGACATGTGCATATACCATAAACTCTTTTATTATATATTCTGACTTAATAGTATGGATATAATGCTAGATTAAATAACTATTAATAAAAAAATGGTAGCGTCAAATCTACAACACACAAAAAGGAAGAATACTTTTTCTGTTTCAAAAAAAAACTTGCAGCTAGTGTGCACAATCTCGTCCACTTATTTATTTTTTTATAACAGCACACACACACATACACACGCGCATATATGCATGCAAGCAAACACATTCTTATACCTTCCTTATCTGATAAAAATACGTGGGTGCATTTCCCCTTAGTTTAACTAATAGTAGTAGTACCTTAGGGTGCTTTTTTTCTGTATTCAGCCACTTTCCTATAGAATGATAACACAGTCTTGCACACATATATATCTATGTGACTATGGTCGATTGAACACTTTTTGGCGTAGGCAGATTCACAACGCAAATAGAATAATTGAACAAACACACGAACTAGTGAACCTAGTTTAATTATAATCATCAGAACAATGATGATGCTATTGAAAATGATAATAACACAATAATGAAGAGAATAGTGATTACTGTGATCGGAAAACTATGTGTGCACATTGTGTAAGGCATATATTTCAAGGGTCGTAAGGTAATATATTTTACTACATATATTTACATATATACGTAATATATTCTCCCTATGAATAACTTTACATAACCCTACGATCCGTTTGTGTACGAGTGCGTCTGTTCGGCATCTTACTGTTTTGTGCACTTATTCTTATTTTTCTACGAAATATCCTGCATACTACAAAGCGGAAGAAAATTTTTGAAATATTACAGATATTACAGATTTTATTTATTATATTATTATTACTCATTTGTTCATTAACTCAAGTGATCTCTACAGGAGGTGATAAGCTCAAATTGGGCGCCACACAAATACGTACTCAGTTCCCTGTTTTTTGACAAGAAAGTGGATTATTCTCTGTGGGTTTTTATCCTCTTTTTATAAAATATTATCTCATTATAATTGAATATACATTTAATTACGTGATATCAAATTTAAAAACAAAACAAACAATTACATTAACAATTAACAATGAATATATTTGTAATAATTTTTATGAGGATCATAAATCGATTGGACTTTTAATCGAATCTTGTTCGCCAGTGGAATAAAGGTATGTTTTAATGATTTTTTTAAAGCGTTTGAGTAATTTCATATGAAGTGATGCATTGGACGTCGATGGTTTAATGATGGAATGATAGGTAACTACACGGGAGTTCCCACTTTGTACCTTGACTGGCAGGCAATAAGCTTGAAAAAGGGGTTGAGTTGAATGTGAGGCCAACAAGCTCACTCTGTGAACACAACACCGCTGCTACTGAAACTTCAAAGCATCCAGCCCTATAGTGTACTGAAAAATAAGGAATGAAAAATAAGGGATGCACTGAAATAATTGGATTTATGGCTGTTAGTGGGATTTATGATGTGGATATGAACTCGTGTGAATCTTCCCCGTTAGATTTCTCACATATTTTTGTAATTTACACTATGCTTCTCTAATCTCATATAATTAGTATTAGTTTATCTTTAAACAGAGACTACTCCGTTAATTTTAATGAAGTCAGCTAGTGAGATTCATAATGGTCTAGTAATCTCTTCAATAATTGATTTGTTTCACTTGCAAATGTTGTTAGTAATTGACGCCGACGATTTTTATCAGATTAGGGTCACTACTACATTACATGCAGTACACGGTAGGTAACCGATAAAAGTGAAGAGATTGTACAATCTTAAAATTAATAATTCATCTTAGTATTTCGCATAGTTAAGCAATTATTTGCAAATAAAAGAATGTCAGTTTAATA
Organism: Trichobilharzia szidati; assembly: GCA_944472155.2. Lineage (NCBI taxonomy): Eukaryota > Metazoa > Platyhelminthes > Trematoda > Strigeidida > Schistosomatidae > Trichobilharzia > Trichobilharzia szidati. The sequence continues at coordinate 30,219,164 of OX235271.1, read as the reverse complement.
TGATATTGGTAAGCTGATACATGAATCATTTATTTATTACAAGTGTGAACACGATTAATACCAGTTAGAGAACGATTAAAAACTAGCAAAGAGTTTTAGACAGCTGTTTCGCCCTAGTTTGAGACTCACACGTAGTCCGCAATCACTGCCAGGGTTCAAACCTGCGACCTTTCAGTTACGAAGCGAGCATTAAGACCATTAGGTCACTAGGACACGATTCAGTGGCCCATGAATTCTGAGTTATACCAGTTCGTGATTTTAGTGCAAACACCAACCAATGTCATTGGCGAGTATTTGTCCTCACTCCCTGGCCGCTAGGAACCATTGATGACAAACTCTTACTAGAACTGTCGGCAACTTTGTCCTGAAGCCAGTCAATAAGGAACATCAGATTATCTTTCAAGAGTTAGCTTGTAGAGATATGATTTATTTGAAGTTTGATCACAGGTTGATGTCAGGTAGAGAACCTTTACAACCTTTAACATTGACTTACTATTCATTTAATGGGTGCTTTGTAAAGATAAAATAATGATCTAATTTGTAGAGGGACTCCGACGGCTTAATTGTTTATTATTCTACCGCAGCTGTGAGTTGCTGCTATTTGTCACTCTTTATTCCCCAGCAGTTTGATAACAGAATAATGGTAAGCCGCTTTAGTGGTTCATATTGGATAATAATTATAATAACGATTTGCTTTACTCCAAAACAGCAGTATGGAATTCTCAGCATTCGGTACAACACTGCATTTAATTTACTCGAGAACTTCAAAAAGAAAACCAAAAATAGTATTACAGGGCATACTTAGCAAGAATCAATAACTACAGCTGCTTTGGTATTCACAGTGACAATGAAGTCGAAAATGCACAAAAAGTGTAAAATAATAATGTTAATAGCTAAGATTATAAGATAATTGAAAGGCGAAAGGAGACAATTATTTTGCTGATAACATAGTAAGTCGTGGGTTTCACGCTTCACACTATCTCTGTCACTCAGAACGCAGACCAAATAGGGTATCGTTGAGTTTTTGTATTTGTTTGTAACAGCATATAATCTCTTATACTGACTTCTAGTTCTACCTCATGAGATGCAAGGCGGGAAGAGTTGAAGATGGAAAGGGTGTTGAGATTAAGATAATATGGATTTGGGCCATTTCACATGTGAGTTCAGGTGTTTGTCGACTACGATAGCAACGAGCTTACTAAGTGGCACACTACTTGACCTACTGTCATTATGTACTCTGAGCAATGTGAGATAGTCTTTTTTAATTAGCTCGGGAAAGACGAAAGGGGAAGAACAAACAACAATGGGTAATATAAAGAGCTAACTAATTGTAATAGTAAGGGTTGATTGATTCCAGATTGTCTTAACTTCTTAGTGTAGTAGATTAGACGGAACATTTTCTTCGAAATTGACAAGATATTATGACATGAGCAAGAAAGGTTAGAGGATGGAACTATTCCAAGGTATTTAATGCTTGACTTAGTTTCTATTTCAGTGCCGTCTACGCTAGAAACATCTTGTGAACGAGCAAGTTCGCATAGATTTATTATTATTTTTTTTATTTTGATTTACAGCTTGATTCCACACCGTATTTTCAGTACAAGTGTGGAATTTTCAGCATGGATATCGGTAGCCCAAATTTTGCAGGCCGACCATAGATATCGGGTGTGCGTCGGCAGGGGATCGAACCCCGGACCATGTGCATGGTCGGCGAGAGTCCTAACCACTGTGCCACCGACGCCCGTCACGTTCATTCCTACTGTCTTACATTTCGAAGGATTTAACGTAGGACCATTTAGTTTACACCACTGGCTGATGTCCGACAGAAAGCGCTATTCAGTTTGGAACAGTAAGATTGGGGCGAAACTGGCCGGCGTTCGGTTGACACCTTAAACAACCTTGCTTAATCTACTAGCTGATAGTAAGACCAAAAATAGGGAGAGTTAGGTATGAAGCTTGCAACTCCACGCTGCTCAGAATACAACACTATCGCTAGTTTAACTTCATATCTTGAAGAGACTCTGGGTGCAACAAAAAGGATCAAATTATTTCATGCATATCACTTTGTTTATAAATTAGAATAAATAATTATTCTTGATTCACTGAGACCTCTGGTTAAATTGTAACTTGAAATAAATAACGAATAATAACACAAAAGAAGTTAATTTATTTATCGAACTTCAGGAGTACTCTTCATCTGGATACATGACATACAGCATTACATATACATATATATGTATACATATGAGCAACCATTGGAGAAACCATAAAGGAATCAATATTTTTAGGAGTGAAAGAGATTTTGGGGTAAAATATCATGAGCATAATGGATTGTAACTTAAGTATATCACAACGACAGGTAAACAGCTGTCAGAGAGAGGGAAATTTAAAATACTTAGCATTACAAAATTAACAGTATTAATAATAACACTGAAACGAAAGTTATAATAAAGATAAGAGCGGTAATAAATGAAGTAAAACAGGAATGCAAACAGTTGATAGAATAAAAGATATTACTATAGGAGAATCAAAGTGAAAAAAATTGTCTTCTATAAACAGAACCTACCCTCACTAACCTCAGCAATCGCAAGCAGCTTTCCATTTTATTGTCTACTGACAACAACAGCTGACTTAAAAGCATCAATATCATTCGCGCAGTCTACAAGTTGCTTTGTCATCTAAATCGCTGGTATTATGGCTTCACCTTTATTTATCCACTTGAGCGAATGCTTCATCAAGCGATTAGACAGTCGCTTCTTTTTGCAACCTATCCACAAATAAAAGCACATTGCAAAAAGAATTAGGAGTGTCGAAGATAAAAGACCGGTCTTTCTTAGATTTTTAAATTACTTATAATACTGTATGTTGACTGTTCAGTCGAGTAGACCCGCTGAAATTCGATGAATTCAATAAATACTGCTTTACTGACATCAATTACCTGTCTTATTGCGGAATAATGTTTTCCAACTGGGAACATTTTAGATAAATTTTTCTTTCATCTTTTACTTAGAATATACCGAGAACCCTTTTCATTTTCAGTAGTGTTATTGAGTGGTCTTTTCAATAAGACTTTGAAGTGCCTGTCTAGGAATCCCTCTAAAACTAAGACTGTATAAAGACTTTTAAAAAAATCAGTAACACATCTCTATTCTACTCAGTCCTCTGGCATCACTGCCAAATGAAGCTTCCATTCCCTCTCAACACGATCTCCCTCATGTCACCCTTAGACTCACACTCAATATGTCGTTTCCCAATCAATTTCCACTTTGGGGCTGGTGTCTGTTGTCATTTGAGTGTTCCCTCAACGTATGTTCACAAAGATATTTGAACTTCATTTAATTGACAATCTCTCAGTGGGCTTTGTTTTACCGTGCAATTACACAATATAAGACGGAATACAAGGTGTCAGTGTATCACCGTTACCGTGTTACATATTCAGTTAATTACTCATCCCTTAAAATTTAGTTCATTTGTTATCCATACTAATTTTTATTTACTGTCATGTATAAGTATCTGTTACCAATGCAACAGTAATTTCCCAGGGTTTGGAGGTAACACTACGAATACAGTTATGACTGAGAATAGCTAAGTATTGTTTCAAATTTTATTCCTTTACGTCCTCAGTGGAACACAACGCTTCAAGCTAGAGCTCTGAAGTTTCGGTTGCATTGGTGAATACTTTTACGAGATGAGGTTGCTAGCGTCACGTCCAACCTTACCTCTTTACCAGTCTTATTACTGACTTAGCAATAAAGTGGTGTGTCGGCCGGGCATCGAACCTCAAACCACCTGCGTGGTTAGCGAGCATTCTACCTCTGTGGCATCGATGCCCAAGTGTCAATATGCTGATGATATATTTTAACATTTCATAACTTCGAATGCAGCACAGGGCATCAAGCTTTAAAGTTCAGTGGCGACAGTGTTGTTTCCTGAATGATTGAGCCACTAATCTCATAAGCAACCTTTCCTTTTCTCCTGGTTTCATACCGGCTAGTGAAATAGGCAAGGTTTATGAGTACATCAGTCAGAAATCGAACCAAGAACTCTTGTATGGTTGGCGGACATTCTAAAATCGTATTATTTGGTCTCGAACTCCAGACATTCTTATCGAATTAGCACCAAACATGTGGAAATGAAATGATACTGCAACATTGCTGAATATGTAAAACATTCCAGTGACAAAATGAAACAGAGAGAGTAAAGGTATGAAATGCGAGTCAGGAATTCGTGTGAATACATCGATACGACTAGGAGCAATAAATTGTGCTCGAAACGTCTTCCATATAATAATACTGTATTTTAAATCAAATAAGCTTACATAATATGGAATTATCTCCCCCCATAGTGTCTACTCTCATATTAGTCACTCATATATTTCAAGCTGTCTTATCTTCAGAACCTGGAAATATTTTTTCTCTTTTATTGACTCTAGAATAGGCATCAAATATGAAAATACCCCTACTTAATGAATTTATAAATTCTCCTACCATTCATCAGTTAGATTATATCTGTAAAGTATTCAGTTGATGAGTACTACATCAGAAGTAGTGGTATCATAAAATATTGCTTTATTCTAAAATTGTTGCTCCTTAAAATTTACTACATGATGGCAGTGTTTTCAGATTTTAAAAAACGCCTTCAGAAACAAATTCACTTTACTAGATGATCTAGTGAAGTCGAAAATCAAAATAACTAAGTATACAGTCAGATTGGAAATTTTTCTAAAGTGCGTCTAAATACAACATGTACTTTTTGCATATGTCCACCAGAAAGAGTAATCTATAACCTACTGGGTCAGATATTTGTCTCTCAGTTGAAAGTTACTCATTGTACTCATTTATCAGCAATTGCTAATTAACAAGATTGATCTTGAACTGACTTCACTTAGCCAACCACTGAAAATCAGTAAGTACTGGACAGCTTTATCAGCCTTGTTCGTGGCTCCTGAACAGTATGCGCTCACGAATTCCCTAGGTATTGGATTTAGGATCTACATGTAACAAGAAGGGCTTGCCAACTATCGAACTAATGAGACGCAATCCAATGGCTTATCAAGCCTAAATTCTACGGATTCACGATATACGTCTCCACTGCCGACTAATATCATCGCCAAGTTTTTTCCTCACACCCAGATTGGTGGACCCAACTGGTCATATCTTCCCACTAGAATGATCTACAAGATAGCCTTATAACCTGAAGGTACTGGGTCCGACACCTGGTGGGGGCGATGGATGCATAACTCTGGAGAGTCCTAAAATAGAATGAAACAGCTGTCCGGTACTTTCTAGTTTTCAGTGGTTCACTAATTGATGTCATTTCTTGATCATATAGAAAATCAAAGCAAATGATTCAGCGAAGAGACTCTTTTCAACGAATTTATCATCAAGCTGTACAATCGTTTATATATGTTTTTTTTTAAAGAAGTTATATCCCGTGAGGGAATTGAAACATAGGTGTGAATGCATAAAATAATAATAGTAATAATATGAAATGCAATTAAAACTAAAATGTTTGTGATTATAATCGTAGTTAAATGTCAAGTGGCAAAGCAAATTAATTTCATATATAGAATAATTCATAGGATAGATAGAACTTGAAAATGGGTGTGCAATTATAAGATTAGTAGACAAATCGAATAAAATAAAAGCGTACGTAATACTGTGGAATTAATAGCATAAATTAATGTTCATAAGGATTGATTTAGAATGACAAGTGGAACAAGTGAAATAATACAGGGACAGTTAAATGGAGTAATAATAGTAACAATTGACTTAATAAGGAAGAGTATACAAAGTGAATAGACGAAAATGAAAAGCGAAAAATTGGTAGAGCTAAAATATGATTGGGGATTACCATACTTTAGCATAGAGGGATTAAGACCATGAAAGTTGGAGGGGTTGAACGAACTTTTTCTGTACACAGAGATCTGGCTTTTCTGTTTCGATAGCCAAAACTTCAGCAATACGGATGAGTTTGGTATGTAGGGATTTGGGTAAATTACTTTTTGCCTTGTAGATGACTTTGAAGGCGGAGGCTATAGAGATAGGGTGATCATTATCTACAAGATGTTCAATGATCGCGCTTCTTATTGCTCCACTTCCACCTCTTCGTAACCATGCAGGATAGTGTTCTTGTACCCCCTTGGACAAAACTCGTGTCGAACGACCGATATAACTAGCTCCACACGACCAGGTGAATTGATAAACACACATATTTTAGCTCTACCAATTTTTCGCTTTTCATTTTCGTCTATTCACTTTGTATACTCTTCCTTATTAAGTCAATTGTTACTATTATTACTCCCATTTTAACTGTCCCCTGTATTATTTCACTTGTTCCACTTGTCATTCTAAATCAATCCCTTTATGCAACATTAAATTCTATGCTATTAAATTTCACACAGTATTACGTAACGCTTTTATTTTATTCGATTTGTCTACTAATCTTATAATTGCACACCCATTTTCAAGTTCTATCCATCCTATGAATTATTCTATATATGACATTAATTTGCTTTGCCACTTGACATTTAACTACGATTATAATCACAAACATTTTAGTTTTAATTGCATTTCATATTATTACTATTATTATTTTATGCATTCACACCTATGTTTCAATTCCCTCACGGGATATAACTTCTTTAAAAAAAAACATATATAAACGATTGTACAGCTTGATGATAAATTCGTTGAAAAGAGTCTCTTCGCTGAATCATTTGTTTTGATTTTCTATATGTTACAATGGGAATTTTCCATGATTTCTTGATCAATCCAGAAATCAGTCAAATCTTTGCAAATCAGTGCTTGAAAATCGCTAATTTCATTTCATAAACGATTTCTTCAATCTTTAATGAACATAACGCACCGAAGTATTGGTTCACTTTGCATAGAAACCAACAATTTATGATTGTTATTCTTAATGCAGATCTACTCGTGAAAATTTCTTAAATTTTATCCCCCACCTCTACTTATTTTCGCTGTGTGTTACATCTTTCGACAAGTTATTGATGCTAAAGCCTTTATGAAATACACACAAAGTTAAGGAGAGAAAATATTTATATAGCTGAAAATATTTACCAGTAATAACGTGATTCCAAGAACTTGATGTTTATTGAAAAACTTATAAAAAATAATATGCCGTGACTCTTGGTAAACATTTAAAACTGAACTACACATTCAATGATTAACTTTAGAACACCTTGCAACATATTTATAGATTTCGCATTCAAAATCCACTGGTAAGCAATTCAGCGTATCGAGAAGATTTGATGAAATATGTTTTGGGTCACTAGACTTGGATTCTACGCTTCTCTGTTGTGATGGCTACTGCCTTGTGCTATAATTACTCACCAACACTTGATAATATCTTTTCATTAGGTGTTTAAATCAAAAGGCGTACGCGTATCTGAAGTTAGACAGCCCCTCAAACCTATTGCACTTAGGATATTGAGTCCGTCTGACTGCTGTCACATAGCAGAGGGAATGGGGATCGAATCCATGGTTCCTTGAATAAGTGTCGACTGCTCACACCTGAGGTGCGTTGGTGGCATAGCGGTTAGGACGCTCGCCAACCATACACATGGTCCGGGATTCGATCCCCGGCCACAGACGCACTCCTTTACTTCGCTAAGCCAGAAATAATGCTGGTGAAGAGTAAAGGTTGGGCATGAGGCTAGCAACCCCATCCTGTAAAATAAACACTGCTACAGAAACTTGAAGCCCTATGTTCCACTGGGGAACGTGAAGGAAAAAAAGAAAAAGAAAGCTCACACCTGTAGTTACCCTTTTAACACGGCGTTCACGTTTTGGAATTAATGTGATTTCCTTTGTTAGTCAGAAAACTACCAAAAATGAATGTTTTCAACCTGTATATCATCGTTGTCCGTCTTGAGAGTTTATTAATTTAAGCTCTCTGGCCATTATCACTTATCAATATATTTGATAAAATAGTTCAGGAGAACTGACTGTCCACTGATGTATCCTAATAAATACTGTTTAGTTCCACTAGAAGAGTTGTCAGGTAATTACTCTCAGTATTGGTTTATTCTTCCGTTGAACTGGAACTGAGCAAACTGTGTTTTATTTTCTGATACATACACAAGTGTGACTGAAAATCTCAAATCTCTCATTAACCACTTCACTTAAGTTTACATTTACACACACACAAAACTGCATTTTTGTTTATTGTATTGGCCATAAGATTTTTCATTAAGTTTTTTATCCGAAAAGTGTGTTTTTTGTAGATGATCAGTACTCGAGAGACTTTCATGAATAATTTACAAAGATGAAAATATCAACTGAGACTCTTTGTGGTAATGTATCGCCACGCCCAAACACCTATTAGAGTCTTTTAAATAATGAAGATTTTCAATTTGTGTGGATGTTTTTGATAAGGGTCGAATTCTCTGAACTGGGCCGTTTCAAAACGAAACTGTTGTTTTAAAAGACAATGAAAGCTTTGCAATAAAGCCACCTAGCTTACAGAAAGCAACAACACCAGAAAAATAATAGAATCACTAATTAGTTATCTAGATACGATTGTAAAATTTTAAAAATGCCTTTATTGGAGGAATGAAATTTTCATTAAATTGGTTAATTTATTGGTCTTATGTTGTATTTCATTATTAAAAGTTCATCGTTTCATAAAACGGAAAAACAACAAGACTCCTCCACTCCTAAATGTGCAAAATACTGTGCTAAATATAGCTAATTCCATACTGGATAAGTTTATTTGATATAACATGGTGATACAGTAATAATACCTGGACGATGTTCCGAGCACAATTTATCGCACATAGTCATATAATTTTATTCACACACTTTCATAATTTGCATTTCTTAATAATGCTGGAATAAGAGTGGTATTTAAACTGACTAACTCATCCACTGAAAAACTTTGATGGCTTAAAGATCCGGTAGATATAATTAAGGAAAATAATTCCAAATCGAAACTTTCAAATTTCTTTGCAATGTACACAGCTCGAGGTGCGATTTCACGACAGTTATCTTTTGGAGACTGAAACCATTCAGATGTCAATATGTGATCTGCCTGATACTACAAATAGTGATGAAGAAACCGAGCGTAAATGCTTAAAACTATATACTGCTGATTGTGTTTTGACTGGACACTAGTCAGTAACTGATGTAATGTGTGTGTGAGTGTTTAGTCCTATCTTTGGTGTAGACTGAATTCTATCAGTCAAGTTTGCAATGTGGCCACCATGCTAGATGGCAGATACGCCTTGCTGATGAGTGCCAGCTAGCACGAAACCTAGGTTCAAGGCTTCCTGACAAAATGCCTCCAACCATCTAATACTACTGATTGATTAAGATGAGTAGTTGTATTGCACTCACATTAATTAGTAACACTTGCGAGCTAAGAATTTGATTTATGGTGTTACAAGTTCACCCAAGTGGCTAACCAGAAATAGGGTAATTTGAGCTTATTCAACCCTCTGAACTGATGAGCTCAGTCTCGAGCGAACGAAATGGCTGTCTTGTGTTTAGATACCTTCGATTTAGTTAGCAAATACCCATGGCATACAGCTGCTCATCTCAACCTCTCAGTAGTATATAAATGAGAGTTAGCTGGAAAATAGCGAAGGTTAGGTATGAGGCTTACGAGCTCACACCACTAAATCTTGAAGCCTAATGTTCCACTTATTAAGCAAAGAATGAAAATAATATTGATTCCACATACAAGGACGGTGGTACGCTTAAATTATTGAGCCATCTCAAGTTTTTCATCCAGTATAATGCACCGAGTTCACTCTGTTTCGTATTATTTCAATGGTGTAATTACATCAAGAGCACAGAATATAGTAAGAGTTTGGAGATTGGAACCCCTACTCAGTGGTTCAGAGGCAGACTGCTCGCCGACCATGCACGTGGTCTGGGGTTCAATTCACGCCTGCCGCACTCCTAAGCCTCCTCTAGGCGGTTGTAAGCCCTACAAGGAGAGGAATTTGGGTGTGAGGCTAGCTACCCACCTCGTAAATACTCCCACTGCTACTGAAACTTCAAAGCTCGAGCTTGAAGCCCTTTGTTCCACTGGGAACTCAAAGGAATAAAGTACAAATAATCAATAAATAATAAAAATAACTCCTGTGATAATACGAATAAAATAATTGAATTCCTCTCTTTTCTTGCATAGGAAACTTCCACTCAACTTTGTTCCTTGTGCTTGTAGAGGTTGTGTGTCTATAATTGTACTTTTAAAAGATAACTAAATAAATTTTGATGAGCGAAAAATTCGCCATTACTGAATCTAATAAGAATTGATTACTCAATAACAACGAAGTGTCTACAAAAAAACCTTTGTAGTAATAAGTGTTTATTCTCTGGTGTATTATTGTATAGAGTGCATTTGAGGTTAAGTGATCATGAAAATTGATATCAAAAATGTTAAATAACAGTGACAGTAAAAAGCATGTTCGAGAAATTTCATCTCAACACTTTAATTACCAATGAATTATACAATCTTAATTCTATTTTTCATGATGTCTTTCACTAATGCTTGTTACTTAGCGATCAGATTGTGTAGAAAGTTGAAAAATAGAAGCCTTATTCGATTTGCAGCTCGTGGTTAGCTGGATGTACCTGCATTCCCCAGTAAGTGATGATTTTCCCATCAAGTCTCAAACCCAGTGCCCATAGTTTCAAACTCTATCCACTAGACCACTTGGTCAATGACAGCCACCTCCTGGATTCCACCAATTAATTTCTAATTAAATGCCCAGACATCGTCGAAGCATCTGCACAAGAAACAGAAATGTCAGCCTGAGACCAAGCAATCCGGTTCAATCAATCGACGGGAAAATCTGAAATTAAATTAAATAGACTTATTTGATTGCCTAAACATCAGGCAAAAAGTTATGAAACCCTAACAAATATATTCAATCGCATAAACTTGCTTAAAAATAAATTATGTCAATTAAAAGGCCATTGAACAAAATAATAACCTTTAGTTATGTTGAGGTAAAGTTAATAGGTCAAAGCAATAGGTCAGGATCGATTCGACAACCCGAACACAAAAATGTAGCGATGCCTAGACTAGGTGACCCATCTAAGATTAGAAGCCTAGTAAAAAACTTTCAGTTGTAACACTGCATACAACCACACAATAAGATGGAACAACATGGTAGTCTTACAATCTAATATAACAGGATAGAAAATATACTGATAACTGGGAGCCTATTAATCGAATCAATAGGAATAATTCAATACTTATCCTAGACATTTGGAAATTCTACTACCCCCACGAAAAGTGGGAAGGAAGTAAGGGAATTACAATAATAATAAACAGGTTTCAAAGTTGTGTATTTATTATTAATGATTTGAATATGAACGATGAATTGTGTTCATATTCGAAACTTCGTCAGCCTGTAAATAATACTGTTTCACTGTATGATGAATCCAACAAACAAATTAATGTTGAAAAAGTGGGTTAATCGCTTATCACTGTTAAAAATAATATATTACAGTTGGGTTTGTGGATTGTAATGTGGCTTTCTTGGGAACACTATCGACTAAATCAGCTTTCATGGTTGTCAGTTTTGTTATACTACATTGTGTCATCATTTTGGATCACATCTTTATATCTGGGAATAATTTTTCACCATGTATCTATGCCAGCTAAAGAAATTATACTATGAAGTAGTAGTTAGATGTAAGTGGGCTGGTTATGTAATCTGATGCTTCTAGGTTTCACGCCTAATGAAACTGGGAATGAGTAATTGGGGATAAACACCTTCACAGCAGAACGCGATATCTACTTTATGCTGCTGATTCGGGATTTTAGTTTCAGTTCAACAGTGAAGAAATCTATGGTGAATATTATTATCACATAAAATTAAGAGACCATACTCTTGGGGATTGGTCCAACAGTATGTATCACCAGGACAAAAACAAACTTGACCCCAGTTATTTTCATGCAGCTGTGGTTTGATGTTTGAGTGCCCGTCACGTTGTTCAAGTTTGATTCCCAACTGATGCTCTCCCTCACTTGGCTTATAGTAATCCTGGTAAAGATGGAAGGTTTAAAGTGAGGTCAGCAAACACATCCCTTAAAGAAAAAAGCACAACCACTAATCAAGAATTCAATGCTCAAATTTGAAGCCTTATTTTCAACTAGGAAGGCAAAAAGAGTGAAAAAAATACCTTGAGCTACACTAAGCTACAAAAACATGGGATCATCCTTTTTGTTGGTGTAGAACTGAGTTAGGCCTTTGTGAATCACAATTCCTTCATGTTAAACGTTTTTGAGCTTGAACAGCAACATTTTCTAGTATATACACCACTTTCGTTTGACAGATTTAAAAGTAGAAAATTAAAGCAATACGTGTGAATACAAAGTATTGTTTTTCCTTCCATACACCGTTTCTCCCAAACACATCTGAACAAAATAACAACAACCATGAATCAGGATTCAGTGGGTCAACTTCATTTCGACAGTTTATCCCTCGTCAACTACTTTTAACCCGAATGATGAAAACTAACAGTTTTATTAAAATTTCAATATAATTTATTGTATGATGTCGTATAGGTGAATGGAAAATGTTAAGTTAGGAGAATGCAGGAAATTGCTGGATTTATATATATATTTTTAAAGGGAGCAAGGGTATGTACGAGATACTGAGGACTATAAGTCATAAAATTACGCAAGTCCTAAGAAAATTAGTCGAAGATACTAGATTAAGATAACTGTCGGTACAAATTATCTGCAATCCCAACAACTGTGTTTTTATTAAATCAAATGTTATTTCAACGCAAGCAGGGAAAAACTGACAAGTATTCATTTCTTCAGTCATTCATTTCAAATTACTGTGAAAACTCGAAGAAAGGGCTGCTTCAGTGTTTTAGCAACCCCTTCAAAGTATGAGACAATCTATTAGTTAGGAGTACCTTCAATAAATCGAAAAAATCACCTGAAATCTACTACCAACATTATGTGGGCTGTTGAGACTCTGAAGACTGTTTGAGGGGAAATTGGCTTATAGTGCATAACACTCAAATATAATTTATTTCTCATCGTCTAAATAAGTGATCATAACATTTATTCCTCTATAAAAAGTTACTGTAGATAATCTCAGAAGGCCCAAGATCGAATCTTAGTGCATTCTAGCTCTTGTCAGCAAACCGTAGGTTCGAATTACACGAGGAAGCATCAACGTTTTCCTGGTTGCAAATACAGTTTGCTGAAGAGTGCCAAAGAGTTTTTGAGATTCGTGTTGATTCCTTCCACTTTCTTAAACTGACTGCGAATTTCTCTGCGATGGTAAAGCATTCAACTTGGTGACCGCTTCATATAATTCACTGATAGAACGCATTCAGCATCAATGCTATGGAAGAAATACATATCAGTGGTTCCTACCTATTGACTGATCGATTTATTTATTCTAATATGTTAGACAGTATAGCAGAACTGATGGCTTACTGGTACTGTCAGTCTGATTTACTTAGCATAAAACAATGACTGACTGATTAATTTCACAAACGTGAATCAGTCCAAGTAATCCTAACTTTGGAAGAGAGCAGATAAAAGCAGAGAAAATAAATGCAATAAAACTGCAAGAGAGGAAAAAGTAAGGAGGATACAATAAGTGGATGAAACCTAGTGAATATTTTCAGAATCTGAAAGACAGTGTGACATGAATATATCTGCAACATTGTAAACGATTTAGAACTGTGGTGCTGATAGTTCGGAACCTGTGATTTTCCTCTTACAGAGGTCCCACCTACGTAATTTACACCTCTGAAGTGGCTAAAGACTGAACACATCATGGATTGGTACCTCTCCCAACTCGCTTCTAACCTAATCCTTCTTCATGTAACATTACTGCTGCAGAAACTAAGTAGCTCCTATTGGGTAACACGTTTCTTGGTCATCTGAATTGACGGGATTTCCCGACTTCAAAGACTACTTTCCTCCTTTACGTACCAGTGTTAGCAATTAAATCTTTGCCTTACATAATGTGAGCAATTGGAAACACAACCTTTGACTACAAAATTTTAATATTTGTATAAGTTCTACATTCAGGGTCTATGTTTTACAAACGTTAAATAGGACAAAGGACAGTATGGCCAGTAGACATACTCTCCAATGAACAGTGCTAAAGATGACTCAGGTTGGCAAGTCGGTTATTCCGCCTGAGATGTAATTTATGTAAGCCTAATTAACATAAAGTTTTAAGCAAGTTTAAGATGATTAGAAGCAGTTTATAGGAAGTCATTGACTTACGTTTTGGTTTCAGTGAAACTCGTCGGGATGAATCACTTGCAACCTCTGAAAAACTTGTTTCTGAATGCCTAGAATGGTGAAAGCAAAAATTAGATTATATCAGTTAATTGTTTCAATATTTGTCAGATAGTTTTGAACAGGAGCACTGTTCTCTGCGAGAAGAAAATTCCACATGCATACATTACCTTAAGATTGCATTGTTCAAATTATTGCCATCACATAGAAGTTATACATGCTCAATAAACCTTCATGATTTTCTTGATTGCAGTAGACTAGATAATGCGACAAACAGCGGTGGGCGACGAGGAAACAGGCATAAAATGGACACACACAAAAACTTGGAGGATCTGGACTTCACCGATGATATATGTCTGATTTCCCACAAACTGGAAGATATGCAAGTGAAAAGCAACAAGTTGGCAGAAGAAGCATCAAAGATAGGACTTCAGGTGAACATAGAGAAAACAGAGGTGATGAAGATTCCTGGGCAACACCACCAAAAGCAACAACAACAACAGACAACAATCAGCCAACATAAATGGGAGGAACCTGAGAGAAACAACCTCCTTTACCCACCCACCTACCTGGGAAGCATCGTTTCAACTACAGGAGAATGGAACTGACGAGGATATCAAAGCAAGAATCGGAAAAGCAAGACAAGCTTTCACTACTCTCAAGTCTGTGTGTGTGGAGGTCAACAGCACTCGGCATCAAAACGGAGATAAGATCCGGATTTTCAACTCCAATGTGAAGTCAGTCAGTGCTACTCACTATACGGATCAGAGACTTGCACTGCGCGTCATAAAGAGCATCTCAAACAAACTACAGACCTTCATTAACAGTTGTCTTCGCTCAATACCACTCAAGATCAGATGGCCAGCCGGCCAGAAAAGATCAGCAACAGTGATCTCCGGCAATGAGCGAACCAACACAGCGGGAACCGATTGTGAAACAAATAGGCAGGAAGAAATGCAGATGGATTGGCTGACCATACTCTGAGGAAACAATGCATCAAGTGACATCACTAGACAAGCCATTGCTCGAGTGGAACCCGAAAGGGAAGCGGCGAGTTGGTCGTCAGTGCAAGGGTGAGGGTGACTTGGAGGAGGTCATGTGAAGAGGAGATGAAAACGTGTGTGGGCAGACTTGGAGCCAGGTGAGGACTCTAGCAGAGAACAGAACGCAATGTAGACGTACGGCTGAAGCCCTATGTTCCTGTAGGAATTAAAGGATACAATAATAATAATAAACCTTCATGCAGGATAAAGTCAGTGAATAAAATATGTATATATTTAATAATTTCTGAAGATAGAAATCTCAGTGAAATCAATGGACTGAATTTCATCCTTAAAGGCGCAAGCAACTGCAGTCTGGAATGAAAAGCTAAGAAGCCTTTGATGCAGTTTTTATCGTACTCATCAACTTGGTGAAGTTCAAACCGTGATGGAACCGTTATCTCTTGGGAGATTCAAAATGACGTCACTCATTGCTACAATGAGAGCAGTTTTTTTCAGATATTTGGGCCAGGATGGACTTCTCGTTAGATTGTAGTAGTATTGTTAATTTTTTTGATAGGACTCACTTAACAGCTAGGTCTAGACTGATCGTGTTAGTTAATTCTCTCAGTGATTAGTCAACCTAAAGCATTTCCAACAAGCTTCAAACTTTCACCGACACCTGACTTAACTTAATACTACAGATCAAGTGGTCAGCCAAAAAGCGTACATAACAAGACACTCTGGCAGTTCAGAGAGTCAGCTAACTATGCATTACTAAGCAAATATGCATAAGCGAATGGAGATAGACTAGACACATGCTGAAGTGAACCTAAAAAGCTATGCAGGCTCCCAAGTAGAACACGAATAGGAAGCGACGAGTTGGGCTTCGGAGAGTGATATCAAGAATATCATATGAGGAGGAAATAAAAATTTGTGTTCCGTTATGGATCCATTTGGACAACCGAGGGTAACTGAAATGAGTAGATAAAGCCCTATGTTTTCCTTGGAACCCCAAAAACAAATAATAGCATCATAATACTGTGGTACCTGTAGCCCCACATTGAGCAGTTTGGATTCAAACCAAATGATAAACTTGTTTTAGGAGGATATTTGTCTGTAGAATCCTTGCCTATTTTCAAGGCTGACAAAAGGTCAAAGTTTCAGCTTTAAGACAAAGATAATGCATTTTTGTGATGGTTCTGCAGTGAAGTGCCGGGTTATTATTATTGCAGCAACTAGAATCGATTTTAAAACTCGAAACTACGAGGTAAATTTGCTGGCCGACCGATGATTTCTAGCTTCCATTTTGTCTTAGGCATTAATCCTGATCTTTCGATAAGATATTCTTTTCTTGTAATTTTATTTCAGAGATATGACACTCCATGTCACTATACTGAAATCAAAAGGGATTTATCATACTTCTACTGCATGATTAATCCAAATATTCAAGTTTCAAATTTGTTAAGATTCTGACTAGTTTCACTGTATACTTCGTCGTGGACTCATCATAATCAGGAGGGTTTACTGTGTAGCATATAAAGCAAGAGCTCATCGATAGCATGTGTTGCAGGTGGAGCTATACCATTACATGACAAAAACTATATAATTAATGTATAACTCATTTCTGTTTCATTGACTGAATTGTCGACAAACTCACCCGAAAGCTCAGCTACGTGAGTTCGACTTCCGTCAACGTCATAGGTGGACATTGCTGAATAAATACTAGACTATGAAAATGCAGCTATCTATCACTCACTAATTTTGAATAGTTCTCTATCCACTGTCGATTAATGACTAAGTTTACATCAAATGAAACACAGACAACTTTACTTAGTGATGATGTTTCTAAACCATTTTTTGGCAAATAATCATTTCTGGCGACTTGGTCACATAACATTCAAATTTTGTCCATTCCATTAATTCTCATGCTTTCGTTTAATTAGCGACAACCTTTTCGTAACAGATTGTGTTGGTGTTATGTCATTCCCATTGTACGCGCTAGTAGGTTTGATTTAGTGAGTAACTTTCTCCATCACCTAACTGTATTTCTTTTTAGAACGGTATCTCTGTCCCACCTTAATGTAGGATGTATTAATGCATGCATTCCGATTGCTGACTTTATCTCTAAGTCATTTGTATTCCTAGGGGTCATTCACTCTACAGCTGGATAAATTCATATATCTCAATAATCCAACTAAACTTAGTCTACTTGGTTGAGTTAAGTAGCTCACCGCACAGTCATTACTCACAAACCTTTTCTTTTAATTTTGATGCCCAAACAGTATTACTCATGATATATTTATATAATAATTATTCATTTTGTTTTTCCAGGTGGGTGTGATAATTAAATGGCTATCCCTGTAACATTCCAATCATTGCATGAAACATGCGATTCTGGTTTGATGACACATTCATGTGAAAGTAATTTCATTGTGCATACACCGTCGACATCTCATAACGGTTATTATAATTCTGTAAGACCATTTATTGCATCAGATATGTCAACTTCCAGTCTATTTCCTGAATGGTCATTAAGAATGGCGAACAAGTCAGAAATGTTTGAGAATGAGAATTCAGCAAATCCGTCAGTCTTCAGTAATCATATATGCGATGATACCAGTATAGAACAAAACTGTTCTAAGTCTATATATTCATCAGAATCTGAGATTAAACCACCTTTAGTCCCTTCTTCTTCTTCCATATCTAAAAACTTAAGTGAACTAGTGAATAAACTAAACAATGAAGATCCTTATTCCCTTAGTCATATTGATCCCGAATGCTATGAATCTTATGATCCCCCAGATTGTGAAAATTTCTCATCAACTCTGAACATACTCACATCTTTTACAAATTCTGATGTAAATAAAATTAAAACACTGAACTCTTCTAAATGGTGTCCATCTGTGAATAATATTATATCTGAATCGGATAACTTTTGTAGTTCAACACCAGCCAGCTACAATCACGGTATACCAATACTTTCTTCAGATTGTATTAATGAATCACACATTTCAAAAAATGTTCACAATGATTCTCAAAAGGAATCCAATACTTTAGAAATCAATAAATATGAAAAAATTAGGTCATCTTTTAATGATACTGGTAATAAACATTGTTTCATTCGTGAAGAAACTTTACATTTTCAAACACCTATAGAAAAATTTAGACATATGACAACAAATAAAAGATCATTTCCAAAACGGAACATTAATGAATATGCCGACAATTATACTGAGTCAGTGACTATGACTGGTGTTCAAATGTCAGCAGAAGATATAGTAAAGAAGCATATCATCGACGTTTATACGAATAAAAGTGAAGAAGGTGAAAAGATGTCACCACTTAGTTATACTCAATCATCCCTCATAACTTATGATAATTACACTACTGCTGTATCAAACAACAACACATCGTGTATTAGTAAGGAAGAGTCTGTGAAGGGTTTAAACTGTGAATCATTCGACAGTGTTAATAACAATTTACCCCTGATGAATTTATCACCTACACTAAATCCTTCATATTTAAAACAAAGAATTGATGATGTCACTTCAACTAGCCCCACAAGAAGTCATCGAACAAGACCGTATACAATAAGTCATGGTCATCCAAAGTGTGAAAATGATAATTCCCGGCTAGCAGATGATCAGTGTCAAGAGACAGTGAAGTCTAGTGAAATCCAGTTAGATCATCATAATTTCAGTCGAAATCAAAATCATGATTTTGCTGCTGTAAAACAATGTACACTGAATTCTCGATTTCAGCCTATAACAGAATCAGATTTTATATTCGATGATCAAATCAATCAACATGATCGTTTATTTATAAAAGATATTGAAGAGAAGATCAAATGTTCTCTACCGTGTTGTCTATCAAATATAGATTTGAATAAAAAAGTTGAATATAATCAGAATGAATATTCATGTTGTACACCGACAAATTTTAATCCTATAGAAGTAATGAACTCTATTGAAACATCAAGCATAAATCATCTAACACCGTATACATCTCATAAAAATATTACTTCAAATAATTGGGACACATCTACACCAAAAACTTCTAGCTATGTTGACTGTGAGTCTAAATTAGACACAATAGAATGTAACCGAGACTATCGTCTATTCTCATCTCCAGAACAGCTGAATTTTAATAATATTGAATGTTCTAATCCAATATCATTTGATTGTTGTATTGATTCAAGTTCACATACTTATCCATCATGTTCTAATGATGACTATGCAAGAAAGTCTTCATTAAGTAATGTATATAACCAACCTGATGTATTCCTGTCATCGAAATGTTCAAATGACAGTGTACTAGACTCTTTCAGCCTAGATCCATTAAGTTATTTTTCATCATCTATATTCCCTTCAACAGTACAATCTGATAGTAATGAAAAATTAAAAATGGATTCATCATATTTAGCTGCACAACAAGCATTACTAGCAAGATATTTTCATGTGGATAAAGAGTTTACAAAATTTTCCACTAGCACTAATCAGTATACTGATTTCACGGTGAATGTGACACGTTCAAATGACAGTGGACTATTGCATCAAAATACAAGCATAGATCATATCCCTACAACACCAAATAATCAAACTGTACAGAGTATGCGAATTCAGTTTCCCAGTGAGCATAATAATACTAGTAATAATAATAACAATTTCAATAATGATTCATGCATAAATAGGTTCGATCACTTATCACACATAAAGTTCAACACACATAATTCTCTAGACTGTAAAGCGTATCCTTCATTAACAGACACTTCTGAATGTGACACTAAAACATCCACACATAATTCATCCTATAAAAAGTTACATCATAAGTACACAATTAATAATAATAATAATATTAGCGGGAATAATAATACACCAGAAGGGAATAAACATCAATCACACCTTGAAGCATCTATTATAGGTAACAATCATAATAACAGTAACACTCAACCTATTCAATATTTCAATGAATCCATTTTAACAAATGATTCAATGATCAATAAGTCAAATACAATATTACATAGTTCAGAATTATATCTTAATTCTTACAATTGTTTTACTGTGATTGATCAATTAGAAGAAAGAAATAGTGGTTATAATATAACACAAAGAACACGTTTAAGCCCATCAATATTATCATCAACACATTCCTCGTCTTCTTTTCTGACAGGTAACAATAATAACACTAATAGTAACAATAATAATAATAGTAATAATAATTCCACACCAATGTTATCCTCTCCTTCCTTGTCTTTATCAACTACATCTACACCTCCAACAATTTCAATTAGTCCAAATAATAATAATTCAAAATTGTCTAAAATTACTAATTATAATCTAAATGATATCCATCCAGTACCAGTTGGTGAAGCGGAATGTCATCAGTTGTGTTTAGTTTGTGGAGATAATGCAGCCTGTCAACATTATGGTGTAAGAACATGTGAAGGATGTAAAGGATTTTTTAAGGTGAGACGTTATATTTTTTTTCTACTAATTTCAGTTGGTACTGTCTAACTCTGAAATGCCTTTTGTTAAAATTTCAATTAAAAGTTATGACCGGTATGATCAGCAGTAGATTTGAAGGTATTGTTGAATATATCATGAAGGTTTAGGTAGTGAAAAGTAATATCCATTTGGATTCTAACTCACTGGTTGTGTGATAATTTATTAATCACGAGAGATGATAGTGTCCAGTGGGATCATAGGATGGATGATTTAATAATAATAATTTGCTTTATTCCAGAAACAGTACTAGTGGTACAGTGTGGAATTTTCAGCACATATCTACAATATTTGCATCTAATTTTATCAAACAATTAAAAGGAGTATTTCAAAAAATAAGTTTAAAGACAAAAACAACAAAACAAAAATAATAAAAAAATGCGAAAAAGATAAAGCAATACCAAGAAGTAGAAAGGAAAATAAAACAACATAAAATAATATCTCAGTATTGGGTAGTGGAAGTCATGATATGATTATGCATGGTGACAGTAAAGCTATAATCATTCGCGAAGTTATGAAATGATATTTAAGAATGTTTATCGCCAAGATGATCAGTTAATTTGGTTGAAACAACTCTAAACAATCATAAAATAACATTTCAGGGTTGTTGTTTTGTTTTTTATTGTCAGGTCTAATGCAGTGTTTCTAGTGGTAGTGTGAGTAACCCTGCATAATACAAAATTTTAAGATGGTGATAATGGCTTTCACAACCAAGATTGTCAGTTAATATTGCCGAACAAAAAACAACAACCACAAAACTAATAATTACATGATGATTAATGACAGGAAAATTTTGTAATACTCATAGTGCTAATATAGTCGGAACCAGTAGATACACATGAGGGAATAAAGTAAAGTACAAAAAGTAAGCCAATGTTAATAATTTAGATAGCTAAGTATGTTTAAGAAGGATTTCACTATAAAATACCAAATAAGAAAGAAATAAAAAGAGCCTAAAATTATATTATTAATAACAAAGCAAGTCATAGGTTTCGCGCTTAACATTGTCTCTGTCACTTAGAACACGGGCCAAGTATGGTATGGTTGAGTTCCTGTACTTGGTTGTACGAGCATAGATTATTTTATACTGATTTCTGGTTCTACTTGATGAGATACAAGGCGAGAGTTGGGAATAGAGGGGGTGTTGGTGGTCGGAGAGTATGGTTTTAGACCATTTTTCGCATGTATTCAGATGCCTTTCAACTAATGTAGTGACGAGCTGACTGAGTTTTACACCACTAGTCCTACTAACTACCTTCAACATCCTTCTCAGGATGGTGTAGTCCTTTTTCAGTAGCCCAGGAAAGACTAACAGGGAGCAGTAAAGTAGAATAGGTAAGATACAAGAGTTGACAATTGTGAAAGTAGAGGTTGGGTGATTCCAGGTTGTCTAAGTTTCTTAATGTAGTAGGTAAGACAGAACACTTTCTTAGAAATCGTTAGGATATGAGATGTCCAAGTAAGGTCGGAAGATAGAACTAGACCGAGGTATTTTGCATTAGACTTAGTTCTGTTCTCTCAGCTGGACGGTTTAGCTGCGAAGCCCTCTTTGTTTTACTAGACAATATCTTCAGCGCATACTTCAGTTTGACGTACTTAAATATACCCTATTAAGAACAAAAAGTTGTCCGGAGTCCTTTCTATTTGTCAAGAGACTATATAAACCATGTTTGAGATTTAATGCTTACTGCTGAGATATTAGACAGTTGGGAAAATTCGCTGCACGGGAATATCTTTGAAAATGAAAATAAAAAAAGGAAATTGAACACTATGGTAAAATATAATTCCATAATAGACAAGCTTATTTGATGTAACACAAAGTGGCGTACTACTAATAGCTGGATGGTGTTTTGAGCAAAATTGATTGCTCAACATTCATATGAATATATTCACTTGAATCCTTTAATAGTTTAATATAGTTCTGCTTCCTCCTAGGAACGGTTTTGCATCATTCCCATTATAGAATTTCATAAATTGACCAATCTTTCTATTGTACTTTTACTTACTTCCATCTTGTTATTTCGTATAATGCACTAGGTGAAATTTTAACAGGTTTCATTTATCAGTTAAATTTTTATGTTCTGATAATTTAACTGACCCCAACCAACTAGTCTGACTGCCCTGACTCACCGTCATTACGTGGTATTTGGCAAATTATATTACTTTGTTAGTTTGAACATCACTCTCCATTGATGGGGTGGCTGAGAATTTGTCTTATGCTTCCGGATTTAAAAGCAAAAACTAGCAAAGTGACAGAAGAAACAATGAAGACAGGACTTTAATTGCGCATAGACAAGATAGGGTGATGAAGACACCCTAAAACTGACAACAAAATCCAGTCACAATCAGTGGGAGATATTTGATGAAAGTTGTCCCGTTCACTTGCCTGACCTTAGCAGCCTGGTTTCAACTATGGACACCATGGATTCAAATTTTAAAGAAAGACACGATCGGGAAGGCGAGATAGGCATTCATCAGTCTGAATTAGGTGTGGAGATCCACAGGACTTAGCAAAACAATGGCATCCTGATTGTTAACACTGCTGTCAAGTGAGCGTTTTTGTATCGTTGGGAGACTTCGATATTGAAAATCAGATGGCTAATTATTTAGGATAAGTGACAAAGAACTGTGGCAGTAAAACAGCTAAAAACCTGCTTTCTGATTCATGCGCGAAAAGATATGGAGTCGGTTTAGACAGACACTGAGGGGGTTTTCAGGAAAAATCACTCTCTAGAGGAGCCCAAACGGGAAGTAAAAATTCGACGTGGCTGCGTTCGTAACATAGAGAAGACTGTGTTATCAGGAAATTCAAGGTTATAGTCAATCGTGGATCCAGTTTGTACTGATATCAGCCAACCGAGTGAAGCGGAGGTGGGCTGTTAGAGCTCTCTGTTCCCCGAGCATCTCATGTAACAAATAATAATAATGAATGATGTCATTTTCCTCCACTTGAATCAAGTATTTAACATTTGTGAAATATTATTTCTGACTTCAGCAAGGCACTATATACTTTACATTTAATTTATCTGCCTTGAAACCAGCAACATGACTTTAGTATTGAACTTCAATCGTTTTAGCAGTTATAGGAAATTAATTGGTGGATGGTGACTAGCAGTGGAATACAGGATGTGCATTTTGTCCTATTTGGGACTAGTGGTCAGCTGGATGTACCTGCATTCTGCAGTGAGTGATGATGTTCCCACCGAGGCTCGAACCCAGCACCCATAGATTTAAACGCCAAAGCGTTATCCACTAGACCACTTGGGCCGCGAGAGCCACCTTTTTTGCTACGGGTCATATTATTTATTTAATTCAATTTTAGATTTTCCCGTCGACTGATTGAACCGAAGTACGCCGCCTCAGGTTGACATGTCAGCTTCTTGTGCAGACTCTTCGACGATGTCTGGGCATGTAATTAGAAGTTAATCCGAGTGGTCAAGTGGATAATGCTTTGGCATTTGAAACTATGGGCACTGGGCTCGAGCCTCGTTGGGAAGATCATTACTCACTGCGGAATACAGGTACATCCACCTGACCACTAGTCCCAAATAGGACAAAATGCGCATCCTGTATTCCACTGCTAGTCACTATCCACCGATTAACTTCTAATTACATGCCCAGACATCGTCGAAGCATCTGCACAAGAAGCCGATATGTCAACCTCAGACCAAACGCTTCGATCCAATCAAGAGACGGGAAAATCTAAATCTGAATTATAAATAGTCATAGGAAATATCAGCAATTTTACACGCTGTGCATATATTTAAGCCTTTATCATCATCAGAAACTTGACTTCAGAATTAATTTACATGAAAAAGAATAAACATTTACACATACGTAATTAAAGTACTAGTGCAGTTGACATATATTCTATTATTTAGACTAAATTTAGTCATTTGTTTTCAGTATTGAAGTATTATTAGTATTCGACAAAATATTCTTTTAGCATTGTCAACATTGATAATCAAACATAATTCACTTTTCATCTCAGTTGATATATATATATATATATATTCCATATATATATATATCACTTAACAGGGCTATGAAAGGGTTTAATGGACACACAAACCTTTATAGCTAATAGCTAATAACTTGATTTATTGTATTTCAAGAGAGTGGAATAACTAAAAATGAATTACAGTGATCTTCGAGGATAATTTATCACTTTAATAATAATAATAACACTAATACTAATAGTAATACGAGACGAACAATACTATAGAAAAGATATACATTCACAAAACACGCAGACTGATAGATAGGAGAAAATGGTTTTGTATCATAAATGGACGAAAGTCTTAAAAATTTAACCATTTGATCACTCTAGGATTTTCACTGTGGGATCTGGCAGTCTTTAGCTCGAACCTGTGTTGGAAGGTTAATTCATAATTGTGATAGGTTGTAAGCGAAACCATAATAGGTCCAATAACTTTTATTTATCATTATCTGTCAGAATGATGTGAGATTTAAAAAGTTTCTTTGGTTCAGTGGTACAGTGATCTCCAACCACGCCAGTAGTTCCCGGTTCGATACCCTGCCGACGCACCACTAACTTTCGTATAACCGGTCGTAAGCACGGTAAGGAGGGAAGGTTGGGCATTAGGCTAGAATCCTCACCCCGTAAAAAGAGACACTGCCGTAACTTAATCTTCACACCTTAAAGCTTGAATCCTCATGTTCCAATCGAAATGCAAAGCAATTAAAAAAGCGATGTTAAACTCTGATCAAAAATATTTTCCAAAGACAAAACGTACACACATATTCAAGAACAAGGAAAATCCATATATGATCCTTCTTGGATTACTTAAGAAAGACTTTGTTACACTGCTAAGAGCACTAAAAGCTGTTAGTAGAGCGAGTGGGATACCGGTAAACCAGCTAGTTGTTACTATTGTAAAGAAGCACTTGAACTCATGCAAGAAATTAGCAAATACCATCTTGTTAGACTTTGACCATCCTCTTCATACACAACCATCTCTTCTTATCTAATCAGGTGGAACTAGAAGCAATTATAAGAGACCTTATGGTTGGACGACTAAGTAAAAGACTCTACCATGCCTTATTTGGCAAATATTTTATGTGATGAGAAAAGCATAAGGTAGGACACTACCAACTAACTGCATAACACCAAGTAAACGGCCGTTTCTTTTCCTTTTTTTCATTATTACATTGTTGTTTTCAATATTTCTACTTAATCTAATTTTTTATTCATATTCATATTGAACAGTATTTTCAAACTGAATGTTTTGTTTTAATTAGTACCATTGTAATGAAATAATGCAATACTGTATTAAATGCTGAACATTCCATATTTATACCAAAATACTGTTTGGAAGAGAACTGCTATTATTATTATTATTGTATCCTGAACTAATCTACACATGTTGAATGGCGTAGAGAGCCAGTATTTCTTACATTCAACCTGTCTGTTCACTTTTTGTTAGAATTTCTCTCCACCTTAATATGTAACCAAGAGGTCAAATACATAGGTCCGAGTAGTCGCTCAAGGTCATTTACATTGCAAGAGAGTGAAAACTTAGCAAAAGCTAGACTAAGAGATCCCACTACCACTTCACTGTGGAATTACGTGCAGCCAAACACAATTATAGAATAAGATGGGAAAAAGTGACAGTCCTAGATTATTTTATGGGGAATGGCGGCCAGCAGAAGAATCCATGAGACTCACTTCTCCCTATTTGGGACTCGTCAGCTTAATGTTAATTCAATCCAAGTGAGTGGTGGTGTTTCCTCTGCGACTCAAACCCAGCTTGCACCGTTTCAAACCGCAGTGTGATAACCGCTTGGCCACCGGGCCACGTGAACCAGCTCTTGTGCAAAGCGTATTTACTTTTATTTGTTTAAGTTATTTTGCCCGTTAATTCCAAGTTTGCCGAAATGTCTGGTCTCTATTGACATATCCTCCCCTAGTATGGAAGATATGTACATTTTTGATTCCACTTCTAGTTTGAATTCATGGACTGGCCATTGGAGCAGGTTCCAGTGACTGAGTGGTCTATGAGCTCTTGCTGTAACTGGAGGGTCCTAGATTCGAATCTGAGTGGATGTGTACTACTGAAGAGTCCCAGACTAGGGCTAAATAGCTGTCAAGTACTCCTTGGTTTTCCAATAGTTCTCCAACCGATGATAAGTCATGATCAAACTTGTCACTAATTAAGTGTAAATTGCTATTCGTCATTATATACTTCAATAGCTCTAATAATATATACATTTTATCACAAATGTCAGTGATTTATTTTTAGTTAGACTTTAAGACACCCAAACGGTTTTTTCAGAAATAATTCTTCAGCCATAGGGTTTTATTTCCACTTGAATCATTCTTTTTATGCATTGATATCCCTCCTATTAGTCCATCGTTATCTCGCATAGTCCCGCTAATAATTCTGGAAGACCTTAAAGACAGTTTAAAGTATATTTTTATCAGCACGCTTACAGTGTGAATTTATGATATCACCATAGTGTAGATTTGAATGTAATGTTAAAAATATTATTCATGGAAAATTCTCATTGAGAATTATAGAAAATCAAACCAAGTGATTCAGCGAAGCGACTCTTTTCAACGAATTTATTATCAAGCCGTACAACCGTATATTATATGGTTTTGTTTTAAGAAATTATGTCCGGTGAGGGAATTGAATCATAGGTGTGAATACATAAAATAATAATTGTATGAAATGCAATTAAAAGTAAAATATTTGTGATTATAATCATAGTTAAATGTCAAGTGGCGAAACAATTATTGTAATATATATAACAATTCATAGGATGTATAGAGCTTGGAAAGGGTGTGAAATTATAGGGTTAGTAGGCAAATGGTGCGTCAGTGGTTTAGTGGTAGAACGGTTGCCAACCACGTGTTTGGTTGGCGTTTCAATCCCCTTTCGACGAACTCCTTTACCTAGCCAAGACGATAACAAGACCGGTAAAGAAGGAAGGTTGAGTATGCAGCTAGCGACCCCACCCCGTGAAAATAAACACCACTGCTACAGAAACTTCAAAGTAGCTTGAAGCCCTATGTTCCACTGGGAACGTAAAGGAATCCAAAAAAGTAGGCAGATGGAATAAAAATGAAAACGTTACATAGCACTGTGTGAAATTTGATAACCTAGAATTTAACGTTTCAAATCAAAATCAGTTTAGAATGACAAGTGGGACGGGTGAAATAATACCGAAGACAATTCAAAAGAAGAGCAGTATTAGTAAAAATTAACGTAGTAAAGGAAGAGTATACAAAGTGAAGCAGCAAAACGAAAAATAGGTAGATGCAAAATATCATTAAAGGTTATCATACTATAGCACAGAAGGATTAAGACCATGAAAGTTGGAGTGGTTGAACGAACTTTTTCTGTATACAGAGACCTGGTTTATCTACTTCGATGTCCAAAAATGTCTTCAGCAGTATAGATGAGTCGAATACGTAGTGATTTGAACAAATTACTTTTCGCCTTATAGATAACTTTAAAGTTGAAGGCTGTAGAGATATGGGGATCATAATGGACCAGATGTTCAATGATCTGACTCTGCTTTCTGTTGCACTATGGAAAAGCGAACAGCTTGAATCCATAAATAAATAGTTAGGGACAGTGAATCTCCGTAATCTTAAACTGTCACTGTCAGGCAGCATGAAAGATATCTTCTATAATGTTATTTGCTTATTCAGTTAAGATAAATGAGAAGAAATACGAGTTTGTATATAGCTAAGGTATTCTTGTTGAAGAGCACTTCTGTGCACTATCAGTGGGAAGTTAGCATTAGGACTCAGAATCAAATCTGTTGATTTTAAACAACACAGCTTCGAGGTGGGAATACAATATATCTGATCTGCTCTGTACTACAATTGGTAATTAAGAAAGTGAGCTTACGAATGAGCCGTATTGGGCTTTTTGTAACTGTGGACTGGTCCGTGTATAGCGCAATTTTATTTGAGAGAAATATGATATGCCTAGCCTAAACTGCTATGTAACAGACCAATAGATGTTACACTGAAGCTTTAGGCAATATTTGAGTGACCGTTTCAGCTTTCCTTCGTTCTGAATTGATGACGTAACAGAACTACTAGAAGACTATAAGGTTGTCTCTATGTGTACTTATTCAAAAGATAGAAAAAATGTTTCTGAATTTCCTAAAATTGAGTAGTCACATCTGATTCATATTGAAATTTCTAGATCGAAACTGTCTTATACAGTCCGATTGGGAGTATTCTAAATACTGTTTGACGTCATTAGCCAAAAACTACTCAAGTCAATTAGTAGCACTTGTTAGTCACAGGGAAGTTTCAACACCATTTCCTTTGGAACCTAATCCCTTCAGAACACAGTATGTGGTCTGCTACCAAGACAAAAACTAAGATCAATGCACAATGGTACATACTAATGAACGATATCATTAGTTGAAAGCTACTTACATCATACAGTAATCCTTGCTAACGAGGAGAAATGGCATGAATACTTGGCAGCTGTTTTGCTGGCCTGAGACAAGAGTATATCTGCCTTTCGTTCATCTCAGACAATTTTCATTCAATCCATCTGAATTTAGGTTAGATGCATAAAATCAAATGCATCATTTTTGAGACTACACACATACACAGTTTGATGTGAGTAATTGTCATAGTTGCCTTTGTAAATCAAAAATATTCCAATCACAACATACATATGTGGTGTACATGATCCGATAAATAATTTAATAATTCTGATTGTAGCATTAGTAGCACAATATTGAGCGAAGAGACTCTTTTCAACGAATTTATTATCAAGTTGTACAATCGTATATATATGGTCTGTTAAGAAATTATATCCGGTGAAGGAATTGGACCAAAGGTGTGAATTCATGAAATAATAGTAGTATGAAATGCAGTTAAAATATTTGTGATTATAATCATAGTTAAATGTCAAGTGGCAAAACAATTAGTGTCATATGCAGAATAATTCATAAGGTTTATAGATGTTGAAAAGAGGTGCATAATTATGGGATTAGTAGGCCAATATAAAATGTTACATAACATGGTGTGAAATTTGATAAGACAGAATTCAATATTGTAAAAAATATTAATTTTGGGTTTAGAATGACAAGTGATACAAGCGGGAGCAACTCAGAGTGAGAATAGTAATAATAATAATCGCAATAATGAGGCAAAGGTGCTTAGATTAACCAAATAAACAAAATAATTAAATAAATGTCTATCTCTATATGGCTAAGGCAGAAGTAGGGATTGTACACAATACTATCCAACTTCCTCTTTACCAGTTTATTTCTGGTTTGCCAGGCAAAGGAGTGCGTCGGCCGGAGATCGAACCCCGGACCATGTGCATGGTCGGCGAGCGTCCTAACCGCTGTGCCACCGACGCACATTGTACACAATAGTCTGGTTTAAATTCATGAAGTCTAAAACGAAGAAAACATGGCAATTTAGCGTGGAGTCAGTTGATGATCTTAAATTCATGGTCAGGGTTGGCAGTGTGACAGGAGTCGATCAGGTGCTCTAGAATAGAGCTTCGCACACACTTCCTTTCTCCCCTGTAAAATCATGTTGGAATATGTTCTCGTTATCCTTGTCAAAAACGTTCTCTAGTTACTGCCAATGAACCTTGCTTCACAAGAGCAAGTGAATTGATAGCTGCACATGGAGGCGGCCAGACAGGGAAGCTTATGTTTTACAGAGATGGAGAACAACTTGCGGCTGGTGAACGTCATTTGTAATTTTGCTGCAAAGAACGTTTTACTGACCGCTTTAGAGAGATGGTTTTTGAGCATTTCTGAATCTTGATCACCTTTGAATTTCAAGTTCATTAATAATGTTTTCTTTGGAACGGAGTCGGCTACCAGTTTAGACTGCTTATCTTTCGTGTTACTGTCAATAAATCGGTTCGGGTAACCGTTTTCTGCACCTCTTTCCAACATCTATACACCTTATGAATTATTCTGCATATGACACTAATTGTTTTGCCACTTGACATTTAACTATGATTATAATCACAAATATTTTAACTGCATTTCATACTATTATTATTTCATGAATTCACACCTTTGGTCTAATTCCTTCACCGGATATAATTTCTTAACAGACCATATATATGCGATTGTACAACTTGATAATAAATTCTTTGAAAAGAGTCTCTTCGCTCAATATTGTGTTCCTGATCCCATAGATGACAATTAGGAGATCACGTATATAAGATCACTTAATTTCTTGATTGCCATTCCCAGTATCAATCCGATCGGAATAGTTTTGGTTTCTAATAGAAATCAGGGGGTGAACTGCCTCCTTCCTCTGCCATGATGGACTGCGTAATCGAAAATTAAAAAAAAATATGACTCGTACATCATTACTTTATTCCTGTCAGTAATCTGCTTTATTCATATTCTTTCCACACACACATACACACCCATAACAAGATAAATAGGTTTCTTTCTAAGAAAGACACATGTAATAATAAATAATTTCCTCTAATGAATAATATAATCAGAGATATTCTCGTATACTGGTTTTAACACACAGAAAAAACAAATTTAGAAATTCATCGCTGACACTTTTATTCTACGTATATACATGTGTGTTTCACGTCATTGTAGTTAGTTAGTTAGCTGGTTACTGACTTTGCATGGAATAAAAACTATTTCTTTCTTTTTTTTTCCTGATTTTTCATTGTTTTTACTGGGATTTTTCTAATTATAGTTTTTGTTGTTTGTTTGTTTTTTCTTCGAAATATGACTTAAGGAGACAAAAATCTCTGTCCTGCCGACAGATTCCCTTTTTTTCGCCTGTTTCCTGTCTCATTCTGCTTACGAGGATCATGTATAGAGTTTAACAATTATTTCTTTGCCTTTCTTTGGATATATCTCCCTTTAAACTGAGAAAAACTTGGATATTTTTAAAATATTTCGATACATAATTTGTACGTGCGTGTATATATTTGTATATACATGAGGACTTGGTTTGCATGCATGCCGACATATCTGATTACTTGATAAAGGCACAATCGGTTTGGTTCTTAGTTTAGTTTATTTCTCCATTTGTCAGCGCATGCACACACACCCACATATATGTACCACCCCACCAGTTGCCAGTATATGATGTATTCGTGATGAAATCCACTGACAGTGACTACATATACACGCACACCAACACACACACACGTAAACAAATACAAAACATGACAAGCGGTATATTGTTTGAATGAATTCTATGCTGGTGTTTATTCTTTCTGTGAATTTGTGTTCTTTTATCCATCTTTCTGTCTGTAAGTATGCCTATCAAAATCTTACTACTACTACTAATACTAATAATAATAATACTAATATTACTATGGCATACAGAGAGGAGATAAATACTTGTCTAAAGCATCACATAAATAAGAAGGTGGAGAAGAGGTCTAAGACGAGGTGGAAAGCATTCATTCCTTCACTCGTATCCTTACTTCATTTATTCAACAGAAGATATACGAACTTGAAAGAATGTTTGTTTGTATTTTATTACGTAAAATTCATCACTATAATAGTCATAATATTAATAATAATAATTATAATTCATTGACCCAAGGTATATGATTAATCTCTCAAGCTTCACTGACTATCTATCACCACCAATAATAAGTTTAAACTTCTTCAGTATAGAAAGGTAAATCATCAGTCATAAATTATTTGTAATCCATAGTAGAAATATTTAATTAATCTGACCTTGAGAGATACTTATTACGAATGCTATTCATTCTTCTAACCTACCTCACTCATTCTCCACACTCTTCCACCTTTCCTTACTCTCTCCCTCTCTTTCGTTATTACTCTGGCTTACACCACCACTAAATATTATCATGTCTACCTTCCTATATACAATAAGTAATAAGCAAAAGAAAGAGGAATGCGAAAATGTTTCAAGAATGCAAACGTTCCTGTTTTGTGTCAGATCACGCTAACGTACAAAATCAACTTCACTATTTTAAGTGGAGTGGAGGGGGGTTGGGAAATAAGGAAATAAGAAAAACGATGAATAAGGTGAATCTGAAGAAAATAAAGAGAAGAATGTGAATCTCAGATATACGTTGCTGAATAATGATAATAATAATAATAGTAATAGTGTGAGTGATACAGTATACTACTGACTGACTGATATAAGTAGTTGGAAACCACTTACAGCAAAAACAGTTCAGCTTGCTAACAAAATCTGAGTAGACAGGCGTTTAGCTGGTTGGGCGCCAAGCTCATTAAAGGCCTACCGCATCTGATTCACCTTTCTGTGAGCTGATTAATTCAAACGATATTTCGATCAATTCGACGGTCCAGTCAGAAAGCGCTACTGTTTAACGCAAGTGTTACATAAAACTACTCACCTGAATCAATCAGTAGTATATAAAAACAAGATATTTTGCTGGTCTTTCTGATTACTACTACTGAAGGCGTCTAGAATGTTACATATCATAATCTGAATATTTTTGTTTTTCACGGGCAACTATGCTACTTTCTCATCTAGAACTGTGTATAATTTGCAAATGACGAAGTTGATTCAATGACAACAGTGATAAAGCAGTTGAAACACAATGACATAAAATACAAAAACAAAAATAGAACTGAAAGATTTAATTTATGAGTCTAAGTTATTTGCGTGGTGAGGTGTGGATTGGAAATCTGTAGTACTGGGAGACATAAAAAAGTTGGGTGAAATCAAGCACTGAAGGAATAATGAAAGTAGCTATAACCTACTTTTAACATGTAAAGTTTTATTTCATTTACACCGAAATCATTGGTGAACGAAAAGAAATGTGTACTACGCAGATAATCCATCGATGTTTTATATCTTATTTCGTTTTGTTTGCACAATGAAAGGAAGTCCGCAGTTTATATACAACGTAATTATTATTATTAGATTCTGTTTGGAATACAAGGCTTTAATAGCACATCTCTATTTGATCCTGTTCTTGGCAACCTCCCTTAGTTGGCTCCCCAACTGATCATAAGCTATATTCTCCTGCTCATACGATCTCCTTTATAACACCCTTGGGAACATGACTAAATATCCGTTTCCCATTCAGGATCCGCTCGACGGCTTGTTTGGTACACAGTGTCATTTAGTGGTCACCTTAGTGTGTGTCCAATCTATCTCCATTCCCTTCTATATATCTGTTGAACAACAGGATCTTGATTGATTAATTCCCACAGTTCATTGATGTTAATTCATTCTGGCCATATGATTTTCAGTATGAAACGAGTGGGGCTGTTCATAGACGTTCGAAGCATTTTCGAAATTGTTTTGATGATACGCCAAATTTTCAAACCACATTGAAGCACTGACTAATTTTATATCAGTTTTGAAGTTCTATATCTCCTTCTCTATGCTGAATGCGACAAACTTCCAAACTGATTTCGGAGTAATGAAGATATATCTTGGTTTTCGGATTCTATCTAGCTTTGATATCTGCACCCGAGCCCCCTTTGAGCTGGAACAATGCTGAACATATTACCTAAGTGAAACAAGTGACTTCCTTCAAATTTCTCATGTTGATAGCTACTGGTGCCTATTGTCGTTGGCTGCAGGGTACAATCAGCAATTCTTTCTTCGCTATGCTCACTTGAATTAATGTCATCGCTGCCTGCCTCTTCTGACAACTTGTTGGTTATCGATTGCAAGTCTTAAAGTTTGTGTAACACTAAACATAAATTAACCTCAAAGTTCAAATGTTCCACAGTCTTCCTGTCAGTACAACTTGCTCCTGTCTTCTCGTTCCTCACAGTCTGTAGTATGATTCAGTCCATTATAGTCAGGAATATTGTATGTGATAGTGGGTAACCTTTTCTTACTCCCGTCTTCACTCTGATAAAAAAAGTGGAAATATCTTAGTGAGACGGAAATCGCTCTGAATGGTAGAAAATAATGTCTAAGGACACATCGTCGATCACTACTTCTACTTTAAAATGTTGTAGGAAGAGTCGATATTTTCTAATGATACATTCTTCGAATTCTGTTGTGTGTATAGTCATGCTGTCCAGAATAAATTTTCCTTTTCAAGCACATATACACAGATATCGTGTACTTTTCTACTGAGCTTTTACAGCGATATCTGACTTACTGTATGACTGCACTACATACATTGATTAGTTCATATTATGTGCAGTACTTAGTGTTGACGCTGATCGAATTCTCACAGTCAATTTCGTAATATTCAAGAGCAACCTCATATCTTTCTAGGTTATGGATATCGTCTTCTGCTTATTTTTTGCACGGTGTCTTGTGAATGACTTACCAAAAAGTATCTCAATTCGATGAAATACAATTCATGCTCCAGTCTTAAGAAAAAACATGTCTTATAAAAGATACAGATATTTATAAACGTAATTTTACTTATACAATTTCCGCAGTGGAGAAGATTTATTGTACTCACATTTGGTGTATCCAAGCAAAGCACGTCGAGAAAATCTGTATTCTCTTAGCCCCTTGACCAAGTATCAGAGACTAACTTAGAATACTGTGAGACAATTTTATGCTCAAATGTTAGAGATCAAATTTTAAGTAACTTATTCTTTTGATTCCAATTAATACTTAAATCTAAAATTCAAAAAGTCAATCAAAGGATTTGGAGACTCGGTAAATAATAATAATAATTCGCTTTATTCCAAAACAGTACATGTGATACAGAATGGAATTCTCAGCATTTTTACTACAGTATTGCATCCAGTTAGTACATTATCAATAAATAGAATTCTACATAGATTAAGGAAATCTCAGTTCATTATGACAACAACACATTGGCATGTCGGTAGCAAAGCCAAAGTTGAACAGTGTTTGAAGGTGTTAGAAAAGTAGGTGCTGTCATATTTACTGGCGTAAGCGAGAGAAAGAAACAAAGCAGCACATAACGGAAAAAAGAGAGAGAGAAAAGGAAAAGAAAGAAAGAAAATGTTGTACCTATAAATGATATGAGTTGGAAAGACGAGGTCCAGTTGTACTACTGACTATTTAATGAATTATAGGTGTCACGCCTAATGCTTTCTTTATCG
Source organism: Trichobilharzia szidati (assembly GCA_944472155.2). Taxonomy (NCBI): domain Eukaryota; kingdom Metazoa; phylum Platyhelminthes; class Trematoda; order Strigeidida; family Schistosomatidae; genus Trichobilharzia; species Trichobilharzia szidati. The sequence continues at coordinate 30,183,418 of OX235271.1, read as the reverse complement.
CACAGAACACGAGCTAAGTAGGGTATGGTTGAGTTTTTGTACTTGCTGGTGCGAGCATATAGTTTTCTATAAAGGCTTCTGGTTTTGCCTGATGAGATGCAAGGGGAGAGTTGTGAGTGAAGAGGGTGGTGTGAGTTAGATAAAATAGATTTGGCCCATTTTTCACATGAGTCCATGTGCCTGTCAACCAGAATATTAACAAGCTGGTTAAGTGGCACGTTGCTTACCCTGCTGACAACTTTTAACATCCTGCGTAATATGTTATAGTCTTTCTTCAGTAGCCCGGGAAAAACTAAGGGGGAACAGTAGAGAGAATGACAACCGGGACTGATAAAATCAGTGTTTGGTAGGCTTTAGTCAGTTTTTCCGATCCCGATGGTCTAATGGTAACATGCTTGTGGTGGTGTTCGATATGATTCATCTTCAGATCCCAGTGTCCCTCAAAGTCTCACTATTCTTCTGATTTTGAACATTCCCTATCTGATAACAGTCTCAGTCTAGACGAATGTAACTTTTCAAGAAGCATTTATAAGAATAATGATTGTGGTGAGTTTCTGAACGAATAGAGAAACCATAGCAGTTTTACTCTAATAAATGACGTATAAAATCTTATCAACAAAACTGTTACCATTATTCATTATAAATTATTTAAATTAAAATTAATCCCAGCGTGTTAAGAAAATCAAAACAAGATTTTTCTGAACGTTTCGCTGTGTAAGCCACAGCTTCTTCAGCAGATTTATTCGGATTTTAATTAATCATCAAAATATATAGTCAAAAATTTCACATACATTATATTCAGTTACCATTATTTGTCTTACGCATCTCATGTAAATGGTTGGACATCAGTAACACATTCCCATTCTAGTCGGTTCTGTGACATCAGTTTAGCTGGCTGTAAGGCTGCCTACAAGCTTTCCTTTTGCTTAGAGTGATCTTTTGCATGTTATCCTCAGAGCAATGAGAAATCCATTGCTCCCCATTAGGCTTTCACTCAAAGGCTTGCCGCGTGACGTCATTCGAATATCACCCAACAAATTCCTAATGCATATTAATTTTCTTTCCACATATTTGCTGAGTAATAGGCTGGTCGGCTTTTTATCTGGTACAGATGCTTGTTATTTATGCTTCTTAGCCGTTTGCCCTTAAATATCAAAGCCAAATGTTAGTGAAAGTCTGCAGCCTGTCAGAAGTACTATACTCGAAGTCTCCCGCTTATGCTTAATTTGCACAAACTCCAACATTCCATGATTTTCAAGTATTTGTTTGTAGAGATTTGACTGGATTAAAGTTTCACGTCATTTCGAGAACCACTGAAAACCAGCAAGTACTAGACAACTGTTTCGTCCTATTCTGGGACTCTTCAAGAGTACACAAGAAAAGCAATAAATAATATTAATAACCCGTGTTTATCTCCATACTGTGTTTCTCTTCTGTTTCTTAATCTTCATTCCATTTTTTGAATCTTATGGCTAGTGCATGAATTCTGACTCCTACTAATTCGTGATTTGAGCACGAACACCAGCCAATGTCACTGGTGTGTAGTTTTTGTCACACCTAACCGAATGGACCCCACGATTCATGACTTCTCACTAGAACTTTAGCCAACTTCGTCCTGTATTAAGTCAGTAGCAAGCATCAGATTAATTCTCAAGAGTTAGTTTGTTGGAATTTGATTTGTGTTGAGTTCGACCACGGGTTGATATCAGTTAGAGAACCATTTAAAATCACCAGCTGCTTCGTCCCAGTCTGGGGCTCACCATTCGTACACACCCACCAGGTTTTGTTTGTTTATATTGATTTTATTTTAGTTTTCTTCCTCAGAATTCTCCTGTATCAGGTAACATTTTTATAGATTGTAAACCTCCCTGATGATAAAAAAAAGATTAATAGGAGTATGTTCTACAGAAACCAGAGTTGATGAGGGATTCAGACTATTTGGATTCAGGAAAGTAATAATAGCTTTATTCTGTAATAAATAATATTCTATGCTATTATCTACTCCTTATGTAGAATCCTCTAACATCATCAGACTGAATTTCATCCTATCTGAATTACGCTCCAACTTCCAACGTGTTCATCCTATCAAAAAAAGACTATGAGATATCATGAAAGCTATTTAAAGATGCAGATGAGTACAGATTCTCTCTCCAAAGATGTAGACAGATGGTTAGAACAAAGTATACTTTAGTAAAATGAACTTATTATACTCTTTAGAAGAATTAGAAAACCTAATGAGCTAAGCAGGTAGCCAGTATTACTGACTAGACCTACTAACGACTTATTTATATTTAACTATTTGTTATAATCTGGCCAACTAACTTCAACAATTAATAGTATATAGAATATTGTAAAAATTTCGAGTAATAATGCGATATATCCCTGCAGGGTTACGTCATTCATCTAGGTATCCTGTTTCTTTCGATTGTTACCTCATAGGTTACTAGACCACTCTCGTTAATACATTGTTCTAATGGTATGTTCAAAGTATTTTATCAGGCGTGCACATCTAAACTAAACGTAACTGTGAATGGTGTACCCCTCGAAAACGTAAAACACATAATAATATATATACAACCTTGATAAATATTTACTAGAAATACCATTTTATCCAAGTATATGAATAACAGTTTGCAAAACAAATAGTAATCGAACTTATTTAACTGATTAGTAAGATTTAGCCTCTCTCTTCTTCTTCATATTATTATTATTACCATCATTCATTTATATCGAAAGATGTATATACTATTCATGATTACCTGTTACGTTTCATTAGTTTTTGATTGTTGAAAACATACGAACACACACACATAAATATATATGTAAATACCCTACTGTGATTACACCCTCTTGGCATAGGTTGGTGTCAGTTTTTTGTTGTTGTATAACACTATTTTCGCCGCTGACACTGATTAAGTAGAAACAGCTGAAGCAGCAACAACAACAACTAAAAACAAACAAAAATCTGAGGCAAGAAAAACTTTTACCAAAAACGGAAAACACTATCACTATTTATCATTGCCCTAATTCTCTATTCACTTATTTAGTTGAATTATTCTTTAAAATATTATGAAATTCCTCATTTCTATTTGTCTCTAGTACTACTACTACTAATACTACCACCATTGACTACTGATTATGTAAAAAAAAGTGAAGAAGAATCGTTGTTAGTGGGGTATCCTACAACCTGTTCATATAAGGACAAGTGTAGTATGCCCTGGTGAATAGGCCAGTTTTGACTGATTGGTTTCGCACTTTTGTATTACCCTTTACCCAGTGCACAGATACATGTTTATTTTCGACTTCAGAAGCTACATATTTATTAGGAATATTAAAGAACACGATTAGTGTATAAGGTGTTAAATATGTATAAATTCCTTATGAGGTCATACATATGAATATATATATATATATTTCATAAGATCACTGAACTATGTTTCGGCATGTATGCATGCATGCAGGTCTGTATATCTGTAAGTAACTCTCTCTGATGAATCAAAGTACAGCTATATATTATATATATATATATATATATATATTACACAGTTTACCATTCGGAGTTATGAGGTTTAACCATTGTGACAGGTGTTTTCAACTGAATGTAGAATAATATTTGTATTTGTTTAAAAATATCTTTCTCATTCTCATTCTTTTCGTTCGGAGTGGAACATCGGGCTTCAAGCTGTGAAGTTTCAGTAGTTGTAGTACTGTTTTACAAGGTGAAGGTCGTAGGCATCATGCGTGAACACCCACTTTTTTCTGTGCTTACTGTAGGCTAGGTAAGACTTAGAACTTCGTTGATTGCGTATCGAAGTTGGACATGATACACAGCTGGGAAACATTCTATCCCTGAGTCAACAACATACCACAACACCTATTTTGTAAATTAATATTCAGAACTTTTAAATTGAATACATTCTCATCCTAGTAATTATTGATGGATGTTAAGATTTTATTACAGTCATAGAGTTACGTTTCTGTTGATTATTATTATTGTTTCCTTTAATTCCTAGAGGAACATGGGGCTTCAGCCGTGCGTCTCCATTGCGTTCGATTCTCTGCCAACGTTTTCCCTTGACTCCAAGTCGGCCCACACGTTTTCATCTCCTCTTCACATCACCTCCAAGTCACCCTTGCACTGACGACCAATTCGCCGATTCCCTTTCGGGTTCCACTCGAGCGATGGCTTGTCTAGTGATGGCACTTGATGGTTTCCTCAGAGTATGGCCAGCCAATCCATCTCCATTTCTTCCTGCCTATTTTTTTTCACAATCGGTTCCTGCTGGGTTGGTTCGCTCCCGGAGATCTCTGCTGCTGATCTTTTCTGTTCATCTGATCTTGAGTATTGAGCGAAGACAACTGTCAATGAAGGTCTGTAGTTTGTTTGAGATGCTCTTTATGACGCTCAGTGCAAGTCTCTGATCCGTATAGTGAGTAGCACTGACTTCACATTGGAGTTGAAAATCCGGATGTTATTTTTGATGCTGAATAGTGCTGTTGACCTCCACACAGACTTGAGAGTAGTGAAAGCTTGTCTTGCTTTTCCGATTCTTGCTTTGATATCCTCGTCAGTTCCGTTGGCCTGTAGTTGAAACGATGCTTCCCAGGTAGATAAAAGAGGTTGTTTCTTTCAGGTTCCTCCCATTTATGCTGTTGAACTAAGTAGGATATTTTGGAGAAACTAACTAGTAAACCCCGCCTGGTCTTTTTTATTATTTTTACGTTTTGCAACCTGTTTTCAATCCTCTGTTTTCTCATTTCTTATCAGTTATGTCCGATTGATTGCTCATCTCTTAACTAATTAGTTGTCGACCCTCTTGATTGCATTGTTATTCTTTTCGATAACTTCATCATCAGCTTCTACAATTATATATATAATAGTGAATGATTTGTCGTACTCGAGAACATCTCCCAGTATGGCTAAGTAAAAGTGTGGTAAATACCATCAACAGTTCAATATTAGACTACCTGGTCTAAACCGGCCACAAACCCATTTTTGAAGAATGCTTCTCTATCATCTACCGGGTACCAAATAAATTGCCAAAAACATCCAGGTACCACATACTCCAAACAGCAGAGGCTTTCGCGATTCGCGTGAAACAACCAACGCTTTGTGTGGAAAAGAAGTAAGTCTAGCCACTACTACTACTACCCTGGCCAGCGTTCAGTGGAGACTATAAATTCATGAATTTCTTTAATTATCTTTCCTAATTTTTCTGATATTCAGTGTATGGTTATGTTGATGCTATTGAACTGTAACCCATTGATATTATTATCACTATTGATTCAATGTTATTTAAACAACATTAATGTTGTTAAGAACACTAATTTATTCACTATTACATGTGTATGTAACTGTAGAACCTGATGATGAAGTTATCGTAAAGAGTATTCTTCGTTCAGTAACCATTCTTTTGAAAATTTAAATGGCCATTTTTAGTCAGTTACGTTGTTATTACTGATACACTCAGATTTGTTTATTTTACGGACTAGCAATAGCCTCTGTCCTCTGTTGTCAGTCTACACTATATATATATAAACCCTTCAAATAGCGGTACAGCTGCGAAGTGAAGTCACGAAAAGAGATCTCCATCTTGACTTATGTGCTCATAATTACATGATGTGGAAATTCGTCATACGTTAACAGCCTCAAAAATGACAGATATTATAAAGTATTGGAAACATACAAGTTATTTCAAAATGATTTCAACTCGAAGGGCATTTAATAATTACCGACAGTGTAATGAAACACTTGGTATGAACAAATTACAAAATTAGCATTCAAATAATCGAGCAATCAGATTTTACTGGTACATAATATGAAAAATATTTTTGATTTAAGGGAAAGGTAGAAATTGCAACGAAATAGTAAGTAACTTAGAACATCTAACAAAAAAAGTAATTAGGTATAGATTGTGAAGTAACACAAAGATACAAACACCAATATCCCATCTAATTGATGTGCTTATTTGCACTATCTTTTTGTGGAGTTGTCAGGAGTTAGGATTAATGGGTCACTAGACTTCTTCCTATTGGTCGAATAATCTATGAGCCCACCCTGTGACCTGAAGTTCCTATTGGGTACGTACTGATGAAGAGTTCAGTATAAAAACGAAACGATTGCCCAGTGCTCCATGGTTTTGAATGATTCTCTACCTGAAATCAGTTAGTGATCAGTCTAAAAAGATAGATACTTAAATAATGACGAAGACATGTAACTCCATAGGATGTTTTTGGTGTGATAAGCTGTGAAGATGTTGTTTAAAAGGACAATGAAAGGTTTGTAATTAAAGCACACAGTTCAGAGAACACAATCAAATCGTAAGATATGGTATTGTCTAGTATAACTTAAAAAATTCACAAACAGATAAAAGCACATGAAACAGTTTATTTTCTACACTAAATTAATAATCAGACAAGACACATGACTGCGATAATAACAAAAAATGAACGAAAATTAAACAGGAGATAAATAAACAATTTGTACTGGACTGTTATTAAACGGAAAACCAAAATAAGATGGTTCTATGTAAAGCAGACTAAGTATGGAGCCTATGAATGCAATAAAATTCCTCCAGTTGATGGCTTCAGCCTAGGCTTCCTAGCAGTTCAACTACACACACCAAACATCTTGTGTTAAGTCGAGTCAACGAAAAATTTAGGTCTCATAGTGAAAAGGTTAACTTTCTAAAATTATCCTTCAGGTTAGATAATGAATTTTCACCAGTTGGAGAACCCCTGAAAACGAGAGGGTACCAGATAGCTCCTTCAACTTAGGGTGGGACCCTTCAGAAGTATTCAGTAATGAACTTACGAGGGATTGCACCAAGAATCTTCAGGTTGGGCGACGTGTTGGTTGTTCATTCAGCCACTGTGATCTCGATGGTCAGTGGTTCTCACTCTGCGTCGGTTAAGACGATCACCGACCATGCACATGGTCCGGGGTTCGATCTCCGGCCGACGCACTCCCTTACCTCGCCAAACCAGATATAATGCTGGTGAAGAGGAAAGGTTGGTCATGCGGCTAGCAACCCCATACTGTAAAATAAACACTGCTACAGAAACTTCGAGTCACTAGCTTGAAGCCCTATGTTCCACTGGGGAACGTGAAGGAAAAAATGCTTGAAATCAGTCAAATCCCCGTAAACTAGCCTGAAAATTTTTCCCACACTGTACAGTTTACAGCTGAATACAATTTAAGTATTATTAGGATCTCGGTTTAAATATTTTCGATTCTTGTTTCTGTGTTTTTCATTTTAAGTTGACAAACGTTTGATCGTTAGTTGCATTTTGAAGTTTCATCAAGTCAGAGAGTCGTTATATATTGTAGTAATAAACTACACAGTTTACGTGAGAACATACCCTGGTGTTTCGAGTGGAACAGTGAGCTTCAGGCTTCAATTTTTGAGGTTTTAGTATTGGTGTTATTGTTTCCTTTATGGGATGGAATTGCTAGCCTCACACCAAACCTTCGATCTTTCAAAGAATTACTACTAGCCAGTAAGCAGGTGGGGATTTAGAAATTCTTTTGCCAGGGATTGAAACTGAACTTACCATATAACTGGCCAGGATTCCACCACTGAAATACCAATGCAAATTCCATGAGAATACTACTTGCCTATAAGGTTTTAATTCAGAATTGTAACTACATTTCAGTTGTGACCACAAAGTTAGAGTTATGCTAAAAAAACAGTTGGTTCAGGAAAAATGGCATTTATAAAACTTTTAGGTAGTTAAATTATTAAATTAAAACAAAGAAATTTCAAACTTTAGTTATTGTGATGAAACATGGTAAAATCTGAACATTTTGATCCATTTTATCAGTATCGTTTTTAATTCTCAACGAGCAGGTTAAATCCCTGGTTCACCCAAACTTCCACCCACCAAAATACACCGACCTTTCTTTATTCCTTAGTATTTTAATTACCTTATTTTGTATGTTGATCACAACTTGTACTCACGTAATACAATTCGATATTATTTTTGTTTAGTAGATAATTCACATAGCGTTATTATTACCGTCCCCTTCGGTCCTGAGTGGAACATACGGCTTCAACAACACATCTCCACTTTGTCCTTTCTTCAGCGGTCCTCCTTAGTTGTTCTCTCAATTCCGCATCATCTCTAATCTGCTCCTAACACTATCTCTTCCACATCACCCTCGGATGACTAACTAGTTGCTTTCCATCGGGGTTCCACCCGAACAGTGGCTTGGAGTGCGTTGTCGTCTGTGGGTCTCCTGAACGTATGCCCAATCTATTTCCATTTTCTCTTACATATTTGTTTGACGATAGAATCTTGGTTAGCTTGCTGCTATATTTTCCTGCTGCTAATTCTTTCTGGCCATTTGATCCTCAATGTGGACTCAGCGAAGGCAGCTGTTGATAAGAGTCTGCAGCTGGCTATTGGAAATAGTTTTCATGATACGCCAAGTTTCAGACTCATATAGAATAAGTGACTTGACATTGGTGTTGCAAATTCAAATCTTGTTGTTTATGCTGAGAATTCATACAGTGAAACACTATAATTTACTCGAAGACGTTTCGATTGCAATGTATGTATTGTTCATAACCTAATCAAAACCTAGTTTTTGTGGTTCTTGTCCTTTTCTCTCCACTTTATTTAAGAGTAGTAAGAACATTCTAGATGTCCGAAACAGATGTTGAATCATTTCTGTTCATCCGCGCCACATTCAACTATTTGATTGAGATAAGTAGTTGGATATCACTGACATAAAACAGAAGTGTTCGCTAGCCAAATAGAAGGGATATAAACACTGTTCGTTTGGAAGGAGGGAGATTCATCAGCGGTGAGTGGTATCCAACTACTCAGTCAATAGTATATAGCGTGGTACATCTATGCCTGCTTTCTTGATTACCACTAAAAGGGAACTATGCTGATATAATCACCTCGAAGTGTGAAAATCGCGGACTAAGTTGGAAAGTGGGAATTCGACTAATTAACTCTAGTCGACCACTCTTATCTATGTAGTTAATGTTATAATCATTTCATTGTATTTGGTAAAACAAACTTTTTCATTTGATATTAGATGGTTGAAGGCAATCGGCAGGAAACCTTGGACCTAGGTTTCGTGCTAGTTGGCGCTCGTCAACAAGGCGTATCCGCAACCTTGAAGGAACTGATGTCCCTTCTGAGATTCGAACCAGCGTCACCCAGTGCTCCAGTCAGAGATGTTACCACTCAGCTATTCAGGCTCGCGATTGACCTCCTGTAGGACTGTAGTGGATATTTTGACTGGACACTAGTAACTAGTGTAATGCGTCTAGTCCTCTCTTTGGTGCAACTGATAGAATTCACTGATAGAATTCAGTCTGCACCAAAGAGAGGACTAGACGCATCACACCAGTTACTAGTGTCAAATCAAAATAAACTTTTTCATTTAATGAACTGTTCAAGAGATTTATCCAACACAGTTTGTTTCTAAATAGGTTTGTGGGTTTGGAAGGCACTTTAAATCCTGTTTTGGTAAGAATCATAGATAAGGTTTCAGAGTTTCTCTGTTTATTTAACAACACCACTGATGTCTTAAATTTCCTCCTCATAGTTCTTATAATTTCCTATACACTTCTATCAGGATAACTTTTTAATGTCAAAGCTTGTCTGTCTTATGTAGATTTTCACCCTATCATTTGGGTATTTCACTAATCCTATTTTTACTCGCATTTTTAAATGATGTGAAGTGTCATACTTTTTCACTGTGTGGTATATTCAACAAGCAAGTTGGTGTGGGATTTACTCGCTTGAAATCTGCCACAGATTTTTCAAATGAAATGAAGTAAAAACACTCAAAGGAATGAGATCTTGCTTCAAACTGAATAACATTGTGTCTCATGATAATATTGCCAATCACTGTATTACCTTAGGATCCAGTATAAACAATAAGTATTTTGCTATTGAACGTACTGAGAATTCTTTAGTGTGTGTGTTTACATCTTCCAGAATAAAGTTATTAATACTGCTATTACTAAAGCAATGAGTTCATGTATTCTACCTACTTTGGTATGCATGTCATTCAAAACGGCCTGCTCTAATTTGAGAAGAAAATCTCTTAACTGTTAATATTAGATGGTTGAAGGCAATCGATAGGAAGCCTCCGCAAATGTAGGTCTCGTGCTTGTTGATAATCACCAGTCAGTAAGGAGTTTCTGTGGTCTTTAAGGAACTCGTGTCTCTTCTTAGACTCGAACCAGTGTCACCTAGTTTTACAGTCAAAAAAATCACCACTGAACTGCTTGGAGTTGTGATTAAGTACCTGTAAGATTGTATTAGATACTGTGATTGAAAACCAGGTGATAAGGAACTAGTGTAACATGTCTAGTCCTTTGTTTGATGCAGACTAAATCTTATCAGTCAAGTTTGCAAGAATTTTTAAACCCAAAGTTTGGAATCGTATTGTGGTGAGAGCTGTCTACTAGCCAATTGGTTGACAGTAATTGAGGTCAAGGTCAAGATGGACAGGCGGGTACAGAACTGACACAGCCACAAGAGGTGCAAGGTTAACTTTGTGTGAGAAACAACAGAATGTATTTTCTACTAACATTAACCTACAATAATGTGCATCAAAATCTATAAATACGTGTTGATTTTCCGTAATAAACGTTCTGTTGCCTGGCCCTTGTCTTCTGTTGTTACAGTATAGTTCCATATCATAAGTGTAATGGAGCATCCGTTAGCTTTCTATTTGAGTAGGTGAGATACCGGAGTCTTAAAATAGAGACATCTGACATAAAAAGAGCTCAAAATCTGCATTATACAATATTTTTATCACTCAACTTTCTGACATAACTCTGACATGCCGTTTCGTTCACACTAGCCTTTAAACTCACTAAAAAGCTACTACATCACAATCCTTTTTAAATACCAAATTTTGAAAATTCCCTATCCAGACATTAAATATAGAATTATAATTTCAGTAATTTCATTCTCAGTAGCTGAACTATCTCAATTTGTATAAACTTTCCCTTCTATGAGTCAGTATAATCGCAATTTTAGTTTAATTGTACACGGCTGCGTAAACATATCTCCTTTAAATTTCATCTTTCTCATTAGGTCCAACTAAAATCTGGCACTATATGTAGAACTTTTCAAAGATTTACCAATTCGAGGTGTATATGAAGTACTTAGAGAAAGTGGAATGATATTTAACGATTAAGGAGTTGATTTTAATTTTCTAAGTTATTGAATACTACTTATTTTAATCATGAGTAGTTATTCATATGCGCAATATCACATTTAACTTTTTCTAGAGATTCAGATAAAATAAGAAAAATTTGGATATTATTCATATTTAACAGTGTCTGTGCTAACTTTACTACTGAACAACTGAAGGTGCGAAGTTAACCAAGAATTCCAGAAGGTAAACATTATTTCTACTGCAGTCTGAGAAGCCTTGGCAGCTTAAAATATGTTGTAAACATCTCACATCGCTATGAAGTATTTTCTGCCATCAAAGTAAGACACATCGGCTGCCTGTCTTCCTGAAGAATTTCACTCTCCGGAGACATTCTGAAGATAATCAGTTGATCTTTCTGTTCTTTGAAGTTTTACTGGCGATAGGTTTTTGGTTTTTACAGGATGTGGCTGTTATCTTAATGTACCACCTTCCCTCTTTTACAAGTCTGGGACCGGTTAGTCAACTGCAGGAAGTACATACATTACCACAATTCCTTTGATCTATACATTATGAACTTCTGTTAAATTATACATCCTGACTTTTATGTAATTCAGACTTTTGTTATTTTTCCTAATGAATGTTTTAGCGAACGATACAGAAAAATGCTCAATACGTTTGTCTTCAAGCTAAAAATTGTGTTGTGGATAAACGTCGTCGAAATCGCTGTCAGTATTGTCGTTTTCAAAAATGCCTAAAGGTTGGCATGGTAAAAGAAGGTTAGTTAAGCAATTTTTATGTACCACACTATTCACTTTACAATGCTTAAGATGCAGTGTATTAATTTTGATGTTTCTGTATCCATAACCAATGCACATACATGATAAGCTCCTAGTAATACTATGGCAAACAACGAGTTCGTCATTCGACAGTGACACAGAGGATATCTTGTGATGATGAAATGAAATTTTGTTCTTAGTCATTTGAAGGTGGTGACAGAAAATTAATTTCAAAGGAAGGACAACGCTGAAGCCGTATTATTATTATGTTACTATTCCCCTGGGCTCCGACTGGAAGTTAAGCCTTCAGCAGCACATCTTTATTCCACTTATTTCTTCGAAGTCCTCTTTAGCTGCTTCCATGAGCGCCCGGAAATCCTCATCTCCTCATCACAACATCTTCCCCAAGCCACTCTCAGATGTTCAACTAGTCGTTTAATACTCAGGTTCCACTGGAGGCTCTGCCTGGCGTGTGATTTCACTCAGTCCTCTCATTAGTGTGTGCCTTATCCCTTTACTTTGGCATATTTGTCGAGCAATAGGTTCTTGATTGGTTTGTTGTGACAGTTCTTTACTGCAATCCTTTTTGGTTATCTGATCTTCAGTGTGAAGCGAAAGCAGCTGCTGATAAAAGTCAGAAGCTTGTTCAAAATACTCTTCGTCAGGGACCAAGTCTCTTAACGATGCTGAATAAAGTAGATTTCAGATTCATAAACGTCTGTCATGTTTTTTCGATTCACTCTAAATACAAGGGATGAACTATAATATATTGAAATTTCAGTTGTTTGCTTCATCAAGCCATTTTCAAAATACTGAAAGCCATGATAAAGAAGATTTTGAGACGGAACTTGAAAAGGCGAAATAACTACTGCAGACGATTAAAAATTTTTAAATTATTAGTATTAGAACTTTGGACTCCGCGTGGAACATACGGCCTACTTCTTCGGTTAATCTGTGTTGTTTGTAACTCCTTAATTCTGTAAAAGTTTAACTCTCTTACCTGTTGAATTGAATCTTGTTGTCATGCTACTAGGAAAATACTGGCTCCCACTGTATGAGAGCGTCCGACGCTGTTGATGACATACGAATAACCACATGCTCAGCGTACCAGTCTTTGCTGCCTAGGTATCCGGAGTAGATAGAGTTCACTTTTATTACATTTGCATTATGACCAACCTTTTCAGTCAGCCTAAACAATGGTGTTGATCTTTCATATCTCTGCCCTTCATCAAAAAGAGGAAGTATTGATCTACAAGCTTCCCAAAGACTTTCCCCGTCCGGTATCATTCGTCTTCACTGATTCCAGTGAAATATCAACTGATTTTTATATGCTTTGAAGTAGCAATGCTCGGTTTGCTTTTTCCCAGGGTGAGCTCACTAGCGCCTCACTCTACTTTCTCTCCCTTTTCAGACTTAAGGTCTACTAGTAAACCATCGAGGTTAAAATCTATGAATTCAAACAAAATTCGACTAAATTATTTCAAGCTACTTTGTGTTGCAAAGAAGAGTTAGTCAACATCTTAAAATAGTTTCATATATAAATTTCACAGTATTTTAGATACGATTCAATACTAAAACTCGTATCAGCATAATTGTGAAACTGTATAATTTGACTTTTGTAATTTCATTTATACATATCATTTCGTATTAGAGCTAAGAAAGTTCATGTATAGTCCATCTAGAACATATAATCATGAGTTTTATTGTAATCTAGCTACACTTTAGATCAGAACAGAGATTCTCCTCAATGAATTCTCATCGAAGGAGGTTAGCTTCATCACTTTTATGCATAATCATCATTCTTGGAAATGTCACACATTGAATGTAACTGAGGAAATGAAATCTGGATTACCAGAGAGAGGAAAAAGGTCCCGTTCAAAGTAAATTCATTACTCGAATTGTAAAAAGAAACTACTTGTGCATAAAAGTATGTATGAATTAAGTCGCTCAACAAACACACACGCTACTACTCAATAATACACAGTCAAGCATTTTAGGGATTGCAGATACAGTTGTGAAGACTTCGAAGACGACTATTACCCATCATATTTCTGATTGTGGTGGACTGAGTAGTGCGGTAGAGGGTTAAAAGTTGGCCGACAAGAAGACTCTATAGGATTTAGACTTAGAAGACGATTTTCACCCAATATTACATAAACTCAAAGATCTACGGACCAAAGCTAGCAAGTTGACAGAAAAAATACCGAAGACAGGACTTCACATGAATATAAAGAAGACAGGGGTGAAGAAGATAGCAAGTATCAGCTGGCCTGAACAGGAGAAATCTAAACGAAGTCGCCTCTTTCACTTATCCACATAGGGAATAAAAAGACAGTCGCAGCGAAGAAAATTTTCTTTTCGACGAAGTCATCATCTAGGCTGTACATTCGTGTATTTATATCAAATGGATGGGAAAGTTCCAGAATAACTTCCGGTTAAGGGTGAAATTAATAAAAATTACAATTAGGAATTAGAATGCCATAATAAACAGGGAGATGGATAAAACTCAAACAAGGTAGCATAATAACTAAGAAGATTGACATTGTGCAATTGGGGGTTAGAAATGTAGAAATAACAAAATATACAGGATGTTTAGATAAAGAACTAATATGATGAATAATTGTTTATGCAATCAGGGATTAAATATGTAGAAATAGTAAAATGACAAAATAAACAGGAAGAGTGGGTATGAAAATATGGTAGTGTAGACAGGGATTAAGAAAACTTAAAATAACATGAATAATACAGGAAGTTTAGATAAGAAAGGCGATGGGATGGTCATTATTAAAAAAATTTTACCTGTTTATGATGGCCATGGCAGGGACAGGGGTTGGACGTATTTCTTCTGGATACCAAGAGTGGGTTTGAGTTTTTGGATAGCTAACGCCTCAGCTATGCTCAAATGTCTTGATTTCACTCCCTTTGATAGGTTTGATTGAATCTTATATATTACTTTGAAGGATTTTTCGAAAGGCGCTGAATGTCCTGAATGTCCGGATATTTTTCTGGAACTTTCCTATCCATTTGATATAAATACACGAATGTACAGCCTAGATGATGATTTCGTCGAAAAGAAAATTTTCTTCTCTGCAACTGTCTTTTTATTCCCTATGATTAAATGTGTATATTCCGTGATCACCCACATAACATCACTTCAACTACAAGCGACAACACGAAGAAAGATGTCAGTGGCACTCAGGATCGGGAAGGCGAGACATACTTCCATTAATCTGAAATCAGTGTGGAAATCCACTGTGCTAAGCATAAACGACGAGATTCAGAATTTTATCTTTAGTGGTGGTGGTGGTGTATTTGTCACAGAAAGCATTGCGAAAAAGCAAACCATCTTTATCAACACCTGTCCTTTCTCCAGACTTAAGATCACATAACCAGCCAAAAAGGAATAAGGAACTCTGACAACACACCAACAAATCACCTTTTACAGGATTTTCATCATGAGCTGACATTAGTTACAGAACTATTGGAAAACCTGAGAGTATTGGACAGCTGTTTCGTCACTTTTGTTTGGGACTCTTCAGCAGTACGCACTCACCGGGATTCGAACCCAGGACCTTCTGGTTACAAGGCGAGCTCGTATACCATTCAGCCATTGGGACCCGATCCAACGGCCCAGGAATTCTAACTTCTGCCAATTCACGACATAGCGCAACCGCTAGCCAATGTCTTCGGTGAGTATTTGTCCTCACACCCGACCTGCTGCACCCTACTGGTCACGACTTCTCGCTAGAACCTCAGGTAACTACCTACTTGAATAGAGCAAGTCGCTAGTGAATATCTCATTGATATTCAAGTGTTGGTTTGTAGGGATTTGATTGGTTACAGGATTTTCATCATAAGCTAACATTAGTTAGAGAGCCATTGGAAAACCTGGTCAACAAATATGCCGAAAAAAGGGAGTGGCAAACGACGCGTTAGGCAAGGGTGATCCAGACGAAATCGTATGAAGAGTAGATGAAAGCTTAGGAGTAAACGTTGAGCCAGTTAAAGATGACTGCAGAGGACAGGATGAAATGCAGATGTACTGTTGAAGCCTTATGTTCCACTAGTAACCTAAGCAGTAAATAATAAATTATCTTTCATGTCATCTCATTAGTGATACCTTAGTTTTGTAGTAAACGTTATTCAGTTTTCGGAGATTTAAAGGGTTCTTTTCTCTGCAATAGTAGTAGTAGTAGTAGGAAGGCTCATATATCCACTGGCTGACAAGCAAGAAATTAGGCACTCTAGCACATATACATGTACAATAATCTGTTGAAACGTAAATCTTAACAAAATGTATATTTTCGTAAAAGATGAAACAAATGCAAAATATTCACAAACACACCCCCCAATCTCTTTCTCTCTCTCTGGGCTTACATTTTATATATATAAATAACTTAAGCGAAGTAAGAGGGAAAAAAAGTAGAATTTATTAATTATGAATAATAAATTCCAAGATGAAATTGAATTTCGCTCCATTTTACAAAACAAAAAAAATGGTACAAAATAAATAGTCAGTCGTAATACTCTTTGCCCATATATTTATATATTTTACATATACACATCCAGTCTAAACGAGTCCATTTTTAAGGTTCCAAGGGTATCTAGTGTAGCGCAGTCTTTCTACTGTTCCCCTCTCCCCGAATTTTCATTATATATATATACATCCTTTTCTTTTATTTTTTTGTTTGACGCTAATATACGTAAAATGTAACTAACTACAAGCCAAAGTAGGAATGAATATCAACAGCCTAAAAAATCACTGACAGCGTAGAACCATGAAAAGAAAACAAGAAAAAAACTAACAGTAAAGGAATGATCACTACAGTACAGTACATATATATATATACAAACGCATTCTTCTACAATGAAGTATGTAGTTGTATAATATATAAGACAAAGTATCAAAAATTAGATGAAAAATAAAGCGAAGATACATTTGCCTTTTTCTTTCTTTTTCTATGTTTAACCATGGTAACGATAAATACTGACGTTTTTCGTAGGCCCGTATCCATCCTATTTTTTTCCCTTCTTCTTTCTAGGCATAATTGTTAAAACTAACTGACTACCCAACTAACTTAGTATTTCGCCTTTACACACTATCCTACACCTCCACTCCATCACTTCTTTTATCTCACTGTGTTTTTTTTTTTCGCCTCTTTTCTATACATAACCAATGCGTAAGATAGTCATGATAGTCATGATGATGCTGACGATGCTGCTGCTACTGATGATGATGGCATAGCATACCAGACTTTTAAAGTTGATTTATTATCTCTTGTAAGCATGATTTATAAGCTAAATGGAGAATAGAGTATTGAGGCAGGAAAACTGAAGGAAGGAAAAAAAATGAAATTTAGACTATATTTAATAAATATACGTATATATATATATATATAACAATACAACAGTAATAATCATAATAATAATAAATAACCGTCTTTTTCTAACTTGCAAGCGATTTTCCCCTTTTATGCTTTGCATAAATGTAATGTATATGCATATATAATATACATGTACTGTATAAAAATGTATATCAGCGGATAATTCCTCCTTTATTTTGGTTACAAAATATAAAGTGAAATGAAAATAAGCTCGGAAAAAAAGAAAAATACAAAATTAAGTAGATGAAAAGATGGCAAACGTTTTCAGACAACAAAAACAAAACTTCTCTTCTTAATAAATATACATGTGTATACTCGAGGAGTTTTTCCCATTTCGACGCTCTCTCTCTCTTTCTGACTGTCTTGACTACAACCAAATGAGGGTAGATAGGCACATAAAATGTAAAATGATCTATTTTTGCGTTTTTTTTCTTTTCGTGAAATATTGTTCTAGTTACAAGTAACTTTTTTTGATGATGATAGTTTTGATCGGATAGATCTAAAAAAAGATCACAGGATCTACTTTTTTTTCCTTTCCTTGATAATTTATGACTCAATTTCTGGAAAACATATACATATGTATGTATGCATGTAGATATACTAACAACAAGAAAGATGTGTATGCGTAAAGATGGAATAAATGTAATCACAGACAAGTTATTAATAATCAAATGTATATACTTGTTTATGGTTTTCTCCATTCTTTATTTTCCATGAAATTTTATGGTGTACATACATGGCTGTATTTATCTTGTTAATGATACTTAAATTAATCATGTTTTTGACCATCGCTTTATACATGGCCCACGATTACCAACCCATCTTCTCCTCATACGATCTCCTCCATGTCACCCATGGACAGATACCCCATTCGGTGTTTTTTACTATTCAGGTTCCACTAGAGTGATGAAATGACGCGTGATATCACTCAACCGTCTCCTCAGAATCTGCCCACTCCACCTCCATTTTCTTCTACACATTTGTTGAGCGAAAGGTTCTTGGTTGATTGGTTTCTATAGTTTCTTGTCTCTGGTTCTTTCTAACTGTCTATCTGATCTTCAATTTAGAGCCAGCGAAGGCTGCTGTTGATAAAAGTCTGCGGCTGGCTATTGGAAATGTTTGTCGTAACGCGCCAAGTTTGTGATGCATATAGAAGAACTGACTTGCCACTGGTGTTGCAAATGTGAATCTTGTTCTTTTTGTTGAGTGAGAAAGATTTTAAAACTGACTTCAGACTGGTGAAGGTTTGTCGCGCCTTTTCGATTCTGGCTTTGACATCTTCATCTGTGCAACCTAATTGGATAACTGAAGGAAGTACCCTTTTTCAAATTTCTCCCATCTACAATGACTGAAACTTGTTGTTGGTTGGTTGGTTATCTTTATCACCTTCATCATCTCTATGTTCACTTGAAGTCCTGTCTTCACTGCTAGCCTCTTCAGCCAGTTTGTTGGTTTTTGCCTGCAACTATTCGAGTTTGTGTGATATTAGACATAAAACGTCCACGAAATTAAGATCTTCTAGATTATTTTTATCCATTCAGCGTATTCCTGTCCTCTCGCTTCCCACAGTCAACCGCATAATCCAGTGTACCACAACTAGGGACATCACTGGTGATAACAGGCCGTCTTATCTTACTACTGTATTCTTTTCAAGTGCCTCACTGAGTTTTACGTTGTGGATCACCTGGCAAGTGCTACTGTTACTGAATGAGGTTGATAAAGATTTGGAGCCTTCAATAGTTCTAAAGTAGTTTTCAAATTACTTTGCCGTCAACACTGTCAAATGTTCTTTTGAAAGTCGATGAAACTGGAGTAGAGAAAGAGCTGATTGTCATTCTATGCTCTGTTTCTTTGATGATGAGATGAGTTGCTATTTATACAGCACATAGTTCGTCTCTTCTAAATTTAACTTGTTTCGGCTGGCGGGGTTCTGCATTCAGTGCATCTTTTATTTTCTTCAGGATGACACGAAGTGGCATTTTACTTGGCTTGAACAAGATTATGATTCTGCGCCAATTCTTGCAGACGCCTAAGCCACTCTTCTTTGGCAGCTTGACAAGACCGCCTTTCTTCCAATCAGTAGGTACCTTTCCTTCTTTCCAAACATTTTGTATTAGTGGTGTCAGCATATCCGGTGCGGTCTATGAACCCATCTGCAGTGCTTCATAGGGAATTCTGTCTGGTCCTACTGCCTTCCTGGCTGGCTCTCATTAGTTTGGTTGCATTCAAGATTTCCGCTTTTGTTGGAGGATTGGTGTCCACTAGTAGGCAGTTCTGTGAGTGCTATTGGTGGTATTTCTGCAGGAGTTGCAGGTGATAGTCGATTTGAGATTCCTTTGAAGTGGTCATCCCACTGTCTTATTTGTTTCTGCTCCTTGATAATCAGCTTCTCTTGAACATTTTTATTGGTTTCACCGGCGTTGATCTCTTTCCGGATGGAAACCTGGTTATCTGATGTAATTTTCTGTGGTCTGTTTCACCTGCGGCCTTCCAGTTCCGCTTCAGTTGCAAGTGTGTCGCAGAATTGTCTTTTGTCTTTCCCAGCACTTTTCTGCACTTTTTTACTCAGTGCGATGTAAAGTGAAATCAGATTCTCCTGTTATCAATCTTTGCATTGAGTTACCTTCTCTTTCACCATCCTCCTCTCCTCTACGTAGCTTCTAGGTATCCGTTGAGAGCCATTTCCTGTCTTGTCTCTTCTTTCTTCCTAGAACAGTTGTATACGTTTCCTTGAACGTCGCCTTCGGAGAGTTCCAATTTTCTTCCACACAGGCTTCCCCATTGATGCCACTTATTGTCTACGACTTTGCTTCGAAAGCTGCAGTGAAAGTATATGTTGTAAGCTCAGGCTTCAGCTCCTGAGTGGTGAGTTTTGAACTTGAATTGTGGTCTGTCTCCGGTGGCTTTGAAGGCTTTCAGCTTCACCTTGAAGGTTCTTTGAAATAGATGATGGTCTGAGTCCACATCTGCTCCCTTCCACGACTTTGCATCCAGCAGGCTGAGTCTCAACTCCCTTGAGATTGATATGAAATCTATCTGACTTTCGGTGTGTCCATCAGGCGAAATCCATGTAGCCTTGTGTATTTCCTTGTGCTTGTAAAGGCTGCCTTCGATCGCAAAATAATTAAAAGAGCAGAAGTCTGAGAAAAGTTCTCTTTTATCATTCATTCCGCCGAATGACGGCCTCCTGTATTGTCTACTTACAATTTAGCACTACTTTCGTCCATTAGGATTTCGATTCCGCCATTCGTCATGTTGTCCATTAGTGTTTGCAGTTTTCTGTAGAAATTTTCTTTCTTTTCTTGTTCCGAGTTGTTTGTAGGCGCGTATCATCGGATAATAATGATCTTCCTTCCTTTTGAGTTGAAACCTGCCATCATAATCTCGGATGAAATTGGTTCCAACAACGTAAGAGCTTTAGCTGCTGTTGGTGGAATCATGATAGCCACTCTCTCAGAGTGCTCATGCCTGTCATCTGGGTGACTGGAGTAGATTACTGACTCTCCACTTCACAGTTTTGGCAGTCTACATCCACTTCCACTGCTTTCTCAGATTCCTAACACTTCTATACCATATCTTCTCATTTCTTTGGCAATTTGAACAGCCTTCTCAGCTTTGAACATTGTGCGAACACTTTGTGTCCCAACGCTTGTTTTTCCTTTCATTGATGGAAGACACATTGGCAGGCTGAGTGGCTTCCGTAAGGCTTTCACCAGTCAGCGTCACTTCGTCTCTCCGATTCCAGAGTAAAATAAGTTTTTAAAAAATCTTTTGCATCTTTAACTTTTTCTTGTACTTTGAAGTTTCCGTGGCAGTTTGATTGATCTTCCGGGGTCAGGTCGCTAGCCCACGCCCAACCCTTCTTCTTTTCTCTGGCTTAGAACAGGCTGGAAAACTAGCGAGCTAGTAAACTTAGCGAGGTTAAGCTTCCATTCACACGCCAGAAAGGTGGAATCGAACTGCTCTGAATCTAGTGGGCTGCTGGTTTGAAGCCTGTGCTCCGGGACACCGAGGGTCATCCTTGTATTTTGTAATTTACATTTTCTTAAAATTACTACCTAGAAAATCCCAAATTTTTCTCATTATCTAAGTTTGAAATAACGTACTTACGGAGAAGGCGAAACTAACTAGTAGCAGCGGACTCAGTGTATCAGTAGTTGACTGAGAGAATTTAGTCCGCACTAAACAAAGGGCTAGACACACGACACTAGTTACTTACTACCTAGTGTTCAATCAAACTATCTAATACAGTCCTACATGAGATTAATCACGAGCCCCAATAAGTCAGTGGTAACATCTTTTAATGCACTCTAGGACAGCTTCAAATCCCAAAAGAGATGAATTCCTTCCAGATTCCAAATACACCTCTCTGAGTGGTGAGCTTCAACAAGTATGAAACCTAGATTTGCCAAGGCTTCCTACCGATTATCTACTAACCATCTAATAACAGAGATTTATTTCTTCCCTTTCCAAGTGGAATATATGGCTACAAGCTTCAGCTTTGGAGTTTTCACTGCTGTGGTGTTATGAATTTTACGGTATGGTGTTGCTAGCCCCACATCCAACCTTCCCTCTCTATCAGGCTTACTAGCGGACTAGTGGGGTCTAGTGATGCATCAACCAGAGAATTGAACGCTTGACCACGTGTGCCTAGCTGGAGAGTTCAACGTATCAACGACAGTGGCACAATAATTATCTAATCTCCATTTCTACGATTAAAAATATTTTAAAAATTCCCACTGATATAATTATAGAACACCTTTGAAGTAAGCAAACACGTATTTGCGTCAAGTTCTCATCAGACTTTACAGCTACATAATAAAGTATTAGTCATAGGTACTTGAAACAGTGTGGATCAATAGAATCCTATATAATCGGGGAGAGTGTAAGTAAAAATTACGGAAATGATCATAAGAATAGTAAGTTGCAACTCTAAAATAGTATGACACTGATAATCAAGATGGAGGTACAAATAAAAATAAAATAATATATACAGCTTTATGATGTCACCGGAGTAACTATTCTAGGATAAGATTGAAGGCCATGGGAGGGAGAGAGATTGAACAAACTTCTCCTGAAAACAAAGACTGCTGTGAAAAATGATTATGACAACTGCCGTACTCATGCTTATCAATTGGAGGCATACCAACTTCAGGATTAGAGGTGTCACCATCTGATGTCCATCTGATGTTTGGCATTATTGCAAGACTAACAGAAACGACATTATTGCCAACTTTTGTTTGAGAGGACATCAAAAGTTCAGTGGTAAAATGCTCAACAGTCACTCTAGAGGCATGGATTCGAATCCCGGTTAAAAAAAGTTGGGCATTATGGTAGCAACTCTACCCTATAAAAGAGATACCACCGCTAATAAAGCGTTAAATGCTTGAAGTTCTGCCTCTGATTTAGAAACCAAGGAATAAAATGTAAGGAGACGTTTCCTGAAGAAACCTAACCTCTAACCTTACCATTTCGCTTAATGGCATCAGCATGCATGGTTTACATATCCTGCTTTTATCTCAAACAGTATCTTGTTCAGAATATGTCAAAGATATAGAATTATATTGTGTTTTAGTGATCTAAATTGCTGAAAAACTGGATCGGCTGAGTTTTCCACCAGTTTTTCTGAATTGATTGGCTTGACTACTGTCAGTTCTCTGAGGATGTTTAGCTGAAGGCTATTTTATAATTTTTGACTCACACATTACAGTGAATGATATTGCTATATCATTCATTATACAGGTGATTTTATTGTACTTATCATATCATTATTGAGGTTTCGTACCAATAATATAACTGTTACTGATTAGGTTATCTTTTAGTTGATTGAAACGTTTTTCGTTTACTACAGTTTTATCTGTTTCGTATTGTTGATACAGATCACGTTCTACCGCACAAACGATTCATTTTAGCTTTCTGTATATTAGAGTGCAAATACGACAATTTACAATTTATAAAGTTCGAGATGGTGACATTCCACCATAGTTTTCCTAGGAGGCAAAAATTATTAAGCTGGCAATATGTGACCTGCTTGATATCACAAATGCTAATCAAGAAAGGAAGTATATTTTCAAAAAGCTATATACTACTCACTCATTGATATGAGTAGCTGAGAGCCATTTACATCAACCAGCTAGTAGTGTTTGCTAGCCAGATCGGAATTATCAAAACACTTACTAGCTATTCCACTCATCTGAAACCTATCACATCAGCTGCGTACCCTGTTTTGACCCAGCTGACAGAGCCGAACCAATTTTATCACCTGAATTCCGCTTAGCTACCCAAGAGAAATGATAACACACAGAATGATATTTGGAATTTGAAAATTATACAGTTTGAAGAGAAATTCCATTGCAGTTTTCTTCTTAAATGGAAAGTTTTTATTTAAAAGTATGTGATCGTCTTGATAACATGCAGGGCTCAATGGGCTTGCTAGAAATCGGGTGGTTTTAAATGCCTCAACTCTTCAAAATGAGTCAAACTAAGTTAGCTGATCAGCGAAACGGACGTGTCTAGTTTTAGATTGTTTTGATCTTGTCAGAAAGCACCACTGGTTGATTTGAGTGATATCCTACTACTCAATCTCTCATAAAATTCACTATCCTTATCAAAATATGGTCGTTTTTTCAGCAAAATCCAAGTGCATCGAAGGGAATTACAAAGATCACTTTGTAGTTTACTTAACTCAAAATGTTCCTGCATGAATGTAATTTGCAAAAGTCAAAACGAATTTTAAAGACATTTCAGTTTTGCTCAACCTAAGTAAATTTTATTTCAATGAACATTGAACAGAGTGTTTTAATGATACAATGTCCTTTTCTACTATAACTATCTTAATGTCCTATTGTTTGAAAAGAAAATTATGTATTGATTTTTCCTTTTTTTAATATATCTTTTTAACTAGTTGTTCGCCGAGACAGTCTTAAAGGTCGTCGAGGTCGTTTGTCATCTAAAGCAAGATGTCAGTTGAATGAACATGGTGGAATAGCCAATTGTTATGGAGATGGTAATATGAATAAAAGTTTACTACCCTTACATAACTTTCTTCATAAACGAAATAGTATATCACCAAATGTAACATCAATCAATGGAAAACGATATTCAGGTTCTAATGTACCAGTAAATAGTACGACCAGAACAAACACGTGTACTGTTAATTCAACTGTCACACTGTTATCAATGTTAAGCAGAGCATATGAAATTGTAGGTCCAAGAAATCATTCTATCCTCATCAATACTGATAACAGTCTTGCTAAAGATAGTGAAGAAACAAAAGAAAATGGTAATTCACTTGGTGCTGGAGAAGAGTTGAACCGCGCTTCACCAGATGATATGCAGGTGAGTTAAAGTAATAGTTTCCGTCTTCACATAAATATTTATTTCATTTCTTCCTCCCACTTTTGCTCTATAACATTGCACTTTTTACAGAAGGAAATGTCCAATAAAGTGGAACATTTTTCTCGTTTACTATCTATTTTATGCTCGATTTCCGGTTTATAAATATATACAGAGATAGAGGAAACATTAGTGCAGAATAATATAGGTCCATTTTATTTCGTCGGCTCTTGTCAGCTGCGTGCAATCTATAACATTTAGCAAAACAATTTTTACAAAGAAAGTGTTTAACATCTGCAGTCAACCTTCCTAGTAAAAAAGTCATTGTGAAACAGAACATAAGAATGATGAGTTTGCCTTAAATTATGAGTATATACGTATATTGCGAAACAGTTAGGTTTCTCATTGATATAAGTATAAAACTTGGGCACTGTGGTAGAGTATAATTCCATAATGGATAAGATTTTATTTTGATAAATCACACAGTGTAGTACAGTTATATTAACTGATGACGTTTCGAGCACAAACTATTGCTCATAATCATATCAAGTACTTGATATGATTATGAGCAATAGTTTGTGCTCGAAACGTCATCAGTTAATATAACTGTACTACACTGTGTGATTTATCAAAATAAAATCTTATCCATTATGGAGTTAGGTTTCTCATAAAAATGAACAGATCTGTTCTGAGAATGATGCCAAATCAGTGGTAGTTGAGCGTTCAGAGATACTCAAGGTTCAAAAATCAGGGTAATTGGAGTCCCAAGACAGATTTTAAAAAAAACATAGGTTTTCAGCTATTTTTCTGCAATAGCTTCAGCAAACTGAGAAAGACTTGGACTGTTTTGTCAGCTAATTATTTTGGATGCTCCTTTTGAACCCACTCGGTGTTCAGGGCCTCCACGTATCCTGCTCCCACAGTTGCACCAGGAGGGATAAACACAGTTGCAGGTAAAATGTGAAGGGATGCTTGTCGAGTTTTAACTACGCCAGCAAGCGAGATATTTGGAGTTGAGAGACCAGTTTTGCCTCAGAATATGTCCCAGTCAATGCTGTACTTAGGCGTTTGTTTATCTTTCTCATAACACCAACGTTTTTGAAATTTAGTTGAATGAAAATGTGTTTCTTGCTGAGTGTAAATATATCTAGTTTTCTGTATGTTCTTTCTTGTCATATTAGTTGTTTAAACTTTATGCGTAGCCGCTTTCAGGCATTTCTCAGGTAAAGTAAGTTCACTGTCAAATTTATCTGCTGAACATGATCGTTTCATTCTACAGAACAGTGACTTAAACAAATGACTGGGCAGAAGCTGCTGCAATTTGAGTATAGACCGTTTCTTCTGCCCCTCTAAACATCTGAATAAGAATCTGTTCGTTCAGGAATTTTCCGGCTGAATACTTCATGTTCTTATCTGTTTTTAATACTAGCTTCATTTATTGGAAAATGAATATGCACTGAACACTATTTCATGAAACGTGACAATGAGGGAATTATTTACACATCAGAAGTACTCCTAGTTATCTTAGAAAATACCCAACAGCAAGGTGGCTTTTGGAATATTTTCGTTTAGTTATATTCGCAGAATTCCTGGCGTATAGCTGATCCTCTCCTTGCCATTCGCAATAGTTTTAGTGCTTTTTAACATCAGTCTAATGAGGTGTATATATCTAACAAATCTAAACTGAAACAACTCACTTTTCACTACACTTCCAGCTGGAATTCATGATCAGCAGAGTACACTCCAGGCTGGGCGTGAGGACAGGTACCTACTGATGACATTGGATGATGCTTAGGGAATTGGTGGAAGTTTGAGTTGACTGGCAACTGGATTTCGTCCCAGTTTCTGAGTGGTATATGAGTTCACTTTGTAACCTGAAGATCCCGAATTCAATCCCCGATGGCGTTACGGGTGCACACTGCTGAAAGCCCCAAACTATGACAAAACAGCCATCCACTACTCCATAGTTTAGAATGGCTGTTTGACTGAAGTCAGTTCTTGATCAAAACTGAGATTTTAGTTTGAGCTAAATCACTCAGAATAAATCATGATGCGTTTCCTCTTTAACCGAACACAACGATCATTTTTGATTACTTTGATCTAACTAGCGAACATTACTGCCTAGAATGGTGGCCACATTAAAAACCTGACTGATAGAATTCAGTCCACACCAAAAAAAGGACTAGACACATCACACTAGTTACTAGT
This sequence comes from Trichobilharzia szidati, assembly GCA_944472155.2. Taxonomy (NCBI): domain Eukaryota; kingdom Metazoa; phylum Platyhelminthes; class Trematoda; order Strigeidida; family Schistosomatidae; genus Trichobilharzia; species Trichobilharzia szidati. The sequence continues at coordinate 30,156,581 of OX235271.1, read as the reverse complement.
GTCCAGTCAAAATATCTACTACAGTCCTACAGGAGGTCAATCGCTAGCCCGAATAGGTCAGTGGTAACTTCTCTGACTGCAGCACTGGGTGACGCGGGTTCGAATCTCAGAAGGGGCATGAGTTCCTTCAAGGTTGCAGATACGCCTTGCTGACTGGTGAGTGTCAAAAAGCATGAAACCTAGGTCCAAGGCTTCCTGCCGATTGCCTCCAACCATCTAATATCATCGAATTACCGTTTTAAGTCAGTGGCTAGCAGATATTCATATCTGCTATATAGTATATAGTATCTTACAATTATTATTATCATTATTTAAACCAAACTTTAAACAAACTTTTATCGGTTTCAGTGTGTTTCAGCGCTTTATACTCCATGGGTATGGCAACTTAAAATATTTTATGCAGAAAAATTTGAACTAAATTCACCGTTGATTCATCTCATGCTGGTATAATTCATGCTTGACTACTTACTTAGCGATGACCACACGAGTTTACTGAATTATAAAAGTAATAAATAAATTAATTAATATCACCTGCTGTGTTGCCAAAACTTTAGTAATCTGATCCTTAAATAAAAAAAGAAAATCTATTGGTAATAATAAAATGTAGGACTAAATAACTTGGTTGATTATTGTTAGTTATTGTTGTTATCACTAGTGCTGATGATGGCGTTGATGATGTTACTTGATTATAATGAGGTGTTTCAGATATTAAGGTTAAATAAATAACTAAACTACTAGTCAATCAATGTGGTATTATTTTGCACTGTGTTCTTATCACTGGCGTCCTTTGATGCCTGATGAACACTTACTGGTATCACCTATATAATAGATAAATTAGAACAAATCAACCAAGATAAAATTTGTGCTAGTAATCGAATGAACAGTAAATGAACACTTGTGATGAATAAGCCTTGGTTATTCGTGAAATTACCCATTGAAGGAATTATCAAGTTATTATTATTATAATTCCCTTGGTTTCCCAGTAAAACGTAGGGTTTCAACAGAATATCTCCATTTGATCCGATTGTCTGCAGTCATCTTTAGCTGGCTAAGGGATAACCCATAAGATTTAATCTCCTCCTCACAAGATCTCCTCCATGTCACTGTTCGGCAGACACCCAGCTCGTTGTTTCCCATTCAGATTCCACTCAAGCGATGGTCTGAAGCAAGATTGCACTGAGCGGTCTACTCGGAGTGTGTCAAATCTATCTCAATTTCCGTCTGGATATCTGTAGGGCAACAGTTTCTTGGTTAAGTTGTCGGAGTTCAGTGTTGCTTTCTTATCTTTTCTGGATGGTCATTTCCTGTATTCACTATCGAGGCAGCAAAGGTAGCTGTCAATTAAAGTTTGAGGCCTGTTCGAAAATTTATTGAGTAAAATATATTGCATCAGTGGTTCAGCAGTTGAATTCCCACCACCTAAGCACTTGCTATGCGGTTAGATTCCCAGCCAATTTACTCCTACGACTCATCTATCCCGGTAGCAAGCCCTGTAATGACGGAACGTAGGCCTTGAGGCTAGCATTTATTTATTTTAATTTATTTTATTATAGCTTGATTCCACACAGTGTTCTGGTACAAGTATGAAATTTTCAGCATGTGATATCGGTAGCCCAAATTTAGCAGGCCGACCATAGATATCAGGTGTGTGCCGGCGGGGGATTGAACCTCAGACCATGTGCATGATCGGCGAGAGTCCTAACCGCTGTCCCACCACCGTAAAAAGCTTCAAAACCACAAGCCTGAAACACTATTTTCTATTCGGAAAACACAAAATGAAAAAGTGAAATATTCAGAAATCACTATCCAAGTGAAAATGTACATCACTGGCTTAGGCACTTGATTTTAAGCCAAATGGTCATGTGTTCGAGCCTCACTCCTCCTAAGTCCTCGTGGACACCTGCTTAGTATCATTAAGCCTGACACAATAGGTGTGTTCGATATATCGGTCCTGGTTACTCGCTTTCAAATAATTGAACCAGGTTGAAAGTACACCGAATGATAACCTCAGTTTGTGAACATTAAATTTAGAGGACCGAAATGTTGCGTGTAGTCAACGACGGCACTGACAAAATACATTCTTTTCATAAAATCTTAGAACAAGACATTTGATGATTTATGGGAACTGCTGAATAAGTCAAGGAATTTTCCACAAAAACGTGGGTTTATGGAAACGTCCTACTTCACAGTGATCGCAGAATGTCACTGCGACGTCTTGATAAATTTCCTACTTAATACCTTCCATATTTATCTTCTAAATTGACTGCTTTACTTTACATCGTATGTTAACCTGTTTCTCCTAGTTAATTTTCATGGTGTATATTGTGAAAACGAGACAGTTAACAAATTCCAAAAAGGTGGAGAACATCTTTGGCCCAGATGTATGTTTTCAGTGTGTTTGTGTTTTCCTAACGGAATGGTAGAAGTACGGAGCATCTATTGTCTTCCAGGATAGTATATTCAGTACTAAATTCAATGTAAAGTAGGCTGTTTAGTTCACATAGAAGATCACATACAAATTTCTCTTCTATAAATCTGAATAGAGACAGAAGAAAGATTGATGCAGAATAATATGGATACACTCTATTTCGTCGCTTCTTGTCAGCTGCGTAAACCAGATAATATTTAATAAAATCAGTTATAATACAATTTCGGTGGACTTGATTACGCATCAGACTGTACGTGGGAGGGAAGAGACAGGAATACACTGGACCACCAGTGTAAGGTCAATCAGTTCTTTAAATGGGCCAGAAACTTAGCCAGTTGGATACAAAAAACATTTCGAACAAACTACAGAATTTTATCAACAGCTGCCTTCGCTGGATCCATACTGAAGATCAAATGACATGACAGAAAGAATTAGCAACAAGAAACTCTGTAGTGGAGCAAACCAACCAAGAGCCGATTGCTCAACAAATATCTAGGATAAAATGGAGATGAATTGGGCATACATTGAGGGGGCCGTCAAATGACATCGCACGCCACGCTATCGTTCGATAGAAACCCTGACATGAAGAGACGAATGAGTTGTTGGTGCGAGGATGACATGGATGAGATCGTACAAAGAGCAGGTGAAAGCTCGGCGATTCCGGATCGAGCTGAGCATCCAACAGGACAGAGTGAAGATGTGTTGTTGAAGCCCGAATGTTCCACTCAAAACCCAACGGAATAATAATAATAAATGATGAGGTTATCCCGGATTATGAGTACATATATATGAACAATTTTGTCGTTAGGGTGATGATAATTTGGTGATTAGTTTTAAATTAGACATAAGAGAAATCAATGATCTGATCTCAAAAGATTGGACGATCAAAATGTTTGTGTACACGAAGTCGATTAAGAAGATGATAGTGTAATTCAAAGGATGAAAAATCAAGTTTATTATGAAAGTCAGTAGAAAAATGAGGAAAATTAAGTAAGTAAATGCTCCCAATAGTAGCACTGAAAATAATTAACAGATGCAACAGTCCAAGTATATTTGGGTTTGCTGAGGCTATCCATCATCATGAAACGACTGAAACCTAGCCTATGCGCTTAAAAAGAATCTATCGTGAAACTTCAATTACCCAGGTTACTCCCACCAAAGTAACTCTTTATCTTCTCACTTCATCATTTTTTCTCAACCCTCTCTTCCCATTTTTGCTTGACTTCCATATTCTATTTGATTTTTGATCTACAGAATTCTACACGCTGTATTAAATCATCATCTACTAAGTCGACTCGGTACACACAAAAGCTTTAATATTCTAATCTTATGAGGTCAGATCTCTGCATTTTATTATCTCTGATTACGGAATAGTCACTGACGTATCACCACTCTAACGAAGGAAAGTATTTATTTGCGTGAGAAACTTCGCCTATATATATGTGCTCATAATATGAGGTAATCTTATCATCCTTATGTTTTATCTCACTTTGACTACCTTACAACAATCTTTACTGGAGGATTGATTCACGATGAATAACGACATGTATATTAAAACTGCGTCATAACTGATTTCATTAAATATTATCGGGTTTACGCAGCTGACGAGAGGGCGATGAAATAAAGTGGATCCATATTATTCTTCACCAATGTTTATTCTATCCCTCTTCACAATGAACATATTGTCCAGAAGGACAATAAAAGCTTCATAGATAAACCAGTCAACTGAGGGATGTTAGGAATACCTTAAACAGTTAATATTTACCTTTCATCCACTGGGACTTTACCATATATATAACCTTTGTCAATCTTAAGATATAAACGCATTTTGCAAAATGGTTTATTTGCAGCCAGTGACAATAGAAAACCTACTATATATCCAACTATAAAACATTTCTTCTATTCGAACAGGTGGTTAGACTGGTAGCACTGTGATTTCCGAGTATGCAAGAGTAGAATTTGGGCTTTGTGGTGGATTTGTTGAAGGCAGTTAATCTTGACTTTTTACATTTTCCGAGGTCTGTAAAAGCTTAACAAAATCTACCAGTATTCCAAATCGTTTTTTCAACTTTCTGATGAGAAATTTCAGAATATCGAGGAGAGCAATAGAAAGAGTCTAAATAACTTTCAGTGAAAGAAGCAGCAATTTTGTTTGTATAAATAAAAGTCGAAAATCGAAAAGCTTAGACTTTCGCGGCACGACAGTCCATATTCCTGCTGCTGTTGATTCTGTCATGATGTAATATACGTTTGTTTGATATGGTTAACATCGGTTGATTTTTGCACACTGATCCGTATATCTTATTCATATTTTTGAATTCCCCTTGGCATATCGGATTTCTCAACAACTTGACAGAAGAACTAGCGAAGACAGGAGTTCAGGTTAATATAGCGAAGACGAAGGTAATGAAGACAACCAACTACTGAGAACAACAACAAGCATTTATCACTATCGAAGGAAGAAATTCGAAAGAGGTTGCTTACTTCACTTGACTAAGAAGCATTGCTGCAACTATAGGTGGCGTCGGTGGCATAGCGGTTAGGACGCTCGCCGACCATGCACATGGTCCGGGGTTCGATCCCCGGCCGGCGCACTCCTTTACCTCGCTAAGCCAGAACTAAAAAGCTGGCTAAGAGGTAAGGTTGGGCATGAATGAGGCTAGCAACCTCATCCTGTAAAAATAAACGCTGCTACAGAAACTTCAAGCCTCTAGCTTGAAGCCCTATGTTCCACTGGGAACGTGAAGGAATTAAAAAAAAATAGGTGGAACGGATGAAAACGTCAAAACCAGAATCGGAAAGGCAAATTTCATTTTGAACACTCTGAAATCAGATCGAAAAAATCCTCACCAGTCAGCATATGGAACAAGATTCGGATTTTCAACACAAATGTTAAGTCAGTTACTTCTATATGGGTCAGAAACTTGGCTCACGCATCATGAAAAGCATTTGCAGCAGACTTCAGACTTTCATCAGCAGCTTTCTTCTCTGAACACTGAATACCAGATGGACTGAAGTAATTAGCACCAAGTAACACCGGGGAAGATTCAATCAGGAATCTGTTGTTCCACATATATGTGAAAATAAATAGAGAAAAGTTGAACATACGCTAAGAAGACAGTTGAGTGTTATCTCGTGTTAGGCAGAGCCTCGAGTGGAACATGAATGAGCAACGACAAGTTGGGTGTTTGTCTGGGAGTGATATGGAGGAGGAAATGAGAGCTTATGAGCAATTGCTTAGCCATCTAAAAAAGATGACTGCAGACAACCAGATGAAATGGAGATATTCTGTTGAAACTGGATGTTCCACTTGGAACACAAGGGAATCATTATAATAATATAATATCTGACTTTATCAATTAGCTTCAGTTTGGTAAATGAGCTTTTTGAACAGACGCCTCAATAATGCCATGACTAGGAACTCATAGTGGCTAATAGCAGACTCCACGAATCGTGTTTCGCTCCATTTTTCGACTGGTACGCTAGACGTATCTCCCCCAGTGAATAATGGTGTTCGCATACAGATTTAGAAGTTTGTAGTGTAAGTGCATCTACGTGCTCTAACGAAACGAGAGTCCCAAAATCTACTACTGGCCACAAGTCATATACGTACAAATTTGCTGATCTTCCTGCTTCGTATCTTAACTGAAATTACAAGAGGAATTCCAGAATCGATGGTTTAATTTCTACAGGGTTGGATTGTTAGCCACACACCCAACCTTCCTTTTTTTCAGGGTTCATTACCTAGTTAGGTGAGATAAAAGAATGCGTCTGCCGGGAATTGAACTACGTATCATGTGCGTAATGGACGAGTATTCTACCACCGATCCACCAAGGTACCTCACTGTGCGTAATTTGCGAGTAGTAAATTCTATTCTACATCAATGCTATATGCAACCGAGAAAAGGGAGTTCTATCTTACTAATGTCATGTAGAGAGACTATTGGTGGTAAGGAATCATACATAACTGATTGACATTTAATAATTAATAATTATTTATATATCACCGGTATTCTTAATTACATTTTCTTCTTCACTTCATCAACTGTGTATAAAAGAAACGAATTTTTAGAAATCTACTGTTAAAATATGCGTTCAGCAGACACAAAAAAGGATATTAAAAGAGAATTATGCCCCGAATTTAATAATTTTTCATTAAAAAAGAGAGAGAAACAGTCGAATTCATTCAAGTTTATGATGATTATTTGAGAATATATTGAAGAATAATAACAATAATAGGAGGAAGAATGTAAACATTTTCATGTGTTGACCAGTATGTAGTTTACTCCACTAATTTGTCCAAATAAGATGATAATTTAAGCTATTCTAAAGATACCTATGAAAAGTAACTGTAGTTTACTTGCATATGTATGATTTATGTATGCTATCAAGATTTATCACCTGTCTGCAAGATTATGAAAAATGTTCTGGAACTAGAAACTTGAATGTCTTGGTGTTTTTGTTGTAGCTATTTTGAAGTTCCTATTGCAAGATAATACTTTACCTAAGGCTCCGTCTCCGTTATCATGTTTGCTCCTAACATAAACGTTCCGATAATGCCATGAGATTAACTTTATTTTATCTGGTTGTTGGTAGCTAGTAGTGAAATCCAGGACATGTGTTTCATCCTGATTTGGACCCATCAATCGGATGGACCTGCTGCCGCTTTTGTAACCTCTAGTCATAGTAGTTTATACCATTACTCACCTAGGAGTCAAGTAAATCCAGGTGATATGTGCTTAAAAGGATTATAAACGTGCATGCACTGCTAGACACAACCAACCAAGTTATACGAAGATGACCGGCCACTTTGAACTGTGTATTATGGAAACGGTGAATGTAATTTCACTTGATAAGGGGTTTGTTTCTTATATTAAAATCGACTTTCACTTGTGCTGGATCCAGAAGTATTTATAAACGGTATCAATATATGTCTTAATTTCTTATCTGAGACATTATCAAGTCTGTGTTGAGGCTTGGTGTTCACTTCTCATTAACATATGCTATTTCAAAGCGAAAATCAACAAGTTGGCAGGATAAGCAGTGAAGATAGGAAATTAAATGAACGTAGAGAAGACACAGGTGATGAAAATACCCCACAACCAACAACAAGAAGCATTAATTGACATCTGTGGGAGAAATGCAGTGGAGGTTATTTCTTTCATTTATCCAGGCGGCATCACTTCAACTCTCAGGCGGTATAGACGAAGATATCATAGCCAATTAGGATAGGGTAAGCAAGACAGACCTTTATTAATTTGAAGTCAATGTGGATGTCTACTGCACTAAGCATAAAGAATAAGATATAGATTTTCGGAACTGATTTCAAATCACTGTTTCAAAGTGGTTTAGAGAACTAACGCACCACCGAAAGCATTTCTTATAGGTTGTAATCCTTCACCGACAGCTGTCTTATATCTATACTGAAGATCAGAAACCCAGCCAGAAAAGATTAGCAACAAGAAACTCTGGTAATTGACGAATCGAGAACCTATCAACCACTAAATATGCAAAACGAAATGAAGATGTATTGGACATACGCTGAGGAGACTGCTGAATGATATAACGCACTAAACCCTTCATTAGAACTCGAATAGAAAACAGTGAATCGTACATTCCAGAATGACCCAAGGGAGATGGTATGGAAAAGTGATGAAAGCCTATAGTCAGTCATGGAGCCGATTAAAAAACACTACACAGAACAAAATGGAATGGAACCAAAGAGAGGAATAACAATAGTAATAATGTTAATAAATCCATCTAATATCTGTCCTTTCTTGTCATGTTGAGAACTTTTAGTTTATATGCTTATCTTGTTAGGTATTGAAGTAGATATGATAGAGAGGATTTGTAGCTCAGGTGGATGATTTTGATATGGTTGTGTTCTCTGAGCTGGATAGTTGATTTACGAAGCTTTCATCACCCTACTAGGTGACATCTTCAGCGCATACTTCAATTTGAAGTGAGCTCTTAGATTTCCCCACGAGTTTATTAATCATCTCTCCTGGTGGGTGACCTTGGACGTGATTGGTTGTTTTTGTGTGTTTTCACACCTTCTAGGTTACTTGTATTGTAACTCATTGTTTCTTTGACTCGAACTTTGACCCTTTGTGTGTGAGGTTTCTTTCTTATCGGTTGATAAATTTTGTCTATTTCGATGTGTCTATTGATTGATGATTCGCTAGAATGCCAAGCTTCTAAAGATTCTCTAGAATTCTTGTTGTTTCCTCTGTCCGATATTTGGACTTTGTCCCAGTCGAATTGATGTCCATGGTTGTCTGTATGTAGTGAGATGAGGGAGTGGATATCATGTCTTTTGACAACTAGCTTATGATCATGGATACGAAGACTTTAACTGATGTTAGTTTGTTAGCTAAGCTGAAATCAATCAAATCCCTGTAGATAAACACTTGGAATTTCTCATTCTTGGAGTTCAGAAGAGACTATGTAATCTGAATAGTAACATTATAAGATACAAATATCCTACGTCTTCGTATCCACGAACATAAGCTAGCCGTCAAAAGACATGATATCCACTCCCTCATATCACTACATACAGACAACCATGGACATCAATTCGACTGGGACAATGTTCAAATATTAGACAGAGGAAACAACAAGAATGCTAGAGAATCTTTAGAAGCTTGGTATTCCAGTGAATCATCAATCAATAGACACATCGAGATAGACAAAATTTATCAACCGATAAGAAAGAAACCTCACACACAAAGGGTCAAAGTTCAAGTCAAAGAAACAATGAATTACAATACAAATAACCTAGAAGGTGTGAAAACACACAAAAACAACCAATCACGTCCAAGGTCACCCACCAGGAGAGATGATTAATAAACTCGTGGAGAAATCTGAAAGCTCACTTCAAATTGAAGTATGCGCTGAAGATGTCGCTTAGTAGGGCGATGAAAGCTTCGTAAATCAACTATCCAGCTCAGAGAACACAACCATATCAAAAGGTATTGAAGTGCAGATAAATGCATTTATTGCCCTTGGAAATTCCTATTAGACTTTTATACTTAACTAACAACTATCCGGAAGTTTTGGTATGCAACGTCTCCTAGTAACTCGAAACTATTAATTCCTATTTTATGAGAGAGAAAACAGGCATAAAAACCTCCAACAGTGAAGTAGGCTTCATTTATTTTCTTCTTAACAAGTCAGCTGAATCGATATATACACAGTTTTCTTTTCACATACACTCAAGAAAAACAAATTTACTACGATTCATTCATCCCTCCATCCCTCCATCTATCCATCCATTCGTTGATGTATCTTTCTATCGAAGTAATAATAACTGTGCACTTTATACAAATGAAAATTATCCCTACATAATGTGGTCTATTTGCCCATTTGTATTCGCCAGATTATTATTATTATCTCAATCATCGATATATATATATGTATGTATATGTTTCTTCTACTGCTTACCTGTTTTCCAATTTCTCCCGTTTTTCACTGTTTCAGTTTTGTTTTTTATCTTTTGCATATTTGAATGCCTCTGTTTTCGTTTCCTTGTGTGCTGTGTGTGCATGTAGTTAGTTGTATATCTCATTCCATAAGATAAACAAAACGCAGTGATACTCTGAATAGTTAAGAATCATTTCTAGAAATCTCGATGATAATAATAATCATAATAATAATGATCATATAAAACGAAGAATGAAAACAGAAATAAATTATAAGCACCTGTATTTATATTTATTCACATTTATGCCTATATGATGCCTATATTAGTGATACTGTTTACTTGTACAGAGATGAATGAATAAGCCTAGATTAGAAGTGTATATATATATATATAAACATAAAGTATAAAGCACATATTATATTGTTTAGAAGTGCAAATAAATATATATTATTGAAATATAAAGATAAATATTCTATAACAAAGGAACAACACACAAAGATAAGCAAGCCTGTTCTCCCACTCTCCCACTCTCTCTGTACTCTAGTTTATGCCTCAGTGTGTCACTCCTCAGTAGTATCCCGGTGAATAATCTCATCATTACCTGTTAGTATGTGTATTGAATGACAATTCTTCAACGTTGATGATGATGAAGGGAAAAGTAACGTCACCTACTTGACTATCAACAGGCGGATTATTGAATCAAATATATGTGTGTGTGTGCACAGAACACATGAACACACGAAAAAGAAAGCAAGGTATTGTTTTGAAGTTCACATTTGCAATAATAATAATAATAAAAAAACTGTCAAATACTGTTAATACATAAATAAATAAATAAAAACAAAAATAAACATTTCACGAATAAAAATGAAAGGAAAAGAAGAAAGATACCGAAAAGGAGAAGTGAACAATAGCTTAGCATAAAACAGTAAAAAAATATTTGCTGACATTCTCGAAGGGTCTAGATGTGTGAGGGTGTATGCGACATTGAATCATTTAGAGAAAACTGTGCTTAAACAGTATTACTTCAACAACAAAAGGGAAACTAATTTATGTGAATTATTTTCACTTCTAATCACTAAAAGGCATAATTCAATAATCGCGTGAATTATAATAACTTGGTAACTTGTTCACGAGAAGACAGGGATATCCTGGACCGACGTGAGGAATCTAGAAGACCTGGATTTCGCCTGTGGATGATTTATGTTTGATGTCACACAAAATCGAAGACTTACAAACGAAATCCGACAAACTGGTCGAAGAAGCAGCAAAGACAGGACTCCAGGTGAACATAGACAAGACGGAGGTCATGAAAATAACCAACCAACAACAACAACAGCAGCAACATCCAGCGCCAATCACCATCAACGGGAGGGATTTGAAAGAGGTTACTTCATTCACTCATCTAGGGAGCATTGTCTCAACTACAGGCAGGTGGAACGGACGAGGATGTCAAATCGAGCGAGAATCGGGAAGGCGAGAAACACATTCATCAACCTGAAACCAATCTGGAAGTCTTCGTCACTCACTCAGCCTGCATCAACAACAAAATTCGGATTTTCAATACAAACGTCAAGTCAGTCAGTTCTTCTATACGGATCAGAAACTTGGCCAATGTGTCACAAAGAATATTTCCAGCAGCCTGTTGCAGACCTTTATCAACAACTGTCTTCGCTGGCTCTATACTGAAGATCAGATGGCCGCCGGAAAGAATCACCAACAAGAAGCTATGGGAACAAACAAAACAGGAATCAATCACTCAACAAATATGCAGAAGAAAGTGGAGATGGATTGTACACTCGCTGAAGAGGCCGTTGGGTGACATCGCGCGTCAGGCCAGTGCTCGAGTGGAACCCGAAAGGGAAGCGGCGAGTGGGACGTCCGACGGTGACATGGAGGAGATCGTGTGAAGAGGAGTTGAAACAGTATGAACTAATATGGATGCAGGTGAAAAGTACAGGAGAAGACAGAAGCAAGTGGAGGCGTGCAGTTGAAGCCCTATGTTCCTCTAGGAACCCAAGGGAATAATAAGAATATGTTGCCGGTTGATTCTTTGCTTACTTATCCTGTCTGGACAGATATCTGGTGTTCGGTATTGACAGAAGGAAATGGTCGTCCCATAAAATTCTGCAGTAGGATTTTGAAAATGCTTCCGTGATGTGTTAAGTCCCTGAACCATGTGAAAGCAGTAATTTCACATTAGTCTTCGAAATGCGAATTTGTTTCTTTATACCAAGTGCTGTAATGTGGATCTCCACATTGATTTCAGAGTAACAAAGGTCTATCTTGCTTCTCCGATCCTGACATTCCAATTCTTGCCACCTGCAAGACAATTCCTTCCAAGTTTAGAAGTGTTCAGCACAGTGCATCCACAACCTGATAGAGGATTGGGTCCAAAACTTTCAGCTTATGAAGTTGGCCCACCGAAAATTCGGGTAATGTGAAGAAATTCGATGTCTCATACATTCTAACGTCCGCTAAATGAAATTATGACGATTTGATACAACATTTGCAGATCTATTCATCCCATTTCAAATGCTTAAAATACCCATAAAAATGTTTAAAAAGAATGGTTAGTGAACAAAGAATATTCTTTCCGATAACTCCTTCATCATCAGGTCCCATAGTTATATATACATAGCAGTGAATCAATTAGTGTTATTAACAACAATAATGTTGTTTAAATAACATCGAATCAATAATAATATCAATGGATTACAGTTCACTAACATCAAGATAAGAATACACTGAATATCGAAAAAATTAGAAAAGATAATTATGTAAATTCATAAATTTATAGTCTCCGCTGAAGCCCAGAGCAGTGGTAGAGGCTGAACTTGCTTCTTTTGCACACAGAGCACCGGTCGTGTAGATTCCTCAACTGACAGGTGAGGTACCTAGATTAGCCACTTCTAATTGTATCCATCAATTCAACTGCGCTTGTGGGGTGAATTATATTGGCCGTTTATCTAGGAACTTGATTTTTCGTGCTTGCTCAGGAACATCTACCAGTGTGGCCAAATAATGGTGTAGTAAAAACTATCAACAGTTCGATATTAGACCACCTGGTCCAAACTGGCCACAAAGACAGCTTTGAAGAATCCTTCTCTACCATCTACCGAGTACCAAATAAATTGCCAAAAGCATCCAGGTACCGCATACACCAAACAGCAGAGGCTATCGCTATTCTCCTTAAACAACCGGTGCTCTGTATAGAGAAGAAGCAAGTCCAACCAGTCACTACTGCTGTTTTGACTATAAATTCATGAATTTACATAATTATCTTTCCTAGTTTTTCCGATATTCAGTGTATGGTTATGTTGATGCTATCGAACTGTAATCCAATGATATTATTATTGATTCGATGTTATTTAAACAATATTGTTGTTGTTAATGACACTAATTCACATACCATTATGCATATATAACTGTAGAAGCTGATGAAGTATCGGAAAGAATATTCTTTGTCCAGTTACCATCCCACTGCAAATAAAATCATGTTTCCACCTATCAGCACATCCTGAATTATTTCAGAGTACTTATAAAAACGTTTTAGCTGACTGAAGCTGAAAAAGAACAAATAATTTTGCAAACCATACTGTGTTTTGTCCTAATCTCATCAACTGGTTACAGTAGGAGAACTTGGTGCTTTAGGTAACTGAATCTTATTGTCGCATTATCAGCTTGATATAGGCCATGATGGTGACAACGCAAATTTACTGAAAGTAGTTATTGAAGAACATTGTTCAATCTATGGTCTAACAGTTAATCTAACAATTCATTGAGAAGTTTCAGCTTTGGTATCACATTTTTCGTTTTTTCTGATTGTATTAATTCTTTATAAGCAAGAATTAGTTGCCATCAAGGTTCATTTAGCTTCAATTTGTTTTTATTCTCTCCGTTACCTTTTTGATAATTTATGAAGATGATTATTTTCCAAATCTTGAATCATTTTGCTTAGTTTTCATGTTTTTTCTCATTCCTTTGTGTTTCAAGTGGCATTTAGGTTTTTTAAGCTCCTAGTTTTAAAGTTTCAGTTGCTATGGTGGTTTATTTAATAGGTGAGGTTTTTGACCTCACAACCAATATTCCCTCTTTCCCTGACTTCTTATGGGCTAGTAAACTAGGAAAGATTTAGAAGTGGTTCAGCTGGGAATCGAACGCTATCTTACTCTAGCTAATCATCACTTACGAAAGGTGAATACTTTAAATTCTTCAGAATAGACATCTGAACGTTCTCTAGTCATTTTCATTAATAATCTGTACAACAAACCACTAGATCTTCTAATAACACTATAAAAATCTGCAGGCAGTTAATAATATCTCAGAAAATTAAGGTTGTTCCTGTCGAATATGTTTCTTACATAACTTTAGGAGGCAAAAGCATAAACAACATTTAGGGGGTTTAATTGTCATAGTGTTTATGCTGATTAAAGTAAGTTTGATGTATATTTATCCTAAACTGTATCCAGTTTATTTTGCTACATCAATGTGGGAATTCTTCCCATGGGAAATATCTGACTTTATTACTAGACAGTATAAATACTTAGCACCTCTTAAAAGCTCATTACATGGTTAACTGTATAATTATTAGATTAATATAAAAGACAATGAGGTCATAAAATCGACACTTGAAATTTGCATAGCTCTACCGTTTAAATGTAGGACCTACAGCCATATTTCACTGAAGAAGATAATGAAAGAAGCTCTCAAATGTCCAGATAGTAAAAGAACCTAAACCTAGCTCTGATTCCAGAAGAATAATCCGTGGCTCATAATACTGTGCGCAGTAACCAATGCGAGGAGATCAGAAAGCGGATTGGAGATACGAGAATCTTTAATTTCTTCATCAACACTAAAGTACAACAGGGTTACAAGGCAAATAGTCTGATCGTTTGTCTCCAATCTTCTAACAACCAGTATTTGATGAGACAACGGCCGACATTAATGTTTCCCACCAAATGGAGAACAGTTCGCATAAACAAACCATATGTTGCTCATCCAGTATTCACCAACATTGACTGAAGCTGTTCAGTTAAATTCTTTGTCTTTAATACTGAGTTAGACTAATTTTGAAACAAGAGCAGTCATCACAAAAGGAAGTCAGAATAACACTAACATATATTTTATTGCAGTTTAAACCACATACACACTATACTACCTACACCTATTTACTCCTCTATATGTGGCAACAACAATAATGTTTCATTTATTGTCAAGATTAGTGTTAATCCATTACAGTGTAGGGTGACAAAAATCCTGAACTATATTGTTCAATTTATAGTTCAAATCTGAAAATAACAGTCAAACAAGTATGCACACGTAAACACTGACTTTATATCAGTGTTAAAGGTTTGGATACTGTTCGTTGTGCAGATTGCTGAAGATCACAACGATTTCAGGATAGTGAACGCCTGACTTACTTTGCCGATCATGTCTGTCTTTGACATCCTCACCTGCGCAACATGTGTAAATAACTTCAACATCTTTCAACTTTACCGCAAATACAGATTTCACTGAGGGGTATTTGGTCGACAGACTTCAGTAATCTGTAGAACAGTAATAGAGTGATTGGGATTAGAAACATTGAGATATCCTTGTGAACTCTTGTTAACACTATTCAACGAAATAAATACATCCCGCTTCAATAAGAATATAATATTGGTATATATTAGCATATACTGTTATATATATTTGTAGAAATCTTCGGGTAAAATTAAACATCGAAAACAGTAGTATAGTTAGTAAGAACAGACCCTGGTGGGTGCGTACTGATGAAGAGTCTCAAACTATGAAGAAACAGCTGTCCAGTGCTCCCAGGTTTTCCAATAGTTCTCTAATTGATGTCGGCTCATGAAGGAATCCTACAAACAATCAAAGAACGCATTAGTAAACTTCTCTATTTTCTTCTTTCTGAATTTTTACTTTCGTAACTCGAATAGATAAAATTTCTGAAAATAAGTTAGGATTATATTATTTAATCATTTTCTTCCTGGAATCAGTCAGAATTTCAGCGCTTATGTACAGACAGTGAATTTATACGCATCAGACGCTTGATGCATCACCAAAAGCATTTCGAACAGCCTTCTGATAGCTTTCGTCAATAACTGCATCCCTCCGCTCGATACCGATGCTGGTCAGAAAGGATAAACACGCAACAACGAACTCTGTTAACAAACCAGCCAACAACACATTGAACAACGAAAATACGGGGACAAATAGACATTTAAGTGACATTACACGCCGGAATTTATAGCTGAAGCCAAGTGCAAAGTGACGAGTAGGGTGTACATCTGAGCGTGACACGGAGATTATCATGTGAGGAGTAAATAAAAAATTGTCTGCAGTCGTGGAGCCATTTGAAAGGAATGGGAGATAAATCAGTGGTACAAGGATGTACCATTGAAGTCTTATGCTCCCCCATGGAACCAAAGAATTAAAACATGTATATTAATGACCGTGAATCAATAAATAGTTTTAATGATCATCTAATATTACAATTTTTTATAGAAACTGATATTTATACAATACAACTACTTCAATCTATCCACTTGTCTATCATATTGTAAATGGGAAAAAGATATTGAAGGGAATACTGTGTAATATAATTACACCTGTATTCCATCATCTGAGTAATGTGAATACAATTACGTCTATGCAAGGATAATGAAGATTTTGACGCATGACATATGGTTAGTTACATCATAAAGAGAACGTTCAAGGGAATAGCCTAAATTGATGTATGGAATAAGTGTTGAGAGGATTTTTTTCACATTCGCAACAACATATAGTGTCCATTAATACAGAATAAGTGTGTAAACGATTTATATATTCCGAAATAATGGAGAATAAATTTATACATTCATACCACTTTGCATATTTATGATTAATAAGGAAAAGAATTAGAAGAAATGGAATGAATTCATTCATCATGTGATTCAGGATATTTTTATAGGCTTATAAGTTTTTATTGAACGAATGAATTTTATTGTAAACAGCATTCACATCAAGACAACTATGTTTATTATTATTATTTTTTATTCTTTTGCGTTCCGAGTGGAACATGGGACTTCAAGCTTTAAGGTTTACAGTTTCAGTAGCAGCGGTATTTTTCTTACAGGGTGAGATTGCTAGCCTCACGTCCAACCTTCCCAATTTACATGACTTACTACTGGCTAAATGACGTTCAGGTGAGCATCTGCCGAGAATCAGACCCCGGAACACGTGCACCTTTGGCGAGCATTTTACCAGTGGGCCATCGACGCACCCTGATCAGTATTACTATTATATTATTATTGTCAACATTTATTAGTTGCGATCCAAGCGAAATATTAGGCTTCCCTGGCATATCTCCATTTCAATCGGTTCTATGTTCGAGAAATAAGGATAAACTACCTAATTTCGCCTCTTCTATGTATGTCTACCAGTTTGACTGCAGATGCGGAGCCAGCTACATTGGGCGTACAATTAGGCAGTTTCATCGTCGTATTTCTGAACATCATCCAGCGTGGTCAAGCAAGGGACACACAAGATCTATTCGTAGTTCTATTTTAGCACACCTTGTTGATACTGAGCACAAGGTTGATGTGAATACTGCATTTAAAATTATTTAGCGCATTCCGACTAATCTTAACTTTGCTCTGCGAGTTTGTCTTCTACAGACAGCTGAAGCAATCGGAATCCACCAGAAGAAACCAAGCCTATGTGTACAGAAGAAATTTGTACAGCCACTTTCCTTACCGTGGCCATCGTTACAAGAGAGGACTACGTCGCCCCCTCCCCCTATTAAATTATAATTGTCCAAATTATTTTATTTTTATTTTGACCACTTCATCTTTAACTACGTGTTATTCTTGTAAAATTTATTTATTCTACCCATTTCTACTTTTTAAATGTGTATTGATTTTCTGCGTTAATTATCAACCCATTGACATTTTGACACTGTTTTATTATTGTTAACAAACATATCACCACTTGTTTGGTAAATTGTTGTGTATTGTAAAAATGCTATATATATTAGAGTTGAGCCAGAGAAGAGGATCTAATTGAAAAGTAAATATTTCTTCGCTCAATCTTTCTGTTTTTCAATCGGTTCTCTCCCATCAACTGTCCCAACAACTGCCCAATAGCTTTTACGTAGTCTTCACACGATCTTCTCTGTGTTAACTTTGAACCCACAACCAACCCAGCGCTTTCTTCTGAAGAGGAAATATAAACATAGATTCACTTAATCCAGAAGGTTTTATGGTTTCCATTGTCAGTGCTCATGTTTTTTACAAAGCTACACTAATTATAAAATACTGGGAACTCAAAATGCAATCACTATTAGCTTTGTCCTGGATTGACACTGTCCAGTACACAATAGTCATCACTGTATGAGATACTAACTGCCCAGGTGATCTTATTCGAGGGATGTTTTTGTTAGGAACAAGCTATTTTAAATATCCGAGACTTAGAAATGCATATTATCCTTTGTATTGAATGTTCTCATTCAACGGTTACTGATAACTCATCAGTCATGTTTTGCGATCACACTTTTGGATATATAAGAATGAAATTAGTACTGCTCTTAGAAATCTGCCTTCAGCAGCTCGTGATAATGGGCATCCTAAAACTACGTGAAATGTTATAATAAAAATAGTTTGTGTTTGCTGTCTGATAAATGAAGGCAGTACTTTCTCATGGTGAGACCAGCTAATGATGACCACCTGTGACTATGTGTTGGCAACTTTACATAATGTTTCTTATTTCTCCTCTGCTTTTCATCTGATCGAACTTGAAACTTCTACTGGGCAGTTTCAAACTTTCATGAGTTTCATATTTCATACGGACCAGTGGTTATATCTCAAATTGCAGTACTCTGTAGCTTGGAACAAGATATGCGATGTAGTTACTTTAGTATGCAGCAAGACCATACCCTGAGGAAATCATCAAGTGACATCACTAGACAAGCCTTCGAGTGGAACTCAAAAGGGATCGGCGAGTTGGTCGTCAGTGCAAGGTTGATTTGGAGAAGGTCATGTGAAGAGGAGATGAAAACGTGTGGGCAGACTTGGAGCCAGGTGAAAACTCTAGCATAGAACCGAACGCAATGGAGACGCATGGCTGAAGCCCTATGTTCCTCTAGGAATTAAAGGAAATAATAATAAGGCTGAAATCTAAGTTAAACATTGTGAACTAGACATACTTTTAAAAATTTATAGGTATAACTTTCAAATGACTTGACAGACTTGTCAGGTGCATCAGGGAAATACTGTGCTAACCTACTGAAAGTTTTGAGTCGAGGCGATTATTTCAAAGGTTGGCAAGTTGTTTATTTATTATTCCTTTGCATTTCCCCCCGGAGTATAGGGCTTCCAGCTAGAGGCTTGAAGTTTCTGTAGCAGTGGCGATTAATTTTACAGGATGGGGTTGCTAGCCCTATGACCAACCTTCCCCCTTCACCAGTCTTACTACTGGCTTAGCGAGGTAAAGGAGTGCGTCTGGCCAGGAATCGAACCCTGGACCACTTGCGCGGTCGGTGAGCACTCTACCACTGTGCCACGGACGTATGGCAAGTTGTTTTACCATATCTCAAACGATTATTGCTCAATATTATCCCTGTTTGATTGTAAAAATTCATGGGACATAGAAATTAACGTTTTCTGATCAACATTAACTGAAGCTCATGATGCCATCACTTTTATTCCTTCTAAATATGATATAGTAACAAAGTGTTTTAGACCAACAGTATACATAGCTAAATTTTCAATTCTTTCTCATCCTTTTTGCTTTTCATTTTTTTAAAATCAAAATGAATGTAGATTGATGAACAGTATACAAATCGATTTTGTTCAAACCTTGAAGAATCTATGCAAGAATTAAGACGTTATGCTGAAATGGTTCCAGGATTTATGGCTTTGTCAGCACACGATCGTGAGGTGATGCTAAATCTGCATTTCCTTGACCTACTAAGTTTTCGATTGGCCTGGAGGTAAGTATTGTTTTTATCACTTTTTTTTCAAAATACTTAATCATCGTCACCGTCGAGATGCTGTGTGCAATGATATAAACTGTACCAACTACTCTCATTCTCTGGTAAATGAAATTCACACTGTAGGTAATGCAGGCATGTAGGCATCTGTCTGTCTCTAGCTTCCCGTTGAAATTTATTGACCTACTGGTCTGAATGATCTGACAAGTTGGTGTGCTCTATGGTCATTTTAAATGTGGACAGAGTAGCCTAGCCTTGTAACTCACCGGTAATGTTGATCTCTACCTTGAGATTATCATTCAAATAATTCAGTACCACAACCATGAAAATTATCCTTATATCATTCAAGTCACAGTTTCCTTCCAACTGATACCTAATACAAGTTGCCGAAACGACATCCTCTACAATGCACAGCATTGTCTTCTCACGACGTTTATAAGCCACCGTACTGCATACATGATGGATTGAAAAACACCTGTTTGAAATACTGAGCTACCTGAATTTCCACCCAAATCAATGCTTCATATTTTCCCTAATTCTTATTGTTTAACGATTCACTCAGGTTCATGAGTCACTAAATGTACTCAAAGCATATTTCTAACTGGCTTTCAAACTACCGTTTCGCATTTCTTGGAGACGAAGGATAACTATGATGATTAGGGATTAGGCAGTGCTTCAGATCGTAAATCATTGCGCCACATGATATAATATAAACTGCTATTTTACTTATTATTATTTATTATTGTTCCTTTGGGTTCCTAGTGGAACATAGGGCATCAACTACACGTCTCCACTTGCTTCTGTCTTATGCTGTACTTTTCACCTCCATCCATGTTAGTCCATACTGTTTCAACTCTTCTTCACACGATCTCTTCCATGTCACCCTTCGATGTCCCACTCGCCGCTTCCCTTTCGGGTTCCACTCGAGCTATGGCCTGACACGCGATGTCACCCAGCGGCCTCATCAGCGAGTGTCCAATCCATCTCCACTTTCTCCTGCATATTTCTTGGGCGATTGGTTCTTGTTTTGTTTGTTCTCATAGTTTCTTGTTGGTGATTCTTTCCGGCCATCTGATCTTGAGTATAGAACGAAGACGGTTGTTGATAAAGGTCTGCAACCTGTTGAAAATATTCTTGGTGACCCGCCACGTTTCTGATCCGTAAAGCAAAATTGACTTCACGTTTGTATTGAAAATCCGAATTTTGTTGTTGATGCTGAGTGAGTGACGAAGATTTCCAGATTGGTTTCAGGTTGATGAATGTGTTTCTCGCCATCCCG
This sequence comes from Trichobilharzia szidati, assembly GCA_944472155.2. Lineage (NCBI taxonomy): Eukaryota > Metazoa > Platyhelminthes > Trematoda > Strigeidida > Schistosomatidae > Trichobilharzia > Trichobilharzia szidati. The sequence continues at coordinate 30,135,478 of OX235271.1, read as the reverse complement.
ATTCTCGATTTGACATCCTCGTCCATTCCGATGCCTGTAGTTGAGACAATGCTCCCTAGATAAGTGAGTGAATGAAGTAACCTCTTTCAAATCCCTCCCGTTGATGGTGATTGGCACTGGATGTTGCTGCTGCTGTTGTTGTTGTTCGTTGGTGATTTTCATAACCTCCGTCTTGTCTATGTTCACCTGGAGTCCTGTCTTTGCTGCCAGCGTCTTCGACCAGTTTGTCGGTTTTCGCTTGTAAGTCTTCGATTTTGTGTGACATCAAACATAAATTACCCACGCGCGAAATCCAAGTCTTCTAGATTCTTCACGTCGGTCCAGGATATCCCTGTCTCCTCGTTTCCTACTGTCTGACGCATAATCCAGTCCACCACAATTAGGAATATCATTGGTGATAATAAGCACCCTTGTCTGACTCCTGTGTTTACTCCAAACGCCTCGCTGAGTTTTCCGTTGTGGATCACTTGACATGTTCCGTTGTCGTACAGCTGTTGAATAAGGTTGATGAATACTTGGGGTACGCCGTAGTACTCGAGTAGTTTCCAAATTACTTGGACATCATGAATGAAGACAAAATATTGTGTTATAAATTGTGCTGAGAATTCTGTGTGTCGTGTAAGCATTTTTACTAGAATACAGTCGTTATTACTATTAATAAAACCACTTCAACTACTATTAATTAAGTCCTGCAACAGTTCCCTTGTGGCTTAAATAGTTATGCGTAATAAATGATTGAAGATGGCATGAAAATCTGTTTCATTGAAGGTTTCTAACCAACAACCTCCGGTCTACTTCAATAGCTATCTTCCAGTCTAAGGCTATCCAAAACAATGTGACCATCAACTACATAATTTTAGACTGGAGTGAATTTCTAAGTGAATGATGCGAGTGTGAGGGTCAGAGCGAGTTTCCCGAGTATTGTGTACTTGTCTTGATGATGTCGGCTGAAAAGCACGGGAATCCAAACCAAGCATATCTGTCTACCTACTGATTCACAAAAAGCTAAGAAAATTTTCCTTATCTTAAATAGAGAATTGCATTCTAGAAAAAATTGTCAACGTGTGAATATGCAGTTCCATATTATTTTGATTATCGGATTTATCACACAGTGAAACAGTATTATTTACTAATGATGTCTCGAAAACAATTTATTATCCATAATCATACTATTAATTGTAACTATATGACTTCGAAATTCGATTGCTGTAATTCTTCTTCTTTCTTCCCATTTTCCGTAATGGTTGTAGAACTTTCAAGATCTTCGAGATGGGTATGGTATTATTCCTGTTTTGCGCATTCTCATACGATCCCGTAAATAAGGCTTCAGTTATCAATCTCTACTTCTACCCTGTTACATTAGATTTTGAAACAATCGCCTCGTCCAATCCTCTTGTTTTTTTATTACAGCTTGATGCCACACCATATTTTTGGTGCTAGTATGTAATTTTCAGCATGGATATCGGTAGCCCAAATTTTGCAGGCCAACCATAGATATCGCGTGTGCGTCGGCAGGGGATCGAACCCCGGACCATGTGCATGGTTGGCGAGAGTCCTAACCACTGTGCCACCGACGCATTTAATGTAATGGCTGAGCTTTTTCCCAGGTTTATGATCTTAGTTGGGTCCACTAATCTGGTATATTATTTATTATATTCTTCAAAGTTTTCAGTGGAACATAGGACCTCAAGCTAGAACTTTGAGTTTTCGTTATCAGTAATTCTTTTTTCTATTTTTTACGGGATGGAATTCTGACCTCATGCTCAAACTTCCCTCTTTACCGGTCTTATTACCAAAGTTTGGAAGAACGTTGTCCAGGGATCGAACCCCGGGCCACTTGCGTGGTTGGCGGGCATTCTGCTGCTAAGCCACTGACCCAGAGAGATATATGATAAACTCAAATATTCCATTTAATAAGCGCCATAAGATAGTTTTACCGTCATAATCTGTTTTCAGCTGACATTAATGGTTTGAACGCTGCCTATATTCCTGACATTTTGAATCTTACGAGAAGTTTCATAGGTTTTATCTCTCTATGATAGCCCCACTTATGTTTGCAATTCGTCTTCATTTGTAACTGTAATTCAACCTGTGTGATCTGTGTAAGGGATCTCACTAGTATTTGAGAAAATGGGCAATACAAGAGTAATCATAAGCTTCCTGAGTTGGGTGGCTTAATCGCTATGCCTTCACACTGAAGCTATTGCTGGTGATGGTGCCCAAAACAGCAACAAAAGCAGTGCAATTAAACTACGCAGCTTAGTGACCTCGAAAACATGCAAATCGCCCACCTGGACTACGAATCACCACTATTTCAACTCACTAAAATGTAGTTTTCTATGTGCAGCCAAAAATTTAATGACACCATGATGACTAACTTGTTTCATTTCTAAACAACTTAACTCCTGTTCTTCAATCCCATCAAACACTACCACCTGAGTAAATCCTATCAAAGGGTTTAAGTTACACTTTTTAAATTTTTAACAAATGGTTCACTTTATATTTTACCGGGAATATAATTTTTCCCACCTTATTGAGTTGTTCGCAGAGTGAATAGCCAACGTGTCGCTTTCATTTGCGTCTGATGGTGACTTTGTTAATAATTAGACAACCCTGATCGATTTTACTGCCTTCGATTCATTTTGAACTGAAATCTTTATTCACGAAGCTATATGCTACTGATTAAATGATATCAGTAGTTAGATATCATTCACATCAAGCAGTAATGCTTGCTAGTCAGATCAAAATGATCTAAATACCAGACGGTCATTTCGCCCATTTGGAGCCAATTTCATTAGCGTTGTACCTAGTTTGATGCAGGTTAAATAGCCAAATCTATTAAAAACTGTCTGAATTCTGACTAGCTACCAGTCTTTAATGACCTTTTACCTACCTACTTTCAACAATGAAAAGCTAGCAAAGAAATGAATGTGGTGTCCAGTTGTTCGTTGGACAAGCTTATACAGTAGTGGGGAATAATTAAAGAATAAACTGACAACAACCTGAAACAGTTACTCGGAAGTTTCTTAACGGTTTCTTGGTACCAGATAGACTTTCCCTCAGAGGTATTCGTCGTACAAGCTGTCACTTTACCACTGATTCTGAGAAACCTTTCACCCTTATCTTAAACTGTTGTTATTACATTAGCTTTCTTTCACATATCCAACGCTATTCAGCAAAAGAATGATATTAAAACGTAGAAACAGCAGGAAAATATCCACTTCTAGGCTACAATAATAAGGGTGTTTATTACAATTCAACAGTATGACATATTTTATATCAAACTGGAACCGTCACTCTTTTCTCAGCTTTCTGACACGCCACATAACCTTCGGACAATGGATCGCAGGTCCGCGTACCTCTCTAGATGTCGTGCTTTACGGACTATCAGGTAATATCCTTAGGCTTCACACAAATGATTTTACTCAATGATTACCACCTTACCATACAAGCGGTTGACGAATACTATTCTCCTGACCTGAATGAATGGTCATTGGAGGAGTTTGGAAGTGGCAAAAAACACTCATAATGAAAAGCTAAACTTCAAAAGATAAAAATTTATAAAATTTCTTATCTGAATTTCTCGCGGATTGATTTTATCGGTCTCAAATATTCAGTCTCTTCCAATATGTCGGTTTTTAATGCAGGTGCTTCGACAATGCCTTTTGTCTTAACATAATATTGGTTAATTGACATTCGCTAGTATTAAAATCTAGGATGCACGCAAGCCTAGAGATATACTGGAAGCTTCTAAGAGAGGAGGAACATTTTAGTCCAATGAATGAAATCAACCAGGGATTGAAAATAAAAACTTCCACTACTAGCCACTGTCACTGAAGTAATCGCGATTAGTCTCGGTAACTGAATTGTATCATACTCTCCACATAAGACAAAGGTCTTCGATTCTATCCCCGGTGGAGGGCTTACTAATACATACTAATAAGGAGCCCTGAACTATGACGAAACAGCAGTCCAGTAATAGTTTCTGGGTATATGAAGGTGAAATGGACAAAAGATTGTTTGAAGAGGAATTGAAAGCAATGTCAAAGAGGTGAATCGCGTGCAGATGTAACACTGAGGCCACTTTTTTGCTCATTTCCACTTTACAAACTAATATTGCCCTCTTAAATATGGTATAGACTTTCAGTTGCTTTTGCATTTCCAGTCAATTCAATTTCACTCAGTTTCGTTATTTGATGGAGAAAAAAACAATAACAAGCACAGTCCTAGCATCGACACATACAAATATACAACTTTTCACCCAAAGTTAACATAATCACATCCCAGTGTTGCTTCACTCAGTTAAAATGCATTATCTTATGAGTCAGTTAGTTGATCACCCCGTACAACGTCTTACAACTAATTAGTTAATGATCGATAATGTTTTCTTTGTTTTACTAATAGGGTAAAAACTATCTTTGAAGAAACAAACGCCAAGTATACTGTAAAACCTTTTACAGTAGGCATCTTTTTTCTTCTGACAGACAAAAAACCAGAAAATAGGGAGGGAATCAAGTAATTAGGTAGGAAAGCAATGGCAGTGAACGCTCAATATATACATACATACCGAAAGACATACCATGCATGCTTACATACATACAAGCGTACCTACATATATGACCAACTTACGAAATCTCAAAACAAAATATGAGCTTGTCAAACCGCCGCATTTCTAGCGAAAGGCATATTTTCATCTTATCCCAACCTCAAGTTTTATACATTTTCGTAAATATTTTGAACATTAGTAATAATAATAAGAAGAATAAGAATAATAAAAACAATAATAAAAATAAGAATATAAACGCAACATTGGTCATAATGTATGCATGATTCTGTCTATGCTTTGTAAACAGTTACAGCCCTTTGCATCATATTTATCTACTTAAGTTTATTGGTATGCAAAAGAAATGTGAAATCCAATGTAGAGGAGTATAATAAAGCCGGGGGGGACAGAAACATGAAGGGAAGATACACGGTCAGGGGAAATGATCTCTGCCTTCTCTCCTTCTTTGAAACTATTCTCCTTTTATTCTCTTCTTACTTCAGAATTCAAAAAAAATGGAGGCTAGTCGAGAAATTTATGCACAAACCAACAGTCATACATATATGTAGATATGTAATATAGAGTAGTCATTACTTTATATATATAAATTATATATATGATTTTGACAGTTGACTACTAATGGGTATTTCTTTCAATTTTGCTGTTTTTTGCCTCGAATTATAAGTAGGAGAGGGAGAGAGCGAGATTATGTAGATTCAGCTTCCTCTAAGAAGTATATATAAATATATGTATATATATATATAGTCAAATATTTAGGATGTAGCGCAATTTATGTATATTTTTCAATCGCCTACTTCCTTTTCTCCACCCAGTACTTCTCCTCGTCAAATTTTTCATTTTTCTATTTCTTCTTTTTTCTTCTTCTTCTTCCACTTCGACAGTTCTTCTTTCGACTTGCTATGTGTGCATTTTTATTGTATTCTAATCAGAGGTATATATATGTTAGGCATATTAGTGTATTCATTTGTTGGTTTGGTTATGTTCCTATGCTTGTGTGTATGTGTAAGTGTGTGTGTGTCTGCTGGCGAGTGTGTTCACTTGAATAGCTCTAGGTAGGTATGTGAAACTGTGTTTAATGTACACCTACCTATATAGTTATGCATATACATGTTTGTACAGGTATAGACAGGTAGCTATGCTGGTTTCATTCAAGTTTGGTACACCTTCAAAAAAAAAGGAAGCCAAAGGCGAAAACATACTGCTATTTTCAACTTACTTATTCGAAGCGGTCGGTGATAAATTTTTATGCAAATTAAATGTATATATATGCCTATAGATTAGATCAGTTCTACAATAAATAAGAAATAGAATATATACAGTAAACAATGAAAATAAATGTGTCTTTCGGCATGTAGGGAAATATTTATGTTGGGTTTCTTTTTGCTAATGTCTTATAACAACAATGTACAACAATTTGACAAACTTTGACAGGTTGATAAGAAACCGCGGAAGAGTTAGAAAAATTCCCTGTCAAAGATGTATGGGATATTTCAATTATTGAGTGGTTTAAACAAAATAAATTTTAAAAAAAGAAGCATGGAATAACCTTGATAATATCCAGTCGTTCTTATAAAAATGTTTCTCCTTTGAGAAATATGTACGGAGTTCACTCTGAGCACCTTTCGAAAAGTGTTACATGTCAGGTTCTTTAGAATCATTTAATTAAAAGGGATTCCATGCTTAAGGCTTATAATGTTATTATGAAACTAGAAGGGTGGATATCATAGTAGAATCTGTTGATGTTGAAAGGTTAGTAGAGGTCAAAATAAAATCTAATTTCATTTAGTTTTCGTAACTTTTCCCGTAAATGTAATCATCATTTTGTTTCTACTTCCTAAGAAATATGACAAAAGTCAGGGATCGATTACCAAACGGCACACTACTAAACCCAACCTACTTTAGTAGCTGACAAGGAGCCCGGAAAAGTGGGAAAATAGTGCCTGAGGCTAGCAGATCTGACTGACTGACTGACAGTTTTCAACATAGAACTTTGCACTGATGTGCAGCAGTTCGAGTCGCCACACTTCACTTAGCACACAAGCAAGAGAAGAAAAAAAAAGGGATTCAAAAACGAGGAAGCCTACACCTCCCTATATGGTTTAAACTAAGTGTTGTGGATTTCATTAACTGAAGCTGTGTTTTGGTTTCATCAACAGCAAATCTACCACGTAAAAGTACAAATATTGCTACTAAAACTTCAAGACTTGAAGCTGTAAGCCCTATATTCTGTTCAAAACGCAAATGGATAAAAAAAATTATTTAACCACCGTAGTAAATGATGTGGAAAAGGATATATGTAGAGCATGTATTTGCTTGCAAAACCAGATTCACTATATCGTTCAGTGTAAAAAAACACGGAAAGACCAGGTTACCATCATAATAATAAAGGTAGAAATATGTCTACAGTAACTTTGCAAAGTACTCAAGGATTGTAAGAAAAGATAATTATTCAAACTACCAAAGAAAGGAGACCTAAATCAATGCTCCTGTCCATCCCAAGCAAAATACTAAGCCGCATCATCCTGGAGAGAATCGAACATGCCCTGGATGGAAAACTTCGACCAGAACAGGCTGGATTCAGGAGAAAAAAGTCATGTATTGATCAGATCGCCACATTACGGATCATCATTGAACGAAGCTTGGAATGGCAGTCACCTCTCTATCTCAACTTCATCGACTTTGAAAAGGCATTCGACAGCGTTGATCGAGAGGTGATTTGGCAACTACTTCGCTACTATGGGATGCCACCGAAAATTATACATCTCATCCAACAGCTGTACGACAATGCTGCATGCCAAGTAATCCACAACAGGAAACTTACGGAATCCTTCGAAATGAGGACAGGAGTAAGACAAGCTAGCTGCCTACTATCGCCAATGATTTTCGTGATTGCAGTAGACTGGATAATGCGACAAACAGCGGGCTATCAGGAAACAGGCATAAAATGGACTCACACAAAAAGCTTGGAGGATCTGGACTTCGCCGATGATATATGTCTGATTTCCCACAAACTGGAAGACATGCAAGTGAAAAGCAACAAGTTGGCAGAAGAAGCATCAATAGAAGATAGGACTTCAGGTGAACATAGAGAAAACAGAGGTGATGGAGATTCCTGGCCAATACCACCAACAGCCACAACAACAACAGACAACAATCAGCCAGCATAAATGGAAGAAACCTGAAAGAAACAACCTCCTTTACCCACCTTCCTACCTGGGAAGCATCATTTCAACTACAGGAGAACGAAACTGACGAGGATATCAAAGCAAGAATAGGAAAAGCAAGACAAACTTTCACTACTCTCAAGTCTGTGTGGAGGTCAACAGCACTCAGCATCAAAATCAGAATAAGATCCGGATTTTCAACTCCAATGTGAAGTCAGTTAGTGCTACTCACTATACGGATCAGAGACTTGCACTGCACGTAATAAAGAGCACCTCAAACAAACTACACACCTTCATGAACAGTTGTCTTCGCTCAATACTCAAGATCAGATGGCCGGCCAGAAAATATCAGTAACAGGGAGAGATCTCTGGCAATGAGCGAACCAACACAGCAGGAACCGATTGTGAAACAAATATGCAGGAAGAAATGGAGATGGATTGGCTGGCCATACTCTGAGGAAACAAACCATCAAGTGACATCACTATTGTAGCTATTGCTCGTGTGAAACCCGAATGGGAATCGGCGAGTTGGTCGTCAGTGCAAGGGTGACTTGGGGGAGGTCATGTGAAGAGGAGATGAAAACGTGTGGGCAGACTTGGAGCCAGGTGAAGACTCTAGCAGAGGACCGAACGCAATGGAGACGCACGGCTGAAGCCCTATGTTCCTCTAGGAATTAAAGGAAACAATAATAATAATAACTTTACAATTGCAAATGATATTTTACTCAGCATTCATTTCGAAATGAATGAATTCTAAAGAAAATTGTTTTCATTATTCACAATGAACTGGGCAAACTGAAAATGGTGAAGCTTATTCCATATGTTGCTAGTTCTTCCAAGAAGGTAACCAGAGTTTAGATGGTTTTAATCAATTGATCTCTCTGTGGTGACTTGAACTAAGTACATCTTTAATAAGTTCAGTTTGGTTAGGAATCTCTACCGGTCGATGTGAGTGATATTCAACCCCTAGTATAATTCAGTAGTATATATCATCATGCAATTATGAATGTATCCGCATGAAGAGTCAAAGAGATTATGAAGTACTTATGGAACCACATAACGAATTGCATTACATATACACTACCTGATCTGCTTTTCGAATATGAATGTACTCGGAGGGATCTGTTCACGGAATAGCTTTGAAGTTCGATCATGAGGTCGCAATTATTAAAACGTTAATCATGTGAGTGATAAGACTTGCGGATTTGAGTAGCATTCCTGTTTGTATAGGGTAAATAATTGAGCAACAACTCACAATTCGGGACTAAGCCGTTCATCTTAAGTTTACTTCTATACACTTCCCTAAACACCATGAATTACAACTACAGACCATCTGAATACAGCTGACAAGCATCATTCACTACTCTTATTAGTCCTTAGCTACGTACATAAATCAGTAGTATGTGGAAGGGAGTATAATGATTATAGTCATTCATTGAAACATTTCCAGCAAATATTCTTAATTAACAATTTAAGAAGCCATCATTTTGCTCCAGAATCTTTGTTACACTCATTTTCACTTAAACTGAGTTATTTGTTTCATAGCATCTAGCACTGGAATCCAAGATGCACATTTCGTCCCATTTAGGGACTTGTTAGCATCTGCATCCCATGAAAATGATGGTATTCCTACTGAGACTCGAGTCCGTTACCCATCGTTCCAGATGTCAAAGCGAAATACTCATCCTAGGCGGCTTTGCTAGTCACCACCAAACAAATGACACCATGTTAAATATTAGACGTCATGCTAGCATCCGCAGTTGAAGCCGAAATATCAAAAAAAACTAAACATTTCTGTTCAGCATAGATCAACCAATAGGAAATTCAGGTTAACTTGAAAAAGTTAAGTTCGGAAATATGTCTGCCTCATATTTTTCCTTCATTGGTAATTTTCCTATTATGTTATCATAAACGGTTTAGATGTGGAGATTCCACATTTGTTCTAGACTGCTCTCAGAGTAAACTTTAAAAAGGAATTGATATTTTCGTCAAACAAATCATACTGATGCATTAACTTATATCGCTAATTTTGTATTACACTACTTACTGGTTTGTGTTCTGCATAAAAGGAGAATTTCTTCAAAGGTATTGATAGCATAAAATAAAATCGACAGAAATATCATTCATGCAGAAATATGAATAGGTCAGTACAAGGTATTCTGGTCGAACTTCAACTGAGACTTCTCCTGGAAATCAAATGAAGTCTATTCTGACAGAAAATCTAATGGAACCTATTTATTCACGAGAAAATTTTACAAGTAACAAGGACTACGTCAGGTCCGTTTTGAGACATAAAATTGAGGAATGCTGGTTTAAATTATTCGTCTATCTATCAGTCGTCCTTCCTGGAATGTTTCTCATGAGATAGATCCTAAATGAACGAAGTGACAGAGTTCAGATTACTTTATTTGGCTAGAAAAAACAACAGGTTAATATGTGTGGTCAACAGCTTACATCGTGAACTATCACCATACAGCGTTTCTTCAATAACCCGGTCTCCTATCTATCTTCCAAATGAAAGTGACCAAAAACGCAAACTTTGCTTAGTCTATCTTCAGAAACTGTTGAGCACTACTTGTCAGGATCTAAATTTAGAAAGAATTATGTATTGTTGCTTGATAACTATATTTTAATTTCATCACATCGTGGAATATCAAATATCCTTAAATCATCAGTCTACCAGGTTTTATGTCTAAAATAAGGCATCAGCTAAAAAGTATTTCATGATTTACTAAAATGAACAAGACTACCGAAACTTTCCCATTCAGACACAACTGAAGGTGGAAAATATCTATCAGGACATTGGAGGGAAAAATTACCATTTTGGCAATTTCATTCTCAAAAGCAGCTGTAAAATCACATTTTTATCAGTAAATTCACATAATTAAAATTATTATTTAATTCCACTAGACAACGAAGGAAATTAAAGGTGATAATATTTTCCAACTTGATAGGAAAGTTTGAAGGTGTGAAAATAGATTACAAAACACATAGGGACAAAATTAAATAGGATTAGAAAATAGTTGCATCATCTTTAAAATGGTTTTAAATGAAGACAGGTGTGAACTAGATGAGCAGGGAAACAATTTGAAGTAATGGTTTACATAAATGAACGTGGAGATGCGTACTTATGAAGAGTCCCAAACCAGGACGAAACGACTGGCAGTCCACTACTTCCAGGTTTCCGGATGGTTCTCTAACTTATGTCAGCTCATAATGAAATCCTCCCACCAATCAAACAAAACTCCCTACAAAACCAATACTTGAAAAAACAAATAAGCAAGAACTAAGAAGTAAAGCAGAACTCAAGCTATGATAAATGTAGAGTATTATATTACTGTATAATACTGTGTAATTTATCAAAATAAAATCTTATCCACAATGGAGTTATAAATGTAAAGGTTGGACTAGTATTTTTGAATAAATAACTCCAGCTTTCCGATGTATATGGCAAGGACTTCTGAAGTAAAAAGTAGTCAGAAACACGCTGCCTTTCGTGGACTTTTATTTACTTTGTAAATGACCGCATATGAATACTCCAGTGTACATTGATCTGCTGCTGCAGAGCTGGATACACAGGTCCTTCTATGCATGTCCCTTCAAACATTCCGCAGTATGACTTCAAATAGGAAGCACCGACCGGTTCAGCCGGAAGCGCCATAATCGAAACACCTTATCAACATTTGTCACAGAATCTCAAATTTATGACCCTTGTAATCTAAATTCACATCTTCAAACTTTCCTATCAAGTTGGAAAATATTATCACCTTTAATTTCCTTCGTTGTCTAGTGGAATTAAATAATAATTTTAATTATGTGAATTTACTGATAAAAATGTGATTTTACAGCTGCTTTTGAGAATGAAATTGCCAAAAATAAGTCTGGTGCCTAAACTTACTGTTCTTTCTTTTTTCTGAAGATGTTACTCTGTATACTACTTATTTCTATGTATAAGTAACACACACCAGAGTATTATTCATTCAAAGATTTTTTATTTTGTGTGTTTTCAACCCATAAATCTTATATTTTTCCAGGAGTAATAGAAGTATTAACTTCACGAGAGTGGTTTAGATCAAGAACTTTCACTGAATCCATATTGAGTGAGACAATATCCTTCATTATTCGGTATAATATTTCTATTTTAGGAGTCAAATACGCTTAAAACTGTGTACTGAAAACAAAAGTGTTAGTTAGCATAAGTATATTGTTATTTTAAATCTTTAAATCTTCCCATTATTAATATTCGAACAAGACATATAAATGAACAACACTGTTTTTTCTCAATCAGATCTTTTTCAAGCTCTATTCTAATTCACATAGATTTATACTTTAAAAATGTAATCAAATGCATTTCGTTTATGGATCAAATAATAATTATAATAATAAGTGTTAAATGTTTTGAATGACAGTAATGACGATGTTTATAATGACATCAAAAATAGTGGTCATAAGGTTTATGCGGGTGGCGATTAGAATAACGAAGGTAGTAATATGTGTATATGTAGACAATTCAATAAATAAATAAGGTCAAATCTTGAATGCTACGTAATACTAAAGGTGAAGTGGACAGATAATCAGAATTTAAATAAATATTGTCAAAGTGCAAAGGAAATGGAATATAAGAAAGGTTGGGAGGGTTTTGATTAGAATTCACCGAGACCAAGGGAGAGACAAAGGTAAAACAAACTTCTTTTGTATGCAAAGACTAGGATTGTTCTCTCGAATTCCCATAGCTTCGCTTATGTGTGAAAGCCGGGATCCAATTCCTTTAGAAAGCTTCGATGGAATGCGATAGATAACTTTGAAGGCACTTCTTCCTCTGTCCACCTGATGACCGCTATCAATTAAATGAGTCAAAACAGGAATTCTTATGGATTTTATTTGGCCTTTTCCGAACCATGAAGGAATATGCTCAGTAATACGTTTGTTGAGCTATCTAGTTGTTCGCCTGCAGAAGCGGCTAAATTTTTAGATATACAAAGATGTATCACAGCTAGGCAGCTTGTCTTTCTCTTGAGCAATCAGAAGCGGTCGTCTGGAAACTGACAAACAAAGGGTGACGGCAGTATCAGTCCGTTTTATTGCTCTCGATAATCTTAGGTGTAGAACTTCACTAGCCACGTCCCCGTTAAATTTCAATTTTAGGAACGGTTGTTGCTTTTTCAACTGTTGTCAGTTTCTCTTTATTATACTTGGTATTCATGTGTCTCCTTACAAATCTACTAGGATAACCCATTTGGAGTAGCGTATTCTAGAAGTATCTTAATTCATTTTCTAGAGACTCATCTTTACAGATCCTTCTTGCTCTATTCGTGAGGCGTCTAACCAACAACATTCATTCTATGCCTTGTAATATTCTTATCTTGTATATTAACTTTTTCAAATTTAAGTCATGCATTATTTGCAGTTATTACACCCAGTGCCTTGTGTATGTTTTTATTATCCTTTTATACTCTTATTTCTTAAATCTTCCATATAACTATGAATACAATTTGGTACGAATGATTACAAATGTCGTCAGTATTATTTTGCCTTTGTTACTGTGACTTATGCAAATATTATTGACAAGAAACCCTATAATTTCAACATAGACTTCATCAGTAGTCTACATCAGAAGGGTTTCGGTCGTATTTTGTACTTCTCAGCAGCTGGCGCGAATGACCTCGTTAGGAGTTGAACTCAGAATTCTCAGGTCGCGAGATGAATCCCATCGATCCTTCAGCAGTTGAGACAAAAACCAATGACCTAGGCAGTTTAACTTCTGTTAAAGACGGATTCATTACGCAATGGAGCACATGGAGTTTAAGTGAGAAGTCGTGACTAGAGAAGTCCATGAGACTTTTGTTCCCTGAAAATCTTGCTTCATATGCCATTTTCAAAAACCAAAATAACCTGAGGTTTGATGAAGCAGTAAATTTTCAATAAACAAATACTTTTGAATAAGGCATTTAAAAGACAAATTTCGCGAGGTGATGTGTACAAAAAACAACAGACTTTATCCTTCTCCTAACATAGACTACTTAAATATGACTGGTCATTAGTATATACTTTTGTTTTATATAACTGGGTAACTGTCGTGCATTTTATTTTATTATTATTGTGAACCATGCTAGTTGCAAAGCGGTTGTAAAGAAACTACGAAATGATACCATCTCGAGAAATTTTTCTTTCAAATGCCTTATTCAAATTTATCAAAAGGAATAATTGTGTTAAATAAATGCTCACCATTTTTCTGATGCTGGCAATACCAACCAGGTTTGAAATTTTTGTGTAAGCAGTTTTGCCTACTTGTAAATAGTATATTGCATAGGCATAAAAATAAAGATAGTATTTATAAGTTTCAAATTACTTCAAACTATAATATGTTGCGATAGTCCAGGGGTTGATTATGCAGTTTCTCTGTGAAGGTATTACTCCTTTTCGCAATGTGGTGACTGATCCAATGGCTCGTCAGTCAATGGGCTCGGCTCCTGGTTTCAAAATCCGCTTGCTTCAGTGATTTAGTCGTAGTATGCTCGCCAGCCGTGTAGGAGGTTCAAGTTTGATTCCTGGCCGACTCACTCCTATGCCAATTTACCAGTTTACGATTGATCTAGAAGAAGATAAAAACGTTGAGTGTGTCTAGTAACTCCGTCCATTCAAACAAAGCCACCACTACTAAAACATCGAAGTTTGAATCTTGTTCCACTAGGGATTGAAAGAAATGAAAAAGTATGATTTCTCTATTGGTTCTCTCAGGAATTTTGCTTAAAAATTACTAACATATGGTGGTTTGAATAATTCAAATGTCACCATTAAGATAATTTCGGAACGTGATTCGAGCAAGCACATGCGTATCCTCTGTAAATTCTCATCAGGCTTCTCAGTTACATAGTAAAATATCTGTCATAGACATCTGAAATTATGTGAATCAATAGAATCAAGTAGAATAATAATGATAATAATCATGAATTACAAACCAAGATTAAAGCTTTTAACCATAGAACAGTATCATACTGATAGTGAAGTTAGTAGTGCAAATAAAATTAAGAATTATATTTACGGTTATCCACTGTCACCGGGCCAGAACTATGGTAGTTTGGCTGTGAAGACCATGGGAGGGAGAGGGATTGAACAAACTTTCCCCGAATACACAGACTGGATTGAAAACTGATTATGGCAACTGTCTCAGGTACACTTAACAATCGAAGGCGTACACAAGTTTGGAGAATTAAGGTGGCATCTTGGATAGAATGAGTGTTAAAGGCTGAATTTTTATCAATCTTGTGATACATACCCACAAGGTAGGCCAATATTGAACTCCTGATTGTTCTTATTACTCCTTTGGCTGAATGCATTGGAAACTGCTGAAGAAGCCGATAGTGGGCTTTCCGAGTCGTTCTACCTATGTGACGTTCTCCACAAAAACAGTTACATTTATAAATGCACAGTGAAGTGACCAGACTTATTAGCTTATCCTTCGCCTCATTGGTTTTTTGGAAAAAAAACATGCTTATCAGTTGTTGATTGATAGAAATCAACCACTTGAAGATGTTTCCAGCACAATTTGTTGCTCATAACCATTTAAAGGTTTTCATTCACACCACTTGATAACTTGCTTTACATAGCCCTAATCCCTGTTATTTTCTATTGAGAGAGAGAGAGAGAGATCAGTGACTGAATCTTTCTCAGCTGACTCAACACTAGAAAAATACAACCGAAATGATGTAACACATATGCCAGATATATGGAAAACTGTAGTAAAAGCAGCGGGAAGGATGGCTATATAAATCAAGTTAGCGAGTTATGTGAATTAATAAAGTGGTTTGATTATGAGCAAGTAAATTATTCTCAAAACGTCATTCAGTTATTGATACTGTCTGTCATGTCGGATAAACTTACTGAGTATGAGACTACATTCTATCAAAAGGCGTTTTTATTATTGTTTCCTTTAATTCCTAGAGGAACATAGGGCTTCAGCCATGCGTCTCCATTGCGTTCGGTTCTCTGATAGAGTCTTCACCTGGCTCCATGTCTGCCCACACGTTTTCATCTCCTCTTCACATCACCTCCTCCAAGTCACCTCACCTTAGCACTGATGACCAACTCGCCACTTCCCTTTCGGGTTCCACTCCAGCAATGGCTTGTCTAGTGATATCACTTGATGGTTTCCTCAGAGTATGGCCAGCCAATCCATCTCCATCTCTTCCCGCCTATTTGTTTCACAATCGGTTCCTGCTGTGTTGGTTCGCTCATTGCCAGAGATCTCTGTTGCTGATCTTTTCTGGATGGCCATCTGATCTTGAGTGGTATTGAGCGAAGACAACTGTTAATGAAGGTCTGTAGTTTGTTTGAGATGCTCTTTATGACGCGCAGTGCAAGTCTCTGATCCGTATGTTAAGTAGCACTGACTTCACATTGGAGTTGAAAATCCGGATGTTATTTTTGATGCTGAGTGCTGTTGACCTCCACACAGACTTGAGAGTAGTGAAAGCTTGTCTTGCTTTTCCGATTCTTGCTTTGATATCCTCGTCAGTTCCGTCTGCCTGTAGTTGAAACGATGCTTCCCAGGTAGGTAGGTAAAAGAGGTTGTTTCTTTCAGATTCCTTCCATTTATGCTGATTGTTGTCTGTTTTTGTTGTTGCTGTTGATGGTGTTGCCCAGGAATCTTCATCACTTCTGTTTTCTCTGTGTTCACCTAAAGTCCTATCTTCTCTGGATGCTTCTTCTGCCAACTTGCTGCTTTTCGCTTGCATATCTTCCAGTTTGTGGTAAATCAGACATATGTCATCGGCGAAGTCCAGATTCTCCAAGATTTTTGTGTTAGTCCATTTTATGCCTGTTTCCTCATTGTCAGCTTTTTGTCGCACTATCCAATTTACTGCAATCAGGAAAATCATTGGCGATAGTAGGCAGCCAGCTTGTCTTACTCCTGTCCTCACTTCGAAGGATTCCGTAAGTTTCCCGTTGTGGATGAATTGGCATGCAGCATTGTCGTACAGCTGTTGGATGAGATGTATAATTGTTGGTGGCACCTCATAGTAGCAAAGTAGTTTCCAAATCACCTCTCGATCAACGCTGTCGAAGGCCTTTTCAAAGTCGATGAAGTTGAGATAGAGAGATGACTACCATTCCAAGCTTTGTTCAATGATGATCCGTAATGTGGCAATCTGATCAATGCATGGCTTGCTCCTCCTGAATCCAGCCTATTCCGGTCGAAGTTTTTCATCCAGGTTGGCATGTTTGATTCTCTCCAGGATGATGCGGCTTAGTATTTTGCTTGGGATGGACAGGAGCATAATTTCGCGCCAGTTTTTGCGTTGACTCAAAAGGCGTAAATTCTACTTTTTAATTGTGATCATGTCTGAGAATTGGTTTAGAGGGCTTATTAAAAATTGAACGCTTGACAACTGCTAATTTTTGATACCCCACAATAAATCACTTTTCGCAATTGCTTTCAATCTTATAAACGCTAAATAATCTCCCTTGTATTCTGATTTATTTACCTAACAGGTGTGCAGTGGAATCAAACGCGAGTAGTAGTGTAAAAACCCACCAAACACTGACATCTCATCTACGAAATCATTCCGATATTTGTACAAAATCAAATGAAATGTTTCAGGAAAACTGTGTAACAGAAAAACTCCATCAAATCTCCCCCTCTGCAGTCATGATGATGAAAGGAATGGCGACAACATCGTCAACAAAAACAACATTAACAACAACAGCGTCAACACCTATGCTGTCAAATACATCATCAAAATACGAGCAACATGTTTATGTGCACAACTGGAGTCAACCGGAGAAATCACAGTACTCAGACTTTCAAAAAACAAATTATTTGTTGAATAGAAATAGTAATAATTACCATCGTCAACATCAGCAGCAACAGTCTTATCATTACAGAAATAATGAAATAACCTTTATCTTTGAAAATAGTAAATCTATGACTTATACAGAGGTAATAAAGTCAGGTTTTGGTGATTGGGCGAATCAAATCCATGAGACTGGAATTCAGCTAAGAGCTCTAGTTCAAGATGATTACAATGCAATCTGGGGTTTAGCTGCATTAATACTAGTTAATTATAAGTCAATAAACTGTAAGTGGTATTGTTTATTTACTGCATTATATAAAGTTGTTTTTCTCTTCTGGCTTACTGCTCCACAATAATCAGTTTAAATGCATGCCACTTAATTACTTATTAATATTATTATTCATTCCATTAGTTGCTTTCCACTTGACATTCTATATGTCACCCTCAAAGTCAAGACTAACTCATCACTTCCTATTCAGGTTCCACTTCCACTGTCTTCTGTTTATTTGTTGAGCAGAAGGTCGCTGGCTGGTTCTCTGTACCTTCAGACTTCTCCATCACTTACTCATCCTTTCTGACCGGCCATCCGATCTACATTGTCCAGTGAAGGCAACTAGCTGCTGATGTAAGTCTTCAACAGGCTGTTGGAAATGCTCCAAGTGAAGCGCCAAGTCTCTGGTGATTACGAAAGCACTGACTTACTCGATATTAGTGCTCAAAATTAGTATCATGTTAGTTGTGCTGAGTGTTGTGGATCTCCATATTAATTTCAGAGTAATGATCAACCGTGGTTTGCTTTTCCTATCCAAGCTGGTTTTAATCCTCATTTGTATCGTCTATGTTTTTTTGCTTGTTCACCACTGAGGTAGTGTGACATGAGGCACAAATCATCATTAAAATCCAGATCTTCTAGTCTCATTTTTTGATGTGGCCTTCATTTCACACTCCACCGTCTACTGGATGATCCAGTCCACTACAATTAAGGAGATCACTTGTTGCCGCAAGCAGTCTTGTCCTACTCCCATGTTTATTCCAAGTACTTCAATAAGTTTTCTGCTGTGAATTACCCGGCGTACGGCATAATCAAATCACCGCTGAACAAAGCTGTTAAATATTTGTTTATATTGTGTTTGCGTATATATAATACACAAAATATTAAGGCTTATGTTAGAAAGCATCTACAATGTCAAGGTTTCCTTCTATATTATTGTAGGAAATCCGGATTTTATATCACTGTCAAGCAAATAAAAACACATTTTGAATATAAAGAATAACTGTTATAAACAACAGTAATGTTTTTATCACATCGGGTCCATACTAACCAAAAGAAATGATGACTTTCACCTCAGAGATGTTTGCGACTAAATTGCTACTGGATTACAGTTCAAAACTTATATGTGTGTCGTATGAATTAATGTAGCACTAAACTGGTCATCAGATACTTCGGGATATTTCACTCAGATATCACTCTCTGGTATAAAGCTCTCGGATATCTTGGTGCTGAGGCTTCGGGGTTACGAAGAAGATTGATTTCATTGATAACAGATGCTCCCTAATTAATTTTTTATTCCTTGTGTTCCTAGTAGAGCATATCACTTCAACTTTTGACTCTCTGTAACACAGATTTCCTTTTTATGGGGTGAGGTAACTAGCAATATTCACAAACGTTCGCCTTTTTTGGCTACTCCGTCTCGTGAACTGGGCAGGGTTCAGGAATAAGCAGGTCAGGAATTGAACTCAGTCCTCCGACTTGGCTGATGAACATTCTACCATCAAATCTGATATTCCTTCAACATATACAATATCCTTCACAAACTCGCTGGTTTATAATCTGTCAGACATTTT
Organism: Trichobilharzia szidati; assembly: GCA_944472155.2. Lineage (NCBI taxonomy): Eukaryota > Metazoa > Platyhelminthes > Trematoda > Strigeidida > Schistosomatidae > Trichobilharzia > Trichobilharzia szidati. The sequence goes on along the minus strand of OX235271.1, from coordinate 30,116,111 downwards.
TCCTGGACAGTAATTTCTTTAAAATGATCCACAAACAAATGAACTGTTCACGAAACTAACTATAATATTAGTCAGCGAATGGCAATAAGAAGTGATTTCGCCGAACTGGTGTTGAATCTTGATCATATCAATTTATAAGAGGGGAAATAAGTCTTTCTCTAACAACCACAGCAGGGAGAATGAACTTGATTAACATATTATCAAAAATTCTAGATACTGAAGTCTTTAGGTTATTTATAATCACAATCGTTAAAAGCGGGTGAATTCTAGACCAGTATTAGGATACATGCGTCATATTTGCATGTTTTATGCTGGCATTCGGAACTTGCCATATTTCTTGAATTGAAGGCCGTATTTCATTCCATCCAGAAATGTGTGCAGCCTTATTGGATGCTATCTAATCTAACACATTCAACTACTCAAGAGGTTATGGAGGATCGTTATCTGAAATAATGATAATCAATATGGCTAGTCAGGGATGCCTTATGTCACCATTTTAATTTAATTAAATAGTATGAGTGTAGGTGACTATGGTCGACTTCGACGGCTCAGGCATTGACTTGTTAACAAGGAACTGTCTCACTGATGGACAGTACGTAGGTGATGTGATCTTCGATGAAATCAAGAGACTTTTGAACACTTTGGGCAGAAATCCAGGTATAACTGGAATAAGACCCGCTCATGACGAATATAAGATGATGCTACAGGACTACTCTATACTGATTCATATTTTAATGATAAATAGTGGAAAAGTTGAATGGGTCGACCCCTCTACCTACTCGGGATGTTGCATCAGCCACAACAGAACAGTTGATGACCGAATTTAAGCACGTATACAAAAGGCCCCTATAGCATTTTCCAACTTCTGTCACCTTCTGCTCCCGGATAGCATGCGTTTACCCAGCAAAGGAGATGTATGATCCGTGCAGTTCACACACACTCTAAGACCATTAGTCATAACCGTTGGAATTGGAAGACCTTTGGTTTCTGCCTTCAATTTCATGTTTTCGGTAGCAAAATGTGGTCAGTAATAATGAGACTAGATGAAGAGCATTAAATATGTAGAGTAATTCAGTTGATAAGGTAGCAAAGATCTATTGATTAGGATGACTAGAGCATGTGTTGCGTATGCTAACTCACTTCCTTTCTCTGTGGGTTATGAAAACTAAATTACAATTCGATTGGAAAAAATTTACGGCTTGTCATAATAAAATATTACACCAATCCATGCAGTTTCTAACTGTTGCCTTGAAGAATAGAATGCTTGAATTGTATTGCTGAGATATTAATAACCAATGACCGGAGGATGTTGGTTGCATAACCCGAAATCATCCTCAATGGTGCACATGCTGCATTTAGTCTTTGTAATTTTTTCAATTCACCACCACCCCATCACTCCTTATTTATTTATTCTTTCTTCTGCATTTATCCATTTATTATAGTTTTGTATCCTCTTTGTGAATGCTTTTATGAAGTGTAAGAGCTTCAGCTATCGCCCATTTTTCGCAAAGTTCTATGTTGAAACGTCATTCAGTATAGATGGAATTATTATTATTGTTTCCTTTCATTCCCAGAGGAACATAGGGCTTCAGCTGTGCGTCTCCATTGCGTTCGGTTCTCTGCCCACACGTTTTCATCTCGTCTTCACATGACCTCCTCCAAGTCTTCCTTGCACTGACGACCAACTCGCCGCTTCCCTTTCAAGTTCCACTCGAGCAATGGCTTGTCTAGTGATGTCACTTGATGGATTGTTTCCTCAGTGTATGGCCAGCCAATCCATCTCCATTTCTTCCTGCCTATTTGTTTTACAATCGGTTCCTACTGAGTTGGTTCGCTCATTGTAAGCGATCTGTTGCTGATCTTTTCTGACTAGCCATCTGATCTTGAGTAGTATTGAGCGAAGACAACTGTTAATGAAGGTCTGTAGTTTGTTTGAGATGCTCTTTATGACTAGCAGTGCAAGTCTCTGATCCGTATGGTGAGTAGCACTGACTGACTTCACATTGGAGTTGAAAATCCGGATCTTATTTTTGATGCTGAGTGCTGTTGACCTCCACACAGACTTGATAGTATTGAAAGCTTGTCTTGCTTTCCGATTCTTGCTATGATATCCTCGTCATTCCCATCAGCGTGTAGTTGAAACGATGCTTCGCAGGTAGGAAGGTGGGTAAAGGAGGTTGTTTCTTTCAGGTTCCTCCCATTTATGCTGATTGTTGTCTGTTGTTGTTGTTGCTATTGGTGGTGTTTCCCAGGAATCTTCATCACCTCTGTTTTCTGTATGTTCACCTGAAGTCCTATCTTTGGTGCTTCTTCTGCCAACTTGTTGCTTTTCGCTTGCATATTTTCCAGTTTTTGGGAAATCAGACATATATCATCGACGAAGTCCAGATCCTCCAAGTTTTTATGTGAGTTCATTTTATGCCTTTTTCCTCATCGCATAATCCAGTTTACTGCAATCAGGAAAATCATTGGCGATAGTAGGCAGCCAGCTTGTCTTACTCTTAGAAGGATTCCGTAAGTTTCCCGTTGTGGATTACTTGGCATGCAGCATTGTCGTGCAGCTGTTGGATGAGATGTATAATTGTCAGTGGCACTCCGCAGTAGCGAAGTAGTTGTCAAAGCACCTCTCGATCGACGTTGTCGAAGGCCTTTTCAAAGTCGATGAAGTTGAGATAGAGAGGTGACTGCCATTCCAAGCTCTGTTCAATGATGATCCGTAATGTGGCGATCTGGTCGATGCATGACTTGTTTCTGCTGAATCCAGCCTGTTCCGGTCGGAGTTTTTCATCTAGGGCATGTTTGATTCTCTCCAGGATATTGCGGCTTAGTATTTTGCTTGGGATGGACAGGAGCATAATTCCGCGCCAGTTCTTGCATTGACTTAGGTCTCCTTTCTTTGGTAGTTTGATATTTCTGAAACCAGTTTTTATTTTTCCAGAATTCATGATTATGTAATATTCAATAAATTTGCACTGTATTTTCTCTTTAGATCGTACACCACTATCGAATTCCAGTGAAGTTTATTCACTCCATCATCGATTTGTTGAAATGTTGAAAAGTCACTGCTGTTCATCGAACCATCATGTTCACTTAACATCGACATCATCACAGAATTCTTCACTTGTCGACGCTAATAACAACAATACTACTACTAATAATAATAATAATAGTAATAGTAATACTACTTCTACTACTAATATTAATAATAATGTTAGTAACACAAGTCACAGTAATAATTCACACCACCCAAATAAAAGAATTAATAAATATCCAATATCTAATAATGATAATTCAACGCATACAACCACATCATTAATACGCAATGATTCAACATATTTTTCAAAAGTATTTCAACAAAAAGATATTATCCACGAAATGACACGTAATCATTTAATTCAACCGCTTCAAAGACTATTCGATAGTGATCAGACTTCATATGCATGGTTAAAAGATATTCTAGAGGTGACAAAGTTATCAGATTGACATTTCATACATTATATATATATATGCATACATGTATATCAACGCGATTTATTCACAGAAATGTTCACAAAAATAAATCCTTAAACTGACAAACACTAATTGTTGGATACACTGTTCCATAATGGAAATAAGGGTGATACAGCTATTGATAATTGTGTTTTTTTTTTCAAAATTTTCCATCCGATTCTTCTTTTCATCCAAACATTTTCCGTTATTATTCTCCAAAATCAAAAAGGAGTCTTTGAAGGCCTCCTCCTCCAATCCAGTCTAGTCTGTTCCCCATCTTCTGATTACATTTGTTAATGCACAGGTGTGATATATATATATACAACTAAATACGCGTATAAAAAGAAAACAAACCTTTCTAAATAACAATGCAGAGACACAAAGTGCTTTCCACAATATTCAATCTACTTAAAATGAGACGTAGGCAGAGAAAAAAACTATTAATGGAAACAACAGCTATTACTCATTTTAATTCACCATTTTTCGAGTCTTTGTTATTTAAAATTGGCGGATATAATTTCGTTTAAAATTACTATTATTATTATTACTACTACTACTATTATTCCATAGTCACTTAATTGTTTACCAATTAAAATTAAAGTTTAACATTGTCAATTTGAATACAGTTTTCGTTATGACATCTTCTTTTATTGATACTACTCAAAAAATTAAAGATACCGCGAATTTTATTGGTTTTAAACTATCAGCCATTATGATTATGCAATGCTTTTATTTATTCTTATGGAATGTTAAAAGCTTGATAACATAACACGAAATACATATACCTATATGTATACATCTTGTTTATACCATTTTCTTTTCTCCTGTACTTTAAAAAAAAATGCAAAACACGAAAATATGTAACTTTTGATTTCAATTTTAAATATGCGTTATAAAAGATAAGAACAAAAAAATTATGCTGAAAACTGAAAAAAATGTTTCTTTTCATTTCACTTTACAAGTGCTGGTTTTTACAGGGAATGGATCGCTTTGAAGTTATATCACAGGCTAACTAGCATCAGTGGGAAAATCATAAGAAATAATTATACAATACTGAAGAACTGCTTTTTCCTAGAACTGAGCATAAATGACCCCGCTGGGACTCAAAACCTTGACCTAGCGATCAAAAATTTCTAACTTAGGTTTAGAATGTGAATAAACACGGTTACAGCCCAAATTTTCAGTACAAGAGTGGACCGGGTTCTACATTAATCGATGAATGTGAACTGTTGAGTATATAACATAACAGACACCTGGTTTGGTAGATTGTTTAGTCAGTATCCATATTAAATATGTGTCGGTGGCACAGCGGTAGAAAATTCGCCGAACACGCATGTGTTCCGTGATTCGATCCCCAGCCGACACACTCCGTTTGCCTTGCTAATCCAGAAATAAGACTGGTAAAGGGGAAGGTTGGGCATGAGGCTGGCAACCCCATCCTGTAAAAATAAATACCACTGCTACAGAAACTATAAGCCTCTAGCTTGAATCCCTATGTTCCACTGGGAACGTAAAGGAATAAAAAAAATTAAATGAGTTTGCTTGATAAAGTGCATCGTAGTTCATTGTCAATAACTGGATGACACTATAACCACATTTTATTGCTCACAGTTTTATCAGTGTATTCATGTGCACAACTGTCTAACCTGTCTTATAACCTCTTTTAATTCCACTTCTTTTCGATGTATTTTTCTATTTTACTGAGACAGCTGTTGCATCATTTCTGTCAAATGTATTTGGTGGTTACTTAGTGTACAAACGTTCAGTAATTAACCTCTCTTTCTCCAACCGATGATATTGATTGTTTTTAATTATTTCCACCCTTTCTCACTCTGTCGTGAGGCGACATCCAAGTGAATCTATTATGATAACTGAGAATTCCTTCAGATTACTTCGCTGTGATGGGTCAGTCATTCCAGATCAAGCTGAATTCTTCTGTTCTTATAATCCAAATGATTGCAGTCTATTTACAGTGGTCTATGTAACTGAGCTCGCAGTCATTACATGGTATTTGGTAAATTATATTATTTTTCTCAAATGGATTTATTAGATCCTTGAAGCGACCAAGTTTGCCACCGAGTGATTTAGTCAGATTAAACGCCACCCTGATTCCAGCCCTCCTACAAATGAGCTGTCTTGTCTATAATTATTTTGAACGATGACAGCGCGTCTACTCGATATCCAGTGTCTATAAGCTGTTTTGCAATAGAAGAATTTAAATTACTTGTCCCCTTTAACCGGAAGCTCTAAAGTATATGTTTGAATTATCTGGCGTAGGCCCTTTGTGTTCTTCCAATGTAACTGCTCCCAAAGTTACATGTGAATTGGTACTTACAGTTGGAGATAACATATGAGGGGTACTTGTTGATCTTAGACTTCACCAAATCTTCTTCTGTTTGCTGAGGCTATCGCAATAAAACGGCAGAGATCTGACCTATGTGTCCCAAAGGAATCCGTCGCTGGACTTCAATTACCATAGTGACTCATCTGTTAATAACTCTTGGTCTTCAAACTCCATCAACTTATCTTTTCTATGGCCCTATCTCGCCTCGTTTCTTCTATTTGACTTTCACTGGGAATAATTTTGCTTGACCTGAGTTCCACTCACCATATCGCATCATCACCTTTTCATCTGACCTCTTACACAACAAATTTTTATCTTCTCTTATCTAGCTATGTAATTGTTACTAGTTTGTTACCACTCTAACAACAAACTTGTCAATAAGTTTTCTAGAAACTCCTCTCTGACAATATATATATATATACTTCAGCTACCTTTCCGTCCTGAGGTTTTATCTCACCATGACACTCTTATGATGTGCTTGTTCATGACAAAATTATGTTAAATTTTAATCTGACTTTTAGATATTCAGCATTATAGATATAAGTGTAAAACTTGGGCACTGTGGTAGAGCATAACTCCATTATGGATAAGATTTTATTTTGATAAATCACACAGTGTTGTACAGAAATATTAAAAGATGACGTTTCGAGCATAAACTATTGCTCATAATCATATCAAGTTACTCATACAACTTCTTTCCTTCATTTAAATACACACATGGACAACATTGTGTGATTTATCAAAATAAAATCTTATCCATAATGGAGATTCAGGATTATAGGTTGTGTGCAGCTGATGGGGGCAGGGGAAATAAAATGGATTCTTATTATTCTGCACCAATGTTTGTTCTTTTATTGCTCAAATTTAGTAAAGTGAATTCTTGTCTGATAATCATATTTCCCTAACGCGTTTCTGAAAATTTGAAATGAAAAATTGGATAGGAGTAAAATCGGCATATGGCAAGTTAGGAAGGGTATTAATCTCTACCCTCATGACGACTGTTGCTAACTCCATTTTCGTTTATTTTTAAGTGAATTCTACTCAGATTATTAACTTGACTCTCATTCATTTTTCATTGAACCCTATCAATTAGATTACGTCACCCAACCTACTTTTGTAACTTTATTTTAGTTTCTAACCGATTAACGCCTTCTAGATTACGTAGTTTGTTGTCAGAAAATTAACATTTACATTAACACATCTTTGGAAATATTCCTTTTGTTGCCAAGAAAAATTACTATATAAATAACACCTTACTTTCTCCTAGTTAAACCTACCTGAAAATGACAGTCCATCCATTTCGATGAACAACATTTTAATAATGGTAATTTAAAGATAGTAGATTATATGTTGAAACGCACTACCTTCACTTCATCACAGATTCTAGTGAAGTCATATATTTGTTGTATTTTTGGAATTGTTTAGTTAGTACGAAATCTAACCTTCGAAATAGTGAATAATGATGCTTTTGTATGGTCACTGAAACAGACTTAGTACATGCCAGCATTAACCAGTCATTTTCTTACGTTTAAGTTACTTTCTATAGTTTGGTTTGTAAGGATTATTTATGTTTTATGAGTTGATCACGGACTGATATCAGTTAGAGAACCGTTGAAAACCAGGGAGTACTGGACAGCTGCTGTTTCATCCTAGTTTGGGAATCATCGGCAGTACGCACCCACTGGGCAAGTTCCAATATACCTTTTGGTAACTGAATATAATCTTAGAGTTCAACTCTTTACTCACAAATGTATCACAGTGGTAACTTAACCTTGTGAATACAAACATTTTGTTAGTAAATTTATTTGAAATATATATTCTATTTAAGGTTAAACTACGACCTGGCATCTGTTTGAGAACTATCGAAAACCAAGGAGTACTGGACAGTCGTTTCATCCTAGTATTGGAATCTTGAGCTGTATGTACCCACCATAACGACATAAAATCAAACCTTCAAGATACGATGCAAGCCCTTTGGCCACTCAACCACTGTGGCGAGATCAAACTTTCCACGAATTCTAATTTCTCAGTCCTTTAAATGATATCGGTTCATGCTGTAACACTTAAAAATGCATTCTGTTTGAAGAGAGAAAGAATGAACATGTTTGCAGGATAATACGAGCTCGTTTTATTTCGTGGATTCTCATCAACTGCATACATCCTAAACAAAATCAAATTATAGGTTTCAAGAAAGTTGTGGGACATACTTTTTCATAATTACTTGGAGTTATAGATTGTTAACCCAGTCAAAAGTAGATGAGTACCCTACTCACGTCAACTCCAACTGCATTTACCAATTCACGTGCACCTGCGGAAGCAAGTACATAGGAAGGACTGAGAGGATAGTATCTACTAGATTTTCTGAGCACATTCCTAAGAGTCTCTGTACAAAAGGAAGAAAAGTGTTATCAAGTGCAATCGCCAGACATTTAATTGACACAGGACACACAGTAGAATTTACCCAAGCCTTCAAAATAATCAATACACAAAGAAACCCACGGCTACTTCGCTTCGCAGAAGCCATTGCTATCAAAAGATTTCGACCAGACCTTTGTATACAGAAAGACAATGTGATTAATCTTTCACTACCTTGGTAACCCTAACTCTATTTTATTTTTGTTTTGCCTTTCTGTCAGTATGCCTGTGTGTTTGTCTTGTTACGTAACATTCTATTCAATTTTGACCTTCAAGTTTCTAAATCCACTTAATTGTTTGTCTGTTTAAGTTATAAATGTTACTAATATATACGCAGGGGAATCATTAATATTCATTATTTATTTCACACATTAGCATAATCATTGATTTCACGCATCTGCGTGATTATTGATTTAAATTACTGAATCCCCAAGGTCGTTAATATTTTTAAAAGGTGACATTGATTTTTCTAATTGTATAAATACGGAGTTGTTGTTTAACATTTTCGACTGTTGTTTGAGACAGTAAAAGCTCTCATATCAACGTCCAGTCTTCTCTTTTATTTGTGTTGCGTGCCCGGCGGGATTGTTGTTGCTGTTGACGTGCGATTAGGACAGATTAGCCAGCGCATTAGTTAGATTCGCTCGTAGTCTACAAGGTCCTCATATTCACATACATAACAAATTTGGCGACGGGTTTGCTGAAGATGGACCCACTGCGTTTAGAGAAACTAATGGAACAGCAGCTAAAATTGATGGAAATGCTTGCTGGTCTACAGATATCACGCTCTGCCGATTCATCTACAGCCAACGACAGCATTGGTAGCAGCATCTCAGAATTTGTTTATGATCCAGATGCGAACGTCACTTTTGACACTTGGTTTCGCAGATATGAAGACCTATTTCGAGTAGACTTTGCGGATAAAGATGATGCCTGGAAAGTACGGCTTCTACTTCGTAAATTGGGATCAGATGAGCTGGATAAATATTGCAACTTAATTCTCCCACAGAAGCCCAGCGAAAGATCATTCGATGAAACTGTCCATACCCTTCGTCATCAGTTTGGTGATCAGAGATCGTTATTCAACATTCGATATCATTGCATGAAACTAGTTTTGAACGAAAATGATGATATCCATACTCAGTTGGGTATAGTCAATCGCACGCGTGAACGTTTTAAATTGAAATCACTCTCAGAAGACCAGTTCAAGGTATTGATTTTCATCTGTGGTTTGCAGTCTCTCAAATTTGCTGATATACGCACACGTCTATTAAATCGTCTGGAACAAGATCCACGAATGACTTTGAAAGACGTCGGTGAAGAATATCAGCGTTTAATCAACATTCACAACGATACCGTCTTGGTGCAGTCTGGCAGCCAAAATGCAGCAGAAGTGCATGCGGTGCATCCAGTACCGTCGACATCAACCGCACCGCTTCATCCTCAGCATAAACCACCATCACCCTGCTGGCACTGTGGCTCCTGGCATTTTGCAAACTTGTGCCCATTCAAACAGCATAAATGCCGTCGATGCCATACTGTTGGTCACAAAGATGGCTACTGCAAACGCAACAACCAACCCAGATCTCGTAGTCGACCCAGAAGGCGCAACAAGCTCAAGTCTTTGGGTGTTACTGCCACATATCATATTAGTACTCCAGCACCTCGCAAAAATATCGATCTGACGATTAATACACGGCCGGCACGCCTACAAATCGACACAGCATCCGATATTACAATAATATCAAAGAAATTATGGCAGAAGTTGGGATGCCCTGCCATAGAGAAGACAAATCAGATAGCAATTAGTGCATGTGGTGGAAGACTTCGATTGAATGGAGAAATTAATTGCAGCGTTGGTTTTCGCGATAGTCATTTTGTCGGCACATGCTACATCAATAATTCAAACCTTGACCTCTTGGGTTTAGACTGGTTCGAGAAGCTGCACCTGTCAGAGATTCCGTTAAGCAGTGTATGCCAGAAGATAGAAAGTATTGAGCCCTCAACAAGAAAGCCAGAAGTAAGAGACAGATATATTAGACCTAAGCCCATTAGAAAGAATGACGGGATTAATGAAAAACCAACTTCGAATCGTCACAGTGAGTATGGCTGCGCCAAAAGTGCTTCGATGTCTGGTAGCAACAAAGTAGCAACTGTTAGCTCCCGTAAGACGGGCTCTAATCAAAAACTGAAAGTGATGTCTGTCATGGAAGCCAAAGATCCGCCACCGAGAGCATGGCCCACGTCAAAACCATGGTCCCGCCTACATGTGGATTTCGCTGGGCCGATAGAAGGTATATACTACTTGGTTCTCGTGGACTCTTACTCAAAGTGGCCGGAGGTAGTACAAGTGACACCACCTTCTAGCAGCAGAACAGTATCAGTCCTGGAAAAGATCTTCGCATGTCACGGTATACCAGAAATCATCGTATCTGACAATGGCAGTCAGTTCACCTCACAAGTGTTCCAGGAATTTTGCATGAGAAACGGTATACAACACGTGCGGACGCCACCTTATCACCCTCAATCCAACGGTCAGGCAGAAAGATTTGTCGACACTTTTAAACGAGCGTTGTTGAAAGCAGGGGGAGGGGCGAAACCGGAAGCAATACAAAACTTTCTATTTGTATACCGAACTACACCACTGGCAGAACAGAAGAAAAGCCCTGCAGAACTTCTAATGGGTCGAATGCTACGAACTCATCACCACTCCATGTTACCATCTTCGTCACATCAACGAAGAAATAGTCTGACGTATTACCGCAAGGGTGATGCCGTCTATGTGCGCGATTATCGACCGAGGAACAGAAAATGGGCCGAAGGCTTGATAGAATGTCGACATGGAACTGTAATGTACAAGGTTAAAGTTGGGGATGAATGGTGGATTAGACATAAAAATCAGATACGACGTCGATATACTACATCCCAAGAACCTAAATTGCCACTGGAATTACTACTGGAAACTTTCAAAATACCACCAGTCAAACCAGAAGCAAAACAAGAGATGCTACCCAGCCGACGATCCCAGCGCAAACGAACACAAGCAGTTCCTTTCCAAATCGACCCCAAGGAAAAAAGATACTAAACTGATTGCAAGATTCCTTTTAAAAGGGGGAGGTAATATATACGCAGGGGAATCATTAATATTCATTATTTATTTCACACATTAGCATAATCATTGATTTCACGCATCTGCGTGATTATTGATTTAAATTACTGAATCCCCAAGGTCGTTAATATTTTTAAAAGGTGACATTGATTTTTCTAATTGTATAAATACGGAGTTGTTGTTTAACATTTTCGACTGTTGTTTGAGACAGTAAAAGCTCTCATATCAACGTCCAGTCTTCTCTTTTATTTGTGTTGCGTGCCCGGCGGGATTGTTGTTGCTGTTGACGTGCGATTAGGACAGATTAGCCAGCGCATTAGTTAGATTCGCTCGTAGTCTACAAGGTCCTCATATTCACATACATAACAGTTACTTCACTATTCACCCCCACCCTCTTAAACTCTCCACCACAAGATGTGTAAATTTACTCTGTTCTCTGACCCTGACCCTGTAATATGCCTCTAACCAATCTGTGTTGTTTTCCAATAGAAATCTGAACTCTTACCCCTCTTATCTAATTCCACTATATATAATTAGTTGTTTTTTGACACCGAATAACCTGTCTACCTACATCAAATTCTGGAATTATGTTCCTTATGCCTTCTATCTATAACTCCAAGTAATTATGAAAAAGTATGCCCCACAACTTTCTTGAAACCTATAATTTGATTTTGTTTAGGATGTATGCAGTTGATGAGAATCCACGAAATAAAACGAGCTCGTATTATCCTGCAAACATGTTCATTCTTTCTCTCTTCAAACTAATAAAGGGAACCGGTTGCATGCATTCTGTTTGTTTCATTCTTTTGTCTGGACCCCAAATTTTATGTAATGCATAACCTGAGTTCATGACTTATCTGAGAAAGCGTCTGTTACAAGATCATACTTTACCAACCACAGAGTTTCATTCATTACTACATTTTGCAACGAGTACAGGAAAACTAATTGTTCGCCAATTCACAGATTGCAATCTGATATTACTTTACATGTGCCTTGGTGGTGCAGTGATAGAATGCTCACCAATACACAACACAACAATACCGAAATCATTCAGCTGAGCTAAAAATTAACTTGATCAAATCAGCCCTCAGTATACTGTCAATTGATATAATCTTTTGGAAGTTGTCTTCCGAGGAAATGACATTGTCCCTAAGTGTTTCAATTTAGATCTCAAAGTGAAAGGCTAAACGGTCAACAGGTTGGCCTCGTAATTTAAAGGCTTTAGGTTTGAACCCCGGTTCAGTCATGGGTGCGTATGGATGAAATGCCCCAAACTAGCGGGAAGCAGCTCTCCAGTACTTCTTTGTTTTGAATGATCCTCTAACTGATGTCAGCAATTGATCTAACTTGAAACCAATCAAATCCCTGCAAACCAACAAGCTAAATGTTTTGACAGTGAATTTAAACAGACGTATCAAGGGGAGTTGGGCTGATATACATATTACTTCCTCTCTGTCATCGGTGAATAACTGCACAATTTTCAAATGAAGGGATAGTAATCACCACCCACTAAATAACTGCGAAAACGTTTCGATGTAATGAGAAACTTTGTTGTTATACGAACTGTTCTTCATTTCACAGGAAACAACAATGGCGGCCGTTGCCTAGCCTTACGATAGTTGCTAGAAGATTGGAGAAAGTGATCAGAAACGTTTTGCCTTGTAACCTTGCTCTGCTTAATTGTTGTTAAAGAAATAAACGATCCACTTAGTTCCGATCCGTTTTCTGATGTTCTCGCATCGGATACCGCACACAGTATTCTGACGCACGGATTAGTCTTCTGGGATCAGCGCTGGGTTTAAGATCTCGACATCTGACAAAGATGAAGATGCATATTAATTAATATTCAGTTTTTAGGCAAGATTATTATTGAAAACCGATTATTATTTTGAAAAATAATAAAAACTCCTTTTCTCAATTCTATATCCGTTGACATCTAATGCAGAACCAAAAATTGGTGTAAATTCAATATCTTAAAGAGTAATCACCATGAGACAGATGTTAAAGAAAAAGCCACTGGATAATATGCTGACAACAAACCAGCTAAGAAAATATTAATCAGCAGATATGTTGAAGGAACTGGAAATGGACTGGACAGTTGTTGAGGAGACATCCAAGAGAGATCACACTTCAGACCGTCCAGTGAAACAATAACAGAAAGCGATGGGTCTGGGGCCTGATAGTGAAATAGAGGAGATCATGTGCAGAGAAACTGAAAGGTTGCTAGCAATTATGCTGCCACTTGAAGTTGTTAGCAAAGAATTGAATGAGATGGAGACGTGACGCTAAAGCCGTATGTTCCACACGGAACGCGGAGAACGAATAATAACAATAATAATGAATGTTGTATTGAAGCAAACCACAGGCTTATGAATACATCAATAAAGAACAATTATATAGACTTGAGAGATATGAACACCTCCAGAAAATGTTACGAAAATATTTTGTCTTTTGAAAGGCTTGTCCGGATAGTAAAGTAAAATACATAGTCGCGTCATCCTGGAGAGAATAAGAGATTCACTAGATGCAGAACTCCGCTATCCACCGGAACAAGCTGGATTCAGGAAAGCAAATCATGTGCTGATCAAATTGCAACTCTATACATCATCATCGAAAAAGAGCACAGAATAGCAGTTAAACCTGTACCTTAACTCCATTGACTTCAAAAGGGCCTTCGACAGTGTTGACCTGAAACTAATTTGAAAACTACTTTAACATTACGGCGTGCAGTGCTCCTAATCGTTATCAACCTCATTCAGCAGCTGTCTTTATGGCAAATGCCGCGCGTCAGGTTATCCACAACGGAAAACTCAGTGAGGCGTTCGAAGTAAATACAAGAGTAAGACAAGCTGGTTGCACATTATCACCGATGATATTCTTAATTGTGGTGGACTGGATTATGCGTCAGACTGTGCATTGGAAGTGAGAAGATAGGAATACACTGGACCAACGGTAAGAAGACTCTAGAAGATCTGGATTTCGCTCGTGGATGATTTATGTTTAATGTCACGCAAACTCAAAGACCTACAGATGAAAACCAACAAACTGGCTGAAGAGGTAGGCAGCGCAGACAGGACTCCAGGTGAACAAATGGGAGACGAAAATGATGAAGATAACCAACCAACCAATAGCAATAACAGCAACCAGCACCAATCACCATCAACGAGAGAGATTTAACAGAGGTTACCGCCTTCGCTTATCTGGCTAGGAAGCATCATTTCAACCACAGGTGGCGGAATGGATGAAGATGTCAAAGTCAGCTAGTCAGAATCGGAAAGGCAAGATACGCCTTCATCAAGCTGAAACTAGTTTGGATATCTTCCGCACTCTGCAGCATAAATGTTAAGTCAGTCATTCTATGCGGGTCAGAAATTCGGCCAGTGTTTCACGAAAAGGATTTCCAACACGTTACAGACTCTTGTCAACAGGTGCCTTCGCTGGGCCCATATTGAGAATCAAATGGCTAGCCAGAAATAATCAGCAACAAGAAGCTCTGGCAACAAGCCAAGCAAGAGCCGATTACTCAACAAATATGTAGAAGGAAACGGACACTCATTGGGCATACGTTAAGGAGGCCGTCAAATGACATCGCGCACCAGGCAATTAGTTGAGTGGAATCCCAGTGGGAACTGACGAGTGGGTTGTCGGTGCGAGGTTGACATGGAGGAGATCGTGTGGGGAGGAGGAGATGAGGGATTATTGGCAATCGTGGATCCAGGTAAAGAGGACGGCAGATAATAGAAGAAAGTGGAAGTGTGTCGTTGAAGCCACATGTCCCACTTGAAACCCAAGGGAATACTAATAAAAATAATGAAAATCAGGACAGTTTCTACTTCTGTTGCTGAATCAATTGGTGATTATACTTATACCATAGAATTTACATTGCCGACGATAATAATTTATTAACTTTAGTAGATCATTTAATTTGACATTTAATATAACTTGTTTTCATAATAAATTTAACATACCCATTGGTAGAAGAACATCAGTAGTTTCAAGCAGAATTCTCGCCAGTCACACGGCAGGTCAAAATTCTATTTCCAGTAGGCTTACACCTAAAATTCACCTAGTTTACAGGCCTGTAGGGAATCCACTAAATAGTTTAGCGTTCGCACCCCCTATAAAACCCTCACCACTACTGACGTGTCAAAATTTGAAGCTCCGTATTCATTTTGGAGTGCAAAGGACTTTGAAACTTGTGGAAAGCATATTTAATGTAAGGGAGAATCGTTTTATTGCCAAATATTTTCAGTGTTTTAATTCGCCTACTTATTAGTAGTACAGAAAATACAGAAAAATATCTAGCTCCATGTAACTTATTATGCCAGCGGTTCAATGTTTTGCTAACACGTGTATACTGACTGGCATGTAAGTACAAATGTATCAGCTAAATAGTGTTGTATTTGATGGCAGAATGGTTTGTGAGGCAGAATAATATACAGTGATGGCAAATAAACTTCTATTTGCTAATTGTATTCGAGTTCTGTTTCATACTCTGAATCTAATTGTGTATATTGGTATATTCATTGAGCTTTCATATCAGACTTAATTTTCAAGTTTTTGAGTTCTACTGACTATATCTCATTACAGATTACGTCGTCACTTATTCATCAGACTTCCTACACTCTAAATTTTGATTTATTTTTCAGCTTTCTGAGTTCTACTCACCGTACTGGGGGACTGGTTCCTATCGATAAACTTGAGTATCTGGAAACCATATTATGGCTCAACAGAAGAAAAACCACGAAATAATATTCATTCATGTCATTCTGCTCAAACGTTTGTTCTTACCCTATTCTATTTAAAAGTTTGTGCATGAAGTCTTCCGCATCTTTTGTCTTTGTTTCATGCCTTCCACATCTCTTCTCGATTGTTTTCACCTCTTCACAACCTGATGCAACGCTTCAATACTCAAGATTTTTTGCAGAAGACGTCACTAATATATTACTCACAAATTTTTGTTAGTAGCACAGGCATACTAGCGGAAAAACACAAAACAGAAGATATGATTAGATACTAATAATTATTTCGGAAATTATTATATTTGTCTATATTATGTAGTGCGTTATTCTAAGAAAATCTCACAATGGTATCTGAATGAATATGAATGAGCTATTGACTCCTGTTTTTGAATGTTAACGAAGGAATTGTGGGGAAATTGTGGAAAATTATATCTGCTGTGATCAAGAATGACATATAATACAAACGATGGTGATCTTTGAAATTATTTAGATTACAAATCATCATTTATCTAAATTTTTATTAATAATGGTATCATAATCATAATCATTATGAGCAATAGTTTGTGCTCGAAACGTTATCAGTTAATATTCCTGTATAACACTGTGTGATTTATCAAAATAAAAATCTTATCTATAATGGAATTACAATGACGGCTGTTGATTCGAGACGGAATAAGCCCTCTTGCCAACGGTCTGCCTCCTGTTTTCCTTTGGTTCTTTCTTTCTTGCTTCACGTGTCTGTGGTATCGTGTCGCGGTGGCTGTAGACTCACAAATCTACCTCGTAGGAAAGTTCGTTAGTTCAAGAGACTCGTATTGAACCTGTCCCCAGACTAATGATGAAACTTCCACGATCAAACATCCCGTAACGGAGGAAAATTAATTAGTAGTCAACAGCATTGAATATTCAAGTGTTGTTTTTCGAGGATTTGTTCCGTTTCAAGTTACACCTCAAGCAGACACCAGTTAAAGAACCAATGACAGATATCTCACCCTAGTCTGGAACTCTTCAGCAATAAATGTCCCTACTGAGGATCGGACCCAAAACACTTGGATTTTGAAGCTGATAGGCCAACCATTCAACTAATAAAAGGAAATTCAATGAACTATGAATTTTAATTTCTACAAATTCTTGATATATGAAGACTTGGCGTCTGGATGGCTGGTTCATCAGTGTAGACTTCCGAAGAGTCACTAACTAGGATGAAACAGCTCTCCAGAATTCTCCACTATTCATCGGTTTTCTGACTGTTAGACTGTGGACAATTTCATCTTCACCCTAATTCATGAACCAGACCACAAAGACTTATATGACTCTATAAGTGTAGTGAACAGAATTCCTTACATAAAAATTCTAACAGCTCTAATTACGTTCAATGAATTAACAAAGTGTGAGTAGTACAGCGGAAAATAATCCAAAATAGATGTATACTACTTAATTTTATTAAGTAAGATGAAATTAAAATACAAAAATGTAATATAGCAGAGAAAATAGCCATAATTACACGTTACAGGCTTAGCACTAGAATGCTAGCCAACCACTCATTTGGTCAGTTGTTCGATCCCCGGCCGATTTACTCCTTTACCTCGCTAAGCCAGTAATAAGACCAATAAAGAGGGAAGGTTGATCATGAGGCTAGCAACCCCACCCGGTAAAAGTAAATACCACTGCTACCGAAACTTCAAGCCTCTAGCTTGAAACCCTATGGTTCACTGGGATAGTAAAGGATAGAATTTAAATAAATAAAAAAACACGTTTCGGACACATTAGCTAAATGTACTTGATTCCCATTGGGTGTACTTGTCAAACGAATAGGAGAATACTGAATTTCTTATGAATTAAGTGGGCAAATGGTGAAATGCTAGCCGACCAGACATGGTGGGCTGCTTTAATTTCCAGCAGACGCATTCCCTAAGCGCCTGGTTTATTAACCACTGTTAACCTAGGAAAATAGAGCAGATTCTGTGTGAGGCTAGTAAACCAACCCCCTTAAGAGAACAATATCCCCGTTACTGAAAGTTCAATTCTTGAAGCTCCAAGTCCCACTCGGAACGCACAGACAAGAAAAAAGGAATTTGTCGTAATGCTAAATGTGTGTGTGATTCGATATAACTCATTTTTTGTAAGAAAAATAGGAAACGGATTTTAACGTTTGAAAAAGTATCGTTTTCATTTCCAAACTTCTTCAATATCTTCAATTTTTATATTTTACTTGACATCCTAATAATGCAGTAGTGAATTATATGTGAACTAACTGGTAGTAATTAGTAGGTATCTATGTACTGATTGGATTTATTGCTTTCTATAAACTGATAAGGGCGTCTTAAACTACACAGACCACGAGTCCTCCTGTAACCTATACTTTCAATGATAAATTCACTATACCTAAAATTAGCACAGTGGCTATGTGAATTATTGCAGCCTTTGCGAAGAAGCTTTGGGATGTATATAGTTTCTGATTCATTCCACTTTGTTAAGCAAATTAATGACCTCAATGTAACTGATCTATTTCGATGTTACTTCCTTATTGACAAATGTGCCAATCATTTGGACTACTGACTTTATATGTAGAGAAGCTAACGATGCACCCATTTCAATATCGGAAATGAGATACCTAAGATAATGTTAATGATATGTTTATCGTCTGTGAAAGTAAATCAGTCACAATAGATCACGAAGAAAATAATACCATTAAATTACTGGGTAAATTCTTCAATGAAAAGGACTCATGGCACAATTATTATTATTATTATGGTTTCATTTATTCCCTAGAAGAACACAGGGCTTCACTCGTACATCTCCATTGCGTTCGTTTCTCTTCTAGAGTCTTCACCTGGCTCCAAGTCTGACCACACGCTTTCATCTCCTCTTCACATGACCTCCTCCAAGTCACCCACCCTCGCACTGACGACCAACTCGCCGCTTCCCTTTCGGCTTCCACTAGAGCAATGGCTTGTCTAGTGATGTCACTTGATGGTTTGTTTCCTCAGAGTATGGCCAGCCAATCCATCTCCATTTCTTCCTGCCTATTTGTTTCACAATCGGTTCCTGGTTGGTTCGCTCATTGCCAGAGATCTCTGTTGCTGATCTTTTCTGGCCGGCCGGCCATCTGATCTTGAGTGGTATTGAGCGAAGATAACTGTTAATGAAGGTCTGTAGTTTGTTTGAGATGCTCTTTATGACGCGTAGTGCAAGTCTCTGATCCGTATAGTGAGTAGCACTGACTGACTTCACATTGGAGTTGAAAATCCGGATCTTATTTTCATTTTCATGCTGAGTGCTGTTGACCTCCACATAGACTTGAGAGTAGTGAAAGCTTGTCTTGCTTTTCCGATTCTTGCTTTGATATCCTCGTCAGTTCCGTTCTCCTGTAGTTGAAATGATGCTTCCCAGGTAGGAAGGTCGGTAAAGGAGGTTTTTTCTTTCAGGTTCCTCCCATTTATGCTGATTGTTGTCTGTTGTTGTTGTTGTTGTGGCTGTTGGTGGTGTTTCCCAGGAATCTTCATCACCTCTGTTTTCTCTATGTTCACCTGAAGTCCTATCTTTGATGCCACAATGGAAAGATCTATGTTTAGAAAGTCTTCATTGACGGGACAGCGCATACATTTTAAAAGTTTTGTTCTAATCCAATATAAAAATAATTGGTCAGAATACTGTCCTATAGATCAGAAAAAATTTGATAAGACAGTACAGCTGAACATGAAATAAAGACCCTATAGGATGTTTTATATAAGAATGGACACCCTGAGAAGTTCAATAATGAATACTTTAAGAAATGAGCCCAAGTAAAACTAACCAAACAGCTTCAAAGAAATCTGTATATAGTAATTTTGCATTCAAAGGAGATGACGTACAAGAAATGGTCGGATGAAGACACTCTCACTCTACCATTGTAATATGTTTTACTTATTAAATGTTACTACTATTAATATTTTATCCTACCTATTTATATTACTACTCCTGATTCATTTAAAACCATCTTTTACCGATACCATTATCTTAACTTGTTTTAACATCATTACTATTACCATTACTGTTATTATTATTACTTATATTATAATCACTAATATCATTCAGTTTTGAATTCTTTATGTATTCAAGTTCTTTCTTTGATGACTGATTGTTTACTTAAGTGATGTAATTGAACCGTAATGCATTTCTATCTGAATCTTAATCTCTCATACTCCCTTTCCCTTATCTATTTGAACATGACCTGAAGAACATTCACACGTGTCGTTTTGCATGACTAATTCAATGTAGTTTATTCACTTAACAGTCTTGTATCTCCTAATGTAATTCTAATGGTATACATATCTCTCTGTGTAGAGTATTCAGCTAAAGAGTTCAACCGGAATTTAATGAATTCATTAAATCCTGCTTTATTAACCTTTGTTGCTTGTTTTAAATTCGTGTCGGGAAATAAATGTTTCCAATAATGCTGTGATTTGTATTCAATATGAAATGCAACAGAAACTCACCTAGAGACTGAATACTATCTGCCTCCTGAGCCCAGGGAAGAAAATTAAAAGACAGAATGGTCCAAGCCAAGTGAGAATATATTTGTTTTTTACCAGACAAAAATGAATTATACACATACTTTACCAATACTCAAATAGTTAAGCCAGTTAAACCTTTAATAATAATAATAATTTGCTTTATTCCAAAACATTACTTGTAATACAGAATGGAATTCTCAGCATTTTTACTACATTATTGCATCCAGTTAGTACATTATCAATAAATAGAATTCTACATAGATTAAGGAAACCACAGCTCATTATTACAACAACACATTGGCATGTCGGTAGCAAAGGTAAAGCTGAAACAGTGTTTGAAGGTGTTAGAAAATTTTGGAGCTGTCTTACTAACTGGCGTAAGCGAGAGAAAGAAACAAAGCAGCACATAACGGAAAAAAAGAGAAAAAGAGAGAGAGAGAGAAAAGGAAAAGAAAGAAAGAAAATGTTGTACCTATAAATGATGTGAGTTGGAAAGACGAGATCCAGTTGTACTACTGACTATTTAATGAATTATAGATGTCACGCCTATTGCTTTCTTTATCACACAGAACACGAGCTAAGTAGGGTATGGTTGAGTTTTTGTACTTGCTGGTGCGAGCATATAGTTCTCTATATTGGCTTCTGGTTTTACCTGATGAGATGCAAGGGAAGGGGAGAGTTGTGAGTGAAGAGGGTGGTGTGAGTTAAATAAAATGGATTTGGCCCATTTTTCACATGAGTCCATGTGCCTGTCAACCAGAATATTAACAAGCTGGTTAAGTTGCACGTCGCTTACCCTGCTGACAACATTTAACGTCCTGCGTAATATGTTATAGTCTTTCTTCAGTAGCCCGGGGAAAACTAAGGGGGAGCAATAGAGAATAATAGGCAGAATGCGAGAGTTAACGAATTGTAGGAGTAAGGGTTGGGTTATATCAGAATGTCTTAACTTCTTGATGTAGAAGGTAAGACGGAATATTTTCTTAGAAATCGCCAAGATATGAGACGACCATAAGGGATCAGCAGATAGAATGACGCCTGGGTATTTAATTTCCGACCTGGTTTCTATTTCAGTGCCGTCTATGTTGCATACCTCGTGAGAGCCAACCAGTTTGTTTATGTCGGATTTATGCCTAAAGATGAAATTGACTGTTTGGCGTTTGGGGGCATTTAAGGTAAGACCGTCTTCCTTGGACCACTGACTGATTTCTGACAGAAAGCCATTAAGTTTAGAGCAGTCGCTTTGACATTTGACAGGCAAAGATACAGTCAGGTCGTCAGCATATTTGACAAAATTATTGTCATTTGAAGATGGTAAGTCATTTTCTACTACAAGTTAACTAATCTTCTCTTGCACTCCTCCAGGCCAATAACTAAATCTACCTTTGTCATCAGTTGGAATTTTAGAAATCATGACGACCTAGTTGCTATAGAGCATTGTCAAACTTACGTGCGGTCAGACTTCTTCTTTTTGGAATAGACTGGCAGTTAATGTGACTGATGCAAACAGGCTTCCAGTATTAATCTCTTCAGACACCAAACTCCTCAAAGATGACAATGCTCTCCTCCATCTGACTGCTTCACCTTCTTTTTCACCCCGTATTGATATATTAAGGGTTATTAAACGCATGAGTGACAATAAACCTCATTAACACTATTGGAAGAACATGATAAACATTTCTAGCCAGGGCAAAAATATTAGTTCATGCATGTAATATAAAAGTTGTCATAACACAACCAGACAGTTAGTGTATCAACAGAAATCATGGTTTCCATACAAAATATATATATATTGTGTAATTCAATAATTTTAAATATACTTACTCCATGTATAGACTATCTATCATATTGATGATGCCTGTAAACTGGCGTCCCTCATGTAAAACAAAAACTGAGAATATATGATTACTATTATTATTATTAAATAACTAACTTGATTGGTTACATGAGGTTGACCCTCAAAAATCCAAAATATCTGAACTTTTTTTAATATGATTGGAAATATATGGAAAAAGTTAAGTGAATCATAAAAAATGGTTGAAACGACAAGTTTGTATGGTCTGCTAAAGTCTATAAGTACGTTCATAAGGAGATTAAATGATTTTACAAAACTGCACAAAAATGATACACCACTTCTACTAGTGTGGAGGATTTCATCATGAGTTGACATCAGTTAGAGAACCACTGGAAAACCTGGGAGAACTGGAGAGCTGTTTCGTCCTAGTTTGGGACACTTCAGTAGTACGCACCCACCGGAATTCGGACCCAAGAACCTTCTGGTTACAAAGCGAGATCGGAGACCATTGAGCCACTGGGACCTTGTCCAGTACTCCCAGGTTTTCCAGTGGTTCTCTAACTGATGTCAGCTCATGATGAAATCCTCCACGCAATCAAACAAAATCCCTACAAAACCAATACTTCTACTAGTGCCAAACTGGTTGAACTATAAGATACCTACACAGTTGGTGAAACTTTTCTGTCCTCTGCACACATGAATCGGTAGTACACAGTGTAGTTTCGAATTTGTTCAGATGAATAAGAGATTTAAATGTGAACGATAAATTCATAATATCGTTTATCTCTTCATTCTGTGAATTTATACCTGGAACTATATAATTCACCATAGTGTTACTGTTATTCCCTTGAGTTCCTGGTAGAGCATAGGGCTTCAACAGAACATCTCTACTCCATCCTGTTCACTGCATCTATTTGCAACTGATTCCATCAGTGCTCATAATTTTTCATCTCACACTCACACGATCTCCTCAGGCGCCCAATTCATTGATATAAGTATAAAACTTGGGCAATGAGGTAGAGTATAACTCCATGATGGAGAACATTTTATTATGATAAATCACACAGTGTTATACAGGAATATTAACTGATGACCACGTTTCGAGCACAAACTATTGCTCATAATCATATCAAGTCAATAATTTGTGCCCAATCATTCATTGTTTCTCATTTGAGTTCCAATCGATCGATAGCCTGGTGCTCGACACCATTCAACAGTCTCCTTAGCATATACTATTCCATCTCCATTTCTTTCTGCATATTTGTTGAGCAAAAGCTTCTTGATTGGTTCATTGCCAGAGTTTCTTATTGCTAGTTCCATCCGATCTTCAGTATGGAGCAAGTGAAGGCAGCTGTCAGTGAGTCTAAAGCCTGTTCAAAATACTTTTCGTGACCCCCTAAGTCTCTGAACTATAAGAAAGCACTGACTGGTTTGAAGGTCCAAATCGTGTTCCTCATGCTGTCTACAATAGATTTCCAAACTCTTTTCAAAATGGTGAAGATGTGTCTCACCATCCCGATTCTGCTTTTGACATCATTATCCGCAGTTGAAACGATGCCTCCTAGATAAATGAATGAAGTGACCTCTCTCAGATTTCTCCCATCTGAAGTGATTGAAGCTTCTTGTTGCTGTTGTTTATTTTTACCTTATGTTTACCTGAAGTCCTGTCTCTGCTACCTGCTTCTTCTACCAGTTTGTTAGCTTTCGCCTGTAGGACTTCGACTTTGTGTGACATTAGAAATAAATCATCCGTGGAGGTCCAGTGCTTCTAGTCTTCTTTCTGGTCTAACGTAATTTGTCTTCTCACTCCCCATCGTCTGCCGCATGATACAGCCCACCACAGTCAGGAATATCATCAGGGATAGTAAGCGGCCTTGTCTTACGCCTGTCTTCATTCCAAAGTCGTCACCAAGCTTTCTGTTGTGAAACACCTGATAAATCGAAACTTTAGGTGACCATTAACGTCGGTAACTCTATTCTAAGTGAAAGTTATGTCATTTCTGAAATTAAACGTACGCTTGCAAAGTTTTCTCATACACGAAGAGTCTGTGTTACACTTGTTGTCTTGCCTTCACGCTACTTGACATACCTTCTTACCTCAGTAAAGATCTATTCAAACAACTTTTTCGATAATCACTTTCGCCAACAGTGAATGTAGTTTTTTGGCTTTGTTGAAGTTTCTCAAGGCATCCAGAAACAAAAGAGAGAAGACAAAAGCAAACAAAAGATCAGCAGTAAAAATTATTATTATTATTATTATTTAGAAGTAAGTACTCTTCAATTTACACTTTAAGTGTAGTGTTCCACTTTTATGACAGCTTGAAAGATGGAATAATATACAAGTGCTTTTGATGAAGAACAAGAACCTGAAATCGCATAGTTTTACTTTTGTAGTCACGAGATACACTCTCTAGTAAACACCTAAACAAATCGAATTGTTTATGCAATCTACATGTATTTATATATATTTACAAATGTAATAAAATTTTATTGATACCGAGTAAAGTAAATAGATTGTAGATTTGATATGCACAAGAGTTAAGATTGCTTGCCTTTGATAAACATTTATATATACACATCCATATCTGTTTGTACACATAACTGTCCTAAGAAACACGTAGATGAAGAGATGAGGTATATTAGCCTGTCATTTTGTAGCATTTTGTGGCTTGTAAATCTGATTTTGTATAGTAAGATAAACATTAGTGAAATTCATCTGGCCTTCATAAATTCAAATAAAGAAAATTACCGGCTTAGTTTGTTTCACTGCACTTTATATAGTTTAATTGATTTTTTATTTACTCTCCGAGTCATACAGTTTTATTATACTTTTCACCTTGTTATTCACTTTTCAATTAATCACTATTCGCTAATTCATACCGCTCATAGTATGACACGCGGCAGAACGTGGGATGCGAGAAGATAAGAATAAGTTAGAGCAATAAGAAAACTTGAAGCACAGGACATCGCGGATGATTTATGTCTAATGTCACACAAACTCGAAGACCTATAGGCGAAAGCTAACAAACTTTCAAAAGAAGCAGGCAACAAAAACACTACTTCACGTCAACATGGAGAAGAAGTAGACGATGAAGATAACCAATCAACGAACCAGCAACAACGGCAACACAAGGCTTCAATCACTGTAGATGGGAGAAATTTGAGAAAAGTTACTTTATTCACTTATCTTGGAAGCATCGTTTCAACTGCAGACGACAGCTTCGATCAGGATATCGGAACCGGAAACAGTTTGGAAATCTGTTGTGATCAGCTTGAGGAACATGATTTGGACTTTCAACACTGATGTCAAGTCATTTAGTGCTTTTATGTGGTTCAGCGGATTTCTCAAAAGGCTACTTCAGACTCTCAATAACTGCCCACTACCCCAGATACTGAAAACCAGATGGCCGGCCAGAAGCACCAAGAACCTCTTTAAGGCCACAATACAACCAACAACCTATTACTCAATTAATAACCTGAAAAGGATCGACATGGATCGGACGCACGCTGAGGACACCGCTCAGTGACATTACGAGTTGAACAGGCTCTTGAGCGGAACGTGAGTAGGAGACGATGAGTTTAGAGTACATCGGAAGGCGAAAAGAAAAAGATCAAGATGAGAGCTTATAGACAGTTTCAGGGCCAACTGAAAAGGACTGCGGGGAAGAGGATGAAATGTAGGTATGTTGTTTAAGCTCTGTGTTCCATTTTGAACCTAAACAAAAAAATAATATAGAGGCTCCGGTTTCTAATTTTGATCACTGATAAGTATGGTTTGCAGTCCAGTAATTTTTGTATTTATAGCAACCTTAGTGGAATATAGGTCCTCAAACTGCTTTGAATTCTCAGAAGATGTGTCGTTTTCTTGAGTGGGTAAGGTTCACATCCTCATACCCGACCTTTCATTTTTTCCTGGCCTACTATCGGCTAATTATCTGTGTCAGGTTTATGACTGCATCAGCTTGTAATCGAACCAAAACCGTATGCGTGATCAATGAGTATTCCATACTTGAATCTTAGGTGTTCAACAGTTGAGGATATAAATATTATCATATTCCTTTATGATCCTAGTGGAACATAGGGCCTAAAGCTAGAGCTTTGGAGTTTCGGTAGCTGTGGTGCTTATTCTTATGGGATGGGGTTACTGATTTTCCCTTCTTACCGGTCTTATTACTTAATTAGCGAGGTGAAGGAGTGCTTCGACCGGGAATCGAACTCTGAACCTCCTGACTGATCGGTGAGCATTCTACCACCATGCAACCGATGCACCAGTTGAGGATATAAAATAATTATATTGCTGAAATCATATTGCATGACCTTATCAAATCATAAGATGTACTAAGAGCATCATTATTAATAATCATTATTGTATCACTGTGTGTTTAACGAAAACATATTTATTCTCTTGTGTAATTACATTATATCACAGTGCCTAAATTCTCAATTATATCGAAGGTAATTTCAAAAATGCATAAACTGAAATGCTTTATTTCACATCTGATTAAGTTGAGTTTACACGTAAGCATGTCCAAATGTCCACAACGGAAAACTTACGGAATCCTTCGAAGTGAAGACGGGAGTAAGACAAGCTGGCTGCCTACTATCGCCAATGATTTTCCTGATTGCAGTAGATTGGATAATGCGACAAACAGCGGACTTTGAGGAAACAGGCATAAAATGGACTCACACAAAAGACGTGGAGGATCTGGACTTCGCCGATGATGACATATGTCTGATTTCCCACAAACTGGAAGATATGCAAGCGAAAAGCAACAAGTTGGCAGAAGAAGCATCCAGAGAAGATAGGACTTCAGGTGAACATAGAGAAAACAGAGGTAATGAAGATTCCTGGGCAAGAACAACAACAACAGACAACGACCAGCATAAATGGAAGGAACCTGAAAGAAACAACCTCCTTCACCAACCGACCTGGGAAGCATCGTTTCAACCACAGGCAGATGGAACTGAAGAGGATATCAAAGCGAGGATCGGAAAAGCAAGACAAACTTTCACTACTCTCAAGTCTGTGTGGAGGTCAACAACACTCAGCATCAAAAATAAGATCCGGATTTTCAACTCTAATGTGAAGTCAGTCAGTGCTACTCACTATTCGGATCAGAGACTTGCTCTGTGCGTCATAAAGAGCATCTCAAACAAACTACAGACCTTCTTCATTAACAGTTGTCTTCGCTCAATACCACTCAAGATCAGATGGCCAGCCGGCCAGAAAAGATCAGCAACAGAGAGGGATCTCTGGCAATGAGCGAACCAACACAGCAGAAACCGATTGTGAAACAGATAGGCAGGAAGAAATAGAGATGGATTAACTGGCCATATTCTGAGGAAACAATGCATCAAGTGACATCACTAGACAAGCCATGCTCGAGTGGAACCCGAAAGGGAAGCGGCGAGTTGGTCGTCCGTGCAAGGGTGGGTGACTTGGAGGAGGTCATGTGAAGGGGAGATGAAAGCGTGTGGGCAGACATGGAACCAGGTGAAGACTCTAGCAGAGAACCGAACGCAATGGAGACGCATGGCTGAAGCCCTATGTTCCTCTAGGAATTAAAGGAAACAATAATAATATAATATATGTCAGCTGTTAAGTGATAAAATAATCGGCAGCCAAGCATATGGTCTGAATTTGATTTTCAGCCGACCAATTTCTAAACCTCTTCTAATTTACAAGCTAATAGTAGTTAAACTGGGAAAATGAAGGTTGAGCGTGAGGCTAGTAATTCCATCAGGTTCAAAAATAAGACCACTGTCATTGCAACATGAAAGCTTGAAACCCTATGCTCCATTCAGAATGTGAATTAAACACAGGTTTTGCAAAAGGTTCTTGACAATAGACGATATCCATTTTCATTTATCGAAAAGCAAATTATTGAGATAGATCATAAAAGTTGATTTTAACACTGAGATTGTTCGGATTACATACTTAAATTTGTTGAAATTCTCGTCATAAAAAAGCCTTAAAACTATGTTTATGTGTTCAAGAATTATTTGTTATTACATTGAACTTGCAAATATAACCCAGTTTTAAAACTAAGCGATACCCAGATAATAAAATCTACCCTTTTTCTTTTTTACTTCTGTCTTATCCCTTATCTGTAATTTCGACTCGTAAAATAATAACGTGACCTGTATTATGGAATTTTGACCTTTTAATCATTGTTACATTTTATGTAAATAGGTAATTAAGTTAGATTATGAGCTAACAGCAGTTACAAAACTATTGAAGACCAAAGAGTACTTACTGAACTACTGTTTCGTCCTAGTTAAGACGTCTTCAGTAGCCCACACGCATGAACCCACCGAGGATGGAATTACGTGAGCTCATTGTAATGAATACTACACTAAGAGCAAATAACCTATCATGACTAGAAGTGGAGCTATATATATCGAAGTAAGAAGTCATGAGCTATCTAGTGTTACCTTCCAATAACTGAGTCTTCAACCAGTTAAACTCGTATCCAGAGGACTTTGGGGTCATGGATTTCTGACTGCTGACTATTCGTAATCTGGTACAATACAACTGTCCGGTACTCCTTGGTTCACAATGATTCTCTAACTGTTGTCAACTCGTGAATTAACTTGAAATCAGTCAAATCCCATACAGACCAACACTTGTATGATAATACTTTCAGTGTTTCAAATGAATGACGCCTACTCATGGTTTTGCTAAAAATTTTTAACAGCAAATAACTACTTTAAAAAGTCATGTCCCTAGTGTAATCATCAGGGCAAACTTTGATTCTAAAGGGATACAGAAGTTTAAAACAGAGCAACAAAGCAGAATTTAATGAATTCGTCAAATTTCGGTAGAACTCTTCGGTCGGATACCCTAAATACAGTGATATATATATGCCATCAGAAATACATTGGGAGATAAGTGATTCATAAATACACTACAACGCGCCAAACAATACCAACAACGGAGATAGAGCTACTAGTGAACACAAACCCCCGACGAAATCAGAAGTCCTGAAGGCAATCAAGATGCTAAAAGCTGAGAAAGCAGCAGGACCAGATAGATTCCCAGCGGAAGCATTGAAAATGGACCCAGAGACAACAGCGGACTTGATGACGACACTACTGGAGAAGATGTGGAAGGAAGGCAAAGTACTCGAGGATTAGAAGAAAGGATACTTATTCAAACTACCAAAGAAAGGAGACTTAAGTCAATGCAAGAACTGGCGCGGAATTATGATCCTGTCCATCCCAAGCAAAATACTAAGCCGCATCTTCCTGGAGAGAATCAAACATGCCCTGGATGAAAAACTTCGACCGGAACGGGCTGGATTCAGGAGAAACAAGTCATGCATTGATCAGATCGCCACATTACGGATCATCATTGAACAAGGCTTGGAATGGCAGTCACCTCTCTATCTCAACTTCGTTGACTTTGAAAAGGCATTCGACAGCGTGGATCGAGAAGTGCTTTGGCAACTACTTCGCTACTACGGGATGCCACCGACAAAATATACATCTCATCCAACAGCTGTACGACAATGCTGCATCCCAAGTAATCCACAATGGGAAACTTACGGAATCATTCGAAATGAGGACAGGAGTAAGACAAGCTGGCTGCCTACTATCGCCAATGATTTTCCTGATTGCAGTAGACTGGATAATGCGACAGACAGTGGCGGGCAATGAGGAAACAGGCATAAAATGGACTCACACAAAAAACTTGGAGGATCTGGACTTCGCCGATGATGATATATGTCTGATTTCCCACAAACTGGAAGATATGCAAGCGAAAAGCAACAAGTTGGCAGAGGAAGAATCAAAAACAGGACTTACTTCAGATGAACACAAAGAAAACAGAGGTGATGAAGATTACTGGACAACACCACCAACCGCAACAATAACAACAGACAACAATCAGCATAAATGGAAGGAACCTGAAAGAAACAACCTCCTTCACCCACCTAGCGACCTGCGAAGCATCGTTTCAACTACAGGAGAACAGGACTGACGAGGAAATCAAAGCAAGAATCGGAAAAGCAAGACAAGCTTTCACTACTCTCAAGTCTGTGTGGAGGTCAACAGAACTCACCATCAAAAATAACATCCGGATTTTCAACTCCAATGTGAAGTCAGTGTTACTCACTATACGGATCAGAGACTTGCACTGTGCGTCATAAACAGCATCGCAAACAAACTACAGACCTTCATTAACAGTTGTCTTCGCTCAATACCTCGCTCAAGATCAGATGGCCAGCCGGCCAGAAAAGATCAGCAACAGAGATCTCTGGCAATGAGCGAACCAATACAGCAGGAACCGATTGTGAAACAAATATGCAGGAAGAAATGGAGATGCATTGGCAGGCCATACTCTGAGGAAACAATCCATCAAGTGACATCACTAGACAAGCCATTGGTCGAGTGGAACCCGAAAGGGAATCGGCGAGTTGGTCGTCAGTGCTTAGGTGGGGTGACTTGGAGGAGGTGATGTGAAGAGGAGATGAAGGCGTGTGGGCAGACTTGGAGCCATGTGAAGACTCTAGCAGAGAACCGAACGCAATGGAGACACATGGCTGAAGCCCTATGTTTCTCTAGGAATTAAAGGAAACGATAAATATCAAACATTACTGAGACTCTCAAACAAAACAACTACCCAAAGAACTTCATCAACAAAATCAGCACTGGCATTAATTATGTTCGAAAACGTATTCCGAAAACGTGGATCTCAACATTTGTCATTCCATAGAGAGCAGAGATGTCACACGATATCAGAAGAGTATTCAAAAAGATCGACACCAGAGTTTTCTTCAAAAAATCAGACACACACACTACAGAGAAACCTTGTCCATATAGAAGACCAAATCCCTAAAGATTCTCTAATTGTGGCTATAAAATAAAATGCTTTGAATGTGATGCAATATATATTGGACAAACATTGCGAGAAATCAAAGTTAGAAGAAATGAACACCGTAGAGCACCTGTTCGACCACCAAGAAATCCAGTTAGTTAACTAGAAAAGCTTGAAAAATCATCAGGCATAGGTCCACACGCTATAGAATCAGGCCACAAAATTGATTTTGACAATATTGAAATAATCCAGAAAAAGCATTTCAGAATTCACAAAGAACGTCTAATATCAGAAGCACTTCATATCAAGTGGAATCCAAATTGTCTGAATAAGAATGATGAATTAAAACAGAATTTCACCTCGTTACAACACCCCCCTCCTCCATGAAATGACAAAATCAACACGAATGTGATAAGCAATTTCATTATGTAAACACATTCTGCTTTTTTGTAATTTTATACACTTATCAAACCTAACAATCTACACCTGGTTTTGTTATCTTGAGCTATTGGTCAACTTGACAAGGCAAAATTGACCCCATGCTGAGGAACGATGATTAAGTTGTTATATATAACAGATTAGTTATGGGTGTCAAAATAATAGTATCGTATCTGTGTGACAAACGTGCTAGGCTGAAATCGATTACAAAATTGTAAAATGGAGACAATGGTCGTGATTAGTCATAATCGATTTGTAGAGTATGAGGTTATTTATAAGCTGAGATTTTGTAAATTCTGGTTTAGTGATACTTTAATAAAACTAGTAGCATTAAATAGAGAAACGTCACTAAAAACAATATCGTTTTGTTTTTCATTCATTGGGAAATACAAAAACCCTTAATTTTAATTCATTTCAAATTATTATTAATCCTAATAATATCGTAACATTTGTTCAATAAATCCAAATACTAAAATGGCACTCATAGATTCGGTGAAGATGTTTCAGAGTTGGAAATCAGAAAAAAATGAATTAATTATGGTGAAACTGTTTGAATTATCAAGTGAAAATCATATTGAAGTCATGTTAGTAAAACCATGTTACATCACAAAATATGAAGCAGAGGGAATCAAGCTAGAGCACTGAAGTTTCAGTAGCACTTGTGTCTTTTACAAGGTAAGATTGCGAGCCTCGCACTCAAACTTCCACCTTTGTGTGGCTTACAGTCGGCTTAGGAAAGAAAAAGTGTGAACCTGCTGATGTGGTGAGAGCTGGCTGCTAGCCAAAGTTGGTAGACAGTAATTGACGTCAATGTTTATGTCCCCAATATTGGTGATGAGAAAATGAGAACAAAAGCTTTGCGTATGCGGATACAGTTAGCATATGGATGATCTGACACAGCCACAAAGAGATGCAAGGTTAACTTTCTGTGAGAAACAACCAATCAAAAGACTGTATTTTCTAATAACAATAATCTGCAATAATGTACACTGAAATCTATAAATATGTGTTGATTTTCCTTAATAAACGATCTGTTGCCTAGCCCTTGTCTTCTGTTGTTACACCAGGAGTTGAACCCTGCACACGTGCATGGTTCGTCCGCATTCTGTTGCTGAACCTCTCATTACCTCCCTGTACAGTACTATAGTAAGAGAAATTAAAAAAATAAAACATATGATTCAGGTAGTGAGACTACATTTTAAGTGCTACTATGCTAATGGAAGTATCCTTAACTGAACTTAACGACTTAGGAATCGACTTGTTACCAGGGTATAGTCTTATAGACTTAGAATACGCAGACGACATAGTCCTGTTAGGGGAGGACGCTGACAAAATGCAGAGTCTTCTGAACACCTTGAGCAGCAATCTTCGTATGTTTGGCATGCGATTCGTCCCTGTGAAATGTAAGATGCTGCTACAGGACTGGACTACATCAACTGCTAGCTTAGTGATAGGGAGTGAAGTGATAGAACATGTTGACCACTTCACCTATTTGGGAAGTTGTATCAGCACCAACGGATTGATTGGTGACGAAATCACAGCACGGATCCAGAAAGCTCGAGCTGCTTTCGCTAACTTACACCGTCTCTGGCGTAGGCGTGACATCCGGCTGTCAACCAAGGGACGTGTATACTGCTCAGCAGTTCGCTCCGTCCTTCTCTATGGCGGTGAGACGTGGCCATTGAGAGCGGAAGACATGAAGAGATTGTCTGCTTTTGACCACATATGTTTACGATCTCTTTCTCGCATTAGGTGGTATAATAAGGTAAGTAATGTTGACGTTAGGCGTAGAGTGTTGGGCAAAGAGGGAAAATCACTCGAAGAGGCTATAAAGTTGCATAGATTGAGATGGCTAGGTCACGTGCGGAGCATGCCTAGCCACCGCCTCCCTCGACGGGCATTACTAGCTGATATAGGTGCAGGTTGGAAAAGAGTAAGTGGTGGCCAAACAAAAACATGGCATCAATCCATGAAATCTTTGACAGTTAAACTGAGTCAGACAGGGAGATGCAGACTTCCGGGTTGGGGCCCACCCTCGGGACTCTAAGAATCAATGGCTGGAGACAATAGGTGACATGGCTCAAAATCGTTGTCAATGGCTTACGCAGATGTATTCAGTCTCTTTAACCTTCATATTCCTTTCTAACATTACTCATTCTGTTTCACTCTTATACTTATCTAAATTCTATTGATTCTCTTCTCTCATTTTCCTGTCTACCTTTGTGTGCTATTTGGAACGTGGTAACTCGAACTTCTGCACTTCGGTGCCAAGTTCTATGTTGAATCCAGCAGCAGCAGCAGCTACTATGACGTAATTTTAATTTAAATTATTTAATGAACATCTCTTATTTGATTTCACATACACATCTCATATGTATATTTATGCCTAGTTCATTCATATACATACATGCATATATCTACAGTATTATAAAAACGGGAAATGCAATAGTTCTAAATTTGTGCATGTATTCATAAAACGTCAGTCATAAAGTTTGAAATAATCCACAAACTTACACACTTAAAGAAGTTCTACCATTGACAGTTCATATATTTCACGCTTATTTCTGTCTCCTCCCCTTCTCTCGCTCTCTCTATCTTTTGGATAAAAAATGAAAACACACAGAGAAATGTTTTGAAAACCACCATTATTCTAATAATTATTTTAATGGAATAAAAATGACAGATTTTTCTGTCTGAGGAGGAAAAAATAGGTACTGATAACAAAAACTTCATTAATACCTATTGATAGGGGAAAAAGAAACAAACTTTTTTTAAAAAGAAACCAGACATTATCTGATAAAGATGCAATGAACTTTGAATGACACAAGAATTTATAGGCATATATATATACTGCGTATATTTGTAGACTTGGTTAGTGTTCACTGTAGACATGTAGACACTATACAAGTTTCTGTTGAGATTTCTTTTTCAAATTCTCCCATGAATATAGAATATTTATGTGTTTGTGCCTTCTGTGATTGGTCAGAAATTGATTTTCTGAGAAAAATCTCTCCATGTGAATTCAGTTTAAATAATCGACTATCCAATAAGTTCTATATAAGAAGTTATATTCAGGTGAATTATGTAACGACAGAAACCAGTCGATGTGTTCTTCTGCCGAACTTTACACGAGTACACATATAGTCCGAAATCATTCCAACAATTATCAAGTGTTTGAAATAATAGAGAAGATTTGTAGCTCAGGTGGATAATTTGCAATTAGTAGTGTTCTCTGAGCTGATTGGTTTAGTTGCGGAGCTTTCGTCGTCCTTCTGGACAACATCCCAATTCAGCGAAATTTTGAGCATCAAGTGAACTGATTTGAATTTTCCATGAGTGATAGAATTGCGTCTGCCAGTAACCATCCTTACATCTGCATTGATCACTTTTTTATTGACTTGGATTTTGAACTTTCTCGTCACATGATTTACTTTTTATCAGTTGGTAGATTTGGTCTATATTAATATGTTTGTTAATCGATGGCTCATTCGCTTGGGTATCGGGCTTATATGAATTCTCTGGCACTTTTTTGTTTCCTCTATCTAAAATTTCGACATTATTCCAATCAAATCGATATCCATAATTATCTACATGCATTGATATGAAAGAATATATATCATGTCTTTCCAGAGGTAATTTGTATTCTTGGATTCTGATTCGAAGGGGATGCCCTTTTTGGCCGATGTAATGCTTGTTGCAGTTCATGCAGTTTATTTTGTAAATGATATTTACCTTCTCTTTCTGTTGGATCTTTTGTTTTTCAGAATATCGAATTCAGTGATTTGTCACAAGCTGACTTCCGTTAAAGAACCACGACAAACCACAGATTACTGGACATTTGCTTTGTTCTTAGCTTGACAGTCTGCCCAGAGATCTCTGCAAACCAACACTTGATCATGAACTTTGCAAAGAAGTGTAGCAATCTGACTAGTAAACTTTGGTCATTGGTCCTCAGCATCCCAAGGATCTCAACCAGAAATCCTACACCTCCCTAAGTTGCTCAAACCAACTGTCAAACACTCAATGCTTTCATACCTGGTTTTGGCTTGACCACTTCAAACTCTAATCTAACCCGAACCAATGTCACCTAACATTAGTTGTTGATGAGAGCGATGGCTGGACATGTACAACACTTGTGCTAGCCATTTCGATCGATTTAGCTTCACAGGCGAATAGACTGACTTACAGTTGAAGCCCAAGTTCAATATGATCTACCATATTATACCAGTTAACATGGCGGATTGAACAGAAAAATCTGTGGTCAAGTACAGCTTACCCCTTCATATCTACTTTCAATGACCATGACTCACATCCTCATTGGAGAACAGTGCAAACTTCCATGCAGTTCGGATTCCTCATCATAATGCTTCTATGTCATCAAAAATAAAATAATAATGTTGTCAGTAATAAATATTCCTTAACTAGTCCAAAAAACCAACCAACCAACAACAACAGCAACATCCAGCGCCAATCACCATCAACGGGAGGGATTTGAAAGAGGTTACTTCATTCACTTATCTAGGGAGCATTGTCTCAACTACACGAGGAACGGACGAGGATGTCAAATCGAGCGAGAATCGGGAAGGCGAGAAACACACTCATCAACCTGAAACCAATCTGGAAATCTTCCGCTGTCACTCAGCCTGCATCAACAACAAAATTCGGATTTTCAATACAAACGTCAAGTCAGTCAGTTCTTCTATACGGATGGATCAGAAACTTGGCGGCAGGTCACAAAGAATATTTCCAACAGCCTGTTGCAGACCTTTATCAACAACTGTCTTTGCTCTATACTGAAAATCAGATGGCGGGAAAGAATCATCAACAAGAAACTATGGGAACAAACAAAACAAGAACCAATCGCTCAATCAATATGCAGGAGATAGTGGAGATGGATTTGACACTCGCTATGGAGGCCGCTGAGTGACATCGCGCGTCAGGCTTTCGAGTAAAAACCGAAAGTGAAGCGGTGAGTGGGACGTTCAAGGGTGATATGGAGGAGATAGTGTGGAGAAGAGATGAAGCTGTATGGATTAACATGGACGCAGGTGAAAAGTGTAGCAGAAGACAGAAACAAGTGAAGACGTGTAGTTGAAGCCTTATGTTCCACTAGGAACCCAAGGTAACAATAATAATAATAATCTTCATACCTAATACATTCATGGAACATCGCCGCAGATATGGAATTATAGTTCAATCAGCTTGTGATTCTTCACCTGACCAATGTCGCTGTTTGATGGCTTCACTAAAACACTCAGTCTGTAGTAGCAAAAAGCAGTGTGCATAAAAAGGTAGGCACGTTATCAACACCAGCTCATGGCATGCCTGCACTTACAAGGAATTCCTCGTTTACGGGGAACAATCGCAAATCACGATCCTTTTCTTACACTCACCCACATGTTCCTGCAGACATCTGAAGGCATCACTAACCTTTTATTGCTCAATTTTGTACGAATTTAGTGTCTGCCGTCTACCCTGCTAAGAAGTAAGTAATAGCTGGCACCTTACCCACTGCATCACGAACACACGGTCACATCATAAAGAAGCAATAGAAGACATACCCTGAATAAGTACAAAAGATCAATCTACCAGTTAGTAAGCTAAAGTCTCATTTGTCAGTAGAGTTAACAAGACAAATCCTTCCATCAACTGAAAATCGCCAGTCACTGACATCCACCGAATAAAGAAAGACCTATCAATCTGGCGAATTCCCAGTCTTTATGTCGGTTGACTTTTCCTGTAGTATTTATCACCGTCAACTTAATTTTATCGTAGAATACTAACAAAATA
This sequence comes from Trichobilharzia szidati, assembly GCA_944472155.2. Lineage (NCBI taxonomy): Eukaryota > Metazoa > Platyhelminthes > Trematoda > Strigeidida > Schistosomatidae > Trichobilharzia > Trichobilharzia szidati. The sequence continues at coordinate 30,078,675 of OX235271.1, read as the reverse complement.
AATTAAAATTATCACAAGTGTTCATTTGAATGAATCACACTGCGTGTAACTTCACTTCCAGATTATTATAAAAGCCAACTATATATATATATATATATAGGTACTTTTCTTTTCAAAGACACGATTCCTTTTTAAGTTAAAATATACGCACACTGTAGAAGATTGTAAAAAATTGAAAACATAATGCAAAGTGACAAGGAGTTAACTATACACCTGTTTTGTGTAAAATTACTTACGAAAATTATCAGTATCGTTATAAATAAATACTATGGCATTATTATATTAGTAGTAGCAGTCCATTAAACAGTTCACTTATTCTTTACATGGATATATAATGCTTTTTTTATACATATATATGTATAAGTGATATATATATATACTTATAAGTAGTATATACACATACATTTCTGGCCTATGGAACTGAATATTTGTTTTATCAGAACTAAAAATGGTGAATGTTGAAAAAAAATAATAATCGAAGTATGTTGTGAAGTGTAGTGTAACTGTAAATACCAGTATAACCATACCTAATGGTTCTTCTTCTATCTTATTATTATTATTATTCAGTACTTGAGTTCTGAGAGGAAGAAAGGCGCTTCAGCTGCACATTCTATTTATCTTCTATCACTTACGAATATCTACTAGCATTTCATCTTCTCTTCACTTGTTCTTCTCCATGTTAGCCTTGTACCCAAGCCCAATCCATTGCTTCCCATTCGGGTTCCATGCCAGCTGGATGTCTTCTCAGTGTTAATTCAATCCATCCACACTTCCTTCTGCATATCGGTCGCTATTTAATCACATTGTAACGACAGAAGACAAGGGCCAGGCAACAGGTCGTTTATTAAGAAAATCAAGAGGTATTTATGGATTTTTATGTACATTACTGTTAGCGGAGAAGCGACCTCTTCTGACTGGTTGTTTTCTTGCTGAAGGTTATTCTGTTATCCCTTTGTGGCCGTTACTGAGAAAATCAAGCCATATATCTGCGAATCATATTTCCACATGTTAACTCCACTGTGACTGGCTGATGATTTTCTGAAGGTTAAGCTTTGTTGTTGTCTTTCTCATGACCTTGATTCGGGAGGTGAATAAAGACGTAAATTGTTGCCTACAATTGTGGCTTGCAGCCAGCTCTCACCACAACATTTCATGTTTACTTATTCTAGAGATCAGTTGGTAGCATTCTATGCTCAAGTGAAAAATTATCTAGCCTTTTGATTCAACATTTGAGATTACTATCAGGCAACTGACAGTATAAAAAAATCCATTCCATTAAGAGATGTTTTATAATCTAGTACATGAAATTCATATAGATTTTAATTGTATTATGCTGTTTAGTGTTAACCAGAAGAGTAGAAAAGTAGACCGTAAGTTTCATTCGAATCTATTATCAAACCATGGTGTCATTTAGTTTAGTCATATAACAGTAAAAAGATTTATACCTCATGTGGAGGATTATAGAGTTATCGTGTTCTTTGAACTGTTTAGTTTTAAGGTAAACTTGTGTATCCCGCTGACTGAATATGCTAGACTGAAATGCTCCGTCTTTGTTGACATACCAGCCAGCAGTACAGACGCTTCGACGACGTCTAAGGATTACCCTGAAGTTATTGTGGTTAATTGTGACTAAGAGTGGGATCCAGGATGCGCATTTCGTGGCCCAGTGGATTATGCTACGCATTTGAAACAATTAGTATGGGGTTCACGTCTCATTAGAAACACTGTCACCCACTGAGAATTCAGGTATACCTAGCTGGCAAGTTTCGAATAAGACGAAATGAGCATCCTGGATTCCACTCCTTATCACTAAAATTTGGTGACTGACCAGCAAAATATGGGAATGCAAAATTTATCAAATGTAAATCCATGATTCGGAGATAACCTAAAAAGCTCTGATTTTGTTTCTTTTCTCCATAGCAGGAATGGTGGTATTTTGTAGAAATATGAGAAAGGTTTCGAATTATTTCTACTACACATCTGCTGAGAGAAAGTTTCAGTTTTTAAGTCTTCCTACATACTTGTAAATTTCAGGTTTTGAGATTTGACCTCCTAGTTCCAGTTTTATAATGTGGTTATGTCTGACTCTGCAGAATATCAAAGTTGGGATTTCCTCTACATTTTTTATCTGAACACACAAAGCTAAAGTGAACATCTTTCAGCTGCGTAGTCTGTGATTATCAGCAGAAATGCTTTACGCCTGATCTGTGAGTGACGAAGAGAGATGTCTGATCTGTATCTCGGTGTCAGTTTTAAATTTCCCTTCGATTTTCATTATAAATAAGTGGATCCAGCCGAATCTCTAGACGCCAACAATTGAAAATAATTCTACAACTCGCTATGAAGTGATTACAGGATGAAGTTGCCTGAGTTTCTGGTGAGAAGTCATGACTAGTAGGGTCCACCAAGCCGGGTATGAGGACATATACTTGTCTATGATTTCAGCTGGCCGCCAATCCACATCAGTCAGAATCCATAGTCACTGAAATTCATCCAACCAACTGGTTGTATAGTCAATACGTTTGTCTGGTAACTTAGAAGTAGTAGGTTGTCAGTGGGTTCGCACTGCTGAAGAGTCTGAGACTAGACGAATTACCTGTTGGGTACCCTATGGTTTCCACTGGCTCTCCTACTGATGTCAGTCCGTGTTTTAACTCGAAATCAGTTGAATCCCCACAAAACAATATTTGAAAATTACTTCATATGTGACTGTTGCATTGCATATCAGGTGAAAATCGCTAGACTACTTCATATGTCTGAATTCTATATTTTCATTATTATCTTTATTAAGCTAAACATACTTATATCCGTCCTCATGATCTACATCGGAATTAATGTGTTAATGATACAACTTCATCCTGTTACTCAATAACAGAATGGAAAATATATATATTTATATATAACAAGTGGTAGTGTAACGGGAGAAGACAAGAAACTTAGTAACGGAATGTTTAGTACGAATCTGATACACACATTTAGGGAAATTATATATACCTCATATTCAAGTCGTCATTTGCACAGATCTTCTGCATTGTGCTAATTCCGCCCTTCGTAAGGTGTTCCTTTGTCTTCTTTTCGTATCTCCTATGCCTTGCCACAGCAATGGCTCATTTCCTCTCTTTGACGTCGAATCTAACCCTCCACTATTTGATGTTTTCGTGCCAATGAAAGTCTCCTTATATGCTACTAATAAATTTTATCAGTAGCACACGCTACAGTAGAATTTCTGTATAGTTTTAGAAAGTGACTTTGATTAAATTCTATTCCCTTAAATATCTCCTTTATTTTATGGCCAAATCGGCATATTTATCAATAAAATCTGTTTTGATTACATCAAAAAGTTTATATTTTGTTATAATGCCTATGTGCTTACATTTAAAAAACCCATTAAGCTATAAGGACCCTTAAACATTTCTATGATTTTTCAATAACTGTAGAGAAGATTCTACTGATAGAGGTGCATATGAAAACAGGTATGACATCTTGAACATTTGAAAGTATGTGACTGTAAAACGGTTTATAGGCTTCGTTTAAGTTAATTTATATTTCCGGTTGACTGATTGTATTGGACCTAATTGATTCCAGTCTCTGTTGACATATTGGACCTTAGCAAAGACGCTTCAACTGTGTCTTAATGCTAACAGTATATTATTTAGCTAATAGCGACTAATAGGGAAGTATAGGAGGTTCATCGGGAATTTAAAATGATGAGCGCTGCAATGTCAGCGCTTATTTCGAATGCAGGTACACTCAGATGATGACTGCCAAACAGGCCGAAAGTTACATTGTGGATTTGACTACCAGCCATCACCAACGAAATAGAAGTATTTAAGCTTCACTAAACTAATTGTACAGTTTAGAATGTTAACCAGATTTTTCTACTAAGCGTCTTAAGTACCTTATCCAAGAAAGAACTCATCTCATTCCATAGTCTTGTTTATGGCGGCCTGCTTAAACCTTGGACTACCAAAATCTTCCATCATATATACAGCATCTAATTTCTCGGAATTATTTTGTTTTAGTCATTCAGTTGTGTGTACAAAATGTATTATTTACTCTCGCGATTATTTAAAATGTTTTCAACCGGCTGATTTACGAGTTTCTAAGATACTTTATAAAAAGCACCATGTGGGTGGTAACGAGCCTTGAAGCGTACCCCAATGTATCAGATGACTGTTCCTGTGATTATGAGCACAAATCGCAGGTCATCATCAAACAAGATTACTTACTTGGATGCTCTATTATGTTCAAATATTTATCGTAATACAGGTGTAATAACGCTTCAAGAAACTTGGCTCCACAATTCATATGATGACAATTTAATCTCCCTGAATGGTTTCACTATGTACAGACAAGACCGAAGCAGTTTAAGGAAAAAGTGAGGTGTGGGTGTTGCTACTTTTATCAATTCTCAGTGTTCTGTTGTCAACAACGTCTATTTTAAATTCTCAAATGATAATACTGACTGCATAACTGTTAAATGTCGACCTAAACACCTGTCTAATTACAACTTCATTTTTATCACGAACATTTATGTCACACCTTGTTGTAGTACTTCAGAACTATCCATGTTTGCTGATGAATTCACTATTTTCACTGCCGCCTCTTTTGGTAACTTGTTGTGCATAGTCACGAGTGATTTTAGTTCTTGTGACTGCAGTTTCCTTACAGTGCTAAGTCGTGAAAATGTCGTTAACTTTCCTACCCGACTAAGTACTTCTCTTTATCTTGTATTTATAAATGACTGTGGAATATACGAAGCTCGTAAAAGAGCCCCACTGTTTGACTCCTATCATTGTATTTTACGGGTTTTACACTAAATTTTGGAAAGTTGCGCAAGAGCACCTTTCCACACCTGTCCAAGAAAGTTGTGCATAGATGTTACTCTAAGGAGGATTTTCAGAATCTTAGGAGCATACTCAAAGACACAAGGTGGGACTTGTTTAATGAAGACTGTCTTGATGACATTATCTCAAATATTACATGTTGTCTCAAATTATGTCTTAACATCTATTGCCCCAGAGAAACGCTTCTCATCAGACTTCATCGTTTCTCCTTTCCTCAACATAAAAAGCTTCGCGGGTAAAAAAACTTATATTAAATGAAGGATAAAATTGGTGTGAAAAGAATTAACAAGCTAATCAAGGCTGAAATGCAGAGGTTGAATTCATTTTATAACCAAAAATTCATATCCTGTAAAAATGCCTCTAATATATGGAAACCTTTTAAAGAAATTACTGGTGGTAAGCAGATGAATAGTATTCCTTATTCCTTTGATGTGTGTACACTAAACAGGTCTTTTATACATTCTCCCACAAATGCCAAACTTTCTAGTGTTACAAGTGTTAATGAAACCTGCTTCCCTGGTTTCAATACAAATGATGTTCTAAAATGTCTCCAGTCTCTGAACCCTTCTTGTAGCCTAAGTCAAGATAGTTTGCCTAGCCTTATTCTTAAAAAATGTGGAGATATCCTGTGTTATCCTCTCATGGACATATTTAATGAATCTTTTTCCAGAAATGTCGTGTCAGCAGTTTGAAAGGACATCAAAATTGTACCTATACCCAAGTCATCTACTGGAACATGTGTCAAATTTAGACCTATTGCTATTACCTCTGCTTTTTCGAAAACTATGGAGAAGTTGCTCTTACTTAATCTTCAACCTTCACTTAAAGCCTTTAACGATCCCAAACAATTTGCTTATCAACACAGTAGAAGTATTTTAGATGCAGCTGCAGTCTTGTATCATAACATTGTCTCCAGTTTAGACAAAGGGGCCAAATTTGTTCTCTGCACCATCCTAGATTATACATCTGCTTTTGACTCAGTACCTAGGGATATTTTGTTAAATAAACTTGCTGAAACTCAAACTGAGTATCGGGTTATCAACTGGCTGCGTTCTTACTTCTCAGGAAGAAAGTAGTACACTGTATATCAGGGGATGTCTTCCACTTCATTGCTTTCTGAGACTGGTGTCCCTCAAGGCACTGTCCTTTCTCCGTTTCTGTTTTCCTTCTTCTTGCATGACTTGCCGAACCCTGATGGGTTGAACTTTGTTCAGTACGCAGACGATCTTACTGTTTCAATGCCTGTTAACTCGCAGCTGGACTGTACAAAGATGAACAGCTTTCTATCAGGGGTCAGCCAATGGTCTTCGTCTAATGGCCTTAAACTAAATCTTTCCAAATGTCAGACTGTTAATTTCAGCTTCCAATGTAAAAGAAAGTTCAATGAAGCTGTTGGTTCCTATAACAGTTGCAAGAGGGAAGGTAGTGATATAAAAATCAAGTCTAACGTTTAGTATTGTGGACTAATTCTTCCTTCTGATCTATCCTGGTCTCCCCACGTCTTAGCAATTTCTAAAGAAAATATTCCATCTGACTTTTTACATCAAGAAGTTAAGGCACTTGGGCATAACTCAACCCCTCCTCCTCTTACAGTGTGTCAACTCATGCATCTTACCTATTCTTCTTTCTTCTTCACCCTTGCTGTTTCCTGGATTACTTAAAAAAGACTAAGCCATACTTTGTAGGACTGCGAAGACTGTCAGTAGGGCGAGTGGTATCCCATTGGGCCATATCGTTGACATCTAGATTGACAGGCACTTGATTTCATTGAACAAATTAGATAAAAGGGTTTTGTTAGACTGTGAGCATCCACTTTGCCTTCAGCTTTCACCTTGTTTCTCCTCCTCAGGTAAAACAAGAAGTCATTTCAAGAGACCTTATGCACTTATGTCTAAGTATAAAAATTCCACAATAACATATTTTGCACGTATTTTATGTGATGGAAATAGTGTCAGGCACGAACTAACTAACTAACTAACCTTCTTTCCACTCGCAAGTAAACCTTTTTCTTCATCCTTATCCCAGCAAGCTTTACTGTTATTGTTATTCTTATATTTACAATCCTCTCAATATTTTTTGTTCATTTTCACATAAGTGTAAACACCATTTAAGCTCTGTAATTTTTTGTCTTTCCTCTCACTATGCTATATCAACAGAACATTAGTTTCATTACTCTATAAAATGCTAAAATTTCCAAACAGAATCGACAAAATGGTGTTTGAAACAAATCCACTGTTATTATTATTATTATAGTTATTATTCTCACTATGTACTTCTAATATTTTTGACTTTAAACCGTAAATGTGGACAAATTCCTGTGGTTAATTTTATTTATATTTTGAGTAAATTAGATGCAACACTGTGACACATGCTGAGATTTCTATGTTGTATAATAAGTACTATTTTTGGAATAAAGCAAATTATTACTATTTAAAAAATATTATTATTATAACTATTTCATTTTTATGTATCGGAATTTTCAATCAATTTCTTTTGCCTAATAGTGACGACAGCCCTATTAAGCAATATACTACCAGTCAGTCAAATTACAAATGAATGACTGTAGTTGTCATCTGTAATCAGCGCCTTGTATGTTCATTATCTGCGTCGGTGGCATAGCGGTTAGGACGCTCGACGACCATGCACATGCTCCGGAGTTCGTTTCCCGGACGACGCACTACTTTACCTCGCTAAGCCAATATTTTTAAAAAATGGTAAAGAGGAAAGGTTGGGCATGAGACTAGCAACCCCATCCTGTAAAAATAAACACTGCTACAGAAACTTCAAGTCTCTATCTTGAAGCCCTATGTTTCACTGGGAACGCGAAGGAATAAAAAAACGTAGAGATGAATTGGACGTGCGCCTTGGAGACTTTTAAGTGAAATAAAATGACATGTCGTCGACTAGAACCAAAATGGAAAGGGACAGATAAGGGTGTGTAAGTGCGATTGGGGCAGTGAGAAAACCATGTCAGGGGAAATGAGAACTTGTGAGCATAGGTGTGGTACCAGCTGAAAGTGATAACACAGAAAAATTAGCATAGAAATGTGTTAATGAGTCACGAGGTCCTGCTCAGAACACAAGGAATCAATATCCGAAGTGAAGAGGGTTTCGAAAGAATGGAGGTGCGTTTTGTATTATCTCATTCTTTCAGTAGTAATTAGTTGATAGGACAATGATAAATACGGCATTCAAAAAAAAGCGAAAATGAACAGTAACACGCATTTTCTTCGACTGACTTCTTTCTAATAAAATTGTCTGAAGCAATCTGCTCCAGTGAAGCCAGTTACCTCAGCCATTGTCTTAGTAACCTAAAATTGTGCTCACGAGCAGAAACAAAGGTATAAGGAACAATAAGGGCAGTTTGACAGTGATACACTTGGTGCATTGAAAAATTCCTTTTCCATCGTTCTGAATGTTTCAAAGATAAAAGGCACTGACTATTCGCTTAAAATTGGTACTCAAACCCTGCATCCATCGCCATCACTCATTAAAAATGTAGGCAAATCCAGATAAAGAGTCCCATACCGTACGAATACAATTTGGTGCATATAACAGCGTCAGGAATAATATTCTCCAAGAAAATCTTGGGAACACCATGAGTCTCTTCGTAGATGAAGTCAGAGATGCAATTCACACCATCCAACTATCGAGATGCAGGAAAGCGGGCTTTGTGATGCCTTGGATGTTGTTACGAAGATGGCATCCAGCTCCTCCTACTCCCCATCGCTTACCACATTTGTCACGACCAGACATGATTCAGAAAGACTAATTGTAAACCGTCAGCATCATCTGCCCTCAAGATGTGGAGTCTCCCCAGTCCTCTAACGGACAGATTTATTTAAACACTGCTTTCAAGTTTCAGTTGCGACGTGGTTGTTTTTTACGGGGTAGAGTTGTGAACCTCACGCCTAATCTTCCCTCTTTCCGCGACTTAGGGACAGTTGAAAAATAAACTAGATGTGGTTTACAAATTCAGATGGTCTCACAGATCTATCTTTTATTTCAATAATATTACTATATTCAAAAACGCCGGTAAACCAAACAATAGATGGGTATGAAAAGTTCATGTTTTTTTAACTTTCTGTGTTCAAATCTACCTGGATATTTTTAATGTAAACAAAACTATGTCTTATGACGTGTCAACTATTGAAGGGGTAACTTTGTTAAACTTAAATGCCAATAAAGAAAACACGCAGCAGGATAATTTTTAAATAAAAACATTAACTGTCCATATCAAGAGTTTGTGATTTACTTCAAGGTTTATTCATCACTAACAGATTAAATTAAATAAAGTTTCCTAGTGTCGGATTCTAAGAATTCGATAGGTTACAAGTTAGATCGCAAAATAACTTCATCCTAGTTTAGGAATCATCGGCAGTATGCAAAATAGAAATCATGGGCCACTGACGGCGGTCCCAGTCGCTGAATATTAAACGAGCTAGTCTTGTAACCAGAAGGTAGCAGAATCGAACCCCACTGGGTACGTTGGTTTAAAATGACTTCATTTTAGCGTAGGCAAGAATGACACTGAAACACAAAAATCAGTATCATAGTCTTATAAATGAAGATTATTAATTGTGAAAGTTTTTGGACAATAACTTTAATTTGTTCAGAACCAAAATACTTACAGCGAACATTTGTTTTCAACAGATTCTTCTTCAGGTGGTTCTACAATTATAAATCTATTAATTTCAGAACGCAGTAGCTCTGATAAAAGGAAATCAGAATTGCATCAAAAAGTGTATTGTATATGGTGCAAGTACAAGAAGGAATTATTGTTAGCTGGTTTTGATTATTATTTAGAAAACGTATGATCAAGAAGAACATGAGATAAAATCAGATGAAGTAAATTACTGATATGTATACACGTCTGGTCGACGAAGTATAGGTTTCAAGGGTGAGTGTAGTCAGTAGGATGTGAGAGAATATGAATACTTCAAGGGAATAAACTGTTTCAACTCTTCTTCACACGATATCCTCCATGTTACCCTTGGACGTCTCACTCGTCGCTTGCCTTTCGGGTTCCTCTCGAGCTATGGCCTGACGCGCGATGTCACCCAGTGGCCTCCTCAGCGAGTGTCCAATCCATCTCCACTTTCTCCTGCATATTTGTTGGGCGAATGGTTCGCCTCGCCTGGATTACTAGGTCACTAGTTTTCTAGCCGGTCCCAAGCCCGGATAAAGAGGGAGTGTTGGGGCGTGGTGCTAGCAACTCCACCCCTAAAACTTAACCAAATTGCAACAAAAACTTCAACGCACAAGTGAAGTTATACAAATATATATATATAGGGAGAGAGAGAAACCAAAGTGTTGTGATCTGAACGCTGGTACCAGTCTTCTCATTCTCCTGTATAGCTGACTTCTCTCAGAGAAGCACAATCCCAAAGTGTCCCGGCTACAACAAAAAGATGACTGTTTGCAACAAAATTTGCGGTGCTATTTTACAACAATGGCATATCAAAAATTCAAAATGATCTCACCAGTACAAAACAAGCACTGTAGGACAAAATTAGTTAACCATAAATTAGGCGTAAGTAGTACCTGAGAATCAAGTAGAATATTCCCTACAAAGTGGGATAAAAACTCAGTCAGTCAGTAAGAATCACTCACCGAACAATTTCTGCAGACAGCCGGAAATAAAAATCCTCACTGTCGACCTTGACTTCATTCAGACGAAATCACAATCGTCAAAAAACAATTTTTCAAAACCATAACACAGCCGCAAAGAGAAGCGTTCGCTCAGTAGCACAAGACTGCTTATTTTATTCCTTTAAGTTCCTACTGGAACATAGGGCTTCAAGCTAAATGCTTGAAATCTCGGTGGTAGTGATGTTTATTTTTACGGGATGAAGTCGCTAGCCTCATGTCCAACCTTACCTTCACCAATCTTATTACTAGATTAGCGAGGTAAAGGAGTGCGTTGGCCGGGGATCGAACCCCACACCAAATGAGTGGTAGGCGGGTATTCTACCGCTGTGCTACCAACCCAGTATTATTTAGGTTACTGTGTTTCTCTTGAGATGAATCTTTCTTCAGATTTATTGAGTTCACTGGAATAATATTAATCAGCCTCATGGAAACACATAATCCATGTGTAACCTTATCATTCAAAAAAAAAAACTTCGGACGAATGTCTGACCCTTCATTTCCCTTTAGGATTTCATACGGCTAACTGTAGTGTGATGTCAAGCATGTCTCAGCATACGTTCAATTCGTCTACATTCTTTTCTGCATATTTGCTTGTCAGTAGACACTCGTCTTTCTCTGCATTTGCTTATCTCTTCTGCCTGGCCATCTAATCTTCATCATCGAGCGAATTGAGCTCTTGATGAAAAAATAAAAAAGAGAATTTTCAGAGGTTAAGTTCAAGTTAGACTTCATCAGGAAACATTACGAATCAATCAAAGAACCATTTAGTCATGAAAGAAACAATAATGTGGCAATCTAATAGTGTTCACCGAATCAACTTTCTAGCACAACATATTGTTCATAATCATTTGAAAGATTTGATATAACGCCATGATGGAAACATTCAGAAACGAAACAAAGGGTAAATAACGATGTTCATGAAAGAACTGAAGGTTATAAACACTCCAAATAACTTTCTTCATAATACTATCATCATTGAATCAAGTTTCGAATTTTATTACAGATTAATGTCATTTAGAGAGCCAATGAAAAACCAAGGGTAATGGGAAGCTTGGGACTCTTTATCAGTACAAACCAACCGGCTTTCAAACCCATTACCTCATGGTCACACAGCAAGTCAGTCAGGTACAGATCGATGCTCTACAAACAAATTCTTGAAAATTAATCTGGTACTTGCTAGTGGCTGGCTACAGGACGCAGCTGACTAGGGTTCTAGTGAGAAGTTGTAACCAGTGGGGTCCATCTGGTCGGGAGTGAGGGCACTAAAATCACGAACTGGTAGAAGTTAGAATTGCCTGGCCATCTGATTGGGTCCCAGTAACTGAATACTTTGCGAGCATGCCTTGTGACCGGGGTGTCCTGGGTTCGAACCCAGGTAGGTACGTACTGGTAAAGAGTTCCAAACTAATATGAAACAGCTGTCCAGTTCTCCCGGGTTTTTATTGGTTCTCTCTCTAAGTGACATTGATTCATGATCGAACGTGATGCAAACGAAATCCCTACAAACTATCTGTTGAAAAGAAATTATGTTTACTGATAGGAAAAAAATCAACCTGTTTAGTCAGGTGAACATAAAAGTGATTAATATATAGTAGGTCGTTATAGCCACATATATGCACACCAAAAAAAACATGTAACCATTGACTTGTTTCTTTAAATAATTATAGTTGACCAGAAAAGTACAATTCAATCAACTGTTCAGTCCATCCATCAATCAATCAATCTGTGGAGTTATTACTTTTATTATGCCAATATTTTTCAGTCTTTCAAAATTCAGCCTACATCAACTTTGCATGATGAATAAAAAAATTTAAAAAGTAAATTTCTAAGGGTTTTTTTGGTTGATTCAGATCTGACTGATTTCAAGAAAGAGTTTGGTCATGGACGCAGAAACGTCTATTGAATCATGTATTGAAATAAAAATACAGATTTTTAATATTTGAAAAAATCGTTTCCCTATGATTTTCTTGAAATGCGTAATGATATTATTATTGTTTCCTTTAATTCTTAGAGGAACACAGGGCTTCAGCCGTGCGTCTCCATTGCGTTCGGTTTCTGCTAGAGTCTTCACCTGGCTCCAAGTCTTCCCAAACGTTTTCATCTCCTCTTCACATGACCTACCTCAAGTTACCCTTGCACTGACGACCAACTCGCCGCTTCCCTTTCGGGTTCCACTCGAGCAATGGCTTGTCTAGTGATGTCACTTGATGGATTGTTTCCTCAGAGTATGGCCAGTCGATCCATTTCCATTTCTTCCTGCATATTTGTTTCACAATCGGTTCGTGCTATGTTGGTTCGCTCCCAGAGATCCCTCCCTGTTTCTGATCTTTTCTGGCCGGCCGGCGATCTGATCTTGAGTGGTATTGAGCGAAGACAACTGTTAATGAAGGTCTTTAGTTTGTTTGAAATGCTCTTTATGACGTACAGTGCAAGTCTCTGATCCGTATAGTAGCACTAACTGACTTCACATTGCTACTATACGGATCAGAGACCTAATGATAGGATGCTATATACTACTACGGGAAAGGTAAATTATAGGCGAATCAAATCGCGACGCTAAGTGTCATCATTGAACAAAGCAAAGAATAGAAGTCAAATATCCACAGAAATTTCACTGACTTTGAGAAAGCCTCCTATAGTGTTAACAACGAAGTAATTAATTGGGAAACAACTTCAACACTACGAAGACCATCACCTCGAATCTTTATCAACTTCACTGAACAGCTATAGGACAATTCCATGTGTCATGTGTTTCAAAATAAGGAGTTCAATGTAGCCTTTGAATTCAATAGAGGAATAAGATAAGGCTGCTTGCTATCACTGATGATATTTCTGATTCTGGTGAACCGGAACATGCGGCACACTGTACATGGGTAGTGAGAAGACAGATAAACGCTGGGCCAACAAGAAGATAGATACTAGAAGACCTGAACATCGCGGGCTATTTATGTTTAATGTCGCACAAACTCAAAGACCTCCAAAAGCATACCATTAAGTTGTCAGAAAAGACAGCGAAAACAGGACTTCAAACGATTGTGTGTGGATAGGACAGAGACAATAAAGATAACGAACGGACAACAACAACAACAGCAATAACTGATCTCTAGAAATGGGAGAAATTGAAAAGAGTTACTTCCTTCACTTAACTACAGCCGGTGACTTGGATGAAAATTTCAAATACAGAATTGCAAGGACAAGACAAAAATTTCGAAATCCGAAATCAGTTTGAAAATCTGTTGCACCCACCATGTAGAACAACTTTCAAATTTCATTCTTAATATAGTTCAGAGACTTGAATTGTAACGACAGGCATTTCTAATAGGCTTCAAACCATCATCAACACATGCTTTCGCTTCCTACTAAAGATCGAATGGCAGGCCAGAAGGAATTAAAAACAAGGAACTCTAGTGATGAACTAAACAAGAACCCACAGCCCAACAGATATACCAGCAAACATGGAAATGGATCGGAGTAGAACTCCAATGGGAGATGAGAATTCGGAATTGGGTTGAAGGTGACATAGAGAAAATCGTGCAAGGAGTAAATGAAATCCTACTCACAGTCGTGCAGCCACCTAGATGTGACTACGGAAAACCGGATGAAATGGAGATGTGCTGTTGAAGCAGTATGTTTCACTCAGAACCCTAGTATATGATAATGTTAATAATAATAATAGTGGCATATGACCATAAATAAATGGTCCTTCCACTAATAAAGTATTACACACGGTTATTTTTCTATTTCCTTTCAATAATTAAATTTAAAACAATCATCAGAATAGTCTCTCTTTTTCCTTATTTTTTAAAAAAAAGCACATCTGTTTTTCAGATAACGTTTTTGGCACTGAACAACAAAAATTCAGTAGGCTTATAGAGAATGGTAAAAGCTATGACGAAGCATATTTTCAAGATGAATTGCTTACCTGCAAAGCAGACAGTCCTAATTCCTTATTTTTTTTGCTCTTTTTACGCATCAATTAACAAATGTTTATCTATTAAAAGAACATATATATACATATTTATGTATATATATATTACGACAGAAAGTGAGATAAAACCTGTTAAACAATATGTGTTCATCCAATCATCTGTGCATCCTATTTCTAGTATGATAAAACACTGATATACTATGTATCTCATGATCACATTACTACTTACCATATTCTATGAAAGACATGATTGCTTCTCATTTGAGCGAAAATAAGGTGAATGAATGTCTTAAGATAGTAAGCAATGAATTAAAAATTATGTTCGAGTATAGAGTGAACATGGGATACGATTTCGTTGGTCACCAATATGCACCTATTCTGAGCTCAGAGATTTCTGAGAATAAACTGTAAATGTCTAAGTTATATAGTTTAGTTACAGAGTGCTATAGCACACAGCAATTTTTTATCTTTACCGTTGATAACAAGATGGTAAGCACGACCGGACGATTTAATTCAAGTGTTAGTCTTCAGGAATTAGACTAATTTCAAATTAGATGCCGAAATTACATCAGTTATAGAACCGTCGAAAAACTGAAAGTATAGGATAGCTGATATATCACCTTGCTGAGAATCGAAACCACGACTTCCTAGTTACAAGGCGCACCCACTGATCATTCATCTAGTGGACTGAAATCCAACGGTTTATGAATGTTAACACCCGGTAATCTAATATTCACTAGTGACTAGCTAAGAGACGCACTTCATGGAGCTGTATTGAGAAGTCATTAATACTGAGGTTTATAAATTTTCACCGATGATGTTATCTGATTGCTGAGTTAAACATCGTTAACTGACAGAAGGTCGAACCCACAGGCGACTGAATTTCGTCTAACTCACTGGCTGAATGACTAACGGATTTGTCTTGCAACCAAAAAATCCTGAGTTTGGCCCTAGACTGGTTCATGGTTGTGCGCTGATGAAGAGTACCATACCAGAACAAAATAGTTGTTCTGTAATCCCTGGTTTCCAGTGCTTCTCTAACTGATCCCAGTTCGTGATCTGTCTTGCAATTAAAGTCAAAATTGACAAATATGACGCTTTCAGGTGACTATTTTTCTTATGTAGGGCTGCTCGTTAATATCATCTCAAAAGACTGATAGAAGTCATTCTGTTAAACACTGAGCACCCTCTTTATTCTCAAATTTTCATTCGGACTTTTCGGGTGGGTATTGAAACAATGACTAAAAATATTACGCTAGCATGATTAAGTATGAAAATGTAACGATACCTTATATGACACCCATTTTTTGTGGAGAAACTGTGTTAGGTGTGAAATTAATAGCTTATTTTGCAAGTGTAAATGAATGTTTGGTTCCATTCTTCCTATCATTCATGCAGTGCTGTCACTAACCCTATTAATTTATAGTGAATTTATCCACTAATTCTAGATATCGTAAAGTTCTGTAAATATTTTCTCCTCAGTGTGTAATGAGAAGAAAAAATTAGACTTTATCTTTCTACATGACCTCGCCTAGTTTACTAGTTTGCTGATTTACAAGCCAGGTATATTCCTGGAGAAACAGACAAAGTCGGGCCTGGGGCTGTCAGTTCATTTGCCACAGTAGATAGGAGTAGAACAATGCTTTCTGACTGTGGTGGAATGGATTAAACATCAGACCGTAAGAAGTGAGAAGATAGGCATATGCTGGATCGATACGAAGACTCCAGAAGATCCGAACTTCGCGAGCAATTTATTTTTAGTGTCGCAAACTCTCGGTGACTTACAGGCGAAAACTAACAAGTTGGCGCAGGAGGCAGGCAGGCAGAGAAGACATTAATTCAAGTGTACATAGAGAAGGTGGAGGTGACGAAGACAATCAACAACCAACAACAACAACAAACACCGAACACTATCAATGGAAGAAATTTGAACGAGGTCACCACTTTCACTTACCTCACCTGAGAAGCCTCGTTTCAACTACAGGTGGCACGGATAAGGATATCAAGGCTAGTCTAGATCGGAAGAACGAGACAAACATTCACTAGTCTGCAATCATTATTGAAACCTTCTGCAATGAGCATAAAGAACAAAAGTCATATCAGTTCTCCTACATGGTTCACTAAAATCATCTTGTAAAGGCTCCAGCCTGTCATCACCAAGTGCCGTACTCAGGATTAAATGGTCGACCAGAAAGGATGAGAAACAAGGAACTCTGAGAACAAATCAAATAAGAACTTACCACCCAACAAATACGCGGTAGGAAATCGAGGTGGGTAGGATACATGCTGTGGAGATCTTTCAGTTGCACAATGTGCAAAACAAGCCCCAGAGTGTAACCCGAATGGGAAATGAGTGACGAGTTGGCTGTTGCTAGGAGAGTAACGTGGAGAGGATATTTTGAACAGGATATTACAGCTCATAGACAGTCGTGTGACTAGCTAAAGAGTTCCACATAAAATAGGAACCCAGATACATAATATAAAAGCCATAGCATATAATAAAAACGTTTACGATTAAGAGGCTACAACTCACAATTCACTCCATACCAACCAAGTTACTTAAAAGCAAAATGGATCGCTGTTACTCACTGTCTTTTTATCTCGATATCTGATGGGATTAGATTTGGTCTGTCACATGACCCAGTCGCTCACAATCAGGAAGATCATCGGTGATAATAAGCAGCCTTGTCTTATTCCTCTATTCACTTCAAAGGCTATAGTGAGCTCCTTACTGTGATACACACGACACGTGAAATTGTCATATAGCTGTTGAGTGAAGTTGTTAGAGATCTCTGACAATGCACTCCACAGTGTTGAAGTCGTTTCCAAATTACTTCATGGTCGACGCTGTAGGAGGTTTTCTTTAAGTCAATGAAATTGCCGCAGAGATTTGACTTCCATTCTCTGCTGTGTTGTGGAGATGCGTAGAGTAGCAATTTAATCAGCACATGATTTGCCTCTCCTGAATCCAGCTGGTTCTGGGAGAATTTCTGTATCAAGTGCATGGTTTATTCTCTCCGGGATGACACGACTTTGTATTTTACTTATTGTGGATAAGAACTTGACTCCGCGCCAGCTCTTTCAGAGGTCAAAATCGCTCTTCTTTAACAATTTCATAAGATAGCCTTTCTTCTAGTCAGTAGGCACCTTTCCTCCCTTCCAAAAGTTTTGCAATAATGGTGTCAGCATATCCACTGCAGCCTCTGGCTCAGTGCTTTGGGAGAATTTCGGTCCTGCTGTCTTCCTGGTGGGATTTCAGTTGCCTGACTGTATTCAAGACTCACGCCTTTATTGGAGGACTGGTGTTCACTGTTGGGCAGTTCTATGTGTTCGCTGTTAGTGGTTGTGACATTTCTAGGCGAGTCGAGGGTGATAGTCGATTAAAGAGTCCTTTAAAGTGATCAACCCATTGTCTTATTTATTTTTCCTCTTTCATAACCAGGTTCCCTTGAGCCTCTTTTATCGGTTTACTCATCTGTGTTGATCTCTTCCCGGTTGGAGACTTGGTTATCTGATATAATGTCCTGACGTTTATTTTATCTGCGGCCTGTTCTGCTGAAGTTGCCGGCCAGCGTTTTGTAAAACTGTCTTCTATCTTTCCTAGCACTCTTCTTCACTTCTTTTTTAGTGCAGTTTACAATGAAATCAGCTTCTCCTTCTGTTGTCCATCTTTGCATTGGTTTATCTTCTATTTCACAGTTCTCTTTTCTATTAGCTTCCAGGTATTCATTGAGAGTCATTCCTTGTCTTGCCCCTTATTTGTTTCTAGAGTGGTTGTACACGTTTCACCGCGACTTTCCTCAGTGATGCCGCGTAGTATCTCCGACTTTGCTCTGATCTGTATTGAAGGTACCCCTTATAGTTTCTGAATGCTGAACTTGAATTACATTGACTTGTCTGCAGTTGTTCTGAAAGACTTCAAATTCGCTCTGAAGTTCGCTTGAACTAGATGATGGTTAGAGCCCGCATCTGCTCCTCTTCTCGACTTTGTGTTCAGCAGGCTGCGTCTTTACTTCCTTGAGCAGCACTGAGATAAAATCTATCTGGTTCGTGGTATGTCCGTCAGCCAAAATCCATGTTGCTTTGTGTATATCCTTGTGCCCGTACACAATACCTCCAGTCAACAAATCACTGAAGGCTCAAAAGTCTGCGAAGAGTTCTTCGTTCCAAATTCATTTAGCCCAGCGACAGCCTCTTGACCTACGATGAGCTCCCTTCCTGTGTTTTCTGCTCAAACTTCAGCTTGCATTCACATCGCCCATAAGGATTTTGATTTCGCCATTCGGGATGTTTTCTACTGCTGTTTGTATTTCTCTAAAAAAATCCCCCTTCTCTTGTTCCGCGTTGTATGTAGGTGAGTAACATTGGATAATTGTAACCTTTCTTCCTTTTGAGTTGATTATAACTTTCTTGATCCTGAAGGAGATTGTTTACCACTACATAAAAACTTTTGCTGCTGCTAATGACATCATTTCAACGACTCCCTCAGTGTGCTCATGATTGTCGTCTGGGTGACTGGAGCAGATCATTGAATTTCCAGTGAACAACTTGGATAGTCCACATCCGTCCTACCTACTCTCACAAATTCCTATCACTTCTATGTCATATCTTACCATTTCCTGTACCCTGGGCTGCCTTCCTAGCTTCGTACATTGTGCGAACACTTCATGTCCCAGTGTTTATTTTTGCTGTCATCGAGAGATGGCACATCGGCTGACTAACTGGCTTCTAGAAAGCTTTCATCAGCATGCATCGCTTCGTCTCTTCGACTCTAGAGAATAATAAGTTTGTTTTTTATATTTTTCTTGTGCTTTGGACTTTCTGTAGCGATTGGATTAATTTTCCAGGTTAGGGTCGTTAGATCCACAACCAACTTTCCCTCTTTTCCAGGCTTTAGGACTGGCTAGAAAACTAGCGAACTATTAAACTAGGGAAGTTAAACCGCAGACATACATAATCAGTATGCAACATCTTGTATATCTCGTCCCTGAAGGGGTTTCCCAGGTGCACACCGTTAAAGAGCTTCAAACCACGACGGAGGAGCTGTCCACTACTTCGTGATTTCAAAATTTCTCTAAGTGATAACGATGCGTTATGAAACCTACATTGAATCTATTTGTTGTATCGTTCTCGGGTAACATTCAATAATTAAAATATCACTAAATTTCTGTTCATAACTTAATTTCTTAACCGACGAACAAAAAGAAAATACAATACGATTCACTATTATTTAACCCTTAAATTACTATCATTATATTATAGGATATAACATTTTGCGAATAGTCTACGGATTATAGGTTATACCCTGTTGTTTATAAGTGATAATATATGGTTATACGGCGTACCCCAAATATTCATCAACCTTATTCAACAGCTGTACGACAATGGCACATGTCAAGTGATCCATCCACAACGGAAAACTCAGCCAGGCGTTTGGAGTAAACACAGTAGTCAGACAAGGGTGCTTATTATCACCAATGATATTCCTGATTGTGGCGGACTGGATTATGCGTCAGGCAGTGGGAAACGAGAAGACAGGGATATCCTGGACCGACGTGAACAACCTAGAAGACCTGGATTTCGCACGTGGATGATTTATGTTTGATGTCACACAAAATCGAAGACTTACAAGTGAAAACCGACAAACTGGTCGAAGTAGCAGTAAAGACAGAACTCCAGGTGAACATAGACAAGACGGAGGTTATGAAAATAACCAACCAACAACAACAACAAAAGCAACATCCAGCGCCAATCCCCATCAACGGCAGGGATTTGAAATAGGTTACTTCTTTCACTTATCTAAGGAGCATTGTATCAACTACAGGAGGAACGGACGAGGATGTCATATCGAGCGAGAATCGGGAAGGCAAGAAACACATTCATCAACCTGAAACCAATCTGGAAATCTTCCGCTGTCACTCAGCCTGCATCAACAACAAAGTGATTCGGATTTTCAATACAAACGTCAAGTCAGTCAGTTCTTCGATACGGATGGATCAGAAACTTGGCCAGTGGGTCACAAAGAATATTTCCAACAGCCTGTTGCATACCTTTATCAACAACTGTCTTCGTTCTATACTGAAGATTAGATGGCCGGAAAGAATCACCAACAGGAAACTATGGGAACAAACAAAACAAGAACCAATCGCTCAACAAATATGCAGGAGAAAGTGGAGATGGATTGGACACTCGCTGAGGAGGCCGCTGGGTGACATCGCGCGTCAGGCCAGTGCTCGAGTGGAACCCGAAAGGGAAGCGAGTGGCGAGTGGGACGTCGAAGGGTGACATGGAGGAGATCGTATGAAGAGGAGTTAAAACAGTATGGAATAATATGGATGCAGGTGAAAAATACAGCAGAAGACAGAAGCAAGTGGAGACGTGCAGTTGAAGCCCTATGTTCCACTAGGAACCCAGGGGAACAATAATAATAATATGGTTATACGTTCCGTAAGTAGCATCATTCTGAAGCTGCATGTTTCAATATGACTGGTGGCCTATTTAAAACTTGGGTTACCAAAGACTTACATCTCTCTATTTTATATATTTTCTCTCGTTCGTTTTTTTAATCGATTAAGGTATGACCTCTAATGGCAATATCTACTCTTGCATGTATATAAAATGTTTGCAAGCTGCTGATTCGCAAATTCCTACTAAACTTGAGGAAAGGCTTGATTGTGGGTGGTCGGTAAGATGTTCCAGTATATCTGATAACTGTTCTTCAGTTATGTCCTTGTGAATCAAAATGCACTTCTGAACATCTTACAATCGGCTTTCAACTAGATATCCTGGATTTCTTGAAGGAAATGAACCAGATATATCAGAACGGAATGGTTTGTGCTTCAGCTCAGAGAACATTGTGTCACAGGAGAAACTGAGAATTAGTATTTTACTTGAAGATATTGTACGAAGGGAAAATATCATGCAATAAACTCTTATGAAAATTCTGTACATTTTATACTGTGCAGAATAAAGATATTATTATTATTAAACGACTACTCAAATGACGAAACTTTTCTAATCTGTCGATGGCATGTAAGATATAAATGTTACCTTGGCTTCCGTTTTTGTTTTTTTCTTCTTTCGTTCTCTTTTTTCTTTTTGATCCTTTTTCGTTCGTTATGTGTGCGATTCTTACTCCCTCAGTCTTCATTCGATTCACCCCATTTTTTCAGTTATAAAAACACCTATTTTAAGTTTGTTTCCATGCTTTTCCTGCTCACATTTATAATTCGTTTAATAATAAAAAATAAACTATTTTACAATTATATCTTAATCCTGTGCAATTGTTGTGTTTCTAAGGCTCTTGTAGTCTATATTCGCACCTCCTAACTCCCATCTCAAGTTGAAAATTATTATTTCAATTTTGTTTCCATGCTCATTTTTACATACTTTATATCCGTTCTAATCCTGTGTAATTTTGTTTCTAAGCCTCCCGTAAAAACCATATCTAGTTGGAAATAATTATCACCTTTTATTCGCCGTCGTAATTATGTAGAATCAAACAAGAATTGTCTCCATGTAAAATTATTTATTTAAATGCGATTGTACAGCTTTTGAAAATGAAATCGCCGAAAAGATATCTTTGATGAACTTCTTGTTCTCTTCTTTTTAATGTCCATATGGGTGTTATCCAAGATATGAATGTCTGTCGACATCGAATCACCCTCTGACCAACGTTCTGCCTGCGAAAACCATCTTCAGAAATATGGGGGAAAACCAGTTAAGCATCGGAATTCCAATAGCATACCTGAAAAGAATTATACTGAGATGCACTCTAAACGCACAATCTGCAAAAAAATAAGATCACAATAGTATCTTCCTTGGGTCAACTAGTAGGAAAATGTTTTATGATAGGCCTCAAAAATGGTACATCAAAGTCCTCTATCAAAGACTGCTAACTGTACATAAGATACGTGTGTGATGATAAATGTTACCTAGACTTCTCGTTATAAGTATTTAATTACAGCCATCTAACGATAAAATTCATTCATGAAATGGAAGAAGAACATAAAATTCCCTCTCTTTATGTTCAATTACAAGGAACCTTAGGTGGGTCTATCCATAAGAAACCTATAGGAAACGATCAAATGACATTTTCCTACACCTGGGTACCAAGTGAATGAAAGTGAAATTCATTTAAACCCCTACTATCTGAGTCTGATGTACTTGCAGTCTTGACTTTCTGAAAGAAGATTTATAAATTCTCAAAGAAATTCTCCAAACTGGATATCCACCAAGACTTATTGACAAGAACATCAAACCGTTAAAAGTGAACTTGGTTTGGACATATATAAGAACATCAAATTTGAAATTCAGCGAAATGAGACATATTCCATGTCTAAAAAAGAAAAACTTTACATTGACTCTGATTTCAAGCGTGGCTCAAAGTGCGATGTTCCTGAGAGAAGAATTTCAATCGCTTAGTAAATAACAATCTTTGTAGCAACGTTTAGAGCAGTGTTTTCCAGTCCCCCACTTTTCTGAATAAACCTGAAATAAAACATTCCTCCATCTCTACGTGCAGATTTAAGTTCACCTGCCAGATGCATTGGCAATTTGACGCTTATTCTGTGTAAAAACGTTCAACAATACTATTTTGCATGCTTGCAGGAAGGTAACAGAGGCTTCATAAGCAGTACGGTAATTAGACACCATGTCAACAATGCCCGATTTATTGCCAAAAATTTCCCCTTTCAAAATACTCTACAAAATGAATAGCAACCTGCAGATAACACCGCACTTTCATCTCTTCAGCACTGCTGAAGCTTTGGCTATTTAAACAGAGAAACAGGAGCTTCTTAAACCACTGCTACTGTCAGTGGTAATGGCGCTATTCTTTTTAAACCTAATTGTGTTTTTAGTTTTCTTACCTCTTTCCAATGCTTTTTTTCTTTTGAACACCTCTTTTCTGTGTGTATTCCGATGACAGTTAATTCATCAAACAAATTATCTCATCACTCACCGGTATCACCTTTATGCCGCTTCTTTCATATACTGATTTATGGTACCAACTATGTTTACAACAACTCGTCTACGTCCTTTCCATGGAATTTTGTGGAATAAAAAATTGTAAATAAATACGACTGTACAATTACAGAAGTTACGAAGTGACGGAAAACAGTCTCTTTGCTGAATTACACGCCTTTGTTTTCCAATGAGAGCATATTGATCATGTTTTTCTTTTTTATCCTTCACGTTCCCCAGTGGAAAATAGGGCCTCAAGCTAGTGGATTGAAGTTTCTGTAGCAGTGTTTATTTTACAGGATGGGGTTGCTAGCCTCATGCCCAACCTTTCTTCTTCACCGGAATTATTTCTGACTTAGCGAGGTAAAGGAGTGCGTTGGCCGGGGATCGAACCTCGGACCATGTGCATGGTCGGTGAGCGTCCAAACCGCTTTGCCACCGACGCATTTCTTAAAAAGTAAACTCTCAAACTGGAGTTGTGAAGCTCCAGTTTCCAGTTGTTCCTTATGAATAAGTTTTTAAATAAAGCAGAAATCAATGTTTGTAGAAAATAAGATGAGGCCAACATTCATTTTCGTCTCAGATGAGCACAACCTAAAAGTTAATTATGTAGGTGTACTGACAAAGTTTAACATAATTGCAAAAGTTATATGACTTCTGAACCATCCGGCATACGCGTTTGTCTTGTAACCAGAAAGTCCTGGGTTCGAACCCCACTGTGGTGGGTACGTACTACCGATGATTCTCAAACTAGGATGAAACAGCTGCCTGATACTCTCTAGTTTTCAATAATTCTCTTACTGATATCAATCCGTGATCAACTCGTAAAAAACTGAAAACTAAGTTGCACAATCAAAACAAGAGATGCGAATTTGATGATAAGTAATTATTCCTTTTCATAACAGTATGGTAAGTCTAACTCAAGTCATAGAAACCAAAAAGACAAACAAGCCAGATTATGTTTAAGCAAAACTGCATGGAGGATTGAAACAGAGGGTTTCGTAATCAAATGATTAAAAGAGATTAGACGTCGAGTTACCAAGTCAAGGAAAGACTGATAAATTAATCTTTCTGAACGCATAAGTCAGGTTTGAACAGTACAATAGCGACTGTTTTAGCAAATTTCAGAGAAGTTGAGTAATACTGTCTATTAACAATCTTGAAGTATTTCAAGGTATCTATCTACCTCATGAACCGTATCAACAGTAGGCTTTTTAGTACCTTTTATAAAAAATCTAAGATATGATCAGTAAATCAACTCTCTCTTCAAATTCACCGAACCAATTGGTATCAAACGTTTGAAACTTGATTTCTTTGTTTTGCATCTATGTTAGCCAAAAATTATGTACCCTTTGCAGGTATGTTTATATTTCTTTGTACATATTTATATATATAAATAACTTTTAGGCTGTACTTAACTGAAGAGAAAAGCGATGGAATAAATGATGACTTCTGTTCAAACATTTGTTTACGCTTTATTGGAAGTTTTTAAAATAAGTTTCCCTTTACATTAAATTGTCTTACCATATCTTAAAATCAATCTGAAGAAATGTAACGATGCTTTTGGATAAACTAACTCCAATGATAAGAATATAGGCATACCAATTAAAGTAAAGTATACTCTTGTCTAACTATGAATATTTTAAAGTTCTTACTATTATTATCATTATCGTTTAATATTAATCTAATCTTCATATTTATATAATCCTCGTTTACCTGTTCGTGTAAATAAGGACTGTCACATGCAAAAGAAACTATTCTTCTTCTTCTGAAAGGAGGAGAACAGGAAAAAAAAATTAATAATTGTAGATAAATACTGATGAAAATGTGCACAGAGAAACATAATATAGATAAATTTGTGTAGGTGTCAGTGTGCGTGTGCGTGTGTGGAAATGAAAGTGACCGTGTTTGTATGTATCCGTATGGGTAGGCACGTGGTTCTTCATCTTCTTCTTATTTCTTCTATCAAAAATTAAGCCATCTTGAAAAATCACCTGAAGGTCTGTCCCATAATAAACATTTAAGATTATAAAACTTTATAATAATAATAATAATAATAATAATAATAATAATGAGGATAATAATAACTATTCCACAAGAACCTTATAAAATACACTTTTGGTCATCTATAAGTCTGTTAATGTGTAATAATCTATGCGCATGCGTATATCATAGTCGTGCTTATGTGTTTGTGTTTGTGCGTGTGTGCGAATGAGGAAGCAAATGCACACTTGATAAACGAGTGTACTGCTATCACACACACACACACTGGCACACAATAGCACACAAATAGATGTGTGGATATGTGTGCGTTATGTGTGTATTTAATTTCAAGTTAGGATAGTCAGTTTTGATTACTGCCTATCAGAAGAATGTTTAGTCTACGAAATATATATATACTTTCTTAAAATGCTTAATGAAATAGTCTCCTGGGTGCATAGAAACCCAAAGAATAGTGCATAATGGCTTGTAGGCGTATCTAGGCGTACACACACACATGTCTCTGTATATAAGTATGGAGATTAAGTGTATATAAATGGGGGTACAGTGTTTGTGAGTGAGTGAGTGAGTGAGAGAGAGGGCGAACTAGAGAGAACTTGGTGTGGGAGAAGATTAAAATTTATATATATATATATATATATATATACATTATATAATAAAAACTGCCGAAACCGGAACTAGATAAATTTTGGACAAATAATAATAATTATTATTATAGTACAGTAATAAGTTGTAAAATCAACTCATCACTCACAATTATGCTTTACTCTTGAACTTCTTCTGCGTCTCTGGCTTTCAATGATTACACGTTTTCCGTATTCTATGTGAGAAAGCAAAACAGTTGCATAAATTCGGATTATATGCATTTACAAGCTTTAATTATTCAGTTTTTTGTGCAAACTACTCTGTGATAAGAAGAAGTATTCAGGAAGTTGAGAAATTTTAAAAATACATACGTAATTTGTGGAAATTACATCTCAACTGCTATTACTTTTACAGCCAATCACATTAAAAGATATTTCTTTGAATGGATATAATTTAATGTTATCATTGTCTGTGAATTTATTTCCCTCGTAAATGATGATAATATTCGCATATACAAAATCAGGATATTATTATTATTATACTTGATAATAAGTATTACAATGGAGAATAATACTACAAATCATATTACAGATACTTCTAGTGTAAATTTGAAGTAAGTCTTACTGCCTGAATATTCATTTTATTATTTTTATGGCATCTAATTAATGGCGTATTTTGTGTCTCTGAGTGTGTGTGTGTATTTGTATGTTTGTGGGAGAAACTTTGAATTTTACGCTATGTGAATTGTTAATGCCCGTCGATGGCACAGCGGTAGAATGCTCTCCAACCACGTATGTGGTCCGGGGTTCGATCCACAACCGCCAAGGCACTCTTTTACCTCCATAAGCCAGTAATAAGACTTGTAAAGAGTGAAGGTTGGGCATGTGGCTAGCAACAACCCATCCTGTAGAGAAATAAACACCACTGCTACCGAAATTTCAAGCCTGTATCTTAAAGCTCAATGTTCCAATGGGAACGTAAAGGAATTTTTAAAAATGTGAATAGTTAGCTCCATGCTCAATCTCCCCTTTCTTTTGGACTAGGAATGGTCTAGTAAATTATACAATACAGCTTGACGTAATCCCTGTACACTTTATATTGTAAACCGTCTTATTTATGATTTTATGCAAGTCAGTCATTCCTAAGGTGGAAAATTTATAATTTTAAAAGGCAAATTATAAAGTCTTTCGCTTCAATACTAGACAACGGTGATGATCATAATGATAATGATCGAAATCTAGCTGGACGGTAACTCTAGGGAACATTTGATTAGAAAAACAACATCTTCAAGGAAGCTGTGCATATTTTTTTTAGAAAAAATTGATCTTATGGTTCAAACTGGCAACCATTTTGAAAGAATTAAACAGGAGTATAAAACAAGGAGAATTAGCTATGTTAGATAGTAAGATAAAACGAAAAGAAGAAGGTCAACTGCACACTAGCGTTTATAAAAAGCCAACTCACTCTGCTAATAAAGATTTAGACTAATTTATCTCATCCGTTGTCTGTAAAGGCTGGCTTAGTTAAGTGTCTAACAAGCCAAACAATAGCAATAAGTAGTACAAGAAGAGACCTAAATGATGAAATAAAACAGATAAAAGAATAGCTGATTGGTGTTAAATAACTATCCTACAAAATTCATTAGGAAGATCAGAAAAGGCGCAAAGCAAAATAAAAATAATGGGAAAACTAATAATGATAACATAAATAAGAGAAAAATATAAGGCATATGTAGTTCTAACATATAAGGAGGGGACATCTGAGGCCCTACGTAGGATTCTTAATAAAGCAGGAATTAGAGTGGCATTTAAAATTACAAACTCACTCAAAGACAAGCTGTGTGGGCTAAAGGACCCGGTGAACCCAATTAAACAAAATAACATAATTTACAAAACACCCTGCAATGACTGTGAGGTCAACTACATAGGTCAATATTTTAAGGACTTGATATAATTATGAGCAATAATTTGTGCTCGAAACGTGGTCATCAGTTAATAATACTGTACAACACTGTGTGATTTATCAAAATAAAATCTTATCCATAATGGAATTAGATAGAAGAATAGAATCTGAACATTCCAGTACACTGGCTCTTCCTTTGACCTAGTATACACAGTAGTCAGGTAAATACAATATGAACTTCTTAGAGCTTGAAAATACCTAAACAAATCGCTTCTATTATTATTATTGTTCCCTTGGGTTCCTAGTGGAACAAAGAGCTTCAACTGCACGCCTCCACTTGCTTCTGTCTTCTGCTGTACTTTTCACCTGCGTCCATGTTAATCCATACTGTTTCAACTCTTCTTCACACGACCTCCTCCATGTCCGCCACCCTTGGACGTCCCACTCGCCGTTTCCCTTTAGGGTCCCACTCGAGCTATGGCCTGATGCGCGGTGTCACCCAACGGCCTCCTCAGCGACTGAGTGTCCAATCCATCTCCACTTTCTCCTGCATATTTGTTTGGCGATTGATTCTTGTTTTGTTTGTTCCCATAGTTTCTTGTGGGTGATTCTTTTCAGTCATCTGATCATCACTATAGAAAGAAGACAGCTGTTGATAAAGGTCTGCAACAAGCTGTTGGAAATATTCTTTGTGACCCTCCAAGTTCCTGATCCGTATACAAGAACTGACTTGACGTTTGTATTGAAAATCCGAATTTTGTTGTTGATGCTGAGTGATGAAGATTTCCAGATTGGTTTCAGGTTGATGAATGTCATTTCAGTTAATTTACTTCATAGCGTTTACTACTGAATTACAATGCTCAAGGTGAAGTTCACTGATAAGCTGTGTAAGCAAAATTCTGTCATCATATTATTAAATAATTTGGCTCTACATCAATAAATACACAAATTGAAATCCACTTTTCTTATAATGTCTATAAAATCACAAAAATGTTTTTTAAACACAAACTACCTTTTCGAAGTGTAAATTTCTTCACCCTCTAGTATAAGAAGAATATAAACGTTTTTTAAAATTAGGTGTGGAAAATAGTTGTATAGTTAGAAGAACAACTACATGAAGGAACGTCATTCTCACTAGTTAAATACAGAACTTTGTTTTACACGCTTTAACTTACAACACATGTGAACAGAAAAAAAACAGTCTTTAAACTGTCTGTCACATTACTTTAAACAAAAACCCTTTAACTTACACATGCCAGAAATGAAATTAGTTACTATTTCAGGGTATAACTCCGTCCTGGATAAGTTTCTTTTATGAGGTGAATTGAGAAGCGTTGAGTTGGACATCTGAAAGGTCAGAGGTGGAAGAGTATCAGGTGAAGACTAAATTCAACTTAATGAAAAGTCGTAGGGCTAGTTAAAAGTGACGGCAGAGAACTAAGCGGAACGGAAAGATGTCTCGGAAGCCCAATGTTGTTCCACTCGGGATCCAAGGAACGGATAACTATGCTTATTGTTATTATTATTATTTTTATTCTGTATTACTGATATTTACAATATAGTACAGAAGATTTTCGCCTGAGGTGGATGATTTCGGTGTTGTTGTATTTTCCAAGTTGAATGGTTTAGTTATGAAATTTTCATTATATTACTAGACAAAGTGAAGTACACACTGAAAATGTTGTCTAGTATGATAATGGAAGCCTAACAACTAAGCCATCCAACTCAGAGAACACAATTACACCAAAGTAGATAATATTTCTGAGCAAATTTTATTGTTAGTGCATGGTGAAAGATAATAACAGAACTTTGATTCACTAATTTTCGGCCAACTCATGAACGCCTTACTTGTTTGTACTTTAGATATTAAGGACGGTTTATGTACCTATGTGAGTGTAAAAATTGGTGTCTTTTGAATACGGATCCAAAGTAACGCCAGTTGAACTATGAATAACGACTTCTATCGTAGAATTTTTCTTTATTTCTCACTCAGGGGGAAATTTAGTCCTCAATAATAGAAATTAATGAATTTCTATTCAGCTGTATTAACCGAACTAATTATATTAACAACTACATAATGTTAATGTATTTAATGGAGTAGTTCTAACTAGTGACTGACTGCTGAATATAGTTACCTTGATTTCTAGTGCAAAGTGGTGATCGGTGGGGTACACCAGATCAGATGTAAAGACAAATACGCGTTGATTACATGGCTTAGGAATGTCTCTATTTAAAGAGAATACACAGAAGTTAGAATTCACGGGAGATTGAATCGCATCCCATTAGCTGAATGACCAACAAATTTGCCCCAAAACTCTAACGTATTGCGTTCGATTCCTGGTGAGATTATGGGTAAGTAATTCTGAAGAGCTATCCAGTACTACTGGCTCCCAATCGTCTTCTAATTGATGATAGTTTGTCATTCATCTTGAAGTCAATCAGATCTATGCAAAACAACATTTGAAAATGTAAAAATGTTTTAAATTCCTAATACATAAATTTGTTAATATCTGAAGATAGATTTAGGAACAAAATGAAATCAGCATTAAAAATTTGTGGTAAATAAACCATCTTAAGTTAGCAGTATTCAGAATTGAGTTAAACATGACTTGTTCGGAGATTCGAAGTAAGAACTATGGGTCACTACTCGAACATTTTTCCGACTAACAGCATTTTTTTTTTATTCCTTCACGTTCACAGTGGAAAATAGGGCTTCAACCTAGAGGCTTGAAGCTTCTGTAGCAGTGTTTATTTTTACAGGATGGGGTTGCTAGCCTCATGCCCAACCTTTCCTCTTCACCAGTCTTACTACTAGCTTAGCGAAGTAAAGGAGTGCATCGGCCGGGGATCGAATCCCGGACCATGTGCGTGGTCGGCGAGCGTCGTAACCGCTATGCCACCGACGCCAGACTAACAGCATAATACCATCGAAATCTAGAACTAACATTGTCTGCCTGTCTTTACACACAACTTGGTACATCTCACTAGTCATTAGCTTTGACTACACACTTGTCAAATCTATTTCGATATCAGTTTTTAAGAATAGTATATCCGTTAGCGTACTAAGTGTTTTAACTTTTCTGCCGTTACATCTGTGGCTTAGAACCCATAGCCCTGACTGTACTTGTTTTGTCACCCAATTTATTGGTTCCAGTAGCAATATTGGAATATATTTAAATTCTATACCAATTTAAAATACAATTATAAACTCCAAGTAAAGTGAGAAGAATTCAGACTTCAACGATTGATTTTTTAAGTAAATTTAGACGTAAATCATTGCTACCTTTTTAGGAGAATTTTTGACTCCTCTTAAGGACATCATTTAGTTAAGCTAAAATATAAGAATCGAAGTTTTTGAATATAAATTGCAGATTATTATGATATGTGTACACTTTGATTACTTATCTGAGCAGGACAATGGCCATATTATCCAACACAATCAGTTTTACAACTAATTTGTTATAAATTATTCATTTCAACCAAAACTTTTTAAATATCTCCTTACATATTGAAATAAAGCTCTAAACGAGTATTGTTTGGTTCCTTTTCTTTTAAAAATTACACTTGGAGAAATGTAGAGCTGCTTTTATGGTGAATATATTAGATGATAACTTTAGTTAAATCAGATGATCGTTTTCACTTTTATTGTAAGTCGCCGTCTCAAATAAATAACGTTGTCTCGAATAGAACAGATTAATTCTACAATACTGCACACAAAATCTTTCTTAATATTATTATTGTATCTTAGAGTGGAACGTAGAGTTATAGGAACAAACCATACGCACACATCGTTCTTTGAAATCATTTCCACCTCGTACTACGACTGACCGTAATCTTTCATCTCCTCTTCACATCATCTTCCCTATTATTACTCCTGAATCCATGTTTGACTCGTCGATTCTGATTACGGCTCTCCCAGATGGCCTGGAATGTGATATCACTTGAGTGTTTTTTCGTCATTATGTGTCCAATGCAGCTCTATTTCCCTCTGCATATATGCTGTACAATAGAATGTTTTCTGCCTGAGTAACTAATCGTTAATGTTTTCTGGCTATCTGATCTTCAGTTTAGACTGAAGACAGGTGTTTACGAAAGTCTTCAATAATAAAACTAACTCAAAGTGATACCTCCTAAACAATAATGCTGAAAACAACTTCATACTACTGAGATTTCAAGGGAAATTAAAACCAACACTAAACAATGGCAAAGGTCCTAGGAAACTTTAGTTTACTCATTTCTGAAAGAGTCTAAAAATAGGAACAACACACCATAAGAATGATGGTGGTGGTTTACCTTGTGAGAAAGGTCTGGTCTTAAATATTTACAGATTTCCATCATGTCTCATATACTGTTCACAGGGTCACAAAGGACGACTGGTTAAACTGAAAAGCATTATCCATAACAAAGAAAAAACACTTCTGACGTCATCCAACCAAGCTTTGAATTGTTTCTACAATAATTACTGAAAATTTTAGTGAAAATAGACCAGCTTTCCTGGCAACCTAAGAAACTTAAGACTCTTTATCAATACTCATTTAGGTTTAGTCTTCAGTTGGGTCATGACTGTATACAACAAGTGAATATTTCCAAACCATCACAGAATAAATGCAGAATGATTCCTAGACTTCAACTGTTCAATAACTTAAAGCAATTCTTAATGAAATCTATCTTCCAGATATAAGTCTTTTGACACTTGTTGAGTAAGTATTAACCATACTTGGGGTTGCATCTACAGGCACTGCAATGAATGAAATAATTTTGGAAGTTCTCCATTATAACTGACAAGACAAAGAGCGTCATATTAAAAAATGACTTGGCAAGAACCATTTCCTAATTCAGTCATTGCAAAATATACTACTAGATGAATTCTGGAAGAAAGATTCTCTTCTAAAAACATAAAAGTAATTATGAAGTCAGTATTTCTGGACTGGCAAATAATACTTTTTCAAAAGAATTTATTTTCACACGATTAATTAGGGCCGAAAATCTCTCTTATGCAAGCAATCAAACAATAAACCACCTTAAACCCACCATAATCTTATCAATATAGCAACCAGAGTGGTTTAATAGTGGTTTTTATTCCTTCTCTTTTCGAGTGGAACATAGAGCTTCAAGCTTTTAAGTTCCAGTAGAGTTGGTCGGGTTTCACGAGGCTGAGTTGATAGCTCTCTCTCTCTCTATTCCGGGCTTACTATGAGCTAGCTGACTGGGCGGGATTTCAGAATGTGTTGGCGAAGAAGCGGACGTAAAACTTCTAGCGTCGCTGGCAAGCATTCTACCATCAAAGAATTTTTCAATTCTTTTAGGAAAGACTTAAGAAGAAGAATTGGTTACATTCTATTTGACGCTATCATTATCAACAAAAAGGAGGCATTAGCATCATCCCTCGAACTGCCAGTGAACATTATCTAAATTTAAGGTGTCTGTTGAATTTTAGATTTCATCAGAGTTTTCTATGGTGATTCATGGGAATAACTTGTTCCACAAAATATCCTATTCCAAGACTAAACATAAACAGCCTACACGCTTTTTTATTAGGCTTAAAATGGTGTTTCTATAATTTTCCTAGTCCAGATGTTGAATTACCCAGATAGACATGAAATTTCGACTTTCACGTATACATATTCCTCAATAATTATTATTAGTAAAATGATCACCGTGTGGAACTCATCTCCAACGCCTTTCTCACATAGTCTATTTACCATTTGTAGTGTATAATAATAATATTATTATATTATAATTATTATTATATACCGTCTTCCGCTTTTGAAGTTAGTCGGCACGATATATTTATTATACAACCATTTGCTTGTTTATCGGATTATACTGAATTTTATTCAGCATAAATATGCACGTCATAAGCGAATGTATAAAACTGTGACTTTGTCTACAATTTTATAATTACAATTTATTTTGTTCAACCCGTTAATCGTTATTACTGAATGTAGTTCGATGTATCGGTAATTTTACGTATTATATAAAAAAAATGTCACCGTTATGTGAAAGAGTATTAAGTGAACTTTAGAATGCAATTACTTGCAGTACAAGCGGTTTATTGTATTTCATAAAATTCTCCCCACTAGTTAATTTGAGCAAAGCAAGAACGACAAGTGCATCAGGATAATAAGAGTTCATTCCATCTGAACCTGAACAATACAGAAATATAAATTACATTAACGATTTGAATATACTTTCTACATGACAACAAAGAACGGTTCATGGGATCTATAAGTAACACAGATCTGAAATGATGCACATCTCTAGACTATAACAGCTAGAAAGGATTGACGGTTTATAGGAGAACTAGTAGAATATTCTTGAAAATAAAAAGAAGGAGTTCAAGAATTTTCCGGGTGGAAACGGAGTTTGACTGGAAATAGTATTTCAGTGCAGCAGATTACGTAACCACAGAGAATATGTCTGTATTAAGTAGCAAACCAGGGAGCAAAGCGAGTGAAACGTTCAGATGTAACAATAGAACGTTTTCCAGACAGAATAGGAGATATAAGAAAATGTATGACGTAATCGAAGGCGTATAACTTCGTTTTGTAAATTTAATCACCAAGGCAGAACAAGTCAGGTTTTGTCTTTCCACACATTTGATTCTAACGTTTTGATGTGTGACTACAACTACCTCTCTTCGAAGCCAGTTCTATGCCAGCTAACATTACTGCATAAGAAAGGCGTTAGCTCGGCATGCACAACACCTGTTCAAACAATCTCCATCAATATAGCTTCAACACCTCATAGACTAGCTTGCCCTTCATAACTAACACTCTACAACTAGCCTCAATATTATTCACCATATTATGTCATTTAACAAAGGGAAACAGAAGACAAACACCTGTGGTCAAGGTCAGCTTGTATTTTCATATTTCCCAGCTGATTGCGATCACCTCAGCCAAACCCATCAGACTAGGTTTCTTTTGCTTGTGCATTGCTGTGACCGACTTCATATTGCCCATAATATGACCAGTGTCTAAAAAGTAGAATACAACCGCACTTTTCGTTGCTTTTGAGTCATTAAGTTTCAGATTCTTGAGTATATGTTAAGAAATGTAGACAACAACCGTTTTCACTGACACGTACATATAAAATGGTAGATGCAGCCGGCAGTAAAATTACATGTTCACTTATATTATTATATTATTATTGTTCCCTTTAATTCCTACAGGAACATAGGGCTTCAGCCATGCGTCTCCATTGCGTTCTGTCCTCTGCTAGAATCTTCACCTGGCTACAAGTCTGCCCACACGCTTTCATCTCCTCTTCACATGACCTCCTCCAAGTCACCCCACCTTTGCACTGACGACCAACTCGCCGCTTCCCTTTCGGATTCCATTCGATCAATGGCTTGTCTAGTGATGTCACTTGATGCATTGTTTCCTCAGAGTGTGGCCAGCCAATCCATCTCCATTTCTTTCTGCCTATTTGTTTCACAATCGGTTCCTGGTTGGTTGGTTCGCTCATTGCCAGAGATCCCTGTTGCTGATCTTTTCTGGCCGGCCATCTAGTCTTGAATATTGAGCGAAGACAACTGTTAATTTTCACTTTTAACTGTTTTAAATAACGGAATATACACATTTGATCATAGGGAATAAAAAGACGGTTACAGAGAAGAAAATGTTTTTTTCGGCGAAGTCATCATCTAGGCTGTACATTTGTGTATTTATATCAAATGGATGGGAAAGTTCCAGAATAATTTCTGGTAAGGGATTAAATTAATAAAAATTACAATTAGGAATTAGAATGCCATAATAAACAGGGGGATGGGTAAAACTCAAACAAAGTAGCATAATAACTAAGATGGTTGACATTGTGCAATTGGGGGTTAGAAATGTAGAAATAAGAAAATATACAGGATGTTTGGATAAAAAACTAATGTGATGAATAATTGTTTATGCAATCAGAGATTAAATATGTAGAAATAGTAAAATGACTAAATAAACAGGAAGTGTGGATATGAAAATATGGTAGTGTAGACAGAGATCAAGAAAAACTTAAAATAACATGAATAAACAGGAAGTTTAGATACAAAAGGCGATGGGATGGTCATTATTAAAAAATTTACCTGTTTATGTTGGCCATGGCAGGGACAGGGGTTGGACCTATTTCTTTTAGATACAAAGAGTGGATTTGAGCTTTTGGATAGCTAACGCCTCAGCTATGCCCAAATGTCTTGATTTCACTCCCTTTTTATTAATTTGACCCTTAACCGGAAATTATTCTGGAACTTTCTCATCCATTTGATATAAATACACGAATGTACAGCCTAGATGATGACTTCGTCGAAAAGAAAATTTTCTTCGCTGCAACTGTTTTAAATAACTAATTGAATTTGTCAAACAAACTAGGAATCGACCAGAACTGGATACATAATACGACATTTTGTTTTTGATATGTTTTTCAAAGCTGCATTAGTCATGAGAAAAAGTAATATTTCGTGTTTATAGTGGATTACATTAATTTAGTGGATTTTCACTTGAAACTAAATCAACCAATGAACCACTGAAAGGAGAATCTCGAAAATTGATTCCCCTGAATGGTCGAAAGATAATTTAACGCCGCATTGTTGGTTTGTAGGTATGTGACTGATTTCAAGGTAGATCACGAACTTATATGTGTATGTTGGACAATCAGTGAAAACCGCAGAGTACTGGGTAACAGTTTCTTCCTAGTTTGAGACTTCTCAGCAGTACGCACCCATCAAGCTACCAGGTGACGAACTCCAGGCCTTAAAGTTACAAGGAGATCATGCTGCTGGAAATCTCCATAAATAGTATGACTGTCTCTCAAGAGGACACTGACAGTTTGGGTCAAATAAATAAATCCAAAGGGTTTGTAAATTATGTATTACGTAAATCATCGACATAGGTTGACCTTGTTAGTATTCTGTAGACTGAAAAAAATAGCTGATAAGGATAAGAACTCAATTTGAACGGTACTTCATAGAGTGTACCTATTTAGTTGTATAGAAAAAGAAAATCTTTTGTCATTGATTAAAATGAATCAGAAATTCTGGTCGAAGCATCTTTGGTTTCAACAGTATACCAGATGAAATAGGTGTGTAGCAATAATAGTCTAAGTTAAGATCAGAAGTTTCATCATTACAATATTCACCATTATAGACGTGTGCACATGAATACAGTTCCACCGAGTGGTTGATTGGTAGAATGTTCGCCAACCACTTAAGTAGTCCAGGAAAGATTTCAGATCGATAGACTCCTCAATCTTCACTTACCTAATTGCCGGTAGTTGGGATTGGGTGGTAGGCTTGCAATCCAACCACACGAAAACAAAGCCAACTCTGGTGAAAATCACTAAGTGGTAGAACTTAAAATTCATGCGCTTGGCACTGAGTCGGGTCCCAGTGGCTAAATGGTCTACTAGCTTGCCTCATAATTGCGAGGTCCTGGTTTCGAACCCCGGCGATGCATGCCACCGATAAGTCCCTAGGTAGGACAAAACAGCTGTCCAGTACTCTCTGCCGGTTTCCAGTGGTTCCCTATTTGATATCAATCAGTGGTCAAACTTGAAA
Source organism: Trichobilharzia szidati (assembly GCA_944472155.2). NCBI lineage: Eukaryota > Metazoa > Platyhelminthes > Trematoda > Strigeidida > Schistosomatidae > Trichobilharzia > Trichobilharzia szidati. The sequence goes on along the minus strand of OX235271.1, from coordinate 30,041,258 downwards.
CTCCAAGAGCTTGAATCCCTGTGTTCCGCTCAAAACGCAAAAGTATGAAGCAAGACCATTTGTCTTATTTAAAGTTTTCATCTTCTGAAGAAAAAACACCATTAGAGCAAAACAAATACGTAATTGAATTGAAAGAACATACATACTTTTATATTTTGTAGACATTTTAGTGAATAGCGATGGCTTTTTTTTCACTAGACATAAAGAATAAAGCATAAAGTAGCTAATTTAATTTACAAATCAGCGCTACGAAATGAAAGGTAACCACCGTCTTAACTAGACATTCACTATCAACAGTCATGGAGGTAATACTCAGAGTAAAATTCAAAAAAAGGAAAACTCTGTCAGTAATTCAGGTCAGTTAACCAGGTGTTTTATAATGAATGAATGAATAAATGAACCTAGAAAAGAAGGCAGGAAGGGATGAGACATACACTTGAAGATTCAATTAAATGGAATTGCTGAAAATACTTGACTGTCACGTGAGAAGGAGACAGTTGTGCGCACTAAGAACTTTACCCACTATTATCGACGAGCAATCAGGTACTCCGTCTAGTTTTAGATTCCGAATTGCAATAGTTATCTGGTAGCATATACCACTAACAAGTTGATTCTCAATAAAGCCGTTTGTGTGGCATGAGAGGGTTGAGCATTGTGACAGTTAAAGATACCTGTTGAACGCCAATTAAGATTTATGCTGGAATACCTGCATATTCTAATAACCGGGAATATATATTTTCTATAGTTTGGTTTGTAAGGGTTTGTTATGTTTTTAAGAGTTGATCATGGACTGATATCAGTTAGAGAACCATTGAAAACCAGAACTGGATTACTGGACAGCTGCTGTTTCATCTTAGTTCGAGAATCATTGGCAGTACGCACCCACTGGGATTCGAACCCAGGACCTTCCGGTTACAAGGCAAGCTAGCTCGTATACCATTCAGCCACTGGGACCCGATTCAATGACCAGTTCATGAATTCTAACTTCTACCAACTCGTGATTTAGCGCGACCCCAACCATTGTCGTTGGTGGGACATCCATCTACACACGTGACATCTAATTGCACCTCACTGGACACGACTTCTCACTATAACTCCAGGAAACTCTATCCCGTAGCAAGTCACTAGCGAGCATCAGATTAATTTTCTATAGTTTAGATTTCAAGGTTTCGTTATGCTGAGGATCGCAAAATCGTTGAACTGAGTTAGATGTAAATAGCTTAAGGCAACTGGGCCCTTGACGATAAACCACATTAATCAAACGCCATTTAATCAGGATTTTCTAACCAAGTAATTCATGTGATTTTCCCCTTTCCTTACTAAATAATAAAAAATCTCAGGATTTTAGATCAGTTTTACTTATGAGTAAAAAGATTAGGTTTCTTCATGAATAAAAGTAATCCTCTTATTTTCTTTTTCTCATATATATTCACGCCATTCAACTTCACGGTTATATATGAGGTTCACTACAAACTGTTGGTATGTGTGTAATAGAAATACTGATTCCACTATTCGTCGTTTAAGTTTAACTGAATCAGTCTTAACTGTCACCAGCTACCCTATCAGCCTTAGAATGCTGGAGACAGTGGTTATTTGGATTATTTGTCTATCGCTTCTTAACCATCTATTTTTAATAAATAACTGACGATCGTCAAATCTATAGACGCAGAATTCAGTCTCTGTAACAAATTAGAACTGCATCAGAGAATGATTTTTGTCACTGATAAAAACGCATAGCATAATACAGTACCATTTATTGATAAAGTTTCAAGCATAATTTATTTCCCAAACTCATGTCAAAGTTGTCACACAACTTTGAATCTCTTTTCTAAAGTTACTAACCAGCAAACTCACTCAGGGACGAACTGTGTGAGCTAAGGGACCCTACAGACCCAATTTATTAAAATAATTTAATCTACACAATAAATCGCAATCACTGTGATGTCAACTAAAGTCATGTTATCGGAACATAGCAGTTTAGATTAGTGTAGAATGATTGACTCTAGAAAAGTGATAAGCTTTGGGGAAAATTCAGCAATCGCAATATACGCAATAAATCATAGAGATCGTTAAACCTACTCTTAGATGCATCCTAGATTTCTCAGGAGCATTCATTAAACACTTGGTCTGATCCATTTTGATTTCGAGATTGTGAAAAAGTTAATTTTAACACAGTTTACAACTAAGCCGAATGAGAATAAAGTTCAGTGAACTATATTTCTGGAGCTGTGACTGCTAACAGCTTTGACCATAAGTTGAAATAAGTCAGAGAATCATTGGAAACTCTGAGAGTATTGGGCTTCGGTCTCATGTTGATTTGAAACTCCTCAGCAATACTCATCCACTAGGGATCGAACCCAGGACCTTCTGGTCATAAGGCAAGATCATAGACCGTTAAGCTACTGGCTTGCAGTCCAGTGGTTTATGAATTCGAACTTCTCCCAGTTAACGGTACATATAGACCAACAGCCGGTCATATTCGAGTAACTGTTCTATTACCTGACTTGATGGAACCCACTGGTTACAATTTCTCACCAGAACTACAGGTAACTTGCTATACACAGATTTACCATGAAATGTTGATCTGCATGGATTTGACTGCTTAACTTTACAGCTCTTCGGTAATCCCGGGTTTTCCAATGATTCTCTAGTTGGTGTCAACTCATAATCAAATCTGTAACCAATCAATTCCCTGCAAATCAACACTAGACGACTGGTAAACACGAACAATTATCAGAAACTGTGTGGTTATAACTCACTACTGTATAATAACAAATAAACCCAGTCAGAAGGCAGTCCGTTTCTAGTATTGTTGTGTTTAATCGACAAGCTTTCATTATCCTACTAGGCGACATTTTAGATGTGTAGCACTGAAGGTTTTGCCCAAAGTAAGACAATAAAATCTTCTCAAACTAATCCCCCACTTCATTAAATAAAACCATACGAATAATGTACACCTGCTCTAAAATTCTCCTCCACCGTTTCGAGAACCGTCTGTACTTGATAAAATTCCTTTTCATGTCTACAATACTTTTGTAGAAGTTTACAAGGCTGAATATTTTCTTCATTCTTTGTCTTCTGAATGGAACATGGGGATTCAGGCTGCAAGTTTTTAAGTTTCATTAGGAGTGGCAGTGTTTTTGCAGAGTGGATCAGCTAGTCTCACACATAATCCCCCTCATACTTTCGGCATTACTGCCGGCTAGTATAGTAGGTGAGGTATTGGAGAGCGTTAACTGGTCATTGGACCCGGACCACATGTTAGGTCAGCCATCATCTTGTTACTGAGCCCCTAAAACACCCAGTTGTTATATAGGTTGCTTCAATAGGCAAAAAAGATATTTTTGCTAACATTATTCAACTCACTTACATTTTTAAGATAAATCACTATCCTAAAAATGTAATTAAGACGCTACAAGTAGTGTAGGTGAATATCCAGGCCATATCTTTCTCTGTTTATTTTAAAAGAGGCAAGCTTATTACGTTTTCAGACTAGAGTATATCTACACATATGAAGTTTTATGCGTGACTTCTGGGTGATGTGAAAAATTCATAAGATTAGATCAGTTACATTCATTCACATATTACGTGAACTTCGGTTTAGAAATAAGTTTAGTTTCTTCTCTGTTGGTATTCATATATTCCAGAGACTGACCTGCACTATCACTGGATTAATATTTCCTGACAGGAATGAGGAATTATCCGCCAATATTACCTTCACTTTCTACCTAATCTGTTATCAGGATTTTTCAAGTAAGATCAATAAATGATATCAGTTAGAGAACCATTGGAAATGATGCAGTACTGGATAACTGTTCCAAACTTTGTTTCACCAATAAGCAAAGACTATTCCACTGGAAATCGAACCCTACGACTTTCATGACTCCCTTTTAGCATCCAGCAACTGAGATAAATTTCGAGATCTTGCCGATGAGTTTTGACTTCTAACAATTTGCTACAAATACATCGTCACAACCAACCAATATTACAGATGAGTACTTGGCAGACCATACCTGTCATAACTTCTCGAGAGAATTCTGAACTACACCATCCAGAAGTCAGTTACTAATGAAAATCAAGTCAATTTTCAATCGTCGGTCTGTAATGGTCTGCTTTCGTAAATACCTGAGTAACTGCCTGACTCCTGAGTAAACACAGGAGTCAGACAAGGGTGCTTATTATCACCAATGATATTCCTAATTGTGGTGGACTGGATTATGCATCAGACAGCAGGAAACGAGAAGACAGGGATATCCTGGACTGATGTGAAGAACCTAGAAGACCTGGATTTCGCGCGTGGATGATTTATGTTTGATGTCACACAAAATCGAAGACTTACAAGCGAAAACCGACAAACTGGTCGAAGAGAGAACCAGAGAAGACAGGACTGCAGGTGAACATAGACAAGACGGAGGCTATGAAAATAACCAACCAACAGCAACAACAACAACATCCAGCGCCGATCACCATCAACGGGAGGGATTTGAAAGAGGTTACTTCATTCACTTCACCTATCTAGGGAGCATTGTCTCAACTACAGGAGGAACGGACGAGGATGTCAAATCGAGCGAGAATCGGGAAGGCGAGAAACACATTCATCAACCTGAAACCAATCTGGAAATCTTCGTCACTCAGCCTACATCAACAGCAAAATTCGGATTTTCAATACAAACGACGTCAAGTCAGTCAGTTCTTCTATACGGATCAGAAACTTGGCCAGTGTGTCACAAAGAATATTTCCAACAGCCTGTTGCAGACCTTTATCAACAACTGTCTTCGCTATCTACTGAAGATCAGATGGCCGGAAAGAATCACAAACAAGAAGTTATGGGAAGAAACAAAACAAGAACCAATCGCCCAACAAATATGAAGGAGAAAGTGGAGATGGATTGGACACTCACTGAGGAGGTCGCTGGGTGACATCGCTCGTCAGGCCAGTGCTCGAGTGGAACTCGAAAGGGAAGCGGCGAGTGGGAATTCGAAGGGTGACATGGAGGAGATCGTGTGAGGAAGAGTTGAAACATTATGGACTAACATGGATGGTGGTGAAAAGTACAGCAGAAGACAGAAGCAAGTGGAGACGTGTAGCTGAAGCCCTATGTTCCACTAGGAACCGAAGGGAACAATAATAATAATAATTTATAAAAACGTTTTAGCGTTAAGACAAAATCCAACTCACCTACTGCAATGATTTTAAACTCGAAAACTCCGACATCATGAATTTTTAACAGAAACGCGATGGTCATCCTCCAGTGACCAAATTCTACTTTTGTAAAAAATATATCTTAGTTGATATTGATTTTGTGAGAAGAAAACTCAAGTTACTGGTAGCAGTGCACTCCTTCTTGCTCGAGTTTCTTCTCTGCCACAACAGATATATGGTAAGGTATGAGAATACAATAAAGAAATGGGAAAACAACCATTCTGAATAGCCCTTTTCGAAGCTACTTCACTCAATAGGCTATTACTTAATAATAGGTTGTCTAAAGTAATCAGAATTATTTTATTTTCCACTTCATTTCTCCAGTAACACTGAATAAGCAAAACAAGTAATCAGATAGATACAGAAATAGAACTTTGGTATTCTGGTGGACTAAAGTTCCATTAGAGAGTAAATTTAATCGATAAAATCACACAGTGATAGTGTTACTTACTGATTATCTTTCGATGAGTCTGTTACTCTTAACCACATCAAGCAATCACGTAACTTTCGATCTTTGTGTATTCAATTCCCTTATTCCTTATCTTTTTATTAGTGATAACATTCCCTATACCTCTGGTATTATTGATACGTCATTCCTATTTCAATTATTAGATGTAGATTTGATGAACGAATATTCAGTAGTCATTTTCTCCTCCACCCAGCTGTATTATTTTTTAGAATCATACGTTTGTCCTACAGTATTGTGTGACTGTGAGTTGATGCTTGCATTTCAGTCTCTGACTTTTTTCTGAACTGCTCATTTTCATGGGGTCAGTCATTCTCCACTTAACTAAATCTTTATATTCCAATAGTCTAACTAACCCAGATCTACAGTTCTGATGTAGGTAGTTGATCTCACAATTATCGCAAGGTATTTTGTAGATTACCTTATTTTGTCAAATTGGATCACTACGGTCACCTAACCTACGGAACCTGTCCCTGAGTGAGTTTGTAGGTTTAAATACCATCTTAATTCCCGCTTTACGTAGGATTTAGATGCCCCTTCGCCATATGGTAAAAGTCTGGATACCTAAAGCTCTTCCTTATTTATGTTATGGTCAACAGCCCCACTACTCTTAAACGTTTTTCATAAGTGTACATATACAATTTTTACTGCTGTAATCAATTTGTCATCGTAGGTCTTGATTTAAGTGCAGCAATCGACTCATCCACTTTCTGCCCGCGCTTAGCATAGAATTTTAAAATTTTATTGTCCAGGTAAGCTGTTATCTTCGTCATATTTGTGAATAATTCAGAAGGATTCCTTTGAAAAAAAGAAGATTTATGGACATGCTTTTACAGTTTATCACTCACTAGCTTCAGTTGTTTTTTCATAGTTTGTTTTCTTGTCAATTTTCACTTGTTCGAATTGTGAAGATCTGAGATAGTGATTAGGTTAGTTGTTTGGCTGATTGACAAATAAATTTACCTCTTCTTCTACAGTCAAATTAAAAAAAATGAAACTACTGACTTCTTACTATTGGTTTTGAAAAATAATTTACAATTCGTTTTACTATAAGCTTGTGTCCACTGGTGCCGTTGTCTTGCCTACAACTTTGTATGTAAAGTTTCCTTAAGTCGTTTAGATATATTGATTTCAAGTCAGTCAATCTACCAACCATTCATTTGTTTCTTGCATAGAATAGACATTCTTCGAATGGTATTTTCACCTTAATATGCTTCATGTGAATTAGCTTCATCTTTTGTTTCAAAACTATTAGGTAACTTGGTTGAAATCATGTACTACTGAATGATTGAGGTGAGCAGTTAGTTGTATGCCATCCACATCAACCCGTAGTGTTTGTTAACCAGTTCACTGAAGTGATCTTAACACCACACAGCCAACTCGGCCGTTTGCAGACGAAGCTATCAGCAGTGCACCTGCTAAAACCGAAATTTTTCACATCACAATATGAGGTGGTCTGCTTGATACAGTAAATAGTAATCAAGAATAAAGGGATGGATATGTGATACTATACACTACTGACTAATTGATTTATATGAGTAGTTGGATGTCACTCACACCGAACAGTAATGCCTACTGGGCAGGTTGCAAATTAATTCACACAAAATGGGGATTTAATTTACCTGTACTGAGTTTAAATGTCTCAGTATAAATAAATACTGGTTAGTGACACTTATAGTCATATGTTGTTGACTTTGTAATGCTGTAGTGAAACATGTTTGTTTTGAAGTATACACATTTTAAGCTTTAAAGATATTGGATCGAAATGCTCAGCCTCTGTAAATATGGGTACTTCTAATGATGACGCGCTGACGCTGATCCAGAGTTAACATGAAGTCGCGTCTCATCACAATGTGCAAAATAGCATAAAAGACAATCAAACCCCTACATCAGCTTTATCTACTTTGGAAAGATATTTGACTGCACTGGTCGTGAAGTTATTTGGAAACTATTTCAACACCATAGAATCCTCCAGATATATGCCAACCTCATTCAAGTGTTTAAAAGAGATGAGCTCAATCAGACCTTCGACAAGAGTTAGACAAAGCTGTGCACTGCTATTACCGATGAAATTCCTAGTTGTGGTGGACTTGATTATGTGACACACTATTCAAGGGGAGCGAGGAGATAGGAATACGCTGGGCCGATAAGAAGACTCCAGAAGATCTGGACTTCGCAAACTGTCTATGTCTAATGTCACACATATTCGAAGATCTCAAGACGAAAACCAAAAATATGTCAGAACAGGCAGGTAGCAAAGACAGGACTTCAAGTGAACATAGAGAAGACAGAGGTGATGAAGATAACCAAATGACAACAAAAAGCACCAATCACTATCAACAAAAGAAATTCGAGGGAAGTGACTTTATTCACTTACTGAAGCAGCAGCATCTCAAATACGGGTGAAAGTACGGATGAGGATGTCAAAATTGAAATCGGAAAAGCCAAGCAGACCTTCATCAACATGAATTCAATTCAGAAATCTGCTGCAATCCCCGTATAAAATGAAATTCGAATCTTCAACACCAGTTTAAAGCCACTCATTTCTTTTATGTGGTGCAGAAACTTTGCGCGTTGTGAAAATAATTTTCAAAAGGTTTCGGACTTTTATCAACAACTACCATCTCTTGCCTCGTACTGAAGACGGTCAGCTAGAAAGAATTATCAACAAAAACCTCTGGGAACAAACCAAACAAGAATCTATTGCTCAACAGATATGGAGAAGAAAGTGAAGATAGGTTGGACAGGCGTTAAAGTGACCATCGGGTGACATCGCAAGTCAGGCCATAGCTCAAGTGAAACACAAACGGAAAACGTCGCGTTGAGCGTTGGTTCGAAGGTGTCATGAATGAAATCGTATGAGAAGGAGATGGTAGCTTATGGGCTGCGTGGAGCCAAGTGAAGAGGACTGCAAAAAACAAGACAAAGTAGAGATGTGCTGTTGCAGCCCTATGTCATACTCGGAACCCACGGAAATAATAATAATCACATTGCACATGAGCTGGGTTTCGCGTCTCTGTTGCCTAGTGGATAATGTTTTGGCTTTCAAAACGATGAGTAATGGGTTCAAGTTTCAGTGAAGTAACCGTTGCTAACTGGAAGGCAGATGTATCGATCTGGTGAGTCCATAATAAGATGAAACGCACATCTTACACTCCGGTGTGCTAACCACCATCAACTAAAATGAATCTTATAACTAAGTTAGGATACGAAAGACACTGTCATCAAACCTTTACTTTTCTTTCTAGTTTAAACTCTCACTCAGTTTCCATTAAAAATTACCTTTAACAGATATAAATAAATAATTTCGTGTTCACCTACAATTCCCTGAGTATTACGAGATGTTTCTTCTGTAAATTCTCATTAGACATTACAATTACACAATAAAATATTAGTCATAGATATTTGAAATAATGTGGATCAATAGAATCAAACAGGATCAAGGAGAATATGAGTAGAATAACAATGATGATTAATTTCGAAACTAAGATTAAAATATGTACCTGTATTACAGGATGATATTGATAATGCAATCAGAAGTACAAATAGAATAATATTAACAGTTATCCTGTGCCACTGGGAGAGACAACTATTCTAGGTCGGGGGTGAAGGCCATAGATGGAATAAGGATCGGACACTTTTTTGAACACAGATATTGGCTTGAAAAATGATTGTGACAACTGCCACAGCTACGCTTCATAATCGAAGGTACACAAACTTAGGGAACTGAAACGGCACCTTGTGTAGAGTTGTAAAGGCGGCACTTTTATAAATCTCGTGGTCCATTCCCACAAGGTGTGCCGGTATGGAACTCTTGAATGACTTAATGACTGTTTTACCTGAACGCATTGGAAATCGCTAAAGAATCCAACGGCGGGCTTTTTGAGCCGTTCTACTTATTTATCTGTCTCCCCAAGAACAGTTAAATTTGTAAATGGATACTCAGGTGGCCATACTCGTTAGTTTGTCTTTCACCTCCGTTGGAATTACACAACGAGTGGTGTACTTTAAACATGATGTTACTCTAAAGAATATTCCAACTATTGTATCTCGGAGTATCGATGCCAGTAACGGTAAAGTCATATATTTATATGTATGTTTCTTCTGCACAGTTTGCAGGCATTTCTGTCCATCTGTCCTCATCATAGGGACTTTGAAATATTTTCCTGAATATCCGTACTGATATAATAGGTTTTCCATTTTTCCTTATTTCATCGTCAAGAGTATCAGATTTTTTTCACACATGAAACATCAGGATAATGATGAGATTTCGTTTGTGTGCAAGAGGAACAAATGACCTGAAATAGGTGTACTGACCAACCCATGACTTCTTTTGCGAAATACTCTAGTTAATACTGCCATCTTGTCTTCTTGTTAACAGGATAAGGTATTGCCTTTCTCCTACTCATATGTGAACTCATTTTGGGTTGGGCCACAACGAACATTTCGACAAGAACCTCAGTATCGATTTTTTTCCTTATGCAAGATACAAAAAACGTATCACCCATGAATCTACAATAGAACAAGGGTTTGCTGATTACACTTTTCAGTGGAAGATTTTCTAATCTTACCATAAACATATTGGCTAAGAGAGGACTCGTGGAAGCGTTAATCCATTTACTAAGCTATACACTTAACAAGAGATTTCGTTGCTAAACTGAAACTGCACCGTCATCCTATGATGTAGTAGCAGTTTCCGTATACATGCTTCCATTTCACCTGGAAAAAACTAATTCACGTCGCTTACTTCACTTGACAAGATTCACTTTGTCTTTTTACTAGTTATGTATGCCAGCTGCACAAGATTCAGTTAAACTTTTTAAAACTTCATTTGCCTCCAAAGCTATTTTGTTTATTAAAGCGATATTTATTTCCGGGTACCGAATAATATATATATATATCTGTATAATGTATAGTACCTTGGATAACAGTATTCAATGAGTGTTTATTAAAGGTCATTAGAAGGATCGATATAAACATATATATCTTTATATTTTTATGAATATCCATTATTTATTTTATTATTTTTTTTTCCTAAAAAATTCTCTTTTTTGTTTTAATATCAAGAAAGATAAGATGGCTGACTGGCTAACTGGCTGGTTAGCTGACAGCCTGATTGTCTGGTTGGTTGTCTGATCGAACAAAGATGCGTGGCAGCAGGCAAACAATGAAACCGGGATGATAATAATAATAATACTAATAATACTGATAAGTAATCCGTTGACGCTTAGATCAGTACACATTCACGCAAATGCGCACAACATATACATGCCTGTACCATAACACGTTTGCACAGATAGTTTCTGAATATGAAGATATATATATATTTATGTATATATATATATATCAATGTACACCTGGAAAATATCGAAGTCAGATTTTTCAGAAATTATTATCTCATTCCAGTCAAAAAATAATTGTTTATTAAGATTAATTTATATATGTATAGATATATATATATATGGCTCTATTTATAAACGGTTACAGAACATATCTGCCCATTCAATATTCGTCATGAAAGTAGTAATTGTGTGGAAAACATACATATATATATACTGAGTTTTAGGTAACATCCAGAGATACTATATTACGTAATACAAAAATATTATTATTCAGGGAAAAACTAAAATAATATTAAATAAGCAAAACTGAGTGACGTAATATCGTCGACGTGACTGAGTAGATTTCAGCCAAAATTTAAAAGGATAATCAAGTCAGAACAAAAATATATTCAAGACATTTCACATCCATTAAAAGTTCAGTAAATGAACATATTTTATTTGTATACCAACTTCAAGATTTAATATATATATGGATTACCATTGGTTCTGTGGTTTGAAGAAGTTTAACTTGTACGCCTTTCGCTGAGTTTCCCGTACCCTCTATATTAGATTGATAGATTTAATATGTATATGTGAACATGCGTTTCTTTAGCACTAAATGGAGCATAGGCCAGCGGCGGCATATCCACAAACTTACATCTCTTCTTTACATGGTCGCTGCCATCTCCCATTCAGACCCATGTTTACTTGACAATAAGTTCCTTTAATGTGTTCTACCAAAGTTCCTTGTTACTCGTTCTTGCCAGCTATCTAACCTTCAGTAACCAGCGAAGACAACAACTGATGAAAGTCTGTAGCAGACTGATGTAGATATTTCTGGTGACATGGCAGATGACATCCTAGACACTGAAAAGACTGAAACAACAAGGCTTCATCTCACAGAGTCAGTACACATCACTTAAACCCACCGGAACGTTCACACCAAGACTATATGGCTCGCCTAAAGTGCACACAAATGGTGTACCGCTACCACCAGTATTAGATATGCTAAATTCACCATACCATCCGGTAGCCAAATGGTTAGTTGAACTCTTAAAGCCCCTTCATACTGAGTTGGTGAAACATAGTGTAAAGGATACATTTGGATTCGTTGAAAGGATAAAAAATTTAAATGTTGATAATAAATTCATGATATTATTTGACGTATCTTCTTTATTCACCAATGTACCTCTCATGGAAACAGTGGACTTTGTATGTGAAGAACTCAAAAGACGAAACATCGAGGTTGGCATTCCTTTATCTTCCATGAAGGAGCTTCTCTTGAAATGTACAGTGAATGTTCACTTTTTATTTAATAAGGAACTGTATAGTCAAATCAACGGTGTGGCAATGGGGTCGCCACTAGGACCCATTCTAGCTGACATTTTCCTTGCTAAACTAGAAAATGGGCCTTTGAAAGATATTATTAATGAACTCGAATTTTATTGTCGATACATGGATGATACTTTTTTGATTATGAAGAACGAAAAGGAGGCAAAGAAAATCCTGCATAAATTTAATGAGGTACATCCTGCAATAAATTTTACTATTGAGAAAGGAAAAGACTCTAGTATTTCATTTATAGACGTCCTTATCACCAGAAAAGAGGATGGCACAATAAGAAGTGTCCATAGAAAACCTACATCAACGGGCCAGTACACACATTTTCTCAGCTTTGTGCCCTTGAAATACAAACGTAATCTAATAAAGCGCTTGGTCCACAGAGCAAGAGAGATTTGCTCCGATGAATGTCTTGACGAGCAGCTTAACAATATTAAGCGGTCGCTAAGTGAGAATGGTTATCCCGAAAAATTTCAAGTTACCAACAGTTCTAAAGAAAGCCTTGTTCTTACAGATGCAGTTCCTAGGAGATAACACAAGTGAGATACTAACACATCGCCTTAGAAATGCAGCGGTAAAAAGAGCATTCCTTGCTGCTCAATTACGCTGTATCTTTAAAACGACTCCTCTTCTGCGTTCGGAAATAAAAGACAAACTGCCTAATTTCGCCTCTTCCATGTGTATATACCAATTTAACTGCTTCTGTGGAGTGAGCCAGTTACATAGGCCGTACAATTAGGCGTGTTTCTCGTCGAATTTCCGAACATCACCCTGCCTGGTTAAGCAAAGGTCAAACAAAATCTATTCGCAGCGCTATTCTATCTCATCTTGTGGAGACAGAACACAAGATTGACGTTAATCATGCTTTCAGAGTCATTTACCGCATACCTACAAATCTCAATTTTCTTCAAGAGTTCGACTTCTAAATATTGCTGAGGCTGTTGGGATCCATATTAACAAGCCTAATTTATGCACCCAAAAGAAGTTAGTTCAGTCATTATCATCACCTTGGCCATCCAGGTTTGAATAATCCGGAATTTTTGGGAAATTTCCCTAATTTTAGTTGATATTCTATTCTCTATTAAATCTTTATTATTATTAAAATTTAAGCATCTTTAATGAACTGTAATTGCATTGATCATACTTTACTAATCGATATTATTTTAAAAAACGCTAATATTGTTATTAACTACTAATCTAGAATATTCTGTGTATATAAACATGTATATATAATTGTATAGCCGGAAGAGGAATTTAGCGAAAAGAATATTCTATGCTCGATTATTTGGTGTTTTATAGATGTCTTAATGAATATTTTTGCAATATTGAAATTACTGTTCATTGGCATTTTTATAAGTTGACCAAGATTCATTTGATTAATCTGACACTCTTGACTACAACTTAACATGAGTGTTTTCTATCAATCAGTATTGTATCTACCATTGCGAATTATCACTTGCTTTCTAGTCCACTATTTATGGTATCAAGCAGGTCACATACCATGGTCTGCATATTTTGATTTTTAAATGACACTGTGGTGAACTTTCATCTTGAAATGTGAATTTGAATTTACGTAATAACTGTCCACTCAGTATCTAGTTGGATTATGAATGGTTTCACCGAATGTGACTGTCTGTGCTGAGTCAGTCAGGGTACGCCGCTGATACGCTTGGTCTCTGAAAGAGTGAAATAGCTATCCAGCGTCTAGACTACCATCATCTGGCTGACAATACTACTGCCAAATGTCAGAAGTATTCAACAGAATATCCTAGTCCACCAGTAGTATATCTTCCTTCTTTTCTTTTTCAGATATCCTATTGCTGTAGCCATTATATTGTCAATAAAGTATAAGTAATTATTTTGAAGTATCGGTTTTGTAGGGTTTTTTTGTTTGATTGTTTGGAGGATTTCATTATGATCTGACACCGGGTTCGAACCTTGGTGGGTGCGTACTGATAAAACGTCCCAAACTAGGACGAAATATCTGTCCAGTACTCCCTACAGGTTTCCCAATGGTTCTTTAACTGATGTCAGCTCATCATGAAGTCCTCCAACCAATCATATTATTAATTATATTGTTTTGATGAACACTCGCCACAAACTGTCTTTCTGATTTGGTTCCTTCAAATAGATTCATTCGATACATAGCTAAAATAGACTGCTTTGAGAGATCTCTATATTTTGCATGTGTTGAAATACCATCTACATTTATTTTACAAGCTGGTAATGTAATCTATAAGCCAGGTTTCATCCTATTCAGAACGTTTTAGTTGGAAGTACCTGTTTTTTACTTAGGTTTTGAAATTTTTATTTCACAAAATTAATTATTTGTAAGTAAAACATCCCCGACTACGTATTGTTGTATTGCCGAATTTTGTTAGCCTGTAAGCACTTTACATATACAGACAACAATAAAGCTCTTTTTCTTAAAGTTCCAAGTTTCATAATTAGACTATGGTTACAGCACAGACGTATTAATCTCAAAACTGATGCCTTAAACTAGAATCAGTATGTATATTTGTGTAATGAACATGTGACACTTTCATTTTACACCATAGGTTCTTTCAGCGAAACGTCATATACTTAATTTGATAATGCTCCTCAAATGCTAAACATCGTTCAGTTCCTTGATAAGTGTTAAATTCGGACATTCTGGTAGAATATAACCTAACATAAGTTAAGTTTATTTGATGTAGTACACAGTGATACACTCCACTACTAACTGAGCTCATTTTATCGCTCATAGTCATATTATTGATATAATGAAACTTTCTAATCTGCCTAATGCAATCTTGCATTATCCTGTCTTTCGATGAAATCTCGAATGCTTCCGAGATAAGTGTTATGTTGCATGTATGTGTCACCGACTCAGTGAGCCAGAAAGTATAAGAAAAAAATGAAAAAGTAGAGTAAATAATATCAATATAATAAGGAATGCAAAGCTTTCTTAGTACCGCCATATATAAAGAAGCAACTGTGGAAGCCTAAAGCAGGATTTTAAATAAATCTAGAGTTAGGCTGGAAGCGAAACCAAGTGGAACACAATAATTGTTCGATATATCTCAACTGAACGATCTATTCACAATATTTATACCTATTTCAAAGTTTTAGCTAACTTGATAATCATTATTCGTTTCCCACCAGACCATAAATAATTCTTCCGATATTCGCCTATCATATGTTCGCTTGATCCTCATCATTCGTCTCTATCACTGTTTTCATCTCCAGTTCGTATGACTTTTTGTCTGATTGTGAGACATTGATAATGTGTTGTTTTGTCATGTGATTTCGTTTGAGTGAATCATGGTTATCCCAACCTTCGACCTTTTCCAATAATTGTTGGTGTATGATTCTTGTGGACAGAGTTTTCATCCAACCTCGATGGAAATATTCTACTTGATTAACGCGAACTTCTTAGACCTGAATTTCCACTAACTAATGTTTTTTTTCTATAATGCTTGTTTCTCAGTTGAATGTTCTCTCGACTGCATACCTCGCTAACGATAGTGTTGAGGTGACTTTTAGTTTCTAATGTTATCATTGTTGAATAGAATCACGTAGATTTGTTGAGGAATCACCGTCATTTTTGTTTGATTGGAACATCTTGTGTCTGTGTGTGTTTCAAGGAAGTTTTGTCATCCATAGAATTGCACTCAGAGATCGGTTTCTTGTGTTCAGACCAAAACGAGTCGGTTCTGGGTCGTAACACCAACCAACTAATTTAGAGACAAAATTTATCTTTGCAAAATTATCAACATCCGTACATTACAACATTACAAAACAACACTACAAAATTTATCAACATGAGTATCCTGTTGACACAATTAAACAGAATAATATAATTTACCAAACACCTAATGATGACTTTGAGGTCAAACTAGTAGATCGAGGTCAGTTACACTACCAGAACATGTTTATTTATCTAGATATGCAGCGGTCCACACTGCTAGATTGAGTAACCAAGAAAACTGCTTGGCCATTACAAAGCTTACACGTTTTTATTTATTTTTTTTTTTGATTACAGCTTGATTCCACACCGTATTTTTTGGTGCAGGTATGGAATTTTCAGCATGCGATATTGGTAGCCCAAATTTTGCAGGCCGACCATAGATATCGGGTATGCATTGGCAGGGAATCGAACCCCGGACCATATGCATGGTTGGCGAGAGTCCTAACCACTGTACCACTTGAGTGCAGTAGCAAAATAGGCTGGATTACATAAATGGGTGGATAGAGGGAATAATCACTGAACCTTGCTTCATCAAATCGACACCAAAAAAATACAATCTAAATGACGCACCGCTCATGCCGGATCTATGAAAAATTGTCACAACAGGCAGGAGGGAATACAGCAACATAAAGCAAGTTCGAAAGTCATGTGAATACATAGTGATATGATTATGAGCAGTAAAAGGTGGCTATAGTGTGTCATTCAGTTATTAACACAGTGTATCACTGTGTGTTCCATAACACACAATTCTTTCACATTTTATTTCAAGAGACTGTACAGTCAGATCATGAAAATGGAAATCAGGTTTGAAGGTCAGATATACAACTCAGTTACAAGGACTTTAACACAATTGTGCATTGAAACTATTTTTTATTTATTGTTGTGTATTATAATTATATCAACTATCCTGGGAGATAATCATGTAATCATTAGGTGAAAGCTATAAATAAAGTTTGCCTTCCTCACATCCTTAGAATAGTAGAGTTCATGAACGAAATGAACTGGGAGGTGATCCACAAGCCCCATTTTGATTTATCAGTTAACTGAGATTCGATCGGTTTTAAGGATTATATTTTGAGCAGTATTCCTCATTGGTTGCATTACGAGTGAAACACAAATATTCAAAGGCGCATCTACACTTGTCTCTGGTCTCTGCTGTCATTTTTAGCTGACTCAATGACTGCCCACAAGCTTTCACTTCCTCTTTACTCGACATTCTTCGTCGAAACTATTTTGAATTTCCTTTTAGGTACAAATACTGAGTATCTGTCGACATTTCAGCCCCAAGTACAGACGCTTGGTTTGAGTCTCACTGGAAATATTATCACTTGCTGGCGATCAGCATCATCCAGCTGACGGCTTCAAAGTGGAAAATATTCCGTCTTACCTTCTACATCAAGAAGTTAAAACATTTTGGTATAACCCAACCCTTACTCCTACAATTCGTTAACTCTCGCATTCTTCCTATTATTCTCTATTGTTCCCCCTTTGTTTTTCCAGGGCTATTGAAGAAAGACTATAACATATTACGCAGGATGTTAAAAGTTGTCAGCAGGGTAAGCAACGTGCCACTTAACCAGCTTGTTAATATTCTGGTCGACAGGCACATGGACTCATGTGAAAAATCGGCCAAATCCATTTTATCTAACTTATATCACCCTCTTCACTCACAACTCTCCCCCTGCATCTCATCAGGTAAAACCAGAAGCCTATATAGAAAAGTATATGCTCGAACCAGCAAGTACAAAAACTCAACCATACCCTACTTAGCTCGTATTCTATATCATAAAGAAATCATTAGGCGTGGAACTTATAACTTATTAAATAGTCAGTAGAACAATTGGATCTCGTCTTTCCAACTCATATCACTTATAGGTACAACATTTTTTTTCTTTCTTTTCCTATTCTCTCTCTCTCTCTTTTTCTCTTTTTTTCCGTTATGCGCTGCTTTGTTTCTTTCTCTCGCTAACGCCAGTAAATATGACAGCACCTACTTTTCTAACACCTTCAAACACTGTTCAGCTTTGGCTTTCCTACCGACATGCCAATATGTTGTTGTAATAATGAACTGAGATTTCCTTAATCTATGTAGAATTCTATTTATTGATAATGTACTAAGTGGATGCAATACTGTAGTAAAAATGCTGAGAATTCCATTCTGTATCACAAGTACTGTTTTGGAATAAAGCAAATTATTATTATTATTATTATTAAAAATAAACCGCACATCCTAGATTCAACCAATAAGTATCATCAATGAAGTAACATCTTTTGTATATTAATATAAACTCTAATCATAGTTAATTGAAGAGATCGAAATACCCTCCTTCATTACCAACTATTAGTCTAAAATGACTCAGAGTTTTCCACACAACTAAACATAAATTCACTCCATCAGTATTCAGTTACTCTCTGTCCTCCCAATGCTACATTTATTCATTGTAGTACCAAAAGCTTTCTATTTACGTGACTCCTGGTGATCAGCAGCGGAATCTAGACCCAAAGCTCCCTCTGTTTAGGTTTTATCAGATAGAAAGCGTTTTGTGTGTTAACTTCATTTTCGACTTGAAATTTATGTAAGGTGGACCGATACACTTCTGTATATAAGGCACTAAATGAATATTTTTCTACTATTTTCTAAACACCATATGGAAAAATCAGAAAACTTTGCACGCATAAAATGCTAACACTGTAGTCTTTATCACTTATGTATTAACCAACCGATAAGCGCTATAAAGCACTCACTTGAAAAATTTATGATGCATACATATGCAACATAAATCTGTGTAGCGATAAGCAGGTGATGAATCAGTTATTCTGCCTTAATTTTAAGCGTAGAACAGATTTGCCAGATTGATTTGAACGAAAGAAAGAAATGAACACAGAAACTGAAGTAAAGGCTTGATTATTATTATTATTAGTAGTAGTAGTAGTATTAATAGTAGTAGTTGTTGTAGTTATAGTATTAGTAGTAGTATAATTGTAACCCAGTTTTCTTGACACACTAAGCGTATTACGCTGAAGCCGTTAGACTGAATAACTACGTTATTGGTAGATTTTTTTTCAAAGCGGGAATTCTGTACATATTGTTGTGTGTAAATTGCTTGAAAACAAAAAGATGAAGAAAAGATTAGCACACTTTGAAGACGCAATAACGAAATACAAAATAATTCACTCAGTAGATTTGTGTTCATTATTAACTAATAAGTACTAAAATACATTGAAGTTTGGGTTTTTGATGTGCTTTTTTTCAGACAGAAACTTATTTCAGTCACCTTGTGCTTGGTGGAAGTTTCATTTTGATAGTGAGTAATGTCTGCGTTCCGAGTGAAACATAGGGCTTCAACCTTAAGCTTTAGAGTTTCACTTGCAGTTTTCTTTTTATGGGGTGCGGTTGCTAACCTCTCGCCCAACCTTACCTCTTCATCAGGCTTACTAAAGGCTAAGGGAGGTTTTGTAGTGCACCGACCGGGGATCGAACCGCGGACCGAATGCGTGGTCGGAGAGTGTTCTACCACTGAGATGCCGATACACTGAGACTAATGAAGAAAATATTATTTGGTGAATGGTCGGTCTTTGATATATACCCTGCAATTTACATCTTTCTGCTTTTTTATATTCTTTGTCTCTCATATCTCTTTAAATAAAAATTAGTACACACCTGGCATATGCTTGACAGCATATTTCAGAACGACATAAAAACAGAGTTTATATTCTCAGTGTAGCAGGAATGATAATGATATTTACGTTCGTTCCACCAATTATATAAGCAAGGTTTCACAAAGAATGGCAGTACACTGCTGACAACTGATGCAAGAATTTCTAATAATATTCTATTTAAACTACACTGATGAGGCGTGTCTTGGTGTAACTGCGTAGGAATCATGCACGAAATACTGAAGGCAACATGATATCCTGTCACGAATGCGGATGTTTGACGTATTCCTTTCTTCAAAACAAATCCGTTAGAGTAGTGGATGTCAGTACACAATATCAAATGTTTATATGTGTAAACGTCGATTTCACAGAACTGTTCGTCTCTATACGATAATGAGGAACTCCTGATGTGCAGTCCGCTAAGCTTTTCCCCGACAAAAATATGGAACACATCACGATCTTGTATGTCACCTTTGGTCAGGACTAATGTTAATCTTCTCTGTATCACTCCAGTTTTAGTATATGTACCGCCGAAGGGAGTACAAGTGATAGTGTACTACAACAGTAGAATGCTTGCTAACTACGAAAGTGGTTGGAGTTCCGAAACACCGTTATTAAGCTTGGAAAAGAAAGATGGTTGGGTGTGGGGCTAGTAATGCCATTTACCACAGCCAATGAATCACAAAAAACAATTGAAGCACTGTGTTCCAACTGGAGCATAAAGAATGAAAAAATACACGACTACAGAATTCTTTAAGTGCTTTTTTATCATCTGAAACTTCTACCACGTGTAGTAAGATGTACTTTTTCTCTGTGTTCCTCCTCAATGATCACCATTATAAAAAGGATGTGTAGTTCACGTTAGGAGCAGTAACATGAGCAATTTAGGTTGAAATAGCTTTGAATTTAAAAATAGACAGCAATTGCTAACATCAGTGCTTCTATGTGTTTTTTGGAAACTTAACAATGGCATTTCCAACGGCCTGATGCAAACTTTCATCAACACCTGTCTCCGCTTACTACTAAAGATCAGAATGCCGGCCAGAAAGATTAGCAAGCAATGAATAACTCCGACAGCAAACCGGCAACAACGCAATGCTGAGCAAACACGCAGAAGAAAGTTGAGGTGTATTGGATATACTTTAAAGGAGACTGTTGAGTGAAATCACATACACATCTAAGCTGCTGGGTAGAACCCAAACAAGAAACGACGAGTTGAGTGTGGGTCTAAATGTGACACTGATGAGAACATTTGAGGAGAGAATGAAAAGCTCAGGTTATTTGTTGTGGCAATTGGAAGTCATAACAGAGGACCTAGGGTGTGATGAATGTCCGGCTGAAGCCTTATTTTCCACCCAAATTTTATGGAACAACATGTTTTTGGTTGATTCACTGACTACCATAGTTCCCTGAGGCTTATCCTTTCAGTTCAGTCATTTGATCTTGAGTATGGAGATAGGGTACCCACCCGTTAATGAAAGTCCTCAGCAGGCTTCTAGAGATGCATTTTGTAACGCACGCTTCTTGTCTCTGCACCATTTTGAAGCGCTAACCGTTTGAGATTGATAGTGAAGATCCGAATCTTTCTTCTTATGTTAAATGCAGTAAATCGTCACACTGACTTCAGAGTAATGAAGATCAGTGGTGCGAGAATAAGTGAAGAGACATTTTCAAGTATATACACAGCAATTGCAGTTTCCATATATTTTCCATATCTGATAGACTAATAATGCGTTTCAGGTGAACATAGACAAGACGGAGGTTATGAAAATAACCAACCAACCAACAACAACAGCAGCAACATCCAGCGCCAATCAACATCAACGGGAGGGATTTGAAAGAGGTTACTTCATTCACTTATCTAGGGAGCATTGTCTCAACTACACGAGGAACGGACGAGGATGTCAAATCGAGCGGGAATCGGGAAGGCGAGAAAAACATTCATCAACCTGAAACCAATCTGGAAATCTTCCGCTGTCACTCAGCCTACATCAACAACAAAATTCGGATTTTCAATACAAACGTCAAGTCAGTCAGTTCTTCTATACGGATCAGAAACTTGGCCAGTGTGTCACAAAGAATATTTCCAACAGCCTGTTGCACACCTTTATCAACAACTGTCTTCGCTGGCTCTATACTGAAGATCAGATGCTCGGAAAGAATCACCAACAACAAACCATGGGAAGAAACAAAACAAGAACCAATCGCTCAACAAATATGCCGGAGAAAGTGGAGGTGGATTGGACACTCACTGGCTGAGGAGGCCGCTGGGTGACATCGCGCGTCAGGACAGTGCTCGAGTGGAACCCGAAAAGGGGAAGGGTTGAGTGAGACGTCCAAGGGTGACATGGAGGAGATCGTGTGAAGAGGAGTTGAAACATTATGGGCTAACATGGATGCAAGTGAAAAGTACAGCAGAAAAGAGAAGCAAGTGGAGGCGTGCAGTTGAAGCCCTATTTTCCACTAGGAACCTAAGGGTACAATAATAATAATAGTAATAATGTGTTTCAATATAACTGACTTATGTGATGAAATGACCAAAATCGACTAGTTGTGGTCTGAACGCCGCAAACTGATCTCTGAATGCTATTCTTTAGCTGACAAACCTTGAAACACACGCGGTCACAAGACATTCCAATCAAACAAAAATGACGGTGATTCATCAACAAGTCTATGTGGTGCTATTCAACAATGATAACATTAGAAACTATAAGTTACCTCAACACTATCGCTAGCGAGCTATTCAGGCAAGAGAACATTCAACTGCAAAACAAGCATTATAGAAAGAAACATTAGTTAATCTAAATTCAACTGTAAGAAGTGCGTGTTAATCAAGTAGAATATTCTCGGTCAGGTGAGATGAAAACTCTGTCCACAAGAATCGTACATCAAAAATTCTTGTAGATAGTCGAAGGTTGGAATAACCTTGATTCCCTTAAACAAAATTACATGGTGAAGCAGCACATTGCAATTAGTTGTGTTCTCTGAGTTGATTGGTTTAATTTTGGAGCTTTCGTTGTCCTTCTGGACAACATCTTCAGCGAAATTTTCAGCATAAAGTGAATTGATTTAAATTCTCCATGAATGATAGAAATGTGTCTCCTGACAACCATCTTCGTGACTGGTAGTGGATTTACATCTGCATTGATCACTTTCTACTGACTTGGATTTTAAACTTTCTCGTCACATGATTTACTTTTTATTAGTTCATAAATTTGGTCTATATTAATACGCTTGTTGATCGCTGGTACGCTTGTGTGCCAGGTTTCTAGGAGTTCTCTGGCACTTTCGGTGATTCCTCTGTTTAAAATTTCGACATTATCCCAATCAAACTGATGTCCATAATTATCTATATGCATTGATATGAAACAGGAATATATATCATGTCTTTTGACAGCTGATTTGTGTTCTTGAATTCTGATTCCAAGGGGACGGCCACTTTGGCCGATGTAACGTCTGTTACAGTTCATACAATTTATTTGGTAAATGGTATTAATTTTATCTTCTTTTTCTGTCTGATCTTTCGGTTTGCACAATATCGAATCAAGTGATTTGACTGGCTGGCTTGTGTGCTATATCTATTTCAAACGGTTTTAATATTGTTTCAATATTCTAGCTGCTATTTCAGAGACATTTTTTCTGCGTATGGTAGGATGAATTTTCTTGAAGTCTTTGATGACGGTTTCTTGTTGGCGTTGCGACTCGATTTTAAACGCTTTTTGATGAAATTGTGAGGATATCCACTCCTTCTTGAAGACTGTTAGTAGATATTTTTATTCCATTCTCTTCAACTCTGGAGTGCTACAGTGTTTTTGAACTCTTTTAAACAGTTTCTGCGCACAGTTTCTTTTGTTGGTAATTGGGTTATTATCAATATATGACACAATCACAGAAAGATGCATTCTGATGGGAGACTAAACAGGGACAAAGACGAATATTAAGGATTAAGCGAACATGTGATATGCAGTTGTCGAGAGAAGGACATACAAGCTGGCGGAGAAATGGATAATGATTAGCAAGTTTGTTGAAACATGCAAAAAGCACAAATATTGTGATTAGGTTTTTTAGGATGCTGTTCTCAAAAAATTATTCCATTACATGTGAATTTTATTCCCATTCTTTTACATAAAGCAATAAGAAGATGTAATTTGTCTGAATCGCTTAATGTATTTGCGCAACACATTTCGAACAATCTGACCACACACGGACTTGTCATAGGAATATATATGAAATTAATAAAGAGGTAAGAGGTGAGAAAATAGACAAGTTAGGTCAAGTTAAAAGGATATATTCAAGGTCGAAATAACAATGAAGACCACTAAATCAAATAGCAGAGACAATAGTACACCTGCTATGGTATCATAACAAAATTTACCAAAGAAGGTTTCATGTGATGACGAATTGTTTTTGAACGCATAAAAGTGGTTTAAACTTCCTAACTGCCAGCTAGGGCTTCCACAACCTTTAGGATACGCCCCAAACACGTTTCATAGATAGGTTTAAAAGATCTTTTAACTTGACTTAAGTCTATTTTCTTATCTTATTATCTTATCTAAATTCATAAGGGAACTAATTGTTTTAAATTTTTAAAGAGAAGGCTCCCATTCTTTTGTATACAAAATAAACATAAGCTTAGTGTTGTATATATGTATTTCTTTCTATATAAGCGGTCATGACCTAGCTTGTGTGATGCGTTAAGCGCCTAGCAATCGACATCTCTTCCTCTCTCTCACTTAGCAATCTGATTCTTTTGTTTCTAGACAGTATCGAAAATCATTGAAATATGTGTGCTTT
Organism: Trichobilharzia szidati; assembly: GCA_944472155.2. Classification (NCBI taxonomy): domain Eukaryota; kingdom Metazoa; phylum Platyhelminthes; class Trematoda; order Strigeidida; family Schistosomatidae; genus Trichobilharzia; species Trichobilharzia szidati. The sequence goes on along the minus strand of OX235271.1, from coordinate 30,016,746 downwards.
GGTTTTTATGTGCTTATCAAAATAACCTGATTGTATCTACGACATGAAACGCTGTAAGCAAGCACATAAATTATTGTTTACCTTTACAGATGTATAGTTGACTTCTGTCACAAGTTAAGGTCATGTTTAGGTAAACGCTTAAAGTTATCATTTTTTTTTCATCGAAACAATAAAAGTAAAGAAGAGAAATACTGAAATAGAGACTTATGAGATGAAAATTAATTTATGAGTTTCCAGTCAGATGAGCAATAAAACAAAGAGATATAAATCTCTATCTATCTATCTATCTGTTTGTTTGTCTGTGTTTTTGTTGTGTTAAACAAGACGGGGGAATAAATGGTTTACTTCGACTAAAAAGACAGACAAAAAGAGGTTATTCGATGGTTGAAAATAAAAAAAGAGGAGTGTACAAACAGAAGCAGATAAAGTAAACATTTAGTCTGTGGTGTCTACCTGTTGAAGTTAAGGCGAGTACCTCCTTCTAACAGGGTAGTTGTTAGCTGTGTTGTCAGTAATTGCTAAATTATACATTATACAGACTGAGAGCCTAATTTTATGTAGAAATTTTTTTAAGAAAAGTATTAAGGAGTAAATATACATTTCAGTGTCATTAGATAAGGATATCAAAGCAAGGATCGGGAAAGCAAGACAAGCTTTCACTACTCTCAAGTCTGTGTGGAGGTCAACAGCACTCAGCATCAAAACGAAGATAAGATCCGGATTTTCAACTCCAATGTGAAGTCAGTGCTACTCACTATACTGATCAGAGACTTGCACTGCGCGTCAAAAAGAGCATCTCAAACAAACTACACACCTTCATTAACAGTTGTCTTCGCTCAATACTACTCAAGATCAGATGGTCGGGCGGCCGGAAAAGATCAGCAACAGGGATTTCTGGTAATGAGCGAACCAACTCAGCAGGAACCGATTGTGAAACAAATAGGCAGTGGGAAATGGAGATGGACTGGCTGGCCATACTCTGAGGAAACCATCAAGTGACATCACTAGACAAGCCATTACTCGAGTGGACTTGAAAGAGAACGTGACTTGAAGGAGGTCATGTGAAGAGGAGATGAAAGCATGTGGGCAGACCTGGAGCCAAGTGAAAATTTTAGCAGAGAACCGAAAGCAATGGACACGTGCAGCTGAAGCCTCATGTTCCTCTAGGAATTAAAGGAAATAATAATATAAGATAAGCATTCATTTCATTATGATATGGTGGACCAAGATGGCAACAGCACAGTGGCCTGCTTAAATCACTTGGTTATAAGAATCTCCATCGATCAGAAAGCTTAAACTCTTTTGCATTTTGTATTGTTTTAATCGTATAAATATATCAAATGACCGCTACATGGACTCGCGTAAATATTGAATTGGCTTCCAACTAGACGCTATGAAATTCTTGAAGGAAATGAAGAAAAAAGAAAAATTTTTAAAAAATGATTTTCGGAGAAATGACCAATTCCATTACACTCTGCACCACGATACAACTGTGAAACTTTTCAAACTTAAGGGCTTCTAAAATATGTATTTTCTCTTAAATTAGGTCACCTCAGTCCTAAAATGCAATGACTGATACCCAATGATAATTATATAACAATATTTTTCATTACAGGATTTCATCATGAGCTGACATTAGTTAGGGAACCACTGGAAAACCTGCAGGGAGTACTGAACAGCTGTTTCGTCCTAGTTGTCCAGTACTCCCAGGTTTTCCAATGGCTCTCTAACTAATGTCAGCTCATGATGAAATCCTGTAACCAGTCAAATCCCTACAAACCAACACTTGAATATTTTTTATATTTTATTGAGTAAACACTTTGACTGATCTGTACACCGTGATCATTCTTAAATACTGTTCCACGCCTCATTTTCACTCAAGGGTGGAATGTTAAAATTGCAGTGGGACTGTGAGTATCATTATTCCGGTGGTAAGCATTTAACAAGATACTGATGAAGTAAAATGAATGTTGAGCTGACATTGGTTAGAGAACCATTGGAAAACCTGGGAGTACTGGAAAGCTGTTTCGTCCTAGCTTGGGACTCTTCAGAAGTACGCACCCCGGGGTTCGAACCCAGGAACTTCTGGTTACAAGGCGAGCTCGTATACCATTAGGCCACTGGGACCCGATCCAATGGCCCATGAATTCTAACTTCTGCCAATTCACGATATAGCGCAACCGCTAGCCAATGTCTTTGGCGAGTATTTGTCCTCACACCAAACCTGCTGCAACCTACTAATCACGACTTCCCATTAGAACCCCAGGTAATTACCTACCTGAATAGGGCCAGTCGCCAGTGAGCATCTCATTGATATTCAAGTATTGGTTTGCAGGGATTTGGTTTTCCAATGGTTTTTTAACCAATTTCAGCTCATGATGAAATCCTGTAACCAATCAACGAAATCCCTACAAGCCATTACTTGAATAAAATGAATCTGTTTCATCCATTTATATGTTTGTTTACTGCTTTGAACGAATTCACTTAGGCTAATTCGTGTCTAGCATCTAGTTCGCGAATATCTGTCAGCATAGAAGTCTCAAGCATAGACGTCTTATATCAGGAAAGATGGGATAAATGAGTCGTTAAAGTTAACAACAAAAGTGATTTGACTCTCTGAAAAATGAATATTCAGCAGAGGTGTTAGATCAGTGACTCTGGTAATCAACTTCATGAGAAGAAAACCAACCAACAACAACAGCAGCAACATCCACTGCCAATCACCATCAACGGGAGGGATTTGAAAGAGGTTACTTCATTCACTGATCTAGGGAGCATTGTCTCAACTACAGGAGGAACGCACAAAGATGTCAAATCGAGAATCGGGAAGATGAGAAACACATTCATCAACCTGAAACCAATCTGGAAATCTTCTGCTGTCACTCAGCCTGCATCAACAACAAAATTCAGACTTTCAAAACAAACGTCAAGTCAGTCACTTCTTCTATACGGATGGATCAGAAACTTGGCGGCGGGTCAAAAAGAATATTTCCAACAGCCTGTTGCAGACCATTATCAACAACTAACTGTGTTCGCTCAATGCTGAAGATCAGCTGGCCGGAAAGAATCATCAACAAAAAACTATGGGAACAAACGAAACAAGAACCAATCGCCCAACAAATAAGCAGGAGAAAGTGGAGATGGATTGGACAGTCGCTGAGGAGGCCACTCGCTGGGTGACATCGCGCATCAGGCCATCGCTTGAGTGTAATCTGAAAGGGAAGTTGCGAGTTGGACGTCCCAGGGTGACATGGAGGAGATCGTGTGAAGAGGAAGTGAAACAATATGGACTAACATGAATGCAGGTGAAAAGTACAGGAGAAGACAGAAGCAAGTGGAGGCGTGCAGTTGAAGCCTTATGTTCCACGAGGGACCCAAGGGAACAATAATAATAATGAGAAGAATGACATTCAAACGGAAATACATCTAAATGGAATCGAATCTGTCATTTACAAGTTACTGGATGTGAGGTGAGAAAAAAAGTATGCAGATACTAGTAAATTATCTGTTTGATACCTTAAATAGCATTAATGAATCCATGTGAAGCGCAGCGTTTGAGAAGCACTCACTCCAAAAACTAGTGATCACTTACTAACCTAATCAAAGTGATCTAATCACCGGTGAAATCGTTGTTATCAATTTAAAGCAGACTTTAGCAATAATCCATGAGGTCTTTGATTTTTTTTTTCCTTCACGTTCCCCAGTGGAACATAGGGCTTAAAGCTACAGGCTTGAAGTTTCTGTAGCAGTGTTTATTTATTTTACAGGATGGGGTTGCTAGCCTCATGCCCAACCTTTCCTCTTTAACAGCATTATTTCTGGCTTAACGAGGTTAACGAGTGCGTCTATGGGCGGGGATCGAACCCCGGACCATGTGCATGGTCGGCGAGTGTCCTAACCACTATACCACCGACGCTCCCTAGCTACTGACTAGTGTTAAATCAATATATGTACGTATATTCCTTAATGAGAGAAACTGTTTGATGCATTTTTAACAGAAGGATTTAAAAAAAAATTAGGAATTAATTGTTTTCTAATCTTCTGAAGGTCATTTTATTTATAGATTTCCCAGAATGCATCATAGCATAGACAGCTGAACTAATTCTATATATATATTTGTGCATATATACATACATAATAAACTTGTCTAATTAGAGATAACATTTGTCAATCATAAGTTAGGATAGACAAAAAATTTGTAAAAGAGAAAAAACCGTTAGAAACTAAGAGAGTGTTTGTGTGCCATAGATACAAATAAAAACATATGCATAAACCTTTGGTCAGTTTGTTCAATGTTTTAAATGGAATTGTTTAAATGAAATAAACAGTGATTCATGTTTCTTTTTCAAATGACAAATATTTACTAATTACTGATTTTTAGGATTTTTCCCAGTGTTTTTTTTTATTAATGAAGAAATGCACGTTTTTGACCTTTTTTAAATAGTTTAATGAGTTCAACGGGAAATATGTACACCAGCATCTCTGAAAATCACATGTAATATAATAGGACGCCTTGTGTCCGTGGTTAAGAATTCGAATATTTGCCCACCACGTACATAGTCTGCTGTCCCATCACCGGCTGAAGCACTACTAAGTCTCGCTTGATGGTAGTAATTCCAGTAAAGAGGGAAGATTGGATGTGCGCCTAGTAACATCATCCCATAAAAAGAGTAATACCGCTACTGCTGAAACTACAAAGCTGAAAGCTCGATACCCTATTTTCTACTGGGAATTCAAAAGAATAAAATAAAATAATAATAAGAGCGATAGACTATTTATGTGTTGTCGAATAGGAAAGCAAAAAGTTATATTTAAGAAGAAATTTAAGGTTGGAATAAGAGAATCAATATTACCTACAGACCCACTGAAAACCGAAGGGTACTGAAGACGGCTCTTTTGGACTCTCCAAAGTACGAACTTATGGTAACATTGCTGATGCAACTGAGGACTTTAAGGGTTCATCGACCACTTGACCACTGAGATGGAAGAAATACAGTTAGGTGGATTTTAACACTCAGAAAAGATTCGCACAGCTACTGTCTACAACATGACCAGTTAAGACCCAACAAAACGATTGCATCCATTTCTTGTCATTTTATTTTGATGGTTTTTCCTTAATCTCACTGAATCTACATTAATTCCTTTACCATCTGGCATAAGTAATCTTACCGCTTGTTTTCAAGCCTTTATCCATAATATTAAGCTAATGATAAGGTGGTTCGCACTGAATTGACTCAAACCCTTTACACCACTGATGAGCTCGCACCAAAACGAATGAAACGGCCGTCTGGTATTTTGGCTTATGTGAGTGGTTCACAACTACACATCTCGGCCAATCAGTAGCAGACAGTTTTCTGCACTTACACTTAGTTTCTTATTGACTATTTAACGTAACAAGTGGATCGTATATTGTGATCTGAATAATTTTCATTTCCAAAAGAAACTATCAACAAGTTATCACCTAAAACTGTTTAAAGTGTGAATTATTTTGCAGAATTGCGAATTTGATTCCTTCTTTGTCTACTGCATATATCTGAACATTTGTTTGCGTAATCATGATGTTTCTCTTCATCACTGCTATTTACCGGGTTCGAATCCCGGTGGATGCGTACTGATGAAGAGTCCCAAACTAGGACGAAACAGCTGTCCAGTACTCCCAGGTTTTCCAGTGGTTCTGTAACTGATGTCAGCTCATGGTGAAATCCTCCATGCAATTTACAGAAGTAATATATAATGAATTTCATAGTTTTTATGCACAGGCTTATCATCCTACTGACAAATCACCACGATTGAATTATATGCTATACAAGTTGAATAGAGTAACACGTTACCTGATAGTGACTATGCGTAGATTGTTTCCTATTCATATTATCAATTATCACTAGCTAAAAATATCTATTGTATTTGTGGAGAGGGACACTGAGGAACTAACTTACCGCAGTGTTTATTTTTATTGTCATGTTGTTGTCAGTATTATTATAGCCACCTTCGTCAACAAGTTTACAAGTGTTGTATAAAAATGTGATGCTCACTAGCTATGACCCTATCCAGTTATGGAGTCGCCTGGGGTTCTAGTGGAAAATCGTGATCAGTAGGGTACAGCAGTTGAGGTATGAGGGCAAACACTCGCCGATGACATTCAATAGTGGTCACGCTACATCGTGAATTGGTAGAAAACGAAATTTATGGACCATTGGTCCCAGTGTCTCAGTGGTCGCCTTGCAACCGGAAGGTCCTGGGCTCGAAATTCCGTGGGCGCACACTAACGAAAATCTCAAACTGAGACGAAACAGCTGTTCAGAACTCCCAGGCTTTCCAGTGGTTCTCTACTCGATGTGATCTATTGATGAAGTCCATCAACCAGCTTTATTTATGTCGTTAGTGATTTAATTGTTGTTGTTAAGTTTTTTGCTTACAATATTCAGAAATCCTCACCACTGGCTGAAATCAAACATCCACCTACTGGCTCATAACAATAGAATACAACCTTAGATAGATTTAACTGAAACCGAGATTGTTCACTGACGTTTGCCCATATTATTACCTCTAGAATTAATAAAAAAAATGTGCCGGATTCAAACTATCACAGTTGATGAAGACTGGCACTGGAACCTAGAATACAAATTTCATCTCATTTGCTACAAGTTTCCTAAACACATTTCCTCGCCAGTGAGTGATGGTCTTCCATCCAGAACTTGGATCCGGCATGCATCATTTAGAACGCCAAATACGCATCCTGGTTACCAGTGCCAGTTACCATCAATTCAATGACACTTTGTTATTCTTCGGACATCATCAAACCGTCTGTACCAAAAATCCTACATGTTAACAGAGACCAACTTTTTCAGTGCAGTACAAACAACTCACCGAAAAACCGAAAGAACTTAGAAAATGACTTTGAATTTCACAAATCGAATTCAAAGATAAAAAGGACTTGTATCTTTACAATATTGGCCTTTTCAGAGAATTTGACCGAATATTCTTCTATGCAATAACGTTACAGTGGTTCAGTGATAGAATACTAGCTGGCCACATAGGTGGTTCTGAATAGATTCCTGGACGTCGCATTCACGTAACTCCCCTAGTTTGCTAGTTGACAGTACACCCATAAAAGAGAGAAAGTTGGGTGTAGCGTACAAGATTATGACTACTGAGACGTCGAGCTTGAAGTCACACGCTTCACTCAGCACGAGAAATCACACAATACGACATCAGTCAGTGCCACAAAGGAGGTAGCTGATAGCCTGGTGTTAAATTATACTGAGTCTGTAAATTTGTTTCCTTTAAGCCTACAACTGAAGAAGTCCTTCCGAATTCTATCTCACCTTTATCGATGTCTCAGAAACCATTGTCTAGACATTTAGCTTTCAGTATCTTGCATGAACTAGTGGTAGAGACTGTTTAATTTCCCAATTTTAACAATTACTATTATAAGAAAATAACACACAGATGGATGATAGAAATTACCCATTCTCCTTTTTCTTTGCTTTAATAAAATCTAATCACTATTCAGTGTAAATTACTTCCATATGTTAACAATTCTCTTCATCTTATAATCTTTATTCATCTAAAGAAATCAATAAAAACACTGTAGAAGAAATAAAAAAAGGAGATATTATCTCAATTATTGTCTGTTAAACACAACGAAGGTGTAATCTTTCGGCAATTTACAGTTAGCTTTTCAAGTTTTATCAATTTTAAATCAAATGGCTTCAGTTGTATCATAAAAATTGTAGACAAAGTAGACTTAAATTTCAAGTGATTGATTCCACGGTAGACAGTGAAGTGAAATCAGTTAGAGGACAATTGAAACCTGTGGCGTACTGAAAAGTTGTTCCGTTCACCTTCAGGTTAATTGAACAGTGTGCACTCATCACCCCACCGGGAACTGAACTCACAACCCTCAGGTTTTAGGGGAAAATCTGTTGGCCGTTCATATACTGGAACAATTTACAGTATGTAACTCGACCACGGGGCATTGTTACCGGTGAATAATAGTTGTCACAATCAAATTTTTGCTTCCGATAACCACGACGTCTTACTAGAACCTCACGCGATTCCATTCCATAGTCAGTAAGCATTTGATTAATCCTGAAGTGTTGTCTTGCATGGCTTTAAATGACTTCAAGTCAGACAGTGAACTGCCTGTCTAACTGATATCCGTTCATGATCTAAACTAAAAGTTAAAATAATTTTATAAATCTCCAAATATTTAATTTCATTGATCACTGCACCAGTGGCACAGCGGTAGAATGCTCGCCAACCACATTGGTGGTTCGGGGTTTGATCCCCGGCCACAGACGCACTCCTTTTCCTTGCTAAGCCAGTATTAAGACTAGTAAAGAGGGAAGGTTGGGCATGAGGTCAACAATCACATCCCGTGAAAATAAACACCGCTGCTACCGAAACTTCAAAGCCCTACTTTTGAAGCCCTGTGTGTCCAATGGGCCCGTATAGGAATAAGATAAAAAAATAAAATAACTGGACTAGCTGAACCTCTTATCTACAGCGTGAGATCACAGCTGTTAACACTGAAGTTGATATATTTACAGCTAACACTCAAATGATTTTTTTTCAGATTACTATAATTAAAATGATTTATTATTGGTCATCTCAGTAGTTAGGTTGCAAGTTCTGAAAAAATGGTGTTTCAAAGGGTACATTTACATTAATAGACTTAGTGTCATCAGTCTCCTCGTTGAATGATTGGTTGGTGGAATATATCTTTTAGTGAATAACATTAAATACAGTGTTATAATATGTGTTTTACTTAATAATAATAATAATAGTTTACTTTATTCCAAAAACAGTACTTATAATACAGAATGGAATTCTCAGCATTTGTCACAATATTCCATCTGATTTACTCAAAATATATATAAAATTAAAAATTAAAACAAAATTAATCGGAGGAATTTGTCCACATTTACGACATAATTATAAGATATAATGATAATAATAACAGTGAGTTTGTTTCAAACGGTATTGTCGATTCAGTTTGGAAACTTTAGCATGTTATAGATTATTGTGTCTAATGTTCTGTTGAATATAGTATAGTGAGGGGAAATACAAAATTAACAGTTATAATACAGCTTAAAATTATGTCCACACTTATGAAAAAAATAAACAAAACGAAAAAAAATTGAGAGGATTATAAATATAAGAAATAAAATAACAATAAAGAATGATGCTTTAAGGGTAAAGGAAATGGCTTATTTAGTAGTGCAAAGAAGGTTAGTTAGTTCATGTCTGACACTATTTTCATCACATAAAGTATGTGCCAAATATGGTATAGTGGAATTTTTATACCTAGACGTACGTGCATAAAGTCTTCTGAAAAGACTTCTTGTTTTACCTGAGGAGACACAAGGTTGGAGCTGCGTGTAGAGTGGGTGATCAGAGTCTGACAAAATTCCCTTAGCGAATTTGTTGCATGACATCAAGTGCCTATCAGTGACAATGTCAACGATATGGCCCAATCGGATACCACTCGTCCTAGTGACAGTCTTCAGAGTTCTACGAAGTATGACATAGTCCTTTTTAAGCAATCTAGGAAAGAATAAGGGTGAACAGTAAAGAGGAACAGGTAAAATACACGAGTTGATAAACTGTAAGAGGAGTGGTTGGGTTATGCCTGAATGCCTTAACTTCTTAATGTAAAAAGTCAAACGAAATATACACTATTTAGTGAGAAATAGGATACACCATGCCTTCATTTCAATCTGATCAGTAGTCAGACTTTGTGTACAATAGTTAAACTCTATACATTATCCAGAAATCAAATACTAAATTATATTAAATAAAACAGTCAATCTCTCCACATAAAAACACATTTACTAGGTTGATTCATGGGGGAACAATCTAAAAAATTCCTTTTTTCCGGTCTTACTACAGGCTAGTAAACTATGAGAGGTTAAGAAATAAGTCAGCTGGGAAGTGATCACAGACTTCCTACATGGTGAGAATCCTACCATTAAACCACAGATACACTGAGTTACTCATAGTAAGGATAAAATGTTTCACTAAGTACTTTAAATTCAATCCCCATTGTTTGACTAGTAGGTTATGGAATCATCTTTCTATACAATAATAAGTAAGATTTTCTGTAAAGCTAAAAACTAGCATTCATGATTGTCCAGTATTTCATAGCTTTCTGTAGTCACCTATTTGACATTAATCTTCTATGAAGTGTGCACTTCACAACAAAGCATTCCTTCCTCAGGATGTCCTCATGAAATTCGTCTCAAAGAATCGACTAAATAGCGTGTTGGGTGAACATAAAGTTCGGCAATTATGTTATGAGGGGTCCTTCAGGGCTGTAGATATGCCCTGCCGACAAATGGCAACTGTCATGAAATATGAGGTTAGGTTCGTCCTATTAATTAATTATTAAACTCCCTTCTTGGCTAGCCTTACTATTTCTAACTAACTTAACTTCAAGTTTTACTAACTTGCCTATCCTTAACATTGTTTAAAATGAGTGAAACAAGTTTTTACGTCGACCTTTTATGTATGACAAAAGATAAAGCGACAGTCTGCCGAAAAATCATGCCTTTCTATATTCTATCCGCTTTTACATTCAGCAACTTGATTTTCAGTCTTTACAATTCAGCATATCGATTGATCTTATCTGGTTGAAGGTGGCTAAGCAGTGGAATCCGGGATATGCGCTTCACCTCATTAGGAGGACTCGTCAACTAAACGCACCTGTCATCAGTGTGAGTGACGATGCTCCTACTAGGTGTGAAATCAAATCCAGCATCTGTCATCTGAAACGCTGAAGCGTTGTCTACTAGACCACTAGTCCACATGGGTCAAGTCTTCTGCAGTGGGTATGGCTTCTTTGGACCTGATGATGACCATCATTCACCAAATAACATGATTTTAATCTTTAGAGATGGTCGAATTGTTCGCTGTAGTAGCCAGCATGTCAAAACACACCGAGCATTTTGGTCAGTATAAAGCAACCAAATGGAAATACAGATTAACATGAAAAATGTCAACTGGTTAGTGTGAAAAAGCATTTCCATTTCCAATGTGTTGAAGACCTTTATCAATAGTCGCCTTCTTTCGATATTGATGGTCGAATGGACAGAAGGAATAAGCAACAAGAAAATCTGACTAGGTACAAACCAACCAAGAACCTATTGCTCAGCAAATACGTAAGAGTAAATGCAAATGAATTGGGCATACGTTGAGGAAAACATCAAATGACATTATGGGTCAGGTCATCACACGAATGGTACCCGACGAGTTGGGCGTGTGCCCGATGGTGACATGGAAGAGATTCTGTGAGGAGATGAGAGACTGCGGGCAATCGTGAGGCCAGCTAAAGAGGACATGAGAAAATAGAACAAAACGGAGATGTGCTCTTGCAGCCTTATGTTCCACTCGGAACCCTGAGGACCAGACTTAGTCTGTTTGTAATTACTGAAAAGCTGTCGATCTTAAATACATAGAATTCATTCTATTCTTCAGAAATTTCTGCTTTAGTTATACTGAACTTCATGTCTGTTAAATGAAACTTCATAAGTAGATTAATACTTTAAAACTGTTCAGAATTTCATATTAGTTTGTTTATTAGGTATATCACACAGTGAAACAGTATTATTTACTGTATTATTTACAGTATTATTTACAGTAAATAATACTGTTTCACTGTGTGATATACCTAATAAACAAACTAATATGGAATTACTTACTACCACAGTGCCCAAGTTTTACACATATATTAATATGTTCAGAATTTATTGCTCATGTACGTCATAAGTTCCATACAGATGTAGGAATAAAGTAACAGAAGCTTGTACCAACGAAATTTCTTTAAACTCCTCACATGCTTCAGCTCAAAAATCCCTGTCTGGGAAAAGTTAAGGAGTACCAACTCAAGTAGAACAAACTCACTAGTGACTGTGAGACAGCCACTTTTTCCACAAAGGTGAATTCGTGTATCTAACCAAACCATGAACTTAATCTTCCCCTAACTTGGCCATAATCTTTCCTAAGTAACCATAATCCCTTCTTAATCCCACCTTGACCTAACCCTCAGACATATTCCTAGCCCAACACTAACTCTAATCTATTTCTAACCTAACCTTAAACTAACCACATATTCCGTTTATCATTCGCAACTTTCTTTCATTGTCTTTTTTTCATAGTTGTACTAACCTGCTGTGTTCGCGCGTTGCAAAGTCATAGATACGTTCATCCCCTTGGGTCGCTATTCTTTATTATGGTGCGATTTTAAATTTTCAATCATTTAGTCATGGATTTAATTCATTCGTCTCTCAATGACATTATATCATCATTCTGACAGAATTACAAGTCTGTAAAATACATTAAGATTGACTTAAAATCAATATCTTCAAATCATTCTATATGTCAACTTCATAAAATATGTAATCTTTGACATTTTCTTGATGACTGACCTTTGTTACACAACTGTTTTAATTTATCTGAAATAACCTTAGAGAAAGGGTGACCTTTTGTTTTTGTCAAATGAATAACACAGTAGCCATGGTTACTTATTTTTCACTTTTAGTATCTTAAAAAATGAAAACAGCTTAGACAAATTTAGCTCATAGAGAAAGAAATCCTTCAAAATGGTGTATTCTAAGAGATTTTAAAGTCGAAATTCTTTCAGTCTACAGAACTTTGATACTTTTTCACTGAAAAAGATGGGTGAATTATATATAGGAAAGTCATCCACTTCTCATTATTAAACGTGAATAAAGCAAGAACGACAAATGTACCAGAATAATATGACATTAATCATATTATTGTTACCTTGAGTTCCCAGTGGAACACAGGGCTTCAACAACACATCTCCACTTTGTACTATTCTCTGCCGTCCTCTTCACCTGGGTCCCCGATTGACCATAATCTCTTACCTCCTCCTCACACGATCTCCTCCATATTACCCTTGGACACACGCCCAACTCTTGCATTCCCATTCGGGTGTCACTCGAGCAATGGCCTGCATTGAGTGTGATGTCATTCGACGGTCTCCTCAGCGTATGCCCATTTTCTTCTGCATATTTGCTGAGTAATCGGCTGCTGGTTGGTTTGTTCCCATCCAGAGTTTCTTGCTGCTAATTCCTTCTTTCCATTCGACCACCAATATGGAGCGAAGGTAGCCGTTGATAAAAGTCTTTAACTTGTTGGAAATGCTTTTCGTGACACGCCGGCCAAGTTTCTGACCCATATAAAAGCAGACAATGCCTTCATATTTGTATTGAAAATCCGAATCTTGTTCTTTATGCTGAGCGCAGAAGATTTCCTAACTGGTTTCAGATTGGCGAATGTATACCTTGCCTTTCCGACTCTCGCTAGCTTTGACACCTTCATCTGTGCCCCCTGTAGTTGAACCGATGCCTATGACAGATTTCTCCCGCTGGCGGTGATTGGTGCTGGTTGTTGTTGCTGTTGATTGGTTAGTTGGTTACCTTCATCATATTCGTCTCTTCTATGTTCACCTGCAGTCTTGTCTTCGCCGCCTGCTATTTCTGTCAGTTTGTTGGTTTTAACCTGTAAGTCTTCGAGTTTGTATGACACTAGACATATTTCATCTGTGAAACCCAGTTCTTCTAGAGTCTTCTTATTGATCCAACGTATCCATGTCTTCTCACTTCCATACACAGTCTGATGCATAATCCAGTCCACCACAATGAGGAATTTCATTTGTGATATTCGCTTCGAACGCCTCGCTGAATTTTCCGTTGTGTATCACCTAACACATGGCATACTCATATTGTGGTGAGAGCAAGCTGCTAGCCGATTGGTAGACATTGATCTACGCTGATTGGTAGAAATTAATCTAGGCTGATTCAACAACCGATCACAGCTGACCTAGACGTGGACAAATATGATTCGCAGACAAGTGGCTCGCATTTCCGAGAAATATCGAAAACGAGAAAGCAGAAGAAGACTGCCTTTGTTTGCAAACAACCAATCAGAAGACCGCCTTCTTTCTGCGGGCAGAAGCCTATTAATGTACGTAAAATACATATAAATACCTGTTGGTTTTCGTAATAAAACTGATCTGTTGCCTGGCCCTTGTCTTCTGTTGTTACAATATGAGCTCATCTTTTATTTTATTTCGCGGATTCTTCTAAAACTTCTACAACCTGAACAATACAAAAATATAAATTGCATAACAGGACTGAATATACTCTATTTTTTGTGATAATTAGAAGTAATAGATTTGAACTAGAACTAACATAAGTCTAAAATGATGTAAGTTGTTAAGATTTAAAAAAAAGACCGAGTTTCTTTAGTGTAGTCAGGCCAACACAAATGAGAATAGAGTACAAGCCTTTTTGGATAGAAATAAAGTTTCGCAATATATAGTGTTCTCTGAGCTGGTTGGTTTAGTTGAGAAGCTTTCATCGGACTTCTGGACAACATCCCCTTTCAGCGCCATATTTAGCACAAAGTGAAATGATTTAAATTTCTTCATGAGTGATATAATTGCGTCTCCTGGTAACTATCTTTACATATGTATTGACCATTTTCTATTGAGTTGGATTTGAAACTTTCTCTTCACGTGATTTACTTTTCATTAGTTGGTAGATTTGGTCTACATTAACGTGTTTGTTAATTGCATATTCGTTTGAGTACCAGGCTTCTAGGAATTCTCTGGCACTTTTGGTGTTTCCTCTGTCTAAGATTTTGACATTATCCCAGTCAAACTGATGACCAGAAAGTTTAAAATCCAAGTCAATAGAAAAAGGTCAATACATATGTAAAGATAGTAACCAGGAGACGCAATTATATCACTCATCAAGAAATTTAAATCACTTCACTTTGTGCCAAATATGGCGCTGAAGATGTTGTCCAGAAGGCCGACAAAAGCTTCGCAACTAAACCAACCAGCTCAGAGAACACTATTAATTGCAAATCATCCAACTGAGCTACAAATCTTCTCTATTATTTCAGAAATAAAATTTAACTAGAAAGATCACTACAACATACTAGGTTACGTAACTACAGCAAATACGCTTGGATAAAATAATAAAAAGAGGGAATCGTGTTCAGATGACAAAAAAATAAAAATTTTCTAAACAGGACTGAAGATGATGTAAACGAAGTGTGTACTTTATCATCATTACGGTAGTGCTAGGTACACCACTCTCTGTTTTTCCCCTTTGAAGAAGAATAGGCAGACTGAGAAACTCAATAAACGACTACAACCTACCATCCTCTTTTTGTCTGATTTTACAGTCCAGCACAGATAACTCACCCTGTTTATGTTCAAACTAGAATGTGAATTAGATTCCGCCCTCACACACATATAAATTCATTTATAGATGAAGTCTAATTCACATGCGAGTTAGAAAGTGAACAAGATGAGTCAGCTGTGCTTGACTGTAAAATCAAATGAAAACAGGATAGTGAGCTGCATGAAGGCATCTGTAGAAAAAAGGGATACATTCTAATAGACACTTAGGCTTTGACTCAATTTACCCAAAATCTTCAAACTCAGGTTTAGTTAACTGTTTATATAATCGAGCTAAAAGCCTAATCAGTAAATCAGAAGATTTACTTTTTCTCTGGTTTGTAAAGATACATTGTGATGAGCGAATCCATTTTAACCGATTCTAGTGAGCTTCTTCAACTGAAGATATCAACTATATTTATCTTTTTAAAGTAATGGTTTTGTAGGAATTTTGTTTGATTGGTTGGAGGATTTCATCATGAGCTGACATCCGTTAGAAAACCATTGGAAAACCAACTGGGAGTACTGAACAACTGTTTCATCCTAGTTTGGGACTCTTCACAGTACGCACCCACCATGGGGATTTGAACCCAGGACCTTCCTGTCACGAGGCGAGCTAGCTTGTAGATCATTAAGCCACTGAGAACCTATCCAGTGGCCAGCTCATGAATTCTAATTTTTTGCCGATTCATGACATAGCGCGACCACTTTGCAATGTCTTCTTCAATCAGTTACTGCCTCACCTTCACTTCAACCTGCTGTACCCTGCTGGTCACGGCTTCGCACTAGAAACCCAGGTAACTGCGTCAATAGGGCCAGTTGCTAGTAAGCATCAGATTAATTTTCCAGTATTGGTTTTCTTCTTACTTCATTAACGTTGTATTCGGCTTAGTTTTCCACCAACTAGCACCACTAAAGTTTGTTCACTAAATTTATATTTATATCATAATTACAGTAAAACTTATAAATCTTCATTTCTTACAGAATTTCTTCTATAGGCATAATGACACAGGCTCATACACTGACAAACAGGATTACTTGGTCCTAATTAAAACAGAATCCCTACTGTTCTGTTATACATTTCAGGCATTGCCTATCATCAATTAATTTTGATGTAAAATCTTTGAAAAATGTATTCTTCTTCTCATCACTGTGTGTTTAACTATTATCATTATCATTTGGGCTACTGTAATTATCACTTTACTAGCATTATAACAAGTCTGTTTATTAGTATTATTATTATTATGACAGTAGTTTAACAATAATATCACTATCGTTGGTGTTTATTACTTTTGTCGGTGTTATATACTTTCATACTGTTTATGAATACTATCAGACTATAGAGTAATATCTAGCTTAGCTTTAGTTACGTGCAGCAATGCGCTGCTATCCAATTCCCTACATGTATACAAGTAAACAATACTACAGGGAAGCGGATATATAGGAGGGGTAAGACAATGTGCCTTAAAACTGTTTAATGCTGTAAAGTAAATTATCCATATAACTGAAACGTTATACACACACTCTCACACACATACACACACTGGTTGAACACAAATTAAAACAAAAAGAGAAAGAATTAATGAATCTTGAAAGTAGGACAACAAAAGGAAATAAAAAGTTTGGAATGTTAGAATAAAACTAGGGGGAGAAAGGGAAGAATCATCTTTTTTCCCTATTATTTGTAACTAATCATTTAACTGAATAACTAACTTTGGAATAAACGAAATAAAATAAAGTCAAATAGGCTTTAGATCCTCGCTTTCTTTGCATTTTTATTGTTGTTACCTTTGAGTCGTGCTTTTAATAAGGCATCCTTTGAGGTGAAGTGTGATCTGTGTGTAAGTAAACCATTGTTCTATCACCCCTTGCTTCTACCTATACTTATGTTTCATATTCACCCATCATTACATCATTCCATCACTTCATCCCGCTTTTATTAGTTCTGTACCATCACAAAAAGCAGTTTTTTAAACTCTTCAATAGGTATTACTATTCTCTTGAGTTCTGAGTAGAACATTAGGCTTACACAGAACACCTTTATTGCCCATAAACTCTCTTACCTTCTACTCCCATGATCTTTCCTATTTCACCCCCAGACACACGCCTTACTCGTAGTTTCCCATTCGAATTTCACTAGAGGTCCTGCCTGCTATGTGGTATCAACCGACAGTTTCCTCTCCGTCTCCATCTTTTTCGCCACATTTATTGGGTGATTACTTATCATTTGGTTCGTTGTCAGACTTACATGTTCCTTATCCCTTCTCACTGGCGATTTGACCTTCAGTAGTGAATAAAGGCAACTGTTGACAAAAGTCTGAAGCTTGTCCAAAATGCTTGTGGTGATGTGACAATTCTCTGAACCATTTAGAAGAACTAACTGACTTCACTTTATTAATGAAAATCCGAATCGTGTTCTTTATACTCAGACAGCAGATTTCCATACTGATTTCAGAATAATAACAAGGATCTCTCTTGCCTTTTCAATCCTCGCTAGCTCTGACATCGTCATCCGTGCCTCCTATAGTTGAAATGATACCGACTAGCTGAGGTAAGTTTACTTGAAGTCCTAACTCCGCCACCTACCTCTTATACCAACTTGTTAGTTTCCACTTGTAGTTCTTCGAGCTGGTATGACACTAGGCACAAATCATCCATGGAATCTAGATCTTCTAGAGCCTTCGTTTTGGTCCAACGTAGGTCTGCCTCACAGCCTACCGTATGATCCCGTCCATCAAAATCAAGAATATCGTCGGCCACATTAGGCAGTCTTGTATTACTTATTTCCTTATTTCACTGACTTAGCTGGGTTTTCGGTTGTGAATTACCTGACGTGTATTTACATCATATGCCTGTTGAATGAAGTTGATTAAAGTTTGGGGCGGTGAACTCCGTAATGTTGCTAGGTATAGATTGACTTTATTCACCGGTTATTTATTTATCACATCGAAATAGTCCTAAATACACATATACATACAGTTGAGTTTAAATATTTTTTTGATTGAACACTAGTCAGTAACTAGTGTAATGTGTCTAGCCTTATCTTTGACGCCGACTGATTCCTATCAGTGAAGTTTCCAATGTGGATAGCATGCAACTAGGTGGCTCGCCATCACGATGCACTGTAAATTGTTGGTATTAGGTAGTTGGAAGCAGTTGGCAGGAAGCCTTGGACATACGTTTCGTGATAACTGGCACTCATCAGCTAGGCGCATTTGCAACCGCGTCACCCAAGTCTAATCTCTTAAAGCCTAGTTGGCTGTCTAGTCAGTGGAGTGTTCTATTAATTTAACTGCCTCAAAGTCTTCATCAGTAATTTCTGTGCAGAATGAAGCTGGTTATATCGCTTTTATGTACAAAAGTTTTTTCAATGTCATCACTTCATGAAGGATTTCAGCTGCACATATCATGTGATAACACAAAATGAATTCTCTGAAATTCTTATTGAAAGCAACATAGTAAACTGTTCCATCATGCTGCTACATTAGACGAGATTTAACACTGTGAGAACGTTATTAATTTGGTGGCTTAGTTAAAATCACCATCGATTTTTTAATTACTGATTTCATAAAATAATATCGTATATCGAAAGTTCACGCCCCTGACCATCAACTTATTGTCAGTAAAGTGTAACATGATCTATCGCGTATTGTGATGGGTTTAAAATCGTCTTCATAGATCATTACTGACTGAAACTTTAGGCATTAAAACTCCCGACCGAAATGCGGTTAACTGAGGTATAATTCTTCTGTTATAATAATTTTTTTATTTCTTTCACTTTCCCCAGCGGAACATAGGGCTTCAAGCTAGTGGCTTGAAGTTTCTGTAGCAGTGTTTATTTTACAGGATGGGGTTGCTAGCCTCATGCGCAACCTTTCCTCTTCACCAGCATTATTTCTGGTTTAGCGAGGTAAAGCAGTGCGTCCAGTGGTCGGGGATCGAAGCCCGGACCATGTGCATGGTCGGCGAGCGTCCTAACCTCTATGCCACCGACGCATTCTGTCGTAATAACCGTGGGCTTAATCTTCGAAAATAATATGATTGATTTTCAGGTTTTGCTTAGTGGGGATTCAGCTGTAATTAGGGTACACTTAGTCAAGAAGTGACATCATTTCAGGAACTATTCAACATCAGTCAGTAACGGATAATTGAATGATACGTTGAATAATGACGCCCTTGTTACCTAACTTGAAAACCTTGGATTAGATCCCTAGTGGGTCCCAAGGGGGATTCATTGTTGAAGAGTTCAAATTAGGCCGAAACAACTGTTCAGGGGTTCTTGGGTGTGGGTAATTTTCAAACTGATATCAGTTCGTAATAAAATCTGAATAAAAATAAATATAAATTAGTTTCTTCATGAAGCTATCTCGGACGGAATCGAATTTGGAACCATTATGGTAAAATATTAAGCAAGTTATTATTTATTCAGTGAGTCAAATAAAATTTGATAGCTCATGAATTTACGCCTTTGCTCAGTTTTGACTTATTTACTCTCCACTTCAGCGTTTTCGATGAAGATATTTCCATACTGATAGCGTACAAGTGAGATATTTATGATCCTACCTATGTATATTTTTCAAGAATTGTAAAACACGACCACACGAGAAAAATAAGGCATGACATTGTAATAAAGTGTCCCTTAATGGGTTACAGTTTGATACAAACACTTTTAGAAATACGAATTAAACCTCTGTGTAAAGTTGGATAAGGATATCTGCTGACCCATTTTTTTATTCCATGATTTCCAAGTAGGAACTAGGACCTTGATGAAGTTTCAGTAGTGGTGGTGCATTTTTATGAGGTAGGCTTGTTAGCCTTCCGTCTTTTCAAGGCTTACTATCAACGCAGAGAATTGTAAGAGTATATTGGTCGGGAGTTGAAGCCGGCCCGTGTGCTTCGTTGGATAGTATTTTTTTTATTTCCTTCACGTTCCCTGTGGAACATAGGGCTTCAAGCTAGTGGCTTGAAGTTTCTGTAGCAGTGCTTATTTTACAGGATGAGGTTGCTAGCCTCATGCCCAACCTTTTCTCTTTACCAGGTTTAATTCTGGCTTAGCGAGGTAAAGAAGTGCGTCGACTGGGGATCGAACCGCGGACCATGTGCATGATCGGCGAGCGTCCTATCCGCTATGCCACCGACGCACCGACGTTGGATAGTATTCTACTTCTAAATCCCTGAATCACAAACGTTACTTGATTGATGTTAAGTGGCTGTGGAATCTGGGATGTTCATTTCATTCTACATATATGAGAAGTCCACTAGAAGTAGCTGCCTCCCTGTGAGTGGTGGTGTTTTCACTGAAATTTGAATCCATCACCCATCTTCTAAAACAGGAAAGCGTTATGGGATAGACCACTGAGAAGCCTGCTGACTTACAGAGTTCTGTAAACATCTGCTATGTCTTTCAGTAATAGTTTGGAAACAAATGAACTTATATTCATATTCTGAGAATTTGTTAATTTATAGGTTTGACGGTTGCACTTAAATCTACAAAATTAATTCACTAATTTTATTATCATCTTATAAACTTATATATTACGTATCGCTACCTTATAAATCAGTTTTTGTTCCTGAAAACTGACTAGGCATTCATTTTTTTTCTTTCACGTTCCCCAGTGGAACATACGGCTTCAAGCTTGTGGCTTGAAGTTTCTGTAGCAGTGTTTATTTAACAGGATGGATTTGCCAGCCTCATGTCCAACCTTTCCTCTTCACCAGCATTATTTCTGGCTCATCGAGGTAAAGGAGTGCGTTGGCCAGGTATCGAACCCCAGACCATGTGCATGGTCGGCAAGCGTCCTAACCGCTATACCACCGGCGCACTGACTCAGCATTCATACCATGATATTATTCTGCCAATTAAAAGTAGTCAAAGAAACGACAAAACAAATACTACATGAAGTATCCATCTTAGCTGTGACAGATAAATAATAGTAGTAGTAGTAGAGATAATCACTCCGAAGGTGTATGAAAGTTTATGAGTAGCAGTAAAATTCAGAACTCACGTTTCCTACTACTTGGGAACCGTCAGCCGGCTATACATCCATCTAACTGACACATTATTTCGGTCCAGGAAAAAGAGGCATTTGGAAAATCATAAATTTCTTTTCAAAATACCAATATATTTATCGCACATCTTTGCTGAAACACATTCCTTCATTGTTTTCAGCACACTTAACCGATTTTATACTTGCCTAATTAATTGTAGTTAGTAAAGATCCATTTGTGGAAGGGGACAGAGATCGATTGTATATATACTCTGCAGAGGCCGTTGAGTGACATCACATGTAAGCTAAGCACTTGAGTAGAATTCAGACTGGAAGTGATGAGCTGGGCGTGGGTCTGAAGGTGACCTTGAGGATGTCATAGTAAAAGGCAATGAAAAGTTTGGGGGCGGTCGTGAAGCCTTGTTGAAAACGATATCGGGAAACCGCGATCTTTGGAGATTTGACACAGAACCCCTATGTTCCCCCGGGAACTGATAGAATAAATAAATACTAAGTTTGATTTTAGCTGGTAGAGAAATCAGGCACATAACACAGCATAGTAAAACTGGCTCCTCTGACTGTACACAAATGCTCCTGCTAGAAATGTTAAAATTACATCAGTTACCTGAATTAAGATTATCATATTTTAGACTTCTCTCTCTACGCGTAGCATACACAGACTGACAAATCGGTTGCATGGTTGGTAACCATTCACAGCTTCGCGTTACCTGCCTAATTCGTCATTAGCCCTTTCACTCAATTGGGGTCGACTTCATCAGCAGCATGCCCCCTTTGAATCAACTCATAGAGCCACCTGGCGTTCATATCACTTCGTTTGGGTTAGCAAGCACGAGTGGTTGATGCGAGTGGCATACAACTGCTCACTTCAGACGGTCAGCAGTATATAGCGTCTTGCATATGGGATAAGCGGAAATAGAAAAAAACCTAATTTCCGAAAGATTCTAAAATATTCTCACCATATCATGGATTAAACGTTGACGTGAATAGCGAAGAATATTATTTCCAGCAGAATTCTTCACTTCAGGTTCTTACAGTTGCAAAGTCAAGCGCTTATTACCATTATAACAATAGCCACTTATGTGCCGAATACATTTTTACGTAGTCTAACAGATTAGTTAGTAATGGGTTGGCAAAATATACAGTATTTGTTTGATAAACTTGTTGAGTTGTGACTGCCAGTATGGTTATTATTATTATTGTATCCTTCAATTCCTACAGGAACATAGGGCTTCAGCCACCCGTCTCCATTGCGTTCGGTTCTCTGCTACAGTCTTCACCTGGCTCCATGTCTGCCCACACGTTTTCATCTCCTCTTCACATGACCTCCTCCAAGTCACCCTCACCCTCGCACTGACGACCAACTCGCCGCTTCCCTTTCGGGTTCCACTCGAGCAATGGCTTGTCTAGTGATGTCACTTGATAGTTTCCTCAAAGTATGGCCAGTCAATCCATCTCCATTTCTTCCTGCCTACTTGTTTCACAATCGGTTCCTGCTGTGTTGGTTCGCTCATTGCCAGAGATCTCTGTTGCTGATCTTTTCTGGCCGGCTGGCCATCTGATCTTGAGTATTGAGCGAAGACAACTGTTAATGAAGGTCTGTAGTTTGTTTGAGATGCTCTTTATGACGCGCTGGCCAAGTCTCTGATCCGTATAGTGAGTAGCACTGACTGACTTCACACTGGAGTTGAAAATCCGGATGTTATTTTTGATGGTGAGTGGTGTTGATCTCCACACAGACTTGAGAGTAGTGAAAGCTTGTCTTGCTTTTCCGATTCTTGCTCTGATATCCTCGTTAGTTCTGTTCTCCTGTAGTTGAAACGATGCTTCCCAGGTAGGTAGGTGAAGGAGGTTGTTTCTTTCAGGTTCATCCCATTTATGCTGATTGTTGTCAGTTGTTGTTGCTGCCAGTATGAAATATTGTGAAATGGCTGATGTTTGCTAATCGTGATAGATCCAAACAGTTTTGCGAAAGGGAAACTAATAAGGTAATTGAAGATTTCTAAAGATAGTAGATAGGTGTCTAGTATATAAGAATTCAGTGAATAATTCATCACGAAATAGTCACTATTGGAAAAGAGTAGAGTAAAATCATCTAATGACGGAAAAAATGAAACTAATAAGAAACTAGGAAATTTTGTTAGCGTCTACTGTTATTATTAATATTCCCTTTGGTTCCAGATGGACAACAGGGCTTGAACAGCATATCCCTATTTCATCCTGTTCTCTGCACTTCATGATTGCACATAAACTATCATCACCTCTCCACACGGTCGTCTTCACATCACCCTCGGATGCCCAGCTCATTGTAAAATGTCTATACAAACAGAAAACTGGACTGTATTTAAAAAATGCTGCAGTGAAGGGACTAAACTGTAAAACTTTGTAATTAAAACTGTCTAGAAAAAGAGGAGAAACATAAGGAAAAATAGGGCGACGAGAACCACATCAATGGGAACAGAGACTCTAATCCAAAGTTCACCGCAGTGGAAACAACACCAGAGAGTATCCCACCTGAAATACAGAGATCTGGCCTAGTCAGTATTATCAATAATGACTTCGGAATATAGTAGATAACCTTAAAGGCTATGTTAGCCCTAAAATACTATGTCTTGTGACTACTAATTGTTATAGTTAAGGTTTGCATCTGGCTGAAATCTTCTCGCAACCACTTCATGAACAAAAAAAAACATTCCGTTTGATACCTCTAGATAAATTTATTGTGAAAAAGAATAATCTTTTCATTTCAGACTAACGTTTAAATGAAATTTCTGAAACAAAACAAAAAAAGAAATTGGTAATCGTTTAAACTGTGAACTAAATAACCTTCCATTATTTATTATTTAGTTCAGGAATAAATAATTAAGGATAAACATTAGACTAGTTCTGGTTGATTATGCCTTAGCAATAAGAATAAGAATACTCGGATAAACACGCATTTCCCAACATCAGGTGAACAAAAAAGGGGAAATTGTAAGGTGAAAAGGTCAAAGCTGACAAAGAATGCCCAAATAAAGACTGAGAGAGATACCTATTTGTTTATTTTTCTTCCTCTACCTTGTCTGTTTATTCACACTAGTCAAATAATAGTAATAATAATTTTTCAGTTGTTATCAAGTGTATCTATTTGCGTGATACGAAAAAAAAACAACAAATAAATTGGGAATTGAGGTAAAATAATAATGCATAAGAACATAAAGCGTATATATATATATATATATATATATACAAGCCATTAACGTTAAAATCACTCGGGTAAAATATCACTCAGCCTTCATTAATTATTTGGCCGATTCACAGATGTTTAGAACCTAAGGCCATCAATAAATAGTGCCTAAATCTGAAAGTGGTGAGTGACCTTCATTTATCTAAGCGGCATCGTTTCAACTACAGACGACAGCACGGATGGGCATATGAAAACTAGAATCGGAAAGGCAGAGCAGACCTTCATCACAATGAAATCAGTTCGGAAATATTCTACAAAATTCGAATCTGTAACACCAACGTTAAACTAACCAGTTCTTCTGTATGGGGCAGAAACTTGGCGCGTTACGAAAATCATTCTGAACAGGCTTCAGATTTTTATCAACAGTTGCTTTCGCCGGCTCCATACTGAAGATCAGGCAGCCAAACAGAAAGAATTAGCTGCAAGGAACTGTGGGAACGAACTAATCAGGTACTTATTGCTCAACAAATAATCCGAAGAAAATGGGAATGTATCAGACACACTCCGGGGAGATCATCGAATGATATCGCAAGTCAAGCCATCGACCAGGCAAGTTGGGCATATGTCTGAGGGTGACATGGAGGAGATCGTGTCAAGAAGGAACGAGAGGTTATGGGCAACTGTAGACGCGGCTAAAGAGGATAGCAGAGAATAGGATGAAGTGAAGATGTGTCGTTGAAGCCCTATCTTCCACCTGGAATCCAATGGAACACTAATAATAATAAATATGCACTTTGGTAAATTACCCAGTGCTGCAAGCATTGGTGAGAAGAATATTCAGTATAATTTCATTTGAACTGATCTTAAATTTTCAATGCTTGATACGACTGGCTGTAATTGATATGTCTTCGTATTTCTCAGTCATACAGCCGTTCTAGGTTCGATTTCCAACCGACACACAACTAAACCTCCTCATAAAGCCGGTAATAAGCTCGGAAATGAAGAAAGGTTGAATGTGAAAATAACACCACTACTATTAAAACCTCAGAGCTCAAAGCTCCAATCTCTATGTTCCGCTTGGAACGCAAATGAACGCTAAAAGCAATATGTCCGAATTGTTGTTAATAGATAATTTGAGGCAGCTGGCAGGAAATCTTGGACCTAAGTTTCGTGTTTGCTGGCCTTTGTCATCAGAGCGTATATCTTCAGTTTTTAGGGAGCTCATATTCCTCTTGAGATTACAACCAATATCAGCCAGTGCTACAAATGTGACTAGTCGCTTGACACTATTCACTACTTAGTTTCCAATCAAAGTAAACAGCATACCTCTTCGTCTAATATCTTGTATACATCAACAAATTTCAGATTCCAGCAAAATTTACGGTACTTTAAAATACATCGGTACATTCTGTACTCGATAAAAGGTTGAATGGAAGTTTCACAGTCAGGAAAAGTGGACTCTTGCGTTCCTAGGGATGAAAAATGAAGCCGTTAGTACTTTTATGCCATAGTGAAAACTGACTTTCAAACTTCAGTACCTTTGTAAGTGTATAGAATTATCGGAGCAAACATTGGCAAAGAAATATGAATAATAATTACTTTTGTAAGTTAAAAGGTGTTTCGCTTCAGTTATAACACCATACTTAGAATTTATGATACTGGAAGTTGATAAAATGCTCCCAAATTACTAACAAAACATGAAATCGCAAGTAAAAGGGCTTATGACTCCATTTGCTCAATATTCAATTCATGGTTTTTGTGATCCTAATTGATTTTATGGAATGGCTATTGAATACCAACGCTTCTTCTATCTGTTTTATTTCATCATTTAGGTCTTTTCTTGATATAAGTATAAAACTTGGGCACTCTGGTAGAGCATAACTCCATTATGGATAAGATTTTATTTTGATAAATCACACAGTGTTGTAGAGTAATATTAACTGATGACGTTTCGAGGATGAATTATTGCTCATAATCATATCACACAACTTTTTCCTTCATTTATATGATTATGAGCAATAATTTGTGCTCGAAACGTCATCAGTTAATATTACTGTGTAACACTGTGTGATTTATCAAAATAAAATCTTATCCATAATGGAGTTAGGTCTTTTCTTCTACTACTTAGTGCTTCTGCTCGGTTTTCAAACGCTTAACTAAGCCTGCCTTAACAGTCACAGGGTGAGATGAATTAAAGTCTAAATCTTTATTAACAGAATGCGTTGGCTTTTTATAAACGCTAGTGTTCAATTTACCTTCTTCTATTCATTTCATTTTACAATCTAACATAGCTAATCCTCTTTTTTCATTTTCCTATTCCAATGTGAATTTTATTCCATTTACTAGTGAGTTTATATGTGTCAAGAAGCTAGAGACATTTTCTGTTTTTAACACTGTGAGGGTTTCATTCACATATCCCCAACATATCTTTCGAACAGGGATCAAAATTTACTAAGAGCCGTAATTTGCCAACTGTTCATAAAGATATCTGCAACGATTGTTGATATTGGTGATCCCAGTGCTACGCCTTCTGTTCGTTTATATACTTACACCTGAAATTTGAAAATAGAAAATGTGAGACATAACTGAATTCCAAAAATAGCTTCTACAGTGGGTAGGTTTACCCAATGAGTGGTTTCAGGATCAGTAATCAATTCTTTTCTAACTGCTTCTGAATCCATAGTGATTGTTTTTTTTTTGGAATAAAGTCTAGTTTTTCTCATTATTCCACATTCGAACGTCATTTAACTTCTTTTTCATTTCACATGAACCTAGAGTTTGAATGATTTTTGACGGGACATAATATGAATACCAAGTGTTCAGATGATTCATAAGTAGGGATATTTCTAATATCAACTATTATTCTTATTGGGTAACTTGGTTCATGTATTTTAATAGTACGATATATTCTACTTGAAATATTAGTTTAGGTTATTAAATAATAACAATACGGATTTATTTTAAAAGAATAGATACGGAACAAAGAGTACTCTTTTCGATAAATTCATCATCAGGTTCTACAATTATATATATACATTATAATGAATGAATGAATTAGTGTTATGAACGACATTAATGTTTAAATAACATTAAATCAATAATATTGATAAATTACAGAAGAATTAGGAAAGGTAGTAGTACAAATTCATGAGCTTATAGTCTCTACTGAGGGCCAGGGCAGTAGTAGGGGCTGGACTTGTTTCTTTTGGATACAGAGCACTGGTTGTTTGAGGCGAATTTCAATAGCCTCTGCTGTTTGGACAATTTGTGAATACATATTACAGAAATTTTCAGCGTGTTTAGTTCCAAAAATATTTTGTCTTCTCACATGATTTACATGTAAAGCACTAATCCGAAGTATATCATATGATGAAGTGTTGTTCCATATACACGGACAACCAATTCTGTATGTTGTTTCTTCACTTCCTTCAATAATTGCCCAGCATCTCGTTGAAATCTAAATAAGCACGTGTGCAATTTCATGAAGTGTTCATATGATATAAAGAAGAGCTTAAGCATTCTGATGGACAGAAATCCTGATAGCCTAGTAATTTAAGCTGGCCGCCATTCACACTCAATGAGTGATAGATTCATTCTATCAACTAAATCCACTGTGGACTTCTTAATCTTATTTACTACTTCATGTTCAGGTTTCTCTATTTCCTCATTTAGACAGGTAATGCACTCAGTGACTCTCCTGATATAGTCGAATTTATCTATGACTACTGTTGAGCCGCACCCTATCAGCCTTTGCAATGGTTATGTTTTGATCATATTTGACATCCATTACAGCTCCGTCGGTGCGTTGGCGGCATAGCGGTTAGGACGCTCGCCGACCATGCACATGGTCCGGGGTTCGATCTCCGGCCACAGGACGCACTCCTTTACCTCGCTAAGCCAGAAATAACGCTGGTGAAGAGGAAAGGTTGGGCATGAGGCTAGCAACCCGATCCTGTAAAATAAACACTGCTACCGAAACTTCAAGCCACTAGCTTGAAGCCCTATGTTCCACTGGGGAACGTGAAGGATAAAAAACAGCTAGTCTTTCCCACTTTTTTCAAGCTTGGCTGGAGCTATTCACCAATGAGTATTTGTTCTCAAACCTGACTCAGTGGACCATACTGGTCATGAATTCCAAGCAGAAATTCAGGAACCTTACTCTTCAATCAGTCACTAGCGACCATTAGATTCAAAGTGTTCAAAGTGTTAGCAGGTTTCTAGGGACACTGTCAGTTATTACGAATAGCTAAATTGTGTTAGCTTTGTTGTCCCTTTTTGACTTGGTTGGTTAGTGTACAGCAGTTTACAGTGTTCATCATATTTTTTTTGTACAGAAGCCTAAAACACTTTTATCCTAGAGCAATGATGAATTTTTAACGCACAACTAATAAATACAAACACGAAAAGTTCATCTGCATCATGCTATATACTACTCATTGATATGAGGAGTTGTAAGCCATCAGAATCAACTAGTAGTGTTTTCTAATCATACCAAGAGACATCCAGTTTGCTCATTTGTGATAGAATTTATCATCTGTCTTCCCTGATTCACTTGGCTGAGAGAGCTATTATTATTTATTACATTATTGTTCCCTTCCTAGTGAAACAAATGGCTTCAACTGCACGTCTCCACTTGTTTCTGTCTTCTGCTCTGCTTTTTACCTGCATCCATGTTAGTCCATACTGTTTCAACTCCTCTTCACACGATCTCCTCCATGTCACACTTGGACGTTCAACTCGCCGCTTCCCTTTTGGGTTCCACTCGAGAACTGGCCTGACGCGCGATGTCACCCAGCGGCCTCCTCAGCGAGTGTCCAATCCATCTCCACTTTCTCCTGCATATTTGTTGGGCGATTGGATCTTGTTTTGTTTGTTTGTCCCCATAGTTTCTTGTTGGTGATTCTTGGTGATCCCGGCCATCTGATCTTCAGTATAGAGGCAGCGAAGACAGTTGTTGATAAAGGTCTGCAACAGGCTGTTGGAAATATTCTCTGTGACCCGCTGCCAAGTTTCTGATCCATCCGTATAGAAGGACTGACTGACTTGACGTTTGTATTGAAAATCCCGAATCACTTTGATGTTGATGCAGGCTGAGTGACAGCGGAAGATTTCCAGATTGGTTTCAGGTTGATGAATGTGTTTCTCGCCTTCCTGATTCTCGCTCGATTTGACATCCTCGTCCGTTCCTCCTGTAGTTGAGACAATGCTCCCTAGATAAGTGAATGAAGTGACCTCTTTCAAATCCCTCCCGTTGATGGTGATTGGCGCTGGATGTTGCTGCTGCTGTTGTTGTTGTTGTTGGCTGGTTATTTTCATAACCTCAGTCTTGTCTATGTTCACCTGCAGTCCCGTCTTTGCTGCCAGCCTCTTCGACCGGTTTGTCGGTTTTCGCTAGTGAGTCTTCGATTTTGTGTGACATCAAACATAAACCAACCACGCGCAAAATCCAGGTCTTCTAGGTTCTTCACGTCGATCCAGGATATCCCTGTCTTCTCGTTTCCCACTGTCTGACGCATAATCCAGTCCACCACAATTAGGAATATCATTGGTGATAATAAGCACCCTTGTCTGACTCCTGAGTTTACTCCAAACGCTTCGCTGAGTTTTCCGTTGTGGATCACTTGACAGCTTTTTAGATGAACTGACATTACGTATAATCAAATAGATCATTTTAAAATTACACAGCTACAGGTGATAATTAATCATACTTACTTTCGAAAAAGGAGTACTTTTACGTCACAATTTGTAATCTAATTGATACCATGGATGGCTACGAATAAGTAGTCTACGTCATCCTCTAGTTATACCTGTTTTCGTTGACCTACAGCCTTTCATGGAGCAAATTTGTTGAAATAAGGTAAAATTTAACCCCAGATAAGATTTTACCAGGGATAGGATCATTTATAAAATCACTGAGGATTTATTTTGTCGTAGTTTGTAACTCCTCGTGGTTGGTCCACTGGTAAAATGCTCACCAGTCACTTGGGAGAGCAGGGCTCGATTCCCAATAGACTCACTCACAAACCTCACTTAGTCGGTAATAATCCCATGAAAGTGGTAATGCTGGGTGTGGGGTTCGCAACTCTACCTTGGTCACTGGTCAGCGTGTGATATGAAGATGGTGTGAATGATTATGGGCATTTTTGAAGCGATGATCTGAAAAAAATTGAGTGTGACGCTGTAGCCCCAAGTTCCAGGTCAGTTAGTTTTGTATACCGACCCTGGCAGTTATAACCAATTTTTATTGACATCATATATTATTATCATCGGGGAAGAGAAACAGCAAACAATGGGGTAGAATAACATAGATCCACTTTACTTTGTGCGTTCTCCTCATCTGCGTACAACCTGCATCACTTAATCAAATCGACTTATAAAAATTCCAAAATACTTCTGTTTGTCAGTAAGAATCGGTCCTCCAGTAAGGAACATTATAGAAACATAATTCTGAAATGAAATATCAGAACAATAAGTCACCTTAAAGAATTACTAATATGCAAATATATATATCATAAAACTAGGTTTCACGTAAAAAAAGACTCATTTGTTGGTAGGAGTAGCAAAGTTAAAAATAACGCATTGTTTAAGAAGCCTGATAATTCAGTAACAGTCGCTCAATCAAACACTTAAAAATACAGTGGACAAAACTCAAGAGTAAAACTCAAGAGTGTTGGTTTGTAAGGATTTGATTGGTTACAGGATTTTCATCATGAGCTGAAGTTAGTTATAGAACCATTGGATCGGCAGAAGTTAGAATTCATGGGCCATTGGATCGGGTCCCAGTGGCTTAATGGTATACGAGCTCGACTTGTAACCAAAAGGTCCTAGGTTCGAATCCCGGTGGATACGTGCTACTGAAGAGTCCCAAACTAGGACGAAACAGCTGTCCAGTACTCCCAGTTGCTTTTCCAATGATTCTCCAACTAATTTCAGCTGATCATGAAAAAACTCAAGAGATTGGAGAAAAACAACCGAAAAATCGTGTTTAAGAAGTCTAGTGAAAAGATGATAACATAATCTGTAATGAAACATAGTGATTAACAAAACTAGAGATTGAAAATTCATTGTAGTGTAACAGTTTAAATATACTGAATGCTCACAACGGGTCTACTTGGTGTCCTGTGACCGAGAAAATTAAATCATTCAACCGACTGCATCGAAAGCCATTTCGTACATGTTCAAAGAATTTGATTTAGGCTGTTCTTTCGGTTTTTTCTAAAGGAACCACTTCCTCACATACATGTGAATTGATTTAAACGACTGGAGGTAACAATATAAGGGGTTCTTATCGACTTTTGATCGTGTCTACTAGCAGGATTGTTATTATTATTAATATTTGGTACTGAGGCCGTTTGTTGATTATTTTCTATCATTTAACAGATTAGCTTTTCAAGAAGAGCGAATGACAAACTAGCTGAAATAGTTAAAAATATTACTCTTGAGTTTTTTATTCATGAGAGCTGCCTACTGCCACCAATGATCTCCCTGGTTA
The DNA here is from genome assembly GCA_944472155.2 of Trichobilharzia szidati. Lineage (NCBI taxonomy): Eukaryota > Metazoa > Platyhelminthes > Trematoda > Strigeidida > Schistosomatidae > Trichobilharzia > Trichobilharzia szidati. Next base: position 29,984,866 of record OX235271.1, on the reverse strand, counting down.
TGGTAAACTGGATATCATAGGATAGACTATGAAGAGTGAGAATATGGAAATATTTTGGACTGAATAAAAGATCCTAGAATATCCTGACATCACAGATGATTTCTGTCTCTTGTCTAATAGAGTCAAACACTTGCAAGCAGAATCCAACAAGATGGCAAAACAGGCAACCAGCCTCTGCTCAGATGATAGAGTTAAGCCCTAATCATCATAATCATTAGCATCCATAGGCGAAAAGTTGAATGACGCCATCTCTTTCACTCACCTGTACATGCACGAATAAGGATTTCGAAGCCAGCCAGAAATGGGAAAGTAAGAGAGGCAATCGTTGCTCTGAAGAGAGTGTAAAGATCTATATTACAGCGCCTAGCACAAGGGGGAAATCCGAATTAAAGATCAAAACGGCCTTCAAGAATAGATAATAAAAAAAATAAGGAACTCAGACGTAGAACCTATCACCCACCAAACGGAGTTGGATGGGATGTAAGATGAGAAAATGTCCAAATAAAGTCACATGACAAACATGCTCTTGAAGAGGACTCGAGTGGATGGCAACAACTTATGCGTCAGAGGGTGAAATAGACGAGACCATGTTTAGTAGAGATGTGAGCTAATGGGCAATGATAGGACCAACTTAAAAACATCGTAGTGGACAGAGCGAAGCGGAGAGGTACTGCTGACACTCTACATTCCAGTCGAAATAGCAGAGATAAATAGTAATACATAATCGTTTCATACAAAACCAAGTGTTATGATGACGCTACAAACTGGACAAACATTAGATAAGTCCAGTCAATTCTCTATATCTCTCTGTATTTGTATGAATATCAGCAGTATAAAAAAAAAACTGAAAATTTTGAGAGAGATAATTTAAAAATAAATTGTATTATCTAATCAGTTTTCTCTTAAATAATAAACGACAATGAAATAAACTTGCCTTTTCAAAAAAGAAGAGATTATAAATCTCCCACAAGATGTCTTCTTTTTATCAATGTACTTATGTCCTTATAATCTTCGCCTTGTTGACCTGTTTATCATAAGTACACGTCGATAACCGCTGTCATGTCATTCAATTTTGATGGACACTTTCATTCTGTTGATACTGTGGCTTATCACCGTGAAGAGGATATTCCAATGTAAGACATTGAAAACTGCCGCTTTTGATAATAATAATAATACTGATAATAATACTGAAAAAAAAATAAACAAAGTATACCTTTACATGAAGCCAGAAAAGTTGACAGAAAAAGAGGACATATAAAAGATTATGAAGTCTTAATAAAAGTGCAAGTATGACGTAAAAATCAAAAGTATATATATCCTATCAATTTTTTTATTTGTTTCTAATCAGTCAACAAATCCTCTTACCCTTCAAGTGATAACGAGGTGAACTGAACACTGAAACATGGCAGTCAAGATGAAAATAGGCCATTTGTATAGGGTGGATAATTTGGTTACTATGCTGGAGCTACATTATGTCAAAGTTAATGTGTTTATTTTAATGTAACACACTCATTGATACAGTGTGATTTCATGAGTGGCTTTTTAATCGTTACCTCAGTTAAGGATATGCTAATGGAAGTATCCTTAACTGAACTTAACGACTTACGAATCGACTTGTTACCAGGGAATAGTCTAATGGACTTAGAATATGCAGATGACATAGTCCAGTTAAGGGAGCATGATGACAAAATGCAGAGTCTTCTGAACACCTTGAGCAGCAATCTTCGTATGTTTGGTATGCGATTCGCCCCTGTAAAATATAAGATGCTGCTACAGGACTGGACTACGTCAACTCCAAGCTTAGTGATAGGGAGTGAAGCGATAGAACATGTTGACCACTTCACCTATTTGGGAAGTTGTATCAGCACCAACGGATTGATTGGTGACGAAATCTCAGCACGGCCCCAAAAAGCTCGAGATGCTTTCGCTAATTTACACCGTCTCTGGCGTAGGCGTGACATCCGGCTATGAACCAAGGTACGTGTGTACTGCTCAGCAGTTCGCTTCGTCCTTCTCTATGGCTCTGAAACATGACCAATACGAGTTGAAGAAATGAAGAGATTGTCTGTTTTTGACCACAGATGTCTACGATCTCTTTCTCACGTTAGGTGGTATAATAAGGTAAGTAATGTTGACGTTAGGTGTGAAGTGTTGGGCAAGGAGGGAAAATCAATCGAAGAGGCTATAAAGTTACATAGATTGAGATGGCTAGGTCACGTGCTGCGCATGCCTAACCATCACCTCCCCCACCCCGACGGGCATTACTAGCTGATATAGGTGCAGGTTGGGAAAGAGTAAGTGGTGGCCAAACAAAAACATGGCCTCATCAATCCATGAATTCCTTGACAGTTAAACTGAGTCAGGTAGGGAGATGTAGACTTCCGGGTTGGGGCCCTCGGGACTGTAAGAATCAATCAATGGCTGGAGACAATAGGTGACATGGCTCAAAATCGTTGTCAATGGCTTACGCAGATGTATTCAGTCTCTGTAATCTTTCATATTCCTTTCTACCATTACTCATTCTGTTTCACTCTTGTACTTGTCAAAACTCTACTGATTCTCTTCACTCATTTTCTTGTCTACCTTTGTGTGCTCTTTGGAACGTGGCAACTGGAACTGCTGCACTTGGGTGCCAAGTTCCATGTTGAATCCAGCCAGCCACCTCACTTAAGGTTTGATGTTTACAAATTTAAACAAACAAGGATGGGATCAAAGTAATTACTGTCTGTTAACAAAGAAACCCTTAAGAAGTTAATACATAAAAACTGTCAACTAGCTACAGTTTAAATAGTTTAGAACTTTGATAGAGATTTAACTGAACGATTCTACAAACAACTTAACTCAGACATTATTGGGCAAGGATTGTATAGACTAGTCAGTAAGTTAGTTAGTTGGTCTCTTCAGCTTATATTATATCCATTTCCATTTCCTTCCTCATATTTGTTGAACAGTGGGCTAGTTGACTGGTTAGCTGTACCTGCAGACTTCATTGCTGTTTGCTCACTCTTTCTGTATGGCAATTAATCCTTCATTATCTGACTAAGGGAGCAGATATTGATGAAAATATCCCACAGGCTGTCGCAAATGTTTCGGTGAGGCACGCACAACAAGTCTCTGAGCTATACGACAGCAATGACTGACTTGACACTAGGCGGATCAAACTATTACTCGAAAAGGTAAAAGACAGGATTAGAGATGAATGCGATATTAAATGAAAAGACACTCACGATGTATTACATGTCAGACAAGCCGTTTAATGGAGTCAAAATGAGAGGCAGCGATTTCGTCGTGGGTCTGAGCGTGAAATAGTGAAGATACTGTGTTGAGGAAATGAATGTTTGTGGGCAGTTGTGCAGTGGTGATAGGACAGAATCTAGTGGAATGTTTATATGTCACTGTAGTCCTGTTTTCCGCTCTGAACTCAATGATAATAATTTAATATTCAGTGGTATGGCATTTATCTAAATGCATTTAGAAATATTTGGTAAATATGTACCGAATACTTCGGGTTGTGTAGTTATTATAAACGTCCATTAGACAAGAGAAAAGCCTTTAATGTAGTCTTAACTTCAGTCCGGTTTTCAAAAGAATTTTTCGTCACAATTCTGTAAAGTGCTTCCTGCACATTTAGTGACGATTTTGTTTTTATACCCATCTGACCACTTATTATTGTCTTGAAGATTACAACAGGTTGACAGTAAGTTGTCAAAATAACCTCACAGTAAGGTTCCTCACCTTTAATCATTCAGAAACTGATAGGAATCTGATTTTCCACACAAGACTCCAAAATGTAGGACTGATGGATGCACAAAATCAGTAGCTTCTATTGCCAATAAAACCATCCCACAAATCGGCACATATCAGAACTGATAAGTCTAGTGGCTAGATGGAGACATGCTAACCTACTAACTTAGCAGTCCTAGGTTCGAACCCCGGTGGGGCAATGGGTAAATATTGATGCAGAATATGCAGGATATGGATGTCCAGTACTATTTGATTTTTTTCAGTGATTTTCTAACTGGTAAAATCTACCATTTGTTTACAAATTGTTATAAAAGGCAAACTATAGTATTTACTTACTTTCTAATACAAGATTAACTTTCTCCCTATTTATTTTTATTAAATTACAGAACTACCAATGAAAAAATTCAACGAAATTATGCTGAATTCAACCAATCATGGGGTAGATTCAATGACATAATTAAACAAGTAAGGCTAATTTATTATTACGTTATTCACTCCACCAGTAATCTAATGATTAATTCACTTAATCTAAATAGCCTTAAGGTATATTTACATAATATAACTTAGAAGCACTTGGATTAAACCATTGGTAGTAACAAGTATCACACGTCTACTCATCCATTTGATGCAGACTGAATTCAGTCGGTCAAGTCCTCAATGTCACTACTATGCAAGGTAGCTCGCCATTATAGTACAATCTAAATGGTTGCTGTTAGATTGTTGAAAGCTATCGGCAGGAAGTCTTCAACAGAGGTTTCATGCTTGTCAGCACTCTTCAGTAAGGCGTGACTGCATTTCTCAAGGAGGAAGTGAAAGAAATGAAATCCTGTGACCAATCAATCACATCCCTACAAACTAATACTTGAATATTACTGAGATAATCACTAGCGACTGGCCCTATTCAAGTAGGTAGTTACCTCGAGTTCTACTGGGGAAACGTGGCCAGTAGAGTACAGTAGGTTATGTGTGAGGACAAATACTCGCCGAAAACATTGGTTAGTGGTTGCACTATGCGTAAGTTACCACAAGTTTGGATTCCTGGGCCACTGGATCGGGTCCCAGTGGCTTAGTAGTCTACGGACTCGCTTTGTAACCATAAGGTCATGGGTTCAAATCCCGATAGATGCGTACTGTGAAGAGTCTCGAACTAGGACGAAACAATTGTCCAGTACTCCCAGGTTTTCCAATGGTTCTCTAACCAATGTCAGCTCATGATGAAATCCTATAACGAATCAATCAACTGCCTACATATGTTTTTCCTATTTTAAAACAAGACATCCGTTTATTGTGCTTTTCCTCAAGAATTTTACTTGTCACAAGATAGCTATAACCTCTAAAGTTAATTGAAGTGAATTTATTGACAACGTTAGCTCAGACAAATTATTTATTTTCAATTTTACAGTGTCGATTTACAGTGACGTGACTGATTGCAAGTAAGGTCACGAAGTGACTTCATTTGAAAAACCTTTGTAAACTACAGAGTATTAGGCAGCTATTTTATTCCTTTTTGGGACTCCCTATCAGTACGTACCTTACACATGACGAATCAAGTGGAAGTAAGTTTAATGATTACTGATGACTGACTACAGCATGAAATTCTAGTGAGTAGTCATAACCAGTGGGTTTCACCAAGCCGATTGGGAGGACGAATACTCATAGGTAACATTGTTTGCTGGTGATGCCGTGCACCGTAAACTGGCAGAAGTTAGAATCCATAATCTGTAAAATTCAGTCCCTGAGGCTTAATGATCAAAGCGCTAACCTCGTTACTTGAAAGGCCTGAGTATGATCCCCAGAAGGGTCATGAATGCCTACTGACGAAGCGTCGCAAATTAAAAATAAAGCAGCTTTCCAGTATTCCCTGGTTCACTATCTGATGTCACCTGTTATTATTTTACAAGTGATCGGATCATTTAGTTAGAGTAATAACTAATACGAAATTGTTCATTTCTTAGACGTGACTTGATGTGTCAATTATGTTGAATTAACCGGAATTATAGATTCCCTGAGAAAATTGTTAATCAGGTGAATACTCCAAACATATAAAAAGAAGATATTACACCAGCTGAATTTAATTGCATGACTAAATCTAAATTTTAGCTGTTGATTGATTTTTATTGCAACGAAATATTCACTCTCCGTCGACATACTGCCTCGAAGTATGGAAACTTTGACAATGTGTGATGGTTAACGTGATATCACTCAGCTAATAGTGGCTGGAAGTGAGATCCAGAAATACGCCTTTCATCATTCAATTCAGGACTTCTCACCGGGATGTGCTTTCATACTGAGCGAGTGATGGTGTTCCCACTGAGACTGAAAGCCTGTATCTGTCATTTCAATGCTGAAGCCTGATTTACCAGGCTACTGGGTCACAAGGTCCAGGGTTCGATCCCCAGCCGACGCACTCCTTTACCTCGCTAAGCCAGTAATAGAACTGGCAAAGAGGGAAGGTTGGGCATGAGGCTAGCAACCCCATCCTGTAAAAATAAACACTGCTACAGAAACTTCAAGCCTGTACCTTGAAGCCCTATGTTCCACTGGGAACGTGAAGGAATAAAAAAACTGGGTCACTGACATTCACTTTTGTGACTAGACTACAAGTTAGTAGATACTAGAGACAAAAAACTCATTCATGAAGGGATTGAAACCTTCATAATCGAATTCCAAAATTTGCAGAATATCAGACAATTTCCATCTTTATCCTGAACTACAGTAAACTGGAAGATTTATAAGGGGAAACCAGTAATACGGTGAAAGAGTCAACCAAGACAGGACTTCAGGTGAATATAGAGAAGATGGAGGTGATGAAGATGCCTAAACAATATCATCAAACACCAACCACCATAAATAAGGGAAGTCTAAATGGAGTGATCTCTTTCACCTTCCTGACTTGAGAACCATTCCTTTAAATATAAGCAGCATGGATGACAATTTCATAGCCAGACAGGATCAGGAAAGTAAGGTAGCTAGTCATTACTCTGGGATCAGTCTGCAGATGTACAGCAATCAAAAGGAGGAATAAGATCTGGATTCTCAAAAATAATGTCAGTTGTGTGGTTCCAAGTGGCTCAGATATTTGACTCATGCGTCAATGAGAGTATTTCCAACAGCCTACTGTAAACTTTCAATCGATATTGGATATCAGTAGTTGACCGTCCAGTTAGGATAAGCAACAGGGAACCAAACCAACAGTCAAGTTCTCATAATTCTTCATATACTTAATCCTTCTCCTGTACATCTCTCTTCACTAAAGCTGTTCTGCTTTCTTCAGTTCCTTTATCGAATGATTTCATGGATTAAGAGGAACTCGAAGTGTTGCAACTTTGTGCAAAGTTCTACGGTGAAAATTCAGTCAGTCAGTCAACTACTTAGTATAAGCATCAGCCTCTAGAAGGCTACCTAACAGACGTTTAAAACTATAATTTAATTAACATCTATAAACAGAATATAATTATCTCATAGATGTAAGTATAATCCGTTTACTTACCACCCACTGCTGCCGAAAAGGAACACGGCTTTACAAGTAGAAACCTCAGAGTAATAGAAATGCTTCTGTTAAAATTCAAATTACTAATAATTATGTTGCATTATTATATTATTATTGTTCCCTTGGGTTTCTTGTGGAACACAGGGCTTCAACTACACATCTCCACTTGCTTCTATCTTATGCTGTACTTTTCACTTGCATCCATGTTAGTCCATACTGTTCCATCTCCTCTTCACACGATCTCCTCCATGTCACCCTTCGACGTCCCACTCGTCGCTTCCGTTTCGGGTTCCAATCGAGCACTGGCCTGACGCGCGATGTCACCCAACGGCCTCCTCAGCGAGTGTCCAATCCATCTCCACTTTCTCCTGCATATTTGTTGAGCGATTGGTTCTTGTTCTGTTTGTTCCCATAGTTTCTTGTTAGTGATTCTTTCCGGCCATCTGATCTCATCTTGAGTATAGAGCGAAGACAGCTGTTGATAAAGGTCTGCAACAGGCTGTTGGAAATATTCTCTGTGACCCGCCAAGTTGCTGATCCGTATGGAAGAACTGACTGACTTGACGTTTGTATTGAAAATCCGAATTTTGTTGTTGATGTAGGCTGAGTAACGAAGATTTGCAGATTGGTTTCAGGTTGATGAATGTGTTTCTCGACTTCCCGATTCTCGCTCGATTTGACATCCTCGTCCGTTCCTCCTGTAGTTGAGACAATGCTCCCTAGATAAGTGAATGAAGTAACCTCTTTCAAATCCCTCCCGTTGATGGTGATTGGCGTTGGATGTTGCTGCTGTTGTTGTTGTTGGTTGGTTGGTTATTTCCATAACCTTCGTCTTGTCTATGTCCACCTGCAGTCCTGTCTTTGCTGCTTCTTCGACCAGTTTATCGGTTTTCGCTTGTAAGTCTTCGATTTTGTGTGACATCAAACATAAATCATCCACGTGCGGAATCCAAGTCTTCTAGATTCTTCACGTTGGTCCAGGATATCCCTGTCTTCTCGTTTCCCACTGTCTGACACATAATCCAGTCCACCACAATTAGGAATATCATTGGTGATAATAAGCACCCTTGTCTGACTCCTGTTTTTACTCCAAACGCCTCGCTGAGTTTTCCGTTGTGGATGGATCACTTGACATGTGTCGTTGTCGTACAGCCGTTGAATAAGGTTGATGAATATTTGGAGTACGTTGTAGCCCTGTGTTACCGGTTATTGGCAGGGTGAATTAAACTGTCAGAAATTATCTCTAAAAATCATCAATACATGTTCAATAGGAAATAACTCCTTTGTAATCAAAGTTTCACTACACACATGTTGTCAAGATTCATAGGAAATAACTGATGTATTGTACTCGTCGAAGATGCCTATTCTGTCTTACAGATAGGAACACTACAGGGAACTTTATTTTTTGAGAAGTGCCTTTAGGTATAATTCTACGTGATATGCATTCTAGAATCTTGTATTAGTGTGACTATGTTGAGACTAATAAAACGATATTCACTGTCATTGATAAATATCGAGGGTTTTTTCAATTGAATATATTTTCAGGAAGGAATGACAAAAGGAAGTTGTTCATTATTTACACAATGAAACGGGACCCTGAAAAAAGAGTTAATTTTTTGACAGTTAAAATATGATTTTTTTCATGGCATTTAATCCCAGCTGGAGCATAGGGCTTAGATATATAAAGTGACAGTGGATATGTTTCTGCTGCTTAGACGTCAAGCGTCAAATCAAACGTTCCTTTTATATCTCGGCTAGTAAACTATGTAAGGTTTAAGTGTTTTTCAGCCAGGAGTCACTCACGAACCTTGTATGTTGTTGACAAGGAAGATTACCATTAAATCACACCGATGTAGATAGAGAGACAGGGGACTGAACCTGGGACTTCCAGCATGCAAATGAAGCGCTCTATCACTGAGCTGTATCCCCACACAAAATTTAATATAGACTAAAGCAAACTAAGTTTAGCTCAAAAAGGGCTTCGATTTCATGCATCTATTTCATCTCCATGATATTATCTGTGTCTGAATACCTTGATGGCAGGCAATTCTCCCTGAAAAATTTTAAACATCATAGACACTTACTAGCAAGTAGCTTCTCATACATACATATACAACATATATATCATTTCACTTTTCGTTGTATACTTCAGGTAAAGCAAGAGTGTTTGGAAAGAGTGACAAACTTGGAACATGAAAATTCAGTTCTTCAGCAACGTTATAAAGAACTTGAAGAACGAGTAAGTTGTTGGTGCTTCATCTTGTTTTAATTCTACTGATCAGTCAATTTGTTTTCGTTCCTGTATGTTTACAGATATTGCTACTCTTCATTTTCATGAATAGTATTAAGACACTTGAGTGTAACACTAACGATTCAAGCTGTAATGTTGGCCAAGAATTGACAGAAATTAGAATTTGTGCGTCGTGCGTCGGTGGTACAGCGGTTAGGACGCTCGCCAACCATGCATATGGTCCGGAATTCGATCCCGACGGATGCACTCCTTTACTCCTTTACCTAGCTAAGCCAGAATTAAACCTGGTAAAGAGAAAAGGTTGAGCATGAGGCTAGCAACCCCATCCTGTAAAAATTAACACTGCTACAGAAACTTCAAGCCACTAGCTTGAAGCCCTATGTTCCACTGGGAACGGGGAGGAACCAAAAAAAGGATTTGTGCGTCAGTGAATTCCGTCCCACTGGATGAATGGTCGACGGGTTTTCCTTTTAACATGAAGACCCTAAGTTCAATCTCAAGTGGAGTCATGGTTGCATGTTTCTGAAGCCTCTGAAACCAGAGTTTTCCAGTAAACATTAGTTTCCAGTTGGTATCTAAATGATTTCAGCTCGCTACTTAACCTGAAATGAGAGAACCACTTTCAGAGTTTCACAGTTTTCTTGCCTGCTGAATCCTCACTAAAATCTTCTCCTGATGACGTAACGAAAAGTTATATCTGCAGACTTAAACTTCGATCACACATGCTTCAGTGTACGACTTCAGAGGAAGGTAGATAAAATTATTCTAGTTTGGGCAGAAAATAACAAGTTCAACAAAATAAATTATACTTGTGAAGTCTAAACTAGGATTTATTCATGCATTTATGGAAGTACTAGGTTTGAAAACAATGCTTCGAACTATCGTATGTAGTGGACCAAAACGTATGAGGTTATAATAAACAAATTAATAGAGGTATAACTGCTATCAAACTAATACAATGTTTTGAGTAAACTAACAAGTGCTGTCTCACGCAGGGCTGTCGAGCAGAAACCCTGGTGAGGAGCGATGAGTTGGGTGTATGTCTGGGTGGGACATGGATGACAGCATCTGAAGAGCAAATTTAAGCTTATGGGCTGTCATGGAAAGGGATAGCAGAGAACTGAGTGCGATAAAGTAAGCCTCTGATGCCCTACGTTCCACTCGCAACACAAGGACCGAATAATAATCCAAAAGTCTAATAAATTCAAGTACTCAGCTTCATCAAATGCCTTCAGTATGGAGGGATATCAGGCTAAAAAGCAATTTGTGTAAACCAAGGCACAGTTATCGGTGCCATCAGTGTTTCACAGACAATAATAAACTCTAACTTTCAAGAGTTTGTTTGGAGGGATTTGATTTGTTTCAAGTTTGATCACGGATCGATATCAGTTAGAGAACCATTGGAAACCATAAGAGAGTACTAGAGAGCGGTTTCGTCCCACTTTGGGACTCATCTTCAGCACGTGTCCACCGGATTTCGATGCCCACTATTGACCGGTAACAAGACGAGGTCGCCTGGAGTTCTAGTGAGAAGTCATAACCAGTGGGGTTCACTCAGTCGGGAGTGAGGACAAATACTGAACGATGACAGTGGCTGGTGGTCTCGTTAAAATAGCCAATAGGTTGGAGTTATAATTCATTGGGTGTCCATTGAGTCTGCTTCAAGTGGCTAAACGGTCTACGAGCCTGCCTTGTTACCACGAGGTCCCGGATCCGAGCTCCTATAAGCCTTAAACTAGGATGAAACAGATGTCCACTACTCCATGCTGATTTCCAGTGGTTCTCTAACTGATATCGATCTGTGATCAAACTTAAAATAAACTTTAAGTATTTAAGTGAAATAAAGCTTCTCTTTTAGTGGGATTTTACTCTGACGATGTTATAGGGAAGGTTAATGTAAGTTTCTCAGTTACAACATGTTTCACCGAAAACACTTGTTTGACAAAACCATTCACTTTAGCTACAAATACATACTAGTTTACTGAAATGAATGGGAAGCATACAGCCATGGTAGTTATAGCCCACTGTGTTATTCTGTCGACGGCAGTTAGCAATACACTCTTTGATACACGTTTCGTTGTATCCCGGAGTTATCCGGTGGATGCATCTGCTTTACTGTCAGAAACAATGGCATTCTAGGCTTCAGTCTCACCGGTGATAAGTGACAAATAGAACAGAACCGGTCTCGTGGATTCCACTGTGATCCACCACGAAACAAATAACATCATCTTAAACTTCACTCCATACATGGATCTAACTGAGGGTTTCGGTCTAATATGCTTAATCTTCCTACGGGAAAGAAAAATTAACTTAAATTAACAGTTCATTGTGATTTGTATATCTCACATGAAGCATTATTATAGGAAAAGAAGTGTATTAACAGAAGTTATATACTGGTCCGTAAATCTACGAATTGTAGACAGCTCCTTTTCTCTCATCATATTCACTACATGAATTAAGTTTTTTATGACTTAATTAAAATGTTTTACAACATAGATTGGTCGTGTGGAATCGTTAAGTGTGTGCCTAAATGAAAGAAGACTGTGGCACGTCCACGTATACACACACTCACACACATACGCACAAATAAAGTGAACTGAAAAAGAAATGCAGAAAAATGAGATTATTAGGATTTATTTCATTAATCATATTGACATGTAAGATATGCACCAAAGAGTAAGTTTCTTTTCTTTTCAAGAAAAAGACGATAGCATATAAAAATGCAAAAGTGGGTGACTTGTCTGATACAAATATATTTGTGTACATTTGTGTACATGCCTGTTTCGCTAACCTGAATCGCGACGCTATATATATTTATCAGTGTCAAACCTTCTCCCTATTATTCTCCTCCAGTATATGTACGGTGTATATACATTTGTCCACGATTTCACTTGCTTCACTTCATAGTCTGAGAAATAATCGCAATAATATTTCACGTTGTGTATTATTCTAAAAATACTGAGAAAAAGTAGACACAGAATGGAATTTCCAAACAGATTATTTGATATCTTTTTTTCAGGGTAATGATTGCCATTCTTGATTGTGCTTTAAACAGTTTGATATTTGAAATCGTAGGTTAGTTTAATGTAAGGTAACCTAGTGATCATAATGTATATTTGATCGATAGACGTCTCATAATCAATAGCCTTAGATCATATCTACCATGGGAGGTTGGCTAACAGTGGGGCTCAGGACCAGCATTTCATGGGTATTTTGAGTCACTAACTTGCGGAATAAATCTTCAGAGTTAAAAGAAGGTGTTGATGTTAAGCTTCAGCCTCAGTGGAACCGACTTCAGGCAGTGATGCACGAACATCTAGCTGACTTGTCTCAAGCAGGATTATAAGCAATTAGTCCTAATCGAAAAATCATTCAGTTATTTATGCTGTCTCATCACTGTGTGTTGTGTCAAATAAACTTATCAAGTGTTAGCCTGAAGAGATTTGATTGGTTAAAAGTTTGGTCATGAGCTGACATAAGTTAGAGAACCACTGGAAAGCCAGCAGGGAGTACCAGACATATGTTTTGTCCCGGTTTAGGACACTTCATCGGCATGCATCCACCAGAATTTCAACCCAGAACCTTTCATATACAAGGCAGGCTCGTACAATATTCAACCACTGGAACCTGATCGCGAGATAAATTTATGCTATATGAAATTATATTTGATCATGGGACCTAAATCCCACCCACACATTAATCTATTGTCAGCCATCAACTGGTTAGCATGAAGTTATTTTACTGATATACAGTCAGCAGTGGAATCCAGGAGACACAATTCTCTCTGTCTGGAAGTAGTTGGCTCAAAGTACGTGAATCGGTAGTGCTTGATCTGATTCCCACTGAAACCTGTGACCAACTTTCAACGTTTGAAATAATGAGAACGCAATCACTGACTGAAGATGTCGTTGCGTCTAGTTGGAGGGTCCCAAACGGGACGAAACCTCCATTCTGGACTACAGTGCCGGCCACCATCAACCAAATAACTCTATGTCGAACTATAGAAGTAGTCGGAGGTAGTCGGCGTGTAAACAGAGACAGAGCAATGGACAGCAATGGAAAATCAATAAGTAAGAAACCGAAAATGACTTCAACGCATTAATCAACCACTGTTAGCCTTTAAAAATGTATTTCAACAGTTCTCTTTACTAAATTCTTTTTTGATTTGTTTTTATAAAAAAATAAAATCAAGGTGTTACCTCTGACAACATCACTGAATGAACAAGAATACCTCAAAGAATTCTTGAAATTTTTATGCACTTCTCAAATCAACGCAAATGTGAACTTAACAGAAACACAAAATGGTGATTCTAAGAATTCAGATGCAATTGAACAACTTACCAGTCTTTTACTTTACACAAATATTACTCAGAAAGTAAGTCACTTAGGCACTACCTTATCCGTTGATTAGATGCTATTTTAAGTTGTGTTTTCTCTTTAGCTACATTTCGGTTCGATTGTAATGTAACTATCAGACTGTCCTTTGAGGGGATAACGTTTAGGGGAGGACAAAAAACCAAGGCAGCAACTCCCAACAGTTTCATTCTAGAGCTCTAAAAATTGAGCTACAAAACGTTTTCCATTTTAACCAATGCAACATTGTCTTAAATGCCATGCAAATCAGAGTTCTTGCAAATTTCCAGCCTAATTCACTTATGGTTTTTAATTTGAGGCATGATCAAATCGAGTTAGAGGAGATGAGTCACTAAGTTCTTGAAATATCTCATGTTTTATTGAATGAAGTTGCCAACTATCAATATAGAATACATATATAACTTCGGCAATGCTTATCCATGACCATACCAGGAATCGAACCTATGACCTTCAGGTCACGAGACATACTCTTTGACCTCTCAGTCATCAGTGAATTTTAGCCTCTGCTAGTACTCGATATAGTGTTACTTCAAACCAGTTCTATCGGTGACATCCGCTTTACTCTAACATGGACTCCACCATCCCAAGTTATAATGACACTGATGTTTAGTGCCCCTTGGATTTGAGTAATCCATTTTGTTTGTTAATCAATCTTTATTGTTACTTGATTCTGTTGGTTGACTAGATATCAACATGTGTGACCATATAACTTCCCTTGTGTCTTCAGTGTGTGGCGACTGGAAGTGAAGGAATCGAGGAACGCCTTTCTTCTTAGAGGTTTTAAGTGTAAAATACTAGACATTTAGGTGATGGATGTATGCTGATTGAACTGTATCAGTCAAATTTACGATGTTTTTTGGTAGCCTTGATGACTTGCCATTGTGGTTAGAATTAATTGATCGGAGGTAGTGTGCAGGAATTCCAGGTTTCGTGCTTACTGATAGTCGTCAACAGACAATATCCCTAGTCCCCTAAAGTTACATCCAGAGGTGTAAATACTAATGTGATACAGAATGGTTTAACGAAAGCGAAAAGTCCTTCCGAAGTTTTGCATGAACAAAGTCACCGTAAAAGATAGAAAAGCTGCTAATAAAAAGCGGTGTTCTCACATAATCATATAAATCAACTGTCATGGTTCAAATATATTCATGGTTACATTTTCTAGGCTACCCTTAGATTAGTAAACTTCTATTTATAAGTGATAATTAAATGATATAACGGAACTTTTGGGCACGCATGTCATGATTCGAGACGGCAGTCTTCGGTTGCTTGACTGGCGTTTTAACAGCTGATCTACTTAGTTTGTGTATTTATTAAGATGTTTATTAGACGACAACGTATAAGTTCATAGAATCAGAAAGATTCAGAAAATAAAGTTTAAATGAACGCAAATAAATTCAAATCTAGTAGTTCTTTTTGTGTATCAAATCGGACTTTCAGTATTCACCCTTGAGTGACATTTTATCAGTCAAGTGTACATTATCATACTACAGCAAAATGACAATGGAATGAAACAGTATATCCGTCACGCAATAATCACAGAGCTTCCTGCAAATATGAAGACGCATATATGAAGCCCAATAATGTTTTATATTCATTAAGAATACTGTAATAGATCTTAGCTAGCCTCCTTTGATTTGAAGTTCACATTGTTTATGACACTTCTATACCTAGCTGATATAAAGATGAATTTTCTTGATAACTTTAAAACAAAATAAGAATGGTTTAATTCGGGACATTACTTCAATACATATTACAGAATTTTCAGCACATTTAAATTTGCAAAATATCTGCGCTTTGTGAAGGATCTTTAAGTAAAATAGTTTTCGGCGGTACATAGTATGGTGTTGTGTCGTTCCATATGTAGTTATTTTTAATAATAATAATCTACTTTATTCCAAAAACAGTACTTATAATACAGAATGGAATTCTCAGCATTTGTCACAATATTGCATCTGATTTACTCAAAATATATATATGAAATTAAAAATTAAAACAAAATTAATCGGAGGAATTTTTCCACATTTACGACACAATTATTAGATATAATAATAATAACAGTGAGTTTGTTTCAAACGGTATTGTCGATTCAGTTTGGAAACTTAAGCATGTTATGGATTATTGGGTCTAATGTTCTGTAGATATAGTATAGTGAGGGGAAATACAAAATTAACAGTTATAATACAGCTTAAAATTATGTCCACACTTATGAAAAATAAAATAAACAAAACGAAAAAATTGAGAGGATTATAAATATAAGAAATACAATAACAATAAAGAATGATGCTTTAAGGATGAAGGAAATGGTTTATTTAGTGGTGCTAAGAAGGTTAGTTAGTTCATGCCTGACACTATTTTCATCACATAAAGTACGTGCTAAATGTGGCATAGTGGAATTTTTATACTTAGACGTACGTGCATAAATTCTTCTGAAAAGACTTCTTGTTTTACCTGAGGAGACACAAGGTTGGAGCTGTGGGTAGAGTGGGTGCTCAGAATTTGACAAAATTTCTTTAGCGAATTTGTTGCATGACATCAAGTGCCTATCAGTGACAATGTCAACGATATGGCCCAATGGGATACCTCTCGCCTTACTGGCTGACAGTCTTCAGAGTTCTACGAAGTATGACATAGTCCTTTTTAAGCAATCCAGGAAAGAATAAGGGTGAACAATAAAGAAGAATAGGAGTTATTAAAAAGACAATTGCTGCGAAGAAAATTTTCTTTTCGACGAAGTCCAACTCCTATGACCCAATGTGTATATTCCGTGATTTGAAAAGAAGAATAGGTAAAATACACGAGTTGATAAACTGTTAGAGAAGTGGTTGGGCTAAACCTGAGTGCCTTAACTTCCTAATGTAAAAGGTCAGACGAAATATTCTTTTAGAAATCGCTAAGACATGGGAAGACCAGGATAGGTCAGAAGAGAGAATTAATCCAAGATACTTAACTTCAGACTTGGCTTCTATATCAGTATCATCGATTTTGCAAGGGTCATAGGAACCAACGGCTTCATTTAACTTTCGTTTACATAGGAAACTGAAATTAACAGTCTGAGATTTGGAAGGATTTAGTTTAAGGCCGTTATATCCAGTCTTCTAAAATATTTTTCTCACATTCTATTCGAAAAATGCTCTGCTCGTGTACGAGTTCATATAGCTACCAAATCGCATTAATTAGATGGTTAAAACAGTAAACAAATGGAAATTCAAGTTGCCCGATGATTTAATCAACCCGCCTGTAAAGTTTCAGTTGGTTTTCTACTTAAATAAATTAGAAAAAGTTAGTTTAAATCGCAGTCAACTGGTTCTCTAGTCCTCCTAGTAGTGAAATGTTTTTTTTAAAAATAATTACGTTATTTAAATTTATATTGCTCATTGTTTACAAATCTACTCACTTGTATATTTTTATCTTTAGGATATTCTTATGAACTGTCATCAATTACATCAAAGAGTAGCTCAACTAGAACAAATCAATTCTATTTTATGCTCCATCATTTGTGATGGTGGATTTATTTCACCGCTGGATAAAATTCGTACAACAGATTATGGTAATTCCTCTTCGAATGAAACTCAGACAACAGGTGAAGAACAATCAACTCCAGGGAATACAAGAACACATTTAAAACTATCAGATATATTCTGTAAAATAAATGATTCATTAAAATCTTTTGGAATATCAAGTCACTCTGCATCACATTCCTATTTTCATGATTCTATAAAAGAAAATCATGAGTTGCAAAAAGCCTTTCTACCTGTACATACTACTGATACTACTGAAATGAATACAGTAAATGACTCTAATAACAATAATACTAATTTATTTCATTCCACGCTAAATTCACTGAATAATTCCCCGACAAGACAATCTACTAGTAGTAATAACAACACTGTTAATGTACAGAATCTTTCACATGATTATCACGGATACACTTATCCAACCAACTGTACAATTCAAAATACTGGTCTGTATTTAAATAAAGATTTAACTGAATCATGTTCGAGTGCATTCACCAGTGGTCTTCAGTTGAACAAGGTAATTACATTTGTGTTTTTTTTTAATCTGTATTCCTCGTGACTGCTAAATACATTTAAGAGAGAGAGAGAAGGAGATAAGGAGACAGAGAGTTTGTGTGTGACTTCCAACTGACCTACTCGTAAACTTCGACTCAGTCTATCAGCTGGCTGTAAGCCTGCGAACGAAGAGGAAAGCTGATAGTGATACTAGCAGCCCCATGTTCCACTCGATACTCTAGAAACTGAAGAAAAATAATTAAGGTTAATATAGCGGCACCCAACTTACATTCTTGCTTCTGTTAGCAATGTAAACTTATCTGAACCTTGAAAAATATAAAAAATCTCAGCGTTTTCCTAGTCTAAGCTTTTTGGATAAATATGTAAACTTACAGTAATGTTGAAAATAATCCAAGACTGTTCTTGAAGTCATGCGCGACACTTGAAGGAATAAAGGTTCAAAGTAATCGTTGAAATAATCAAAAAGAGTAATGAGAATATAAGGATTATTGTATGCATTCGCTAAAATATGTTTAAATAAAGCAAGAACAACAGTGGTTTGTGCAGAATAATATGGTACCATCATTTATTTCGTCGGCTTCTCATCAGCTGCTTACAGCCCAAATAAATTGTGAGGTTCACGTACAGAAAAGTTTTAACATACTTGCAAATTTTACATGTTGTCAGTTGACAGAAAGTTTCACAATTAGGGAAAAGTGCTCAGAAAATTGTGCTTATATAGTTTTTACACAGGCAGTTCAAGTCAAAATAAATGTGTGCATACAATGGTAAAGGACTTACGTAATAAAGACGGGGGGTGAATAAGATGATGAGTAACTAATAAATTTGGTAACGATGTACTGAGTTCAAATCACGTCATAGAAACAAGAGACAAGCAATATTACAGATTATAAAAAAGAGGGGTGAGGTTAAAGAGAAATACTACGTAATCAAAGTAGAGAATAAAGACATCCAGTTACCATGGCAAGGAAAGACTAATAACTGCTTCTTTCTGAACACATAAATCTGGTTTGAAGCGTTTGATAGAAATTACTTCGGCAAACTTGAGGAGAATTGAGCTCCTTTGTCTATTGATAATTTTAAAGGATTTCGCTATTTCCACCTCATGACCCGCGTCGAAGAGATGCCTGACGATGGCACTATTTAAAGCATTTGTTCCCTTTAGACATAAGCTTTTTGGTACATGTTCAGAAAATCGTAGATATGCCCTTCTTTCTGTCCTTCCAATGTAACTGCTCCCGCAGATACATGTAAATTTATATATACAGTTGGAGTTAACATGAGAAGGATATCTATCGATTTTTGATTGCACCAAAGAGCAAGTTGTTCGACAGATGGGAACGAGCTTAGCTGCAGGATGGGCTATAGCTAGTGATGTACTCAGCCTTCTGTTGATCATCGCTGTAATGTTTTCACCTTTATAATCAAGCTGAAAGTAGATTGACTTTTCTTTTCACTGTGATTTGTTTTACATTTTTGACTTTGTTTATGTAATCACTTAGCGATTGTTTTTTTTTGAAAACACTATGGCATAATAATGACAGTCATTACAGTCAAATAGAAGAATTTCAAAGTGCAGCAAAACAATGGCTATACTTCTATATTGCAAACACTCAGTGCAATAGTGCAAGCATCAGGATGTGCATCTCTGGTTTAATTGTAGCATGTTAGCTAGACAAGAGAAAAGTTCAAGTTCTAGTGAAGGCAGACATACTCCGACAGCTAGCCTAGTTTCCTAGTCGGTGATAAATCTAGAAAAGAGAAGTTTAAGTGTGATGCTAGCGAACTCACTACATAAAAATAACACCGTTGCTACTGGAAGTTTAGAACTTATAGCTTAAATATGAGATGCGATATGATTTATTTTTAACCTTTTGGTGTTTTATTAACATTATTTGACAGAATGTACCGTATGGTATAATCCATGAGACGCATTTCTTTCTATTCAGGTTTTTTTAACAGTATATATTTGAATTCCAATGGCCATCAAAAACCAATAGATATTTATTGAAACTCTTTTATTGTTGTGTATTGCGCAAGAGATGATTCATAGAGTTTAATAGCTTGGCATATAAATCCTAGCTGTTGAAATTTAGGTGAGCTTCTTTCGCGTCTCAAAGGCAACGTCACTATTTTATTGAGATGAAGATACATCCTTGGGATGATTCAAAACTAGGACGGAATACCTATCCTGACATTCAAACCTAGTCAGCATATGTCAAATAAAGTTGATATAAAATCAAAAGCGCTATTCAAATGTTTGTCTTAACAGTCTATATTTCAACTAAAATTGATCGTTTTAGTTCGGTGAAACCAAACAAGGAAAGATTAAAACGTTAGTTGGGTTTTAGTTGATTTCTAGTTAGACTTTGTGACAAACTCATACAAGTTAGATGACCACTGGAAACCGGATTATTTTGGGCAGATTTTCCGCTATGACTTGAGGCTCTTCAGCTTTCTCATGATCCATAATATTCAATTGCTCTCTAAATAATGTCAGCTCAAGAAGAAATCTAGCCTAAAATTTAACGTTTGTTGAAATAACTATTGTAAATTTCGCTTTGGTTAATTTTACAGCATCAGAATGCTAGGTTGCTAGTACAAGTGTTTCTACAGTACATTGCAGTTAACATGACTATGTTTGTTTTACAGCGGCTGACAATGGAGTCCAGGACGTGCTTGCCATCCTATTTCTGACTTAGGTGGATACAACTTTGTCGTTAGATATCCACTAGGCATTTAAATTGAGGAGTTCTAGTTTCGATTCCTACAGGTGACACAATCACTCACTGGGAATGCAGATACATCCAACTGATGATCCCTAAGTTAAAGGAAACTCAAATTCTAGGATCCGTTGCTAGCCGTCATTAACCAAACAAAATAAAAAAAGGGTTATATTTCTTGTACAGCCAGATTATTAGCTTCTTAGTTTTTTACGCAGAATGACGGTTTGTGAAGAATAAGATGCTATCATCTTTTATTTCGTCGGTTTCTCATCAGCTGTGTGAAGTCTAAAGAAATAATTAAGTATATATAGAGAACAATTTTAACATATTTGCAAATGTTACATGATGTCAGTTGACAGGAAACTCTAAATCGGATAAACAGTGTTCAGAAATTGGGCTAATCTAGCTGATACATAGAAATTTCTTACTTGGGTCTTCACTTCAAGCTCTTTGGTTTCGAATTAATTCATACAACTGTTGAATGAGAATACGCTAGCTGGATGCGTATAACTACTCACTAAAAGGCTCACACACCATTTGAAACTCTGTTTGTGTCTCTCAAATTTACCATGATGTATGGGAGACCTTTTTATTATCACCTCCACTGTAGCAACGATTTACTACTACAAGCAGCAGTGTGGTCCATTTTACGCTTTCTGATGTCTGTTCATTAATCCCACTTGATATTTTGGAATAAAAGCAAGATTTAAGACTGATAAAATGTGAAAATGCTTACTGCAAAATTAAAGTTTATAATATTCATGAACTTAGACGCTTGTTTCACAGCTTAGATGACTGAGAATGAAAATCTCTAGAAGCAAGTAAGATATACACTCAAAACTAAGCTGACCACTTTTGTTACTATCAATAATTTTTAGCCCTGGTTATGAAAGTATTTCTATTACTCAAGCTTACAAGTACATATTGAGATGTAGAGTAACTGCCTTCCTAGTAAAACATTCGGCTGGAGGTGTTTGAAGTTTCAATAGTGGAGTTGCTAACCTCATGCCCGACCTTCCACTTTTCTCCGACCAGCTACCTGCCGGCAATATAAGCGAGATTTAGGAGTATATCGGTGCAGAATCCAATCTGGACCCTGTGTTTAGTTGGTAAATAGCTGCTTACTTTGTGAACTCTTTCAAAAATGTTTAAACTAAGAAAGATTCCTATTGATAACGTTTCAAAGCAACCATGCCTACTTGTCAGTTGAGCACTCATTATAATTGAGCACAACTATAAAATTATAGCCTCATTAATTGCTTTAAAGTATTAATCACAGCGAAAAGTACAAAAATCTATCCCTGAATGTCAATCGCAGCTAGGAGCATGGGCACATACCGCTGGAGACTCCTAAACTAGGACGAAACAGAGCTGTTCAACACCTCTTCATTTCCAGTGATTCCCTAATTGTTGTTGTCGTTGTTCGGTGACAAAATCCAACTTGAAGTTATATCCCCTACTGAAAAAAATCAACGCTATTCACTAAAACGTTTATACAAATATAAATCAAATTATTCATCGATTAACAAGTAGCGATCATATGACTAATTTTCACATCAACAGAAAATTTCCCACTGTTCAGTTTTGTTTATTATAATATATTTGACAAAAATATAGTAACATAAATTTTTAATAATTGGTCAAATAGGTGGAAGTTGTACTTGTAGTGAATTTCGCTTGCATCACTTTTTCCCAAACCACTAATGATTTCTTATCCCCGTGATCACCTGATGATCACCTTATAAATTCTGCCTTGTTTTCAATTGATTTTTTCCCTTATTATAGAATACACGATCACATAATATACAAGAGAAAAATTCAATTACAGGCGAATGGATACGATCCAAATCTTTACCCGTACTAGTAACAAATTCTCAACAAACAAATACTGAGAATGAATCTTGTTTACGGACAAATTCGCTTACACAACTTATCCATTTACCAGCCTTATTCCCTATCACCTCTTATCCAATTAAACGTGTCACTGAACAAATGATGCTACTGTCAGAGAATTTACTAAAGTCTGAAACAGAATTTGACATTCTCAAGTCATCGCAGCATCTAAATCTTCCATGTGGAGGACATTTAACCAATGATCTAATTCCTAATAATACACAACAGAATACAACAGTATGGCTTGATAAACCCTTACCAAAAGGTTGGATACAATTACAAAATCTACCGTATAGTGGTGGACTACAACGTGAAACTATCGGTACGCATAGTCATATGATACTTGGAGCAAGAAGTTTACCATTGTTGTTTAACAAACCAATTGAAAGCTGGAAAAAAGCATCAACGACGACTATTTCGTCGTCACCATTATCAGTGGCATCAGGTGAAAATTATCGCGTGAATTCACTTGAACGTGTACATTCATTTCGTAACCTACACTCAAATGGATTTCATCATTTGAAGACAATTATAGAAGTAGATTCTGGACCACCGAGTTTTCATGAATTACTTTCACAGAGTGTTCATTCTAATCATAATGATAATCATATTAATAAACATGAAAGTCAGAATCACAATAATAATAATATTAATAATAATTCACCACATGATCCTGAAAAAGTTGACTCTACTGCATCACCGAATGTGTATATCTCACCAAATCATAGTATTGAATTTCTTCCAAATTCAAGACAAATATTATGTCGGTGAGTTTTAAGTGTCTTGTTCTTTTGTTTTTTTTTAATTGACTAAAAGATGTCACTCGGTTAATGTCAGGATGCTCACTGATGTTTAAAAATATGAACGCTGGATGGATGCCGGTTCATCCGGCTGAAAAGTGCAGAGTAGAACGAAACACGCGCCCCGAATTCCATTACTAGCCACTATCATACCAAAGATGTCATGTAAGCCATCAAATACCTTTGAAGCGTCTGCATTTAGAGGCAAAATGTCCACTATAAATCAGCCAGAGGGAAATTCACCAGGTTCGAACGCCGGTGGGTGCGTACTACTGAAGAGTCTCAAACCAAGACGAAAAAACAATTGGTTTTCCAGTGGTTCGTCTATGAATGATGTCAGCTCATGATGAAATCCTCGAACCAATCAAACAAAATCCCTGTAAAACCAATGCCTGGAAATTCAAATCCATTTACGCATGTAACATTTGTTAAAAGAGTACACATTTGGTAGTCTTGTAGAGTTCTACGCATTGGGCATTTATTAAAATTTTATTAAATTAATATTAAACGACTCATTAATAGACAATGAATATATATTTTCGATAAATTCGCCATCAGTTTCCACATTTAAATGACCATAATACTTAAGGAATATTGTCATTAATAACATTAATGGTTTAAATTTAACGTAATGAGTAGTGAAGAAAATAAAAGACAGATTCAGCGAAGAAAATTTTCTTTATCGACGAAATCATCTTCAGAGGCTGTACAATCGTATTTATACTTACAAAAATATATAGTGGTCTATTATCGAGCAATAGGGGGTGACATAATTGATATAATTACTCAGAAGTGGCTTTAGAAGTGAAAATTAGAAGTTGAAAATTATGTGGTACTGAAGGGCAAAAAGATAGAAATTTGATAAGGTTAAAATTGCTATTAAGTGAGAATAAAGGTATTTGACTTTCAATTTAACAAGTGTGAAGAGGGTGTGAAAATATACAAAAGGAGCATATGAGAGTGATAATAGTGAATTAATTGTTAAAGCAAAAACTAACTAAAAGTGAAATTAGAATGAAAAGAAAAAATCAAAATATATTTTATTTACAAGGAACGATTAGTGAAGAGGTTAAGACCAAGGTAGAATAAGAGACTGGACAAACTTTTTCTATATACAGAGTTCAGGGTTGTGTTGATGAATTGCTAGAGCCTCCGCCATACACAAAAGCCGAAACCTGACGCCCTTTGTACCATTTGGCTTCACTTTGTAGATGATCTTGAAAGACGATTCTGGTGGAGCTACGTGGCCTGAGTTCACCAAATACTCGAGAATTGAGCTAGTAATTGTCTTACATTGTCCCTTTGCTAACCATGCCGGATAATGCTCAGAGATGCGTTTGGAAAGCGTGCGCTTTGTGCGGCCAATATAACTAGCTCCACACAAGCAAGTGAATTTATAAACACACATTGAGGTGGCCCAAAGCGGCAGTTTATCCTTCACACACGCGTTGATCATTTGTCGGCTGTAGAAGTTGATACGTAGCTCAGCCATGAAGAAGGCTTTCCTCAGTGATCTGCATAAGCGATTCTTCAGGATCTCAGCTGCGGTATCACCTTTAAATTCAACACTCATAAACAACAGTTTCTTCGCCACCGTCTGTATTCTTTCAGGTTTTTCCTTTGGCTTCATGTTTTTCTCGATAAATCTTGGAGGATATCCATTCTCTATGAGGACTTGTCTGAGTTGCTCCAGTTCCCCAACGATTGTATCACTTGAACATATCCTCCTTATTCTTGAGGATAAGGAATGGATCAGATTTCTCTTTCTTCTCAAAGGAACCCAGCTATGGAAATTTGTGTACTGACCATAGGTTTCCTGCAGATCGATCTTTGAAGAGAACCATCCGATCTCCTCTTTAGAAAAACATCCAAAAAATGTAATTCCGAGTTATTCTCTAATTTTCACTTCTAAAGCCACTTCTGAGTAATTATATCAATTATGTCACCCCCTATTACTCAATAATAGACCACTATATATTTTTGTAAGTATAAATACGATTGTACAGCCTCTGAAGATGATTTCGTCGATAAAGAAAATTTTCTTCGCTGAATCTGTCTTTTATTTTCTTCATGACTCAATGGGTATTTTCGGTAATGAATAGTGTCGACAGACCAAAGTTCAAAAGCATCAGTAAGAGAGAGAGAGAGATAATATGCATTAGTATAACACTAAAATGAGTATCAGATAAATCAAAGGAAAGTAAAAAAGGATATATGAATTTTTGTGTTACATAACAGACTAGGGAGGAAGTATTTCTTTCATATGTGGTGCTCCAGTTGATTTAAGCGAATTGAAATGACATTCATTCGCTGTTTGGAATCCCCAATATCCGACAGATGATACAGAGACTCTTCAGTGCTATCTTTGTGAGCTGTTTGGACGAGGTGATCTTATAAATAGAAATGTTGATGGTGTTAACGACGCTTTCATTTAACCATTCAGTCAGGTGATCCAGAGCGTGAAAAATAAGTTCCCAGAGCAACAGCCAATATAACTGTCTTCACAGGAGCATTTGATCTGATAGATACAATTAGTGATAGCTAGCTTAGGTACTTCATCTTTCTTCTGAGTAGTCACAACCAGCTGTGCGGAAAATATAAGCTGCAAATTAGAGGCACTGAACGTTCTTTGAGATCGATTTTCTTGACTCGGTTATTATTTCGCGAGCCTGAATAGCTCAGTGGTAACGTCTCTGACTGCAGCACTGGGTGACGCGGGTTCGAATCTCAGAAGCTACATCAGTTCCTACAAGGTTGCAGATACGCCTTGCTGATGAGCACCAACTAGCACGAAACCTAGGTCAAAGGCTTCCTGTCGATTGCCTCCAACCACCTAATACCAACAATTCATAGTGCACCGTAATGGCGAGCCACCTAGCATGGTGGCCACATTGCAAGCATGACTGATAGAATTCAGTATGCACCGAAGATAGGACTAGACACATTACACTAGTTACTGACTAGTGTGCAATCAAATACAGAGGCTGCTTGTTGACAGATAAAGAAGAATTCGTTTCTACTGTCTTGACCATGTGTTTAGTAATGAGTTTTCAGGGTGGTTGTTTTCAATTATCGTGTCATATACAACTTTAGATCCGTCTTTAATCTCATCTTCTGAACAAACTGCTCTGACCTTATAACTAAGGGTTTTTACCAAATTTCTTTTATACCGGAATGGAAGAACAAATCTGTGAAAATGTGTAAATTGACCGGTTCAAGTACTTTTGTCATAAAAGTTCCTTTTTATGCCACCGTCCAACTAGTATTGTTAGTAGGACGTCTAAAAACGCAATTTTACTTTGGAATTCTTCTTCACAAGTGAATTATTATGGCTATATAAATGTAGAACCTTATGACGAATTTATCGAAAAGAATGTCTTTTGTTTAGTTTAGAAAGATGAAAAGATAAACAAATATTCTCAAGAATGACTTCATTTAGAGAACCACTGAAAATCAAGGAGTACTTGATAGGTGTTTCGTCCTTGTCTAGGACTCTTCAATATTACAGACCTATGAATTTATCAGGGATCGAACTCAAGAACTTCAGATTGCACAGAAAGCTCGTAGACCCTTCAGTCACTGGGGTGGAGTTTTAACTTCTGCCGATTTGCGATTTTCAGCTGCTCTGCCAAACAATGTCACACCCAACGTCGTAGACCCCATTGGTGACAACTTCCGACTAGAACTTTAAGCAATTTCATCCTACAGTCAGTCTCTAGTGAATGGTCTTCGAGCTCGCTCTGCGAACTGAAGGTTCTTAGTTCGATCCCTATTGACATCGTGGGCACATACGATTGACGAGTCCCAAACAAGGATGAAACAGCTCTCCAATACTCCATGGTCCTCAGTGACACCCTAATTGATGTTAATTCACAATCAATAACTCAATAATTCTCCTTATAACATTACGAACACAATATTTAGCGAAGAGAATCTTTTCAGCTAATTCATTATCAGGCTGTATATCATATATATGTATATGTATTTATATTTATAGTTTTCAATAAATTGTATTACGTGAGGAAATTTAAACAAAGGTGTGTTTACTTAAAATAATAATATGAAATGTGAGAAAATGTATGCAATTACAATCATTGTTCAATATCAAGCGATAAGATAAATAATCTCAAGATATATTTCATCAGAAACAAACGTCAGCTAGAGATCACTGAAAAGCAGCCCCTAGGTTCAATCCCTGGTGAAGTCGTGCGTGAAGAGGCCTAAATTAGAAAGAAACAGGTATCTAGTACTTCTTGGAATTCAATGATGTCTGGCTGATGTTTGTCTGTGATGAAATCTACATTGAAATTAATCTAAATCCCTACAAAAGCTAATAATCTACAACAAGTAATATCGAATATAAAATGGCGTGCGACGGTGGCGCAGCGACAGAATGCTCGCCAACCACGCAGGTGATCCAAGGTTCATTCCCCGGCGGACTTACTCCTTCACCTCGCTAAGCCAGTAATAAGACTGGTAAATAGGGAAAGCTGGGTATGAGACTGGCAAACACATCCCTTAAAAGTAAGTACCATTGCCAGCGAAACTTCAAAACTCTAGCTTGAAGCCCTATGTCTCACTGGGAACGTAAAGGCATAAAATAATAATATAAAATGATTCACAGAATGTATAGTTCATGGGAAGACATGTAAAATTAATACAGTTGGTAGGATCACGGTGTGTGTAGGTAAATACAAAATTACGCAAAGTGGAGAGAAGCTTGTAAGATAAAACTTAAAATTGCAAATTAATAAATGGGATGAGGGAAATAATACCGTGCGTGCACTGTTCAAAGCGAAGATAAAAAATAATAACAACCGCAGCAGATAAGGGAAAGTGCACAGATTAAATAAACAAAACAATAAACAAATTTCTATCCCGCTATGGCCAAGGTAAAAAAATATGGACTGTATATACTTCTTTTGCACACAAACCTCTAGATTAAATTCATGAATGAAAAAGACATCAACTGTCTTAAGAAGCTTAGAACGTAGGAAACGCAGCAAGTTAGCATGAATTCGATAGATGATCTGAAAAACATGGTCACGGTTGATAGAGTGACAGCAGTTTATCAAGTGTTCTAAAATAGAGTTTCACACGCTCATACTTTCTCCCTTGTAAAACTATGCTGGAATATGTTCTCGTATCAGTGATGATAGCATTCTGTAGCTACAGCTGATGTACATCACCACATGAGACCAGGTGAAGTGATAGTGCACATGGAGATGGCCAGACAAGAGAGCTTATCTTCAAAAGAGACAGACAACAGCTCACGGCTGATGATGGTCAGTCAGAGTTTTACAGTAAGGAACGTCTTACTGACTTATTTAGAAAGATGATTTCTGCTTATATCTGAAGGCTGATCGCCTCTGAATTCCAAATTCATGAAGATGGCTTACTTTGGAACTGAATCAGTCACCATTTTGGACTGTTTATCTTTATCGCCAATAAATTGGTTCGCGTAACCGTATTCTGTCAATATGGGTTTTAGGAAGGAGAGTTCTTAGACAACGCAATGACAACTAAACGTATTCCTTATCCTTCAAGCAGAGAAATGAATGAATTTCCTGGAGATAGGCGTTTCCAAAGAATCATAATGTTAAACGATTTGCCAAGTGTCGTTCAAATGTTAGAGATATCAGTAACAGTCTCATCAAATAATAAATAGCTTGAAAACCATCTGGTCGATTCTGTGTTATTTTCACCATAATATATAGACTTGTAATGTCATTCTCGCAACTACATGTGTTTAGGTATTATTATTATTAGTTCCTTTAATTCCTAGAGGAACATAGGGCTTCAGCCATGAGTCTCCATTGCGTTCGGTTCTCTGCTAGAGTCTTCACATGGCTCCAAGTCTGCCCACACGTTTTCATATCCTCTACACATCACCTCTTCCAAGTCACCCACCCTCGCACTGACGGCCAACTCGTCTCTACCCTTTCGGGTTCCACTCGTGCAATGGCTTGTCTAGTGATGTCACTTGATGGATTGTTTCCTCAGAGTATGGCCAGCCAATCCATCTCCCTCCATTTCTTCCTGCCTATTTGTTTCACAATCGGTTCCCGCTGTGTTGGTTCGCTCATTGCCAGAGATCCCTGCCTGTTGCTGATCTTTTCTGGCCGACTGGCCATCTGATCTTGAGTGGTATTGAGCGAAGACAACTGTTAATGAAGGTCTGTAGTTTGTTTGAGATGCTCTTTATGACGCGCTGGTCAAGTCTCTGATCCGTATAGTGAGTAGCACTGACTTCACATTGGAGTTGAAAATCCGGATCTTATTTTTGATGGTGAGTGTTGTTGACCTCCACACAGACTTGAGAGTAGTGAAAGCTTGTCTTGCTTTTCCCGATTCTTGCTTTGATATCCTCGTCAGTCCCGTTCTCGTGCAGTTGAAACGATGCTTCCGACATAGGTAAAAGGGGTTGTTTCTTTCAGGTTCCTCCCATTTATGCTGGATGATTGTTGTCTGTTGTTGTTGTTGTTGCTGTTGGTGGTGTTGCCCAGGAATCTTCATCACCTCTGTTTTCTCTATGTTCACCTGAAGTCCTATCCTCTCTGGATGCTTCTTCTGCCAACTTGTTGCTTTTCGCTTGCATATCTTCCACTTTGTGGGAAATCAGACATATGTCATCATCGGCGAAGTCCAGATCCTCCAAGTTTTTTGTGAGTCCTTTTCATGCCTGTTTCCTCATTGCCCGCTGTTTGTCGCATTATCCAGTCTACTGAAATCAGGAAAATCATTGGCGATAGTAGGCAGCCAGCTTGTCTTACTCCTGTCCTCACTTCGAAGGATTCCGTAAGTTTAGGTATACCATCTGATTTGTATTAAAAAAAAAATGAATAAATCTTCCGCGTTTCTATCGGTTATTAGGCAATTAGATGATTAGTAATAGAGGAAAGTAAACAAATAGTAAAGAGGAATAACTCATTTGAATACCATCCACACAACACAGAGTGCTTCATTTCATAACGACGTTTTACAAAGTGCACTGGCAGTTGACAGTGGTCATTTACTTGTTTCATAGGAATTAACTAATGTACATAGAATGAATGAACTTCATATCAGTAAATTATTAATGAAAACATGATTTATTCAACAAAATTAATTAATTAAACAGTAATAGAAATAATAATAACAATAATAAATAATAAGGATAATTACATGTAATTATACATAAACTGTGCTTCAGAATGGTCACTTTTAAGCACTTAGTTCATACATATATATGGGATTAACTTGACTGCTAGTACCAAGTTAGGGTAAAATGGCAGTACGATGAGTTTCTTATGTATACAATTTGAATACAGAAAATTTGTAATCACAAGATAATTTATTTATTTATTTTTTTTTGATAATTATGAATGTGATTTAATGACCTACCGCTGTGAAAGAAAATACCCACGCGTATCTGAAATAAATAACATTAGGAACACATAAGTCAGCACAGAGGTCTCTTCTCATGACTTCACTTCAAAGTTGTACAGTTATTTAGGCGTTTATATATATGCAATGTTAGACGACAGCTTATGACTTTAGTTAATAAAAGGAGTGCAACAAAATGTTTTCGAACACATAACTTAGGTTTGTGCCCATGTATAGCTAGAGCTTCAGCTATGCATAAGTGCAGGAAACGTAGGCTATTTGAGCGATTGGATTTGGTCCCGAAAATAACTTTGAAGGATAAATCACGTGTGGTGGGCTGAATGACCTGACTCCATAAAGTGTTCACAAATTGAAGAATTCGTCGTTCTATGCTCAACTTTCATTTACCAAAACCGGGTAGTGTTCTCCGTAAACGCGTAGCTGAACACTACCCGGTTTTGGTAAATGAAAGTTGAGCATAGAACGACGAATTCTTCAATTTGTGAACACTTTATGGAGTCAGGTCATTCAGCCCACCACACGTGATTTATCCTTCAAAGTTATTTTCGGGACCAAATCCAATCACTCAAAAAGCCTACGTATTCTCCAACTGTGACCTTAGTTGTCAATTAACATTGTATATATAAACGCCTAAATAGCTGTACAGCTTTGAAATGGATTTACGAGCAGAGGTGTGTTTGTTAACTTTTGAGTTCTTGACTCCATCACATGAGAATTGTTCATTTCTTGATACCATATAATTATTATTATTCCCTTGCGTTTTGAGTAGAACATATGGCTTCAGCAGTATACCTTTATCCTTTTATTCTCTTCCCTGCAGTCCTCTTAATCTAGCTCCATAATTGCCCATAAGCTCTCATCTCCTCCTCACATGATCTTCTCCATGTCAATCTCGATCCAAAAGCCCACTTTGTCGCCTTACATTCGGATTCCACCTAGGAGCCTTCCTGCCACGTGATGTCACTTAGCGGTCTACCTAACATGTATCCTGTCCATCTCTAATTTCTTCGGCATATTTTTTGGCCAATAGGTTCTTGATTGGTTCACTACCCTGCTGCAGAGTTCCTCACTGGTAATTTTTTGAGGTCGTCAGATCTTTAGTAAGGAGAGAAGGCAAACAACTGTTGATGAAAGTTCGAAACCTGTTCACTGGCACCAAATATCTTCTACCCAATGATGTCTAAATTTCGGTTGGAGTTTTTTGACTCTGTGAGGAAATATACACTGTAAATATCTCGAGAGCGTCAAAAATGTTTAAAGGGATAGTTGAGTAAATCCCTGTCTTATTTTAGTACTACAAGTTGTTGAAAAATTTCATTTTTATCCATTACACTTATCCATCTTGCTTTCATTTTTGATTATTTTTTTTTTTTAAATAGAGACCAAAAACTACGCTACCACTATCCACTTCGATCTGCTGTGCTTGGTTCTAATCCAGAGGCATCAAATCACTTCCACATACCGAAAAGTTACGATCTTGAAACTCAAACAAACTATCATGATGCTTTTCGAAAACTACGAAATGCACGTAAAAATTTAAGATTTGGTGTTTTCAGTGATACAGAACTACTGACAGGGAAATTTACAATCACATCAACGGATGATTCAGCTATTGATAGCGGTGATGAGGATTTTCACAGTTCAGTTGATTCATTACATGTTAAAAGTTTTTTAACAAAATCTGAGGTGAAAACAACAACATCGTGTTTGACAACCACTGCAGCACAAAATAACTGTCAGAATAATCGTATCATTCCATCTATTTATGCCAGTGGTAGTAATTGTAATTTAAGTTGTAAGTCAGATATACCACTAACAAATGGTGATATAAATGAAGTCAAGGGAGCAGAAGACAGTCAGTATGCTCATACGGAACATGAGTTAAACACCTCGCATGTACAGAATCAAGGAGAGTGTAACAACTCATTGAAAAATATCCCCAATGGAAAACATGACATCGAACATGACAGGAAACAGGTGAGCCAATAACTGCATTTTATCTTTTGAGTTATGACTATTTTTTTTGATTACAGCTTGATTCCACACCGTATTTTTCGGTACACGTATAGAATTTTCAGCATGCGATATCGGTAGCCCAAATTTTGCAGGCCGAACATAGATATCAGGTGTGCACCGGCGGGTTATCGAACCCCAGACCATGTGTACGGTCGGCGAGAGTCCTAACCACTGTGCCATCACTAATAGATTATGCAATATTTGGGCAGTCAAAGTTGTGATTTTATGCTCACTACTGTTTATAGTCACGTTAATCAAAATATGAAGACGGCTGCTAAATGTCTGCATTTTCTGTTGCCTGATTGGATCGAAATGTTCGGTCTCTGTAGATATGTCGGCTTCTAGTACGGATGCTTCGGCGATGTCTCAGGACTACTAGGTTTCTATTTGGTGGGTGGTGACTGGCAGTGGAATTACAGATGCACATTTCGTCCTGTCTGAGACTCGTCACTGAATGCACCTGCATTTTCAGTCAGTGATGAGTCCCAGATAGGACGAAACTTAGCATCCTTGATTCCACTGTTAGTTACCACCCACCAAATAAAAACTTATTTTGGTTTCATGTGATAAACTTTCCTAGTTTTTGTTGGGTATTTGTAAGTGTACCTTTTCACTAAGTTCAAACCTACCGCACATTTGTACCCAAATGATCCAGTCCAGAAAATTACTTTGTGGTCAAACTAATATAACAGTTTCTGGTAAAGCAGTGAGAAGAATTCAAACACAGTTCGAATCCAGAATCCTTCTCGACAAGCAGACTTAACTGGTGGAACTTCTGTCCAAAAGAAGCGAGCTTCTGGTTGAAAAGAAACTTATTCTAGGGCCATACCAATGAGATAAAAAAGCATTCACTAATAATAGTTTATATATCAGCCACTGGAGACTAAGGCCAGTTAAACGCCGCTTATCAAACCTTCCCAAAACTGAATAAATCAAACCATCCAGAGTGAAAATTTACAATAAGATCGATAGAAGATGAAGACTGTAAAAATCTGCCCTTTAACTTCTCATAATCAGCTTGAGAATTCACAAAATAAACATCAAATTACCAGAAAAAGCCATCCTTGGAATCAACAAAAATATTCACCCGGCCATATATGAAGAATATTTCTGAAATAACAACTAGAATAAAGAAACTATTCAGAATAAATATCGCACACAGTCAATTCACTCAGTACTATGCAGACGAAAAAGCTTACAGCCAAAGAAGATTAAACTAACACCACCTACAATATAAATTTCATCAACTGTGAGAATCACTGTGTTGGCCACAGTGAACACCTCTTTTGACTTCGAATCGAAGAACATGAATTATCCGTCAAAAGATACAATAGGTATTCCTTTGCATCAGTACTTGCAGACAACTATGGGCACCAGTTTGACTTGTAAAATGTGTAAATGTTTAACAGCGGAATTGTCAAACATACCACAGAAACATGTCATATGCCTGGTACTTAAAGCATTCTTCGCACAGTAGAGACACTGAAATAGCTCAGATTAACCGACTAATAAAGAATAATTTAACACGACATAAAGATCAATGAAATAGCCGATAGTGAGACAAGTTACTGCTAGGAATAAGGAAACCTAAAGTCATCAGGAGAGAAGGTTATACCATTCATGGAGGATTCCAGAATCTTACTTGACACTGAAGTAAGTTGTAAAAATGTTCTCTGGAAAAGCAATGAATTCTTCTCAATCAAATCACTCAGCTCAACGAACACAATCAAATCAAATACATTCATCTGAACTACAACTCCTCTCTATTATTTCAAAATGAAAAGTTTCCCTATGGTTGAATATTTCATTTTTTGGGAAAAGTAGTATTGTGTTACTAAGAAACTCTCAGCAAAAGTAAAGTATTTTATAGAATATTGTAATCGCTTCGTTATTTAATCCACAATTTTGAAGAAAATAGAAGGATACTTAAATCTGCGAGGATGAAAGGATGTCACACATGTTTGCCTCGTCAAGTGCGATCAGAAGGATCGATTCAAGAAAATGCGAAAATTGAATAGAACTGATAAAATACTCAAGTGTAATCTCATTACTGCTGACATTGACGCTTAATATTTAAGATACTGATCTCTGTATAAAACATCAGAATTACAACTTTGCAAGCTACAAGAGTATAGAAAAAATAAAATGTAGAATTCCAGCTTAGTCTTTGTGGGACTGATTCCTACTTAGACAGGCTGCTCTTGTGACTGCTGGACAGAGCTGTATGATTGACTAACTGAGCAGCAGTGTCGAACCTTGTGTAGAAGTGCATCATTTCAAGTTTTCAAAGTTAGACAAAAGAGCTTCAATAGAACCATTATAGGCAGAAATATGATGGTGAAGGAAGATTAACATGGAGAAATATTACGTTTTATTGGATATGGTAGACCACAGACAGTGAATGCATCTGCACCACTGAAAACGATTTTCAATCATGTCAGCAACAGTCTCAAGCCGTCAGTAATTAAAATCGTGGGGACTTCAACTAACCAGTCTATACCTCCCTACATAGCTCAAACTGTAAAATATCTCATGCGCTGATAAAAGGTTTTGATTTGACCACCCTAACTCTCTCCTCACATAATCTTATGTTGGCTAATATTACCGACAGAGGAAGGCTATAGCTTGTCACACGCAAGATGTCGCCTAGTCATCTCAATCTATGTGGCTTCACAACATGATAGATTCACTCACTGCTGCACAGTGCATGTGTTCTTTCGTCAACAGTCGGATATCACGGATGCATCGGAGATGACTCAGGTTAGCAAACGCTACACAAGCCTTTCGTACGTATGCTGAGATTTCGTCAGCAATCAGCCCATAAGAACTGATGCAACCACCCTACCACTTAAGTGAAATGAGAAACAAGCTCTACCACTTTACTCCCTATCTTTAAGCTTGGAGTGATTTATAGTGATAGCGAAGTATAAAGACCTTACATTGAAAATCTAATTTTCAGAATGTATTGGTATTCCGCATCTTTTGTCTTCATTTCATGCTTCCTATGTTGTTTCGCAGTTATCTTCATTTTTGCTCTTTATGACTTAATCCGTTGATGCGCTCGCTGTTCAAGACTTTTTTCAAAAGAAGTTACCACTATTCTACTTACACATTCTTGTCAGTGGCACACACACTACAATGTGATCTTATGATGAAGCATTTGGTATTTGTTCATTTCAGTCCCAGTTAACTTGATCTGAAAAGGGGGATCAAAATGCTCGGTGTTTGTAGCGTTGACGACTGGGTTCATGTCTCGTAGTAGGAATGCCATCTTAGATTCCACTGCTAACTACCATCAAAAAAACTACATTATGATGATGAAACAGTTAGGAATTATTCCAACATCTGAGTATCACCAGTTGTATGTTGTTGTGTAAATGTCTCCTAAAATGTCGTCTTAGACTTAAATGAAAATCCCTAGAATAGTTTTCAATAGAAAAGAATAAGGAAGTTTATATATTTACGGGATAAAATAAGCTCATACTTTATTTGTTACAGCTTCGTCTTCTTCTTTACCTGATAACAGTCTGAAAATCATACAAACCAGCATAAATGAACATGAATACTTAACACACTTAGAGATTAATCCAACTGAAAAGGGCACTTAATAACTCTAAAAACAGTTTTGAAGTAATAGGTACGAATACCAAATAGTTATCAAACGAAAAACCAGTCTTTATTTATTTATGCACAGAATAATGAAAAGTTCGACATTGAAGATGAAAAGTAGGCCGTGAAGAGATACGGATAACTATAGAATAAACTGAAAGATTTATAAGGATTTTAGCTAAGCCATAAGGAATCAAAAATGGTTGTGGATTGTGACTCAATGAAAAACAAGAAAGTAGGTTTAGTTGCTAGGGTAATGCCAGGTTTATTTGCTGTATCACAATCATCAACAGATTTCGGTTTACGTCCACTGAAATGAACTCACAAGTAAACTTTTCAAGTGTTGGTCTGCAGAGATCTGATTGGTTTCAAGTTTGATCACAAACTGACATTAGTTGGAGAATCCATGATAACCAACAGGGAGTACTGGATATCTGTTTCGTCCATTTCGGGTCTTTTCAGGAGTGTTCATCCACCATCCCACCAGGGATCTAGTGGGAAGTAATGACCACTGGGGTTCACCAAGCTCCTGAGTTTTATCTCCAGTAGAGTGATGCGTGTACACTACTGAAGAGTTACAAACGAGGAAGAAATATCTGTTCAGTACTCCGTCGTTTTCAATGGTTCTCTAACTTAAGTCTGTTTGTCATCAATCTTGAAGTCGTAATTAAGCTCCAAATTCAGCACATGTTTTGTTTATGTAGTAAATTTGCTTTCTATTCTTTCTCTCTTCTTTTGAATTACAAAATTTCCATTATATTATGGATAAATAAAGACTGGTTGTTGAATTATTACCTTTCCTGTATTCATTCCCATCCTGCTGTCTTCAGGCCTCTTCATCCGACTCCATAAATGTCCATAAGCT
Source organism: Trichobilharzia szidati (assembly GCA_944472155.2). Taxonomy (NCBI): domain Eukaryota; kingdom Metazoa; phylum Platyhelminthes; class Trematoda; order Strigeidida; family Schistosomatidae; genus Trichobilharzia; species Trichobilharzia szidati. Next base: position 29,947,678 of record OX235271.1, on the reverse strand, counting down.
CTCATCTCCTCCTCACACGATTTCCTCCTTGTCACTCTCAGACCAATATCCAACTCATCGTATCCCTTCTGGGTCCTACTCAATGACCTAGCTTGCGTGTGATCTCACTCAATAATCTCTTCAGTGTACACCCAAACCATCTCCATTCTTTTCGACATGTGTGTTGGGCTATCGGTTCCTGGTTGGTTTCTTGCCTTCCACAGTTCCTTTCTGACTGGCCATCTGACCTTCAGTATGGAAATTACCTGTTGATAGAGAATCACAGCCAGCTGGAAAACGTTTCGGAGATACCCCTGCTACATCACTGAAACATACAGAATCACTGCCTTCCTACTAGTGCTAGAAATCTGAATCTTGTTCCTTTTGCTGAATGCGGTAGATATTCACATTGATTCTAGAGCAGTGAAGGTTTGTCTAGCTTTTCTGATACTACCTTTGACGCCCCCATATATATATGTTCCTGCTTTGATCAAACCAGTCAAAGGAATTAGATGTATTAAAAGTTCACTTTTCTTGTTACTCCTACTATTGTTTTCATTTGGCATACTACTGGCGAGGGAGGATATTATTTGTTGATGTTATAAATGGCGTATGTTTTTAAACATTCAACCTGCTTATTTCCCTCACAGTCTACCTTTAGTTGAATTAAAAACCTTTAGAAGAAGTAGAATAACTAAACTTAACTGAACATGCGAAAAATAATAGACGTACTAAATTCATTCTACTGAATTAGCCCTAATTCTGACAGATGATAACTTGAAAATTAGCCAAAAAAAGGGAAAAGTTTTTAGCAAGCCGGTAGATAGTGGGAACTGTTGCCTTTCTGGTCTGGTCTATTTATGTACATTAATCTGCACACATTTTAGACGGTAAACACTGCAGTAGGAGTAGAAGTATATAACACAGGTTATCGGTTATATAAGATTAATATTGTTTTTTTTTAATGAATATTTCAATGGGGAATAAGTTATGTGCTTTATTCAGTATAACTTATACATGGGTCAGATTATTTTGACGTGATGCAAATTGGATGTTTATTGGCCTTAATTGTTTTGTTTTGTTTCCTTTTCAATTCAAAACATTCATTCAAACATTTGGATATATATTTATTTATTCTTTAAAAGAATACACTCTTTTTTACTTTAAATGAGCCTTTTAGGTTTCTACCCTTGGATTGATTATATCTTATAAGCTTTAACTGGACGTTGTACAGTTTAAACCTGGTTAACCAACCAACAACAACAGCAGCAACATCCAGCGCCAATCACCATCAACGGGAGGGATTTGAAAGAAGTTACTTCATTCACTTATCTAGGGAGCATTGTCTCGACTACAGGAGGAATGGACGAGGATGTCAAATCGAGCGAGAATCGGGAAGGCGAGAAACACATTCATCAACCTGAAACCAATCTGGAAATCTTCGTCACTCAACTCACCATCAACAACAAAATTCGCATTTTCAATACAAACGTCAAGTCAGTCAGTCCTTCTATACGGATGGATCAGAAACTTGGCAGCATGTCACAAAGAACATCTCGAACAGCCTGTTGCAGACCTTTATCAACAACTGTCTTCGCTGGCTCTATACTGAAGATCAGATGGCCGGAAAGAATCACCAACAAGAAACTATGGAAACGAATAAAACAAGGACCAACCGACCAACAAATATGCAGGAGAAAGTGGAGATGGATTGGACACTGGCTGAGTAGGCCGCTGGGTGACATCGCGCGTCAGGCCAGTTCTCGAGTGGAATCCGAAAGGGAGGCGGCGAATGTGACGTCAGTGCAAGGGTAACATGGAGGAGATCGTGTGAATAGGAGCTGAAACAGTATGGACTAACATGAATGCAAGTGAGAAGTACAGCAGAAGACAGAAGCAAGTTGAGACGTGCAGATGAAGCCCTATTTTCCACTAGGAACCCAATGGAACAATAATAATAATAACAGAAGCAACTGACTCTCAGTTATTTCTTTAGACTCTTTATTACAACAAAGAGAAGGATTCGTTGATTTAAGACTATGATAATTTAATATTATTATTTTATAATGCTCGCTAGCTTTTCCGGAGGTCTGGGTTCACTTACTTACTGAATCATCGCTATACCTGGCCTAGTTTACTTGCCCGGAAGTAGCTGGAAAAAGAGGGGAGGTTGGGCATGAGGTCAACGATCCACCCTGTTAAGACAACACCATGACTATTGAAATGTGAAAGATTGGAGCCCCATTTTTTTCATTCTGAATGTAAAGAAACAGGCGTTCAGTACTGTTCGCTTTTATACTTTAAAACAAAATTCTTCTGAAAGAAAACTAAACGTTTGATCACAAGCTGATATCAGATAAAGAAACATTGGAAAACATCCGAGTTCTTGGCAGGTGTTCCGTCCTAGTGGGAAGCACCCAAAGAAGTTCGAATCCAGAAACCTCATAGACCATTCAGCCGTAAACACCAGCCAATATCAACCACTTTAGATCATACCTGTAATCAATCGAATCTCTGCAAGAAAGATTATATTACAGATTCATTCAGACTGTTAGTTGAGTAAGAATGTGACGAATCTAAAAATATACAGAAATTATTCTTTTCATCAACTGACATGAGATATTTAGTTAACCACTGACAGTCACACAACACTGATTGATTTGTTTGATTCTAGCTGTGAAGTCTCCAGAAATACCCATTCCCTACTTGACTGTAGAACAAAACGGTATCCTAAAATCGCCCTGACAAAGTTTAATCAGCATTTTATTAAAAAAACTTGACAATCGAATACCTTAGCTTTTAGATTTATAAACACCAGCCGCCACCTATCACTTTGGTCAACATGTATCTGTTTGTATCTATTAACACACTACTTATGGGGTTTCATTGATAATATTAAAATACATTTATTTAAGACCAACTGATTTTCCATATTAGTTTGTTTATTAGATATATCACACAGTGAAACAGTATTATTTACTGGATGACGTTCCGAACAAAATTTATTGTTCATAATCATATCAATTATAATCACACGACTTTGACACTTGAGTTTTATAGTTTTCTTTGTTCTCTCCTATTTGTCGTATGGGTAGTAGCATTTTCCAGATATCTGGGACAGGTGTTAAATCATTCCTATTACACATGTTTGCAGCTGATTCGATAAACAAAGCTTCCGTTGTTATCAATCTCTCCCTCCACCCTGTGACATTAGATTTTAAAACTGTCATCCTATCCCATCCTATTGTTTGGTTGTGTGTAACTGCATGTGTGAGTGCTATAGCTGAACTATTTTCTAGATTTCTTATCTTATTCGGGTTAACCAATCTAGATTTTGCTAAGTTTTTATGTTCGGCTAGTCTGACTGCCCCTGTTCTACTAGTTTAACCTATGTATTTGACCTGACAATCATTGCAGGGTATTAGATAAACTAAATTGTTTTGTTTTAAAGGCTCTACAGGATCCTTTAACCGACAAAGCTTGTTTCTAATTGAGTTTGTGGGTTTGAATGCCATTTTTATTCCTGCCTTGTTTAGAATTCTGCGTAAGGCTTCCGAGGTTCCTTCCTTGTATGGAATTACTACTGATGATTTAGATTCTTTATTGTTGGTGTCGTCATTAATATTATTATTATCATTATTATTGTTGTCATTATTATTGTTATTATCACTATCGCTACTATCATTATTTATTTTATTTTTACATTTCCTTACATATTTCCTGACTAATGTATCCGGGTAATTATTAAGTTTCAAAGCTTCTTCTATGTGTATCAGTTCATGTTTTAGATTTTATTTGGTAGTACTTAATTTTTGTGCTCTGCAAATACATGTAATAGGAGTGATTCAACACCTGTCCCCGATATCTGGAAAATGCTACTACCCATACGACAAATTGGAGAGAACAAAGAAAACTATAAAACTCAAGTGTCAAAGTCGTGTGATTACAATTGATGATATGATTATGAACAATAAATTTTGTTCGGAACGTCATCCAGTAAATAATACTGTTTCACTGTGTGATATATCTAATAAACAAACTAATATGGAATTACTTACTACCACAGTGCCCAAGTTTTACACATATATCAACTGACTTTGGGATACGAAAGTTAGACATTTCCCGTGTGTTTCTTAAGGGGGTTTAAATAGTAGTTCAAGGGATAGGTAATATTGGTAGAACATATGCGTCTCAATAACGACGATTTCAAACGCCTTTATTGAATTGCTTTCTTTAGATAGTCCAAGTTACACCAAAAAGTGTCCTCCCAGTGTCTCCCCTCTACTCAGAAAGTAGTACGGTTCGTCTTCAGCCTTTTAGGATAGTGCATATATGATTTACACTTTGATATATTTTTTAGACCTTAGTATTATGGCATATCTGGGAGAAAATATGAAATCGAATCCATTTCAACTAAATGGCTGATAGGATAACTCCTGGAGACGTCGTGAAATTCCTTACATTTTAACGAGTACTGGTGACTTTAGGAAGGAACAGAGCTTGTAAACTGACATTTTGCATTCGTATCTGTTTTTTTTTTTACGATAACACCTGCCTAAGAAAAATATACGACATGATATATCACAGTCTAATAATAGAAAAGATACTCTTCGGCGATCCAAGCCAAACACATGGTTGTTGATGTCTTTCACTTTATAGGGCTACTAACATTAAATTTTAATTATAATTGTCTCCAAGCATTCGGATAGCTTGTCGGAAATCATACCATTTGGAAAACATCGTTTCTGATTTCATCCCCAAAGTTAAACAACGCTTGGGACCGTTTAGCACTTGTATGTGTTGCTGAAAAGGAATGCGGAGTACTGTTGGCCTTTTTTGTATCGCTGACACAATGGTATAATGCTAACCACCCACGCTGGACGTCTGGATTCAGTTCACTGCCGACGTCCTCCTAAATTTCGTCTACTTTACTAGTCGGTAGTGAAACTAGAAAAGAGAGAAGGTTGGACATTAGGCTCATAACCCTGCCTCATGAAACAACACCAGTGCTAATGGAACTTCAAACCATGAAGCACTGTGTGTTCTCCTCACAACCCAAGTAGTGAAAAGGTAAACATTGTCAACACCTTAATAATAACAGAGATTTACCATCGGTCATTCAGCCCATTTTCCTTTTAAGGTAGTTTTTTGGTATGAAATCGAGAATATACAGAACACTTCTTCAATTATTGAATAATTTCCATTGTAACACTAATAACGAAATATTCAGCGAAGAGACTCTTTTCAACGACGAATTTATTATCAAGCTGTACAATCGTGTATAAATATGCTGTTTTAAGAAATTATATCCCGTGAGGAAATTGAAACAAAGGTGTGAATACATAAAATAATAATAGTAGTAATATGAAATGCAAGTAAAGTGTTTGTGATTATAATCACTGTTAAATACCAAGTTTCAAGTGGCAAAACAAATAATATCGTATACAGAATAGTTCATAAGATATATAGATGTTAGAAGGGGGTGTTAAATTATAGGACAAATAGGCGAATATAAAACGTTCCATCACATGATGCGAAATGTGACGACAGAATTTAACATTGTAGAAAAATGTTTGATCATGATTGACAAGTGGGACAAGTGAAAAAATAATACTGGAAATAGTCCAAATTGAGGATAATAATATTAACAATAATAATAATATTTTTAGTAAAAGGGGAAAGGCACAGATTAACGAAATAAACAAAATGGAAATAAGTAAATGTTCACCCCTCTACGATCAAGGGACTCTACATACTTCTTCTGCACAAAACCTCTCGCTTTAATTCATGAATAACCAGGGTCTTTTCTGTCTTCAGAAGT